>JAXDDW010000028.1:1682500-2882500 GCA_034670385.1 Hoplostethus mediterraneus | reverse complement strand
AAAAAAATCAAGTTCATTGCATTTAATAAAAAGCACAGTTACTTAAGAGATAGAAAATGTCATCGTTAATCACGCAAGCACAGGTCCTCACATTCCTTTCAAAGCACAGATGAAAAATGTTATTCCGAAAGTGAAGGCAGCCAGTTTGGCATTGATTGCCCGTGGTAATCAAAGTTACTTCTCTCTGATTTCCTTGGGAATAATGACTTTCTGACACTTAAAGCAAGGAGGCCTCTGGGGGTACAAGACAATCAAAAAAAAGGGGACGTTTGTGTTTCGGTCTTGTCTCATTAGCTGGGAGAGGGCGAGGGGAGCAGTTACCAAACAGCTGAAAATTTTAACAGAGGAATAGAAAGGACATTTTTAACCTCCAGGTAATCTTCCCTTCGCACTGCAACAATTATTCAGCCTGATGAGGTTATGGACAGGTAGGTAGAGGACACACACCGAAAGACCTGCCTTCAGCATTTTGGAAGTTAGAGAGGAATCAGCCTCCTCCTCTGCGGTGCGGCCGGGGTTTTTTTTTGTCAGTGCTTGCTGTTTGCTCCGTCATGCGCCTCTGCACCCACCGTGGGCACCTGTGAGGAAAGCATCAGTGATATTCACTCACACTGACTGGAAATAGATACTGTAGGAGCTAATAGGCTTAGCCCCCAAAAAAATATGGGATGTGAGCGATGAGGCTGTTACTCACATGACGACTGGAGATTCAGGGGATGTTTAAATTCTGTTGGGCAAACCCTTTGCACAGTACATCAAATGGAAGTAGGGCATCCTACACCAAATTTGCTGAGAGATATATATAAGACTTAAGGGTTTGACCGATATCGTTTTTTGAAGGCCAATACCGATATGTTTGCATTGAAATCTTTAAATTGGACCATTTCCAGACCAAATTCAGTGTTTCCTCTAGAATTGTAGGGTGGGACACTAAAACTAAGCTTCAAATAGCCAACCAAATAAAAATAAATATACAATCAAACAAACTGTGTATAAATCGGTGTAACCCTTTTTGAGAATCGAATGTGAAGGTAACTGATGATCATCAGCAGGCTGAGGTGCAACCACTGGGATTACCGCTGTTTTTTCATTTTCACATCCACAAAAAAAAGTCACCAGACGTTATCGCGAAGACGTGTCAGGACCGATGGCGCCGTGTGAAAGTCACGCTGCAGCAGAGGCAGCATATTATCATTTTGTCAGCCGCGTGAGCACTCGAGCAACTCGTTTGTCTCCGGGCTGTGAGCCGTCATCTCGCTGCAGACGAGCCGCGCAAAGCTGATACCAGCTCAAGTGATCGTCTCCCTACAAGCCCTGACAAGTTCATTTGGTTATAATTACTTGCCCCGCTCAGGTATTCTGTCGACATTTGTCACCGAGACACCCACGTTACCCAATGAGATTAATTTGTCATATTTCTTCTGTTGAATATTTTCCCTGGCTGTAAATGATCTAATCCTCCCGACTCTGCAGAGAGCTGCATCCATTCTGCACCTGAAGACTTAAGTGCATATTTGCAGAGTGGACCACCTCGGGGTCTTATTTATGTGAGTGGTCCCTGTGCCCTTAGATAACGTCATTTAGCAGGAGCCAAGCCCCTCTGCTCTTGCTGAGCCCTGACACCGGGCAGATGGATTTAGCTCCTACTGCCCTGACTCCGCTCCACTTAAACTACGGGCCATTCCAGTCTCCATTAAGAGAATCGCTTCCTAATGAACCCTCTTCCCAGGGCGGAAGTGATTAATAGGAGTGGCCATCCTGGATTGCATTACCCCGGCAACATTCCACCTGCCTAAGAGTCAGGGCCTCTCTGCGAAATGGGACAGGAATACAAAGAGAGCAGACCGCTAGCATGCTAATAATCCTTCGACTAGCATTGTCTTGCAAAGAGAAGGGGTTTCAGCCAACACGACAGACTGTATCTGGAGACTCCCAGGCTCTGCTCAATCATAGCCGTTTAGGAATCACACAAAATGGCAAGTTCAACGTGCTGTAGAAATCATCTGCCAGAAGTTATTTAGTAAGGCTTCATAGTGTCCAATTGAAGTCTAAAAACACAGTCGTCTCAACGTGAACACACGAGACTCACTTCAAGCGCCGTGGAGATGAAGGGATCGCTTTGGAAAGGATCATTGGGTCCTTTTAATCACTAGAAGAAGCCTGCATCCTTTGGAGTGCGGTGTGATACAATGGTACTCCATAACAAAAGGAAGCCATCGCACAAGCCACAGGAGCCATATGCCGGCGACAACAGGAGCCCATTTCCTCCGCCTTCCTTTTCCCCAGGGCTCGAGTCGTGCCCAGCTCAGCAGTGTTTTGCCTCCATTTTGCTTTTAACATATGGCAGAGCAACGGCTGGAGAAGATCACGCATCGCACAGGAGAGAGATTTGACAGTCGCACAGCTCCACCGGCTCTGCGGGGGTTTCATTCGCTGGCAATGACACAGAGAAGGATCAGAGAAAGTCTCTCTGGGGACCCAGCCCCATGTTGTGGGGAAAAGCTGTTTTCTCCAGTGTTATTCTACTGATCTATGACTTGAACACAGGCCCCATAAACTCCATAAGGCCACGAAAATACAGGTCATTTAGAGGGGCGAGACAACGTAATGGCCTTGGGAACGATGCGGCTCGATGGCTTATACAATGTTATCAGTGAGCTTCGGAGATCCTCACCGTCTTGACCTGCGAGAGTCATGCAGGAAATGAGTCGACACCTCAGCCCCCCGGAGAAGCGCAAAGGCTCTGCCACCTGAATGCCTCCGCGGATTATGGCTTCATCAAAAAAAAAAAAAAAATGTAAGAGGATATACAGAGCCTGGACCCTTGGAGACCCTCGACGTGGAGGGGAGAAAAGCAGCGAGGAGTACTTAAAGCGTGAAGAAGGACACCTGAGACTGATTACAGCGACCTCGCGGGGGTGGGTTGGTGAGCTTTTTTCCAGAGCTCATCAAAGCTGCTGGCGGCTACCGTGGCTGTCCATGACGCAACTTCAACAGAGACTATACCTGCGAGGTGGGCGCTCGACTCCCTGATTCATCAATGACCTTTAGCTCGCATGCTTGAACAGAGCGAAGCCTCCGATCGGACCACATACCAACACGGCGGTGGGGCCCCCCTGCCCGCAACGCAATTCGTGAAGGTCACTCCGGCTGAGGCTCCGAGGAAGACATGCTAGGCAGAGGGCTGGAGTCCATTGTTCATACTTCATTTTCTGGTCAGTTGGCATTTGCTCTCTGATTACCTCATTATGGTATTCAGCAAATGGCAAGCGGCGCAGCCAGAGGGCCTGATGGAGTGTGTCAGGGCCGCCGAAAGGATAGCTTGCAACTACAGCTGCGTGGGACAGACGTGAAAGGCATTAGCACCCTGTTAATGAACTACAAACGATGATGATGTAGCAGACTGTAATTAGACCCATTTTACACTCACACTTTTGTCTGCAGAGAGGACTCAGGAAATGATCTGTCGTGCCCCGGAGAAAATGATTTTCTGACTAGTGGACTGGCTGCATCAGTTGTGTCGGATTGCAGGAGTCTTCGCAGAGTTCTACTGATATGGCCCCCCCTCCCACACACACACACACACACACACACACACACACACAAAGAAGGACCTCATGTCATCACCTCTAGTGTGAGTTTGGCTGCCTCAAAGGAGACATTAAGTAATTGTCATTTCATAATAGGACCAGCAGTGCCTTGCTGTCTTAACGACATGATTTTCTGCTTTTCAATTTGGCAGCAGCGCTTTACGACCAAGGCAAATCGTGTGCTTCTGAGCACTGAGCCTTTGCCTTACTTCCATATTGAAACCCAAAGATTAGCTTGAACCTGAACTGAAAATATCAATGTATCGACTACGGTGTCAATCTACGTGTTATCAGATGCTGTTGAGCTGCTGGATCAGTGCTGCAGGGAGAATATCGACTCCTCCAAATAACTCCTGACCAGGAGCCCGTCTAGGACGATGTGTGGGCAGAATTACTGATTTCAGTTTGACCCCCCCCGCAACCCTTTGGTTGCAGAATGTGCCAGTAACAGTGGCCAAGGTTGGTCTGAGAAGGTGGAAGGCTTCCCTTTGACACTTTGCTGAGATCTGTCTGCAAATCCGTAAATGACGGTTTCCACTGCCTCTCAGAAGTAAAGTTAATCCGCCGCTCACAGCCCACTGGTCGGCGTCTGGTGCAGTATATTAGCGCTGCTTGATCACGGGTACAGGTGCCTGCTTCAGAATGCAGAAGAATTAAAACCTCCTTCAGTTCGCCAAGTATGTTACGTAAACAGAGAAGCTGCTTTGCTGTGGCTCCTCTTGCTCAGCTGGATAACCGCAAACACGATTCATCTGCAAATGTTTCCAAGATTCACATTCATGATCATTCGTGGGAGAAAATCTTTTTGAGAAAACATTTTGTTTGCCACAGGAACGTTTTATCATATTTACAGTTGCTGATAATTGGGCCTTTTATTAGAAACTGTACTTTTATAGATACATTTATCGTATAATTGATCTGGTTGCCTATGGGAACCTGTTGACTGAACTGATTCTGATTCATTTTGATAGAAAGTATACAGGATTATGTTATTATTATCATTATTATCTTTAGGAGTAGTAGTCAGGAAAATGTGTTAAAAGGGCGATGGATTGATCTGCTTTTACGTCCTCCTTTTACTCCTCATACTAAACTTATGCACTATAAGTTTAGTGTTTAGTGTGTAACTGCTGCTATTTCAGAGGCTTTTCCACCCTGCTAAAAATACAGTCATAGGGGGAAACACTCAATACTTTTAATTTTGGGAATTTTCTTTGCCACAAAGTTTGCCAAAATGTAATATCAGCCCAAAAGATCAGCTTTCAAGACCCATACTGGTCAAACCCTATCACCTGCAACATACATGTTCATTGAAATACATGTAGTGAGCGAGATTAGGGGAATGGAGCCATGACTGTAACACTAATATCTGTGCACACAGTGCAGTGCAGTGCATTCATCCTAGGGCCGTGACAGGCCGCCGGCTCAACGACCCCTTTCTTCCTCTCTTAACGGTAAATTATTACTGTCCTTTACATAATTACATGCGAGTCATTCTGGCATGTATGCACTTATTCAGCAGACAGCGCTGTCAAAGGCTGCAGCGAGAGAGCATAGGAAGATAAAACAGAAAGGGACGATAAAAAGAAAAGAATAAGCTTGAATGTGATCGAATGTATGGAATGGGATGAGATAGATTGAGAGCAAAGAGCAGAGAGTGAGAGACACTCATATTTCTCACGAGAGGTTTTGACAGCAGCTCTGGTAGGAAAGGGTAATAAATCAGAAGTCACCCCGCAAGTGCCCTATATCAGTAGGGTGTTCTACATGGGCAACTTTACATTGATAGGGGGAGCCATCCATGGAGCAGAGCTGGGAGTCTCATGATGGGATGGCATGGGAGATGAGCGATAGGATGGGCTCCCTCAAGCACTCAAGTTACACCTCGGTGGGCAATGTTGACTGGCTAACGGAGGCAAGTGGTACGGCCTGGTGCAGCCGCGGCGGTGGCACCATCACGCCGAAATCCAACTCGCCATTTGCAAACCTGTGCATACTCGTTGCGTTTATGCATTGTTCATTTAGTTCCACCCCATGCAGGTGGCGGCGCATTAACATTAGAACCGTAACCTAGGCAACCTGGAAATAGCAACAACAACAAGTGAAAGGCAACGGGAGGATTCCAAAGCTGTTTGATGCGTCGCGAAGGTGTGGATGTCCTCTAACAAGCTCAGCGAGTTTTCTTTTCGATTTGAGTTGACCACAAGATGTTAGTGAAAGATGGAAACGAAGCGCAATTAACCAGAAAAAAGAAATGGGAGACGCTTTTGCACAAGAGATTCTTCATCACACACCGGTGGCCACGGAGACGGAAGCCAAGGTGGCACTTTGTTTTTCCGCAAACGTGCCCTTTAATCCATAAAAAGCCTGCCAAAATATGTTTCTGCAGCAAGCCTACTGCAGCCTTAAGTCCCTATGGTGTTTTGCATTGAATGATTTAGTGGGTGTTGGGATCCGGGGACTCCAAGGGGGTCCTTGAAGGGGGGTTCCTTGCAAAATGAGGAAAAGTATAATTTCACCATTATTTAACCAGAAATGATCCCAAATATGAATTTATGTGAATGGCCGCTGCAATCATAGGTTTCACCCTCAGCATTATTATCTCCCCACAGTTGTGCAATATTAAATCGGCAACAAAAACCCTCCCCTCCTATTGGCCCCCCTGGAATACAGCTTATCCAATGGCTTTATGTGGGCTGCGAGATGAAAACATTCAGAACCCGTTTGCCAAATGATCTAGATTGGAATGGATATTAATGTGTGCTATCTGAAGCATGGGACCTCATCTTACCTTTTCGATGGGAAACTAGTGCCCAGGCTTGACTGTTTTGCAGCTGGAGTGCATTGTGGATTCATGGCAGGGCCTGGCGCTGCATTTTCGTCCTGCTACTGCCCCCTGCAGCGTTCAGCAGAAATATCTTGTATTGTCATAGGACCCTCTCTCAGTAGGTATGTGATAAAACTACTCTTTTCACACGCACACATAATGTAGACAGAGAGATTGCAAAACAAAAAACATACATCCCATAACAAAAAAGATCTGATATCAGTATTTGCTTCTTGCAACCTTTTGGAAACCACTCTATTTTGAGGCTTACTTCACCTGCTGTTGGAAGACCCCATAGGAAGGCCAAATCCAAGAGAGCTCATCTTTTCTCATATTTCTACCTTTTCTTTTCTTGTTTTTCTCCTATTTCTCAAATTCAACTCAAGAGAAAAAAACACATCAGGTCATGTTGATCTCACTGTGATCCAAAAAAATCTCCAAAGTGTCATTTAACTCTCCTGAATATGAAACCATGAGATTAGAGAAAGAAATACTCAATACTGTTGCATTTTCCTATTGAAGCCACAACAGCCATATAGTAGGAGCGTGTTACCATTATATATGTCACATGTTCACATCTTCACATTGATCTCATAAAGTCTCAGGGATTTATTCTCTCTGTTGTCTCCTCCAGAATATAAATATTATGATTAATAGAGATTTTGAATCCGTGACCTTTCCTTGAACCACTTACTGTACAAGAGATATAAGATTTTCATTGTCATGCATGAAAATTGTATTTATTATTATCTTAATCTCCTTTGATTGACCTTCTTCTAGACTAATCCATTCCTAGCCTTCCTAATGTTAAAGCACCCCTCCCCCTTGGCCGGGGTGAAATGGAGAGTGACATGGTACTTTGTCACAGACTTTCGATCGCCCTCTCTGATCCAAATGTATAGTTCCATAACGTCTTACAGCTCGTGACGTGTTTGGACAGTCTACCACTGCTTGAAATACCACCGCTATCATCTTTAAGAAGACTATAACCACGGTTGATGAATTCCACAATAGGCGAGTAAAAAACACCTGCTGCGATCTAAAAAAAAAAAAAAAGATGCACAAAAGTGTGTAGATTCATGAAAAAAAACCCCCAAGGGAACATTTCCTTGAACGGCCTGAATCGTAATCTTATGCTACTGCAGTAGGATATTTTCCAGGTATGGCAATTTAAACATATTCCAGCCATGAAATGGTTTCAAGGCGCTCCCCCCAGCCCCCCGGGCATCATGGGAGAAGTTAGAGCTTTATTGGGAGGAAATATTTTGAAGGGAAGATTGAACAATTGAAGGAGGCGAACGACTACTGCGGGGTCATCACAAATGCATCCCGAGGTTTTCCTTCCCCAAAAGAAGCCAGCGTCAAACTATATGCTGGAATAAAAGGAGCGTTAGGTTTGCATTTGATTGCACCTGAGTCAGCATTTGTCACGGTGCATTTTGTTACGGACTCGGTTGAGTTTATCTCGCCGGTAATCTAATTTAATTGCCATGGGAGGAGGAGGAGGAGGGAGGGCGAGCGGGGCCCCCTCTGGCCGGAAAGCAAAGAAAAGTTGGTATTGAGTTGCTAAAGGGGCAAAGATAGAGCGTCAACATTACTTATTCATGAAGCGATGCCACGCTCTTACTTTTACGAGGTGCTTGATTCATTTTTATCGCAACGTAGGAAAAGATCCCTCACGCATGCATCTCAATCAGTGTGTTTTTTTATGTTTTTCTGAGATATTTTTTGGGGGGGGTAAACGATTAGTCTCTTTTACCCTAAGAAGAATATCCTTGACTGAGAAGGATTTAAATAATAATAAATCCATACATTGATTAAATCCCAGAGATATCAAAGAATCAGTGGACCTGTTCAGATCGAACAGCTCGGCATCGACTCACCCATCTGCAACTTTTTAATGTTCCTGCTTCCTTTCCTCGTAAAACTCCCAAGTTTGATCGATGGCACCTTTGTTGTTTGAAGTGTTGTGTAGGTGCTTGACGGCGGCGCATATTACTTCTACATTCTGGAAGTGTATGTGTGTGTGTGTGTGTGTGTGTGTGTACGCGGTTTATTCGCCACCACTGTTGCCGGTGGTGCAACAGCATTACATTCTATTTGCATTCTAATTTTGTACAAATCCACTGCTTGTTCAATGGGCCTTAGTGAGATGGATGCACAGGTTTATCATAAACAGGGGACATCATTATGGAAATGAGGGAAATATTACACCCAGGAGTCATAAAAGTGTCTGTGATGTGTGTGCGGTGGATGGCGGAGTCTTGAAAAAGCCTGACGCAACACTGTTCATTGCCTTACGCAAATGTCATTATAGTCAAATTAGAAGGCGAGAGGGACCATGGGTAGTGGAGCAGCCATTGGACTGGATAGCGGACTGATGGGCTTGGCATGGGAGTCTGTCTGGTCGTACAGCGGCATGGAGGATGTACACGGCTTTTAATAATCAGATTTACCGAGCACAAAGCAGCGCTAATTGGTTTTCAATTTTTGCTAATTGGCATTTATGGGGAGTTGCTCGGCAGGGAAAGAGGGATGGCGAGAAGGAGGAGGGGGTTGTGAATGAGCGAGGAGTCACCGTGCTTGCAGGATCGCTCTCTGCTCTGCGCATTCAACTCCTCAACGGTGAAATAAAACCACACATGCCACAAATGCCACACATACAGAGGGATGGAAACAGCAAGCGTTGAGTAAAGGCTGAGTATTCAAAGAGAAAAACGCCCCGTCAAGGGTTTAGTTTCCCCGTCTGTAAAGATCAATCAGAGAACCCGGGGACCCCGAGCACAGCGGCCCACCTCAGATCGCCCTCAAACGGCATTACCTCATCTCACGGTTTCGTGAACGTAAACGCGCTAACCTAACCTCAACAGAAATGGCTTGTTCGCCCGCTCGTATTAAAACTATCCGTCAGGTTGTCACCGTTTCCTTCTTAACGCATTCATCTTCGCGGTCGAACCGGGCTGTATTCGTCTTCATCTTAGCACCCATGTGCATGTTGTACTCATACATCTCCTTATAAGCAGTGCGGGGGGTGGGTATGGTGGGGGCCCTAAGGCTCGGTGGCTGGCGATGAATAACTGCCAGGGGCTTGGCACTGCCTGCTGATGGATGGGGCAAAGTATGCTAATGGCCCGATTGTACCACTGTAACTTACAGCATCGTGAAAGCCTTTAACCGCGTTCTCGTCAATTTGCCGCAACCCAAACTTTCAGAGCCAGAAATAAAAAAATAAAAAACGGGGGAACGGAGAGGAGGAAGGGCTGATTTAAAGTAAAAATGTACTATAAGAGCCAACAGAGTGATGTCGAAGGCGCGGCGTATGCTTTACGGCGTGTCTTCGCAAGGCACGCAGCAGCTTCACCCTGTAAAATGGATATGCTGTTTATGGTCCGTAAAGCGATTGGCTAATAAATGTCCACACCGACGGCCGGTGGGTGGTAATTTAGTGGTCAGCTCGGATAAAAAAAATTAAAAAAAACGAAGCAAATGATATTCCGGGGGAGTTTTCTGCCACCTACAAGACATACAGTGTGTAAGCGCTGGCTTGCACATTAGCCTCGGGGAAGCAGAGGCAGAGAGTGTGAGTGTGTGTAGGGGGAGAGTCTATTTGAACCCGTCAGGTTGGCTCTCACATTGACAGGTCTCGGTTGTCGGTGTGTAGGAGCCGGGGAACATTCCCAAGAGGACCGGATGTCTCCAGCGCTGTCCTTCGCAGCCCCCCCCCCCCCCCCTCCCTGCAACATTTATAACCTCCCACCTGGCTGGTCCTCTCTCTCCCAGCCTCCAGCTCTCATCGTTACAGAGGCTTATCGGGGGCCCCCGGCTCTCATATCATCATCTCCTTCGACAGTCGCTCCCCAAAAACTAGCATCTCTGGCGGAAGTTTCGGCGCACTCAGCTGAATAGGGCGGCTCACTGGCCATTTGTCTGTTTCGCTGTCGCTTTAAAAGAAGATATTTCAAAGCTTTATTATGATATGTGTTTGGCCTTCAGTCGCAGTTCTGGGTTCGTTGGAAGTTTGAATGGTTTTCTCTGAGCAGACTATCAAACTTGTTACACACAGGCTGATATGCTACATTTGGCAATCCGTCTACCTTGACTTCTTTTGGAATTAGTCCTTCACCTCTTTCTGAGAAAAATAGATCTATTTCCACCGATTTATCCCAGTGTGCGAGGTGTCTCCGGCGTTCCGCGAGGGCACTAACACCAAAAGAAGTGTTAATAATTTCAGCAATAAATTGCAGCGCATTTCACAGGTTTCCCCCGTTTCCCCGAGAGAATTCGCTGCCCTGCGAGTCTATTTCTCCCGAATTGATCCCCTCCTCAATCGTTCGCTTTCGCACCTCTTTTGTATTTATATATATATTTTTCTTTTTGTAATCTTTTTTCATTTCACACGTTTACCACAGACATCCAGGATCTAGGCGGGCGGGGGGAAAAAATCCTCATCGATGCCTCTCACACAGGGAAAGGATTTGCATGACAAGGAACATGATATGTGACATCAAAGAGGCTAATTGAGTGAAGTAGTGCAGCCTAATAAAAACCCTTCTCCCTCCCCTCATGCCGACCTGTCTCCGGTACGGGAAGTAAAACCTTGAATCCTGACAAGAATGAAACGTAAACACTGATAATAGCCTGGAAAATCCATTCTGTCGAGAGGCCCTGACCCCATAATTTCTCCCAACCCCGAGCATAATCTCTTTCCAGGGGCCAATGGTGACAATATATAATATGTGTGGATTCCCTCGTCTCAATTTACTCAAAATAACTGGTGCTGTAACTGGGTAATGTAGGCCTGACCACCACAGAGCATTTCATATCTGGCTGTCAAATAACCTTGGACAGTATATTTTATCTCCAAAGAAAAAAGGCGCCAACCCAGAGATCGTTGAAGTGGTAATCTGCAAAATGTGTTTCTGCACTGCTCTTCCCAGAGATCACCTGTCAATCAAACGGTGTGTCCAATACTGTGACGTCTTTCTCCTTGGTTTTTCTGTTGATCTGTTGAGTTTTTGTAGGTGGCGCTCTTTTCTTTGTGTGTTCAGCCACGGTGGCTATCGCTGCTCACGCTAACTACCCAGTTCTTCTTCTGTTTATTCTGAACAAACCGGAAACACCCCAGGAAAGTGCCCCAGGAAAGACCTACCTGACACCGGGTGTTTAGAACAACAAATGGAAAAGCTTTAATGAACAGGCTAGAGGTTGGATCACTATTGAGTTATATCAATCAGAAATAGAGAGTAGCAAAACATTTATTTAGATGAAATGATTAAGATTTAGCTGAGTCACTCGTAGAGTCACTCGTCACTCTACTCTGTTTTGTTAGAGAGACTAAAATTATTGACTGAAAATGTGAAACTGTAGAGTGCAGGACATGATCCATCTGGAAAAACCCACCTACACGCAAATTAAACTGCACCGACTGTAACACAATATGTTGCAAGAAAAGTATCCAAAAAGTGCAGCTGTAGACTCCATGTGTTAAATTCACTTTCCGATGAGAGAAGAAAAAAAAGAGTAGGGTAATTGGAGCCACATTTTCTTCTCGTATTTCTTCCGATAAATCTTTATCTAACTCTTACAGATGTAGCCTCAAAATATTTGGATGTGCATAAATCACTAAAGCAAGCTGAACTTGATGTAATTAGGCATTCTTCCAGTTTAATCAGGCTCCGTGCACGCACGCACGCACGCACACGCACACACACACACACACACACACACACACACACACACACTCTACTCTGAATATCCCTTAGTTAGCAGAAACATCAAGCAACATTTCTGTCTGTAAAGCTCTTACTTCCATTCACATTTATACAGTGGCTTGTTTATCTGCAGTTCATTATGGACTGCCACTATCATAGGAGCTCAGGGTCATCGACGAGGAACGTGCTTCGACACGAAGAAGAAAAAAAACAACCGACACCGCATTTACCAGTCAGGATTTAGACGGCTCTCTCACAGTGGCTTTGCATACATCAATTTCAGGAGGGATGTGTGAAGAGATGATGGGGGCTGAGCACGGTAAAAGCCTACGGGAGAGAGTTTAGTTGCCTGACTGTGGGTCATGTCACGTCATGTCACCCCACCTCATCTCATCGTCTCATGTCATCCCATCCCATGTCATCGTCTCATATGTTCTCATCATCTAATCTCATCTCATTGTCTCATATCATCATCTCATGTCATCCCATCCCATCGTCTCATATGTTCTCATCATCTCATCTCATTGTCTCATCTCATGTCATCCCATCCCATGTCATCGTCTCATATGTTCTCATCATCTAATCTCATCTCATTGTCTCATCTCATCATCTCATGTCATCCCATCCCATCGTCTCATATCTTCTCATCATCTAATCTCATTTCATTGTCTCATCTCATGTCATCCCATCCCTCATATCTTCTCATAATCTAATCTCATCATCTCATCTCATCATCTCATCTCATTGCATCGTCTCATATCTCCTCATAATCTAATCTCATCTCATCGTCTCGTCTCATCTCATTGCATCGTCTCATCTCTTCTCATCATCTAATCTTATCTCATCTCATTGTTTCATCTCATCATCTCATTTACAGTTTTTCTCCATTGTATACACACAGAAAATGGAACACACAATTCTGAAAACTTGAAGCTCATGTATCAACATGACTCCAAACTGCTAAACTCTAAGCACAATTCCATTGTTCTCACTCAAATATCATTCTAAATCACATATTTGCAAAACTCTAAACACAGATTGCATCATTTAGCACACTTTGTTCACCTGGAAAACACTGGCCTCCAAAATGACACAGCCTAATTACCAATTGGTCTCACTCACGTCTCACCTGTTCAAACTCAATTGGCAAAACACTCCAATCATGTGTCAGAGCATAAAACAGGCCTCAGGTGACCTCTACTGTGTTGGGGAAAATTGAGATGCATGGAGAACAGAGAGGAAGAGGAAGAGTAAGAGGAGGAGGAGGAGGAGGAGGAGGAGGAGGAGGAGCAGGAGCCAATATTTCTAATGAAATCCGCCCAACTTTGGTTGACCATGTACTCAATCATGGTCTAACAATGACCGAAGCTGGGCAGTGAGTCCAGCCGATGTAGTTGAGGTCCTCTGGCCTGATTAGGATCGGAGGGGCGATGCGGACTGATTTATATGTAGATCTGTTTCACCACGTTTTATATTTTTATTTGTTGTGGGCCTACGAAAAACCTTTTTTTTTTTGCAGTCAGTTCAGTCAGCTGAACATTTTACTGTATTACAGTAACAAATAAATATTTGCTTTGTTATCTTTTTGTATTTGTATATCCCCAGAGAGACAGTCTAAACATTTTCTTCTACTGTAGTGTTTCTCATTTTACTTATCAGTGCAGTTACTGTGAGTTTTGCCACAATGGGTAACGTGTGTATTCTCTGAACTCAATGTCGCAGTATCAACTATGAGTTTACAGTATGACTCTGAGAAGCTGGGTTGTGGTGTATTGTTTTGGTGGAAAGAATCAGTTTTGAGAAGAGAGAACATGGTTTTGAGTGCTGTGTTTCATTTTGCAAGAGATTTGTGGAGTGGTTAACTCTTTTCAGTTTTGTGTTTAGAGTTTTGAGAAATTGAGCCACAGTTTCTGGAAATGTGTTTAAACATTTGGGAGAAAACTGTAATCTCATCTCATCTTATCTCATGACTTATTGACTATATGACTACTCCATATGAGAGTTATTCATGACATGGTTTCCACGCTGCAGACCTCTGTGGATTCACAGATATGACTCAATGGGGCTTCAAGTGAAGAGGTTCAGGGCTTGCTGACACCTACCTTGACATCACTTATCTAACATTCACATCAACGCTTTACACATTGCTACCAACCGGAGATGGTAAAGCAGAGGACATAATGTGGACGAAATGGATGAGCTGTGGATTAGACCAATATCTCGTTTTGCAGATATATCAAGCTGATATTGGTATTTTATGAAATTTCAGACATTGACTCTGATGAGTCTGTACATTCTGTTCAAATATGTTTTTTTGTCAATTAATTCTTCATTTGCCTTTCTAATTCGTCACCCTGCCTTAAAGAGCTGCTAGTCTGGGTGTTTTAGTGTCCCATGATGATCTAAATGTTGTTTCAAAGACTAACAACCTGACCCAAACACTGAATACTATACTGAATGCTTTCAAACTATCGAATATCGGCAGAAAATATTGCCAGTTTTGATACAAAAATATCGTTGACGAATTGCACTTTTTTCAAACAAGCATTTCAAACTCATGGGTTGGGAAGAACTAAATAGAAAATATACTTCTAGTGTCATGAAACACCAGAAGTACACCACTTGTTTCTTGTCTTTCTCTCATCCTGTGCCAACACCTCCTTCATTAGCTGTTTAGATCAATAGTATGTTGTAGTACCTTAAAAGTGAATTAATGGTACATGGTGATTGTCTTGATTTCTGTATGTATTTGATGCAATAGAACAAAATAAATTCAATGAAATGAATCCTGGACCTGGATTTATAAACTTTAGTAACACTAGAAGTATGCTGTTCCATTGCTTTGTAAAGATTTACATACTTTCTTGACATTAAGAGTATTTCTTTCCATTGTTTTGTTTGATACCAAAATATTTGTATCAGTATTGGTATATCAGACTTCAAAAACCCACATCAGTCGAGGAAAGGCCTTGGCATGAAAATGATCAAATTTAATGTTTGAATATCAGCAGAAAATGTCGGTTATAGGCAGCTTCAGTCCAAAAATATCGGTATCAGTACTGGTATCGATATTGGCCTTGCAGAACCCACATCAGTCGAACCCAAGGCTACAAGTGTGCCGGAATACAATTCTCAAGTAAACACTGAAAACTCAACGATATTGAAAATATCAGATACTGGCAGCTTCAGTGCAAAGATATCGATATTGTATACACCACACCACACCAATCGACCCCACGGCTATATCACCAAGTATCCTAACGTGCCTTTCCTTATCGTCAAGCCCTGCTCCCACTAAATATTCCTCCTCCTCCTCCCTGTCTGGGGTTTATCTCACTCTTGCTCAGCTGATCTGTGTTTCTCGGCCCTTAATGTGCCCGCTACACCGGTTTTCCCTGACCCGGTTTAACACCTCTTCCCTTATCCCGTTTTACCTCATTCTATCTCCGCGCTGACTCTTGTAGTCCCAACCTTAGCCTATTTGTTGTTTTCCCACCGACACTTTCATTAAGATTATGTCAGGATAGACTCAACTCATTCTGCATTATGTTTACCCAAGGAGATACAGAGCGGCGTGTCTTTTCTTCTTCCTCTTCTTTTTTTTTTTTTTTTACCCAGCTCAACACGCTTCTCTCTTTTTTTCCACCCCAAAAAAAATAAAAAATAAAATGGAATCAGATAAGATGAGCATGTGGCAGAATAATGTTATTTGTAGAGGTCTACATATCTAGGCCTCTAAATCTCGACTATGGATTTACTTTGTTTGTCAGCAGATGGGAAGATTTTGACAATCTACAAATAATCCAAGATACAGTGTGTGCAGTGCAAAATTAAAATGTTTGACACACAATGTCAGTTAAACTGATCCAGTACACAATAATAAAAAAAAACTTTAATAAAACTTCCAATAAAGGATTTCATACCCAGTCGAGAAAGTTCAGACAGAGGAAGCGTCCCTGCAGTTCTTTTTTTTCAGATTAGCAAAAAATAAACCGAGGGTTTAATGCATGTGATAAATGTAATTGTAATCTGCTGGCTGTGCTCTAGTGGCGGGGCATTGATTCATAATGACAGCCACTTCTATAGTCTTAAAGTCAGTGACTGTACAAGTCAGTAAAATCACTCAAAGAAACAGTCTATTAAGTGTAATATTTTTATTTCGTGAAAGTAATAAAGCGTATATTTAAAATGGTTTGACTTTTTTTTGAACCCACAGCTCAATAGTCTCAATAGATTCCTTTTTAATTACTCCCTTCTGTGGTGGAATAGCAGAGCAAATCAAGCATGGCAAGCAATCCAACAGCCATGATATTTCTTTTGTCGCTCCTGTTTTGTCTCGGACCGGCCGTTTCACACCGCAGGCGAGCGCTAAAGTGATTGTGCAGCTCGTTTGTATGTTGAGATTCCCTACCGCGGTGGTGTCCGGAGACACCCAGGGGCCCCAGAGGTGTTTCCACGGGATTCTTGGTCAAATAAGGAATCATTTAATTTCACTAGAATTGAATCCCAGTTTGAGAATATTCTGACAGGTTTCACTCTCACCACAGTGTAGACAATTCAATTAGCTGGGACTAAATCTTATCAAATGAGATCTGGAGCTCTAATACTTGTCAATTTAGAGAATCTGAGAGATCCCTGAATAACAATTTAATGTAGCTTAGGTAAAGGTATATTTTTTATCAACATTTTACAGCTTTCTACCTCCATAGCTAGACTGCAGAAGGAGCAACATTACCCTCTAGTGGTCTGTAACACTGAATACTAAAAGGGAACGCCACTAAATTGCACTGTAATGCACACGGACGCGTTCCCAGTCATAGTTTATGCAGCTCGACACTTCATATCTCGACATTACTCTTACAAGTCATAGTTTTCTGGTTTCTGGCTTTTTTTATAGGACTTTAAATTGAGTCGCATTACCCTTCAACATGCGCCAGCCAAATAAACATACACACCTGGATTTAATTAGATTTTACAGATTGCTAATCTTACTTAATAACCATGGCAGTCTAATGGAAGATGTGTGACCTGTACCACCACCAGGGGGAGACAAAGACTGCACCAATATCTTGAAGGAAGTGGACTAGATGTGTCATCACTGGTATGGATCCAGATCAGTGAAATCTCTCAAAAGAAGTACTAGCAGGGGCAAATTTACTGAACTCCAGCCTTACACTTTTGCAGGCTTTCATTGTAATTGGAAAACATGTAATGAATACACAATGGACTGATCACGCAATTTTCCCCAATGGGGAGTAATATGCAATGCAGGGATGGTTAACCTGCCCGAGTGCATTGTACAGCTCATGCAGACATCAGTTTGATCCATACAAAGCCACCAGAACATCAACTTACCAAGCAACCAATTTCCTTTGAAAATGGTCTGATGATGTAGATTCCAAGGCCAACTCTGGAAGGTTCAATAGATGGCCCAGGCCTCCAAAAGGCATAATCCCAGTCAGAAAGAAAGATTTATGATTTGCCTTCCAGGCTGTTCAAAATGAGTAACTCCTATAGACACCTTTTTGAGGGTAGGAAAAATACCAGGCATTTCTGATCAGTTTCACTGCTGCTAGACCTGTGACAGTAACACCATTACCTTAAAACAGTTACAAATAAACAAGACTTAATGTTTACATTTTTATTTTGTTTTAGTACATCAGTTTAAGTCAACTAGTTACTGTATTGAGATGCCAAGGTGTATTGCTCGTTTGCATTCCACATTCCAGTGTTGTCCAAGATGACATCCATTCACAGTCCTGGCAAACGTAATTCACAGATATACAGCGAGACGTCATGTGCTTTGAAACAAACCCCTATATTTTACAAAAGCGAAAATCTGGCAGCGGCACAAATGTGACCTTTAGGAGCAAAACTAGCAGATTATGGGTAGCAAAGCTTCACTTAACACCTGCACCTAAAACAGCTCAACAGTGTGCTACTTTAATAAGTGCCAAGAACAAGTGTGACTCACAAGGACATATTTCCAAAACTCACTATGGAATAGGCAAGGATAAAAGACCTATACATAGAAACATGCTTCCTCAAAGGCTAAGTTCACACTGCTAATTTTCCAAAGAGGGCAGAAGCAACAATGACAAGCTACATATCTTAAATGGATTAGACTCAAGGGGGAAAACAAGCCACATGTAAAACCAGCGCAAGTACACTTAAAGCAGGAAAATTGAAAAATTCACAAAGTGGAACTTCAGATTTTCTTATTTCAAAAAGGTGGGTAGTGAACACAA
Organism: Hoplostethus mediterraneus; assembly: GCA_034670385.1. Classification (NCBI taxonomy): domain Eukaryota; kingdom Metazoa; phylum Chordata; class Actinopteri; order Trachichthyiformes; family Trachichthyidae; genus Hoplostethus; species Hoplostethus mediterraneus. The sequence continues at coordinate 2,864,124 of JAXDDW010000028.1, read as the reverse complement.
CAAAAATACTGGCCATCAAACAGAAAATAAATCAATCTTTGGATACGTAAAAAACCCTATACAATCCCCCATTTGTAAAGTTCAGTCTTCTGAGGTGCCCTCCTGGGTCTCCTTGTTCTTTCGCACCTCCACAAACTTCTTGTCCTATTAAAAAACAAAAACAGATAATAGTAAGTTGAAAGATTAAAGTTAAAACATACAAGCAGCAAAAGCCTACAAATGCATTCAAGTCACGCAAACAAACCTTCTCCTTGAATTTTTCGTTCATCGCTGCCATAATTGCTGTGCGATTCTCTTTATTGGCCTCCATCTTCTGGTTGAGCTTCTCTTCTGCCATCTTGCTGAAGTTGTTGTTCTCCTCCATAGCTTTCTGCATCACTTCTTTTTCATGCTCGCGCTTCTCCGCTAGGTGCTTTAGAACCTCGGCTTCGTGGTTCTGGAAAAGGAAGATTGAAGAAAAATTACAGCCCTTCAAATTACTGGGTTGTCCTACACTCAAAAGTGGAAAACCCGATGAATACTTAAGCCAGACAGACTTTATGGAAATGCAGATTTAAAATTTTGAATAGTGAAGAGGAGTAATTAATAATTTGTTTTTATTTGTTCATTTATCTAGGACCCTTTATGCCCTCTGTGGCATGAAGTTTGTAATAGTGAACACATTTCTACCTTGCGTCTCTCCTCCGCAGCCTCCAGCTTCCTCTGGATTTCCTCCAGAGAGACATCTTTCTTCTTGGGAGGACACAGAGGGAACTCCCCCTTGCCATCAGGTGCAGGAGCACCCAGGATCACCTCAAAGGCCTGGCCAGAGGCACGCTTGTCAAGCTCCTTAACCTGAATATCTGGACAGACAAAAATAAATATTGCATTACGGCACCCTGAAGCATTAGCCGAGTGATATAACATTAATAAGTAACTCACCTTCAGCGGTTTCCATCTTTACAGTGCACTGCAGGTCAATATACCTGAGGGGGGAAATAAATGAAAGTCAATTTACTGTGATACACTGATGCATTAACTTCAGCAGGTGCCTCCCAAATAGAGCACTAGTGACCTCTAGTGGATGTTTTATGCCACCATTTCCCATGTAAAAGGCTCTACTGAAGGGAGCATTGACCTTAACAGGGCCCACTAGTGACACCCCTTGGTCGTTTTCAGCACTGCAAGCAACCACCGCCCATCCATCCGCACAAAACGCACAGGCACTCAATGACTGCATGGTACATTGACCATTGTTTATCTTTTGACTTCTGGCAACAATGACAGTCAATTCAGCCTCTCGACCGAGCCATCAAATGACTTCACCCGAGGAGAGCCTTTTCAAAAGCGCACTGTCGCATTAATTGCTAATGAACGATACACACGAGCCACCATTTGTTGAAACAAAAGGCTGTGATCAGGGTGGAGTAGGCAGAGCCAGGTGTAGAGAGCCCTAGCCTCGTCTCATTAAAATGCAACAGACATCAAATTAGTGAGCAACGAGCATATCAGGGAAAAGGGATAATCTACAGGGAGCACCTGTTCCTTGCGCCATGCGGCTCAGCCGCAGGAGGTTTGTGGAAAATAAACAAGTTTACCACTACAGCCCGATCAAAGACGACAGCGATATTGTAAGACGAGGTAAAACTTGGTTTTACATGTCAATGTTGGAAACAGGGGCGTCAATTTATTAAACCCTGAAGGTTTGACAAAGTCGATCTAGCCTAATATTTACCACCAAAAACTTCCAAGCCTCCCAATATCGCGTAAATATCTGGGGACAAACTGGAGCAATGGCCGACAGCTGACAGGACATTTGGTCTAGTAGTTTAATGTGTAATGTATATTATTGCCTTCATTGTAATAATAATAATAATAATAATAATAATAATAATAATCATAATCATAATCATAATAATGATCAAATTTGGATAGGCTAAGGCATGGCGACCTTCCCATGCCCAATTGACGCCCATGGTGGAAATAAACATTTTGTCACTTGCTTCGTCCAACAATGTCCACGTTGATTTGCAGAGATCACAAGTCGACACTGACAATTCATCTCCCCAATTTCAGTTCAGGTTGAGGGACGTTTCGGCGGGTTGTCTGAGTCATTGGCACAAGCATAACAAGCAGGATAAAACAAAGGCGCTTTTGACAGCAACGTGACGAGCAGCTGCAAACAAAGAAAAGCTGGAGGCAGTTTTTCCCCCCTTCCATCGGCTAATGTCGACTAACATAACTGTAAGCCTTGATACCCCAGGGTGTCATTTACAGACCTTGGAATGAAAGGAAAACGCCCAAATACCACTACCACCAACAAACATTATGGGGGAAGACCGGGGAGTAAAATAAGTCTTCCAAGTCTAACCACGTCTCTGCCTGTCTGTCTTTCTGTCTGTCTGTCTGTCATCGGTGCCAACTGTGCCAGTGTCTTACCTCCAGCCATACAATAGGCTAACAACCCTTCATTGAGCCACCAACACATAGAAATGGATTAACAGACACGGTTACCGTTTCAGATTGCTTCCTTAAAAATAATTCCAAATGATCAAGCACTCAGAGCCATAAACCCAGCGAGCTTTAAGTTGTCCACCAACAACCTGTCAGTTAGTTAGCTCACATGCTACGCTAGCAGGGGCGCCACACGATGATTCCCAACAAAAGACAGAATCTGAAGATGCTCACTAAAAATGACGCCTAAAATAGCCAAAACATTCACGTCGGCTTGCTTAAAATCCGTTATAACGTCATGCAACTGGCAACGTTCGTACATAAGGACACACACAAAGTAATATCGAGTAACCATTTTTGTCGATTCAAAAGATGCTCCCTGTCACACCCACCTTCACGAGCTGCGGACGCTGAGACTCTTCTCTGCCAGGCTTTAGCGCGAGTTTTCTGCGCGAGCATGGCGAGCTCGCCCATAAAAGCATCAAACCGGGTGCCGTCACACAGTTTAGCGCGACTTCATTGGTTGTCGTCTCACTCCTCCGCCCTCCTGGTAATTGTAGTTTTTGTCACTTCTAGACGTTTGAATCTGGACTCATCAGACGTTGACCGTCTGCTTCAATCGGTCTCAGACAGTGCACATTTTAAATGTATGCATCACATCAGGTGACTATTATACTTGTTTTTATACTAATGCTATTATACTAATGTTCCCTGTAAGCTGGTAATTTAGTGACCTACGTCCAATAATTCATCACACTGACACAGCTATTGCTTTACTTTTTCCCAGAAATGTTGTGAATATAGGCTTTTTGTTGGCACATATTAGATGCAGAAAGAGACCACGTGTCAAAAATTAGGGGAGGCAGGGTGGCAAGAGAGGTAGGAGAGACTGTCCTGCGTCAGCTTGCATCCGCCATGCCCAAGTGTCCTTGAGCAAGACACTGAATCACTACCATGACTCTGACCCCCTCCTCTATGGAGGGGAATGGGAAAAACAGAATTTCCATACAGGGATCAATAAAGTATCAATAAAATACCACGTTCATTGCACCACACACCTTTATCAAAATGTAATGTTACATTTAAATGACTAAGTAATGTAAGATTAAACCTTAGTGATGGGGAAACTGGGACAGTAACAGGTAAAGCAAAAAGAAAGAAAAATAAATAGGAAATCTGGGGTATTTAAATGTGACACAACTGACAATTTCAACACTATAACATGTTAAGTTGAAATGTATGAATGAAAGGGTGATATGCTGCCCAAACTCAGAGCCTCCATTACTCCAATATCACAATGTCAGAGTAGGACCAGCAGACAGATGAGCAGCCAGACAGCAGGTAGGCCTGACAGCAAGCTGTTGCAGCCCTCTGTTTCTATGTGATTCTGCTGATACCTGCTAGCGGCTTCGACTCTTATCATCACCCACAAACCCCTGCTGTGTAACTTAACAAAGCTGAATACCAATAGGTGCATGATTTAAGGGCAATACCGGGCAAAAAGAGAAGGAACAGAAAAGACAGAAAAGTTCTAGTGGGAAGTCCTGCTGTGGTAGAAACCAACACTCACCATAATCCTGTGCATTTCACATTTAAAGTATCGATTCTATCATGCCCCTTTGAAAGAACAGGCCTAATACCATTCTAAAACTGCCGATGAAAGGACTGGCAGAACGTGGAAACCAGGCTAAACATGAGTTAATATGTCTCGAAAGAAAAGGCACCATTTGTAGATAAATATTTTGGGTTTCAATTGAATGCGACAGTGGTGAAAAGCTCATTTCCCTTGCAAAAAACATCCTACTTGTTTGCCTCCAAGAATTTACAACAAAGGCGTATCTACTCAAAAGTAACAGATAAGGGGATTTTTGGGGGATTTAGTTAGAATTCACCAGCATATGTTTCATGATCATAACTTGCTTGCTTGAGATGCTATTTTGGATCAGCGTTTCTTGTTCCTCCATCATACGGTCTAAGCACCAAGGATGTTGCCCCTTTTAACTGATGCAACACCCAGATCCAAATCCTACGTTAACTGGTACGTGCCTGTTCCTGAATGTCTCATATGGTCCTCCAATAAAACAGACAGTCGTTATGTAAACGCCTGCAGTGACACTGAATTCAGCTTCAATCCATGTAACCCAGACTATTGGATCCAGCACTATTTTTAGCTTAACGTTATTCTGACAGCAAGAGGACAGCTCAGTGTTACTTTGCTCTTTGTTCAATGTGACGATGCTGCGCTCAAAATATTTCAAACTGTACTTGGGGCTTACAGTCAGATCTATTTTTACTGTTGTCATGTGGACGTCTTTTCATGTCGGGCTTTTGATTCGGGCCGCCGATTTATATTTTTGACGAATGCACTTGCTGCTGGGTATTTCAGCGGTTTGGATCCGTCCACGCTGCACATTCACTGCACGTAGAGCCTCCCCTCCCCCCGCCCTCTGGTTCCCAAATGATGCCCTGGGTGAGGCTGATGAGATTGTTACAGGCAGAACTGTAAACATTCAGCCCCCACTGTCTACAACAGCCGAGTCACACGACGATTTTGAGGTGGGGACTTGGGACCCGTGATCTGAAGGTTGGTAGTTTTCGAAACCCTTGAACCAGCTGGGAAAATGTGGGAGAAAGAGTAACACTCTCCCCTCCATCAACTGTTACCGTCAAGGTGCCCTTGAGCAAGGCTCTGAACATCTATCTATCTATCTATCTATCTATCTATCTATCTATCTATCTATCTATCTATCTATCTATCTATCTATCTATCTATCTATCTATCTATCTATCTATCTATCTTGTTTTCACCTCTCAGTGAGAGCCTGCTGTGTCATGTGTCTTCAGCCCCAATTCGATTTGGAGGAGCAGCTCTTAGAGAACAGGAGCAGATGGTGTTCACGGCCTGCCAGCATCAGTTCCCCCCCCCCCACCCCCACACTCAGTGGATCTCTGGTGCCTGACAGGACAAAAGCAAGCAAATGAGAGAGACGGAGCAGAGCAGAGGGAGGCATGGGAGGGCTGTCGGCTTGGTCCAGAAACAACAACTGGCCAAAATGTGTGCAGATGTGTGTGTGTGTGTGTGGAAGAGGATTTGGGTCGTGGTGTGTTCGTTGGAGGAGTGGGATTTTAGTGTATGTGTGTCTGTTGCTCGATCATCTTCATATCTCCGTCCCAAGACATTCAGCGCCTTGTGGCAAAGATTTAGAAAATCGATTTCGGTATTCAGGTCGTTGCTCAGGCAAATTCGCTTTCACCGTTTGCATTTTTGTGATACCTTTCCTTTGCCTTTCAACGAAGCCGAAACGTCAGCTGCTACCAAATGATTCATAGTCAGATGAGATCGTCGTGGGGAATAACAACAACTTGCTCACGTGTTTCGTCCAAAGTTAGGGTCTAGTTTACATGTTTACAAGGGAAATCAGTCGCCCTGATTTGCTCAGGCTACCTCTCAGAAATGGGAATATCAAGGCGGAGGCTATGTGCATGGGGTCAACTGCATGAAGATTAAAAGCCTTGTGATAAAAGAGAGGACAACCCGGCTGCATGAGAAGGAATGCGGGGGGTTATTATTATTCTATGGCTGCCACTGCGGGGGAACCTTCCCAAGTTAAAGAGTGACAACACATGGACAGTTATCCGAACCATGCACACACACACACACACACACACACACACACACATGAACAGCAGCAGCTGATCTACAGGAAGCATGTCTGTTTAAGACGGCAGAGGGAGGCTCTCTTTTCGGAAGCACTCAGCCATGCTGTGGCTGGAGCTGGAAGCATGACCCATTTTTACTCCACACAAACACAGCGTGGGCCATTTTACCCACCAACCCCCCGCCCCCTCCCGACCGCAGAGGCAATGGGATCCAATACTGAGTAGACCTGGGAATGGGAGTCCTCCATGTTTCCAGGTCTGCAGCTTGCATCGGTGTGTGCTGTAATTGCGCTGACAGAAAGCCTGGCGGGTTAAGGCTGGGAGATGCAGAGAGATGCGGCTCTTGCATGTGCAGGTAGCCGAAACATAAGGGATTCGAAACATACACTTATTTAAGGACTGTAAAGGTTGTAACTCAACCTGAGACGATAAGGGTATCCTGTTGAGAAACGATTGGCTCGAGCATCTTCACCACTTTTGGGTAACGTTGCAGCGATTTGCGAGGGACAACAATGCCTTTTTGCAAATGTCGCATTTGCAAGACAACAGTGTGTCTTCTGTCGCCAGGAGACTGACTCTATAGGCTAGTCATGTTCAGGTACAATGATAACTTTTATGTAACTGTGGGTTATATAAGAGTCAACTCAGCTGCTCTCCTCCCTGGAGGCTGGAGGCTGTCTAGAAGTGGTTTCAGCGTCCCTGTCCCCACCCCCATTTAGGCTCTGCAGCCATGTGTGTGTGTGTGCCTTTGTTTGTGTTTGATTGCTCCTCACGTACAGAATGTAGACATACCATGTTGGCTATTTATGATTAGGATTCCTTACAAATGCAATCTTAATCTGTATTGAAACGTCAATAACATTAATAATAATAATGATGATGATGATGAAGTGTAAAAATACTCTAAGAAGTGATTCAATGGTTATTTCAGATACAGATATAGATACAAAGATCGTCCTGTCACAGGAGGTCTCGGGCTCCATCACCACAGCAGCCCAGGTGCCCTTGAGCAAGACACCGAACAATCCCATACGGAAATGTAATTTATTTGACATTTATTTATTCTCGAAAGGACAGTTGAGGTTACCCTCATTTACAATGTCGCCGAGATTTACATTTCAATATATATATATATATATATATATATACACAAAACTAGTAATACAATAGAGAAATCAGTTCACATTTACATAAATATACATATAAGACATCATAAAAACACGTCAAAGCTAAAAACAATTGCATACTGTTGCCGGCAGGTCTGCAATTAAATTTCTAAATCGTCCATGTGATATAAAAGAATCAATCTTCAGCGTGAGCTGGAGATCATTCCATGCAGCTGGGGCATTAAAACAAAAGGCTGACTTTCCGAGTTCAGTGTGTACTCGGGGAACCTTAAGCCTAAGCCAATCACCTGAACGTGTAAAATAGGGTCCATAATTCCACTCTAACAACATTGTGATATAAGATGGTAGTTTTCCAATAATGGCCTTAAAAATAAACATATACCAATGTGTATTTCGCCTATCTGCCAGAGAAGGCCAACTCACTTTGTCATATAAAATGCAGTGGTGAGTATCATATTTATCACCAGTAATAAATCTGAGAGCAGAATGATAGACAGAATCACTTCTATAGATCACGTCATAATCCAAAACAGATAGAAAAACTGCTTCAACAACCCTCTTTCTGCTAATCATTGGGAAGCTGGTTCTGTTCCTATATAGGAAGCCAATTTTTTGCCTCAATTTAATTGCAAGGTTATCTATATGATATTTAAATGTAAATTTGTCATCGAGCCAGATTCCCAGATATTTATATTCTGTAACCCTTTCGTCGGACCCATTCCTGGTTGATATATGCAGATTATCGTAAGCAATGTCTCTGGCCCTAGAGAACACCATAAATTTTGTTTTCCTTGCATTGAGTACCAGCTTGAGGCCAATAAGCGCATCTTGCAGAGCATTAAATGAAAGCTGTAGATTCTCCATAGCTAATTGTACAGAGTCTGCAATGCAATAAATAATAGTGTCATCAGCGTAAAGATGAAATTGACAACCACTTTATGACAACCATAAAATAATGTCATTAATATAAATAGTGAATAAAACAGGGCCCAGGATTGAACCTTGTGGAACACCTTTTGTAATGGGTAAAAACTCTGATTGGGTTCTTCCAGCTTTCACACACTGAAGTCTCCCAGATAAATAGCTCTGAAACCAACTGCAAGCATTTTCATCAAAACCAACGCTGTGTAGTCTGTTTAAAAGAAGAAAATGATCAACTGTATCAAATGCTTTTGATAGATCTATAAAAAGGGCAGCACAATGTTTTCTTTTATCTAGGGTGGATAGTATATCATTTTTAACTAAAGTGTTGGCTGAGATCGTACTATGTTTAGCTCTAAAACCAGATTGATGTGGGCTGAATACAGAATGATTTGTGAGAAATGCTTTGAGTTGGTTATTCACCAGTGATTCCAGGATTTTAGCTAAACAGGACAACTTGGAGATTGGACGATAATTATTAAGATCACTTCTATCCCCACCTTTATGCAATGGAAAAACATAATATATGTACATATAGTAAATTTCCATATATGAAATATATGTACATGAAGGAAAAACATATATGTACACGTATGTACAAACTATATATGAAACCTATTAGAAATTGGAACAACTTCATATATGACATATATGTCTAGCCCATACAATATGTTGGGCTAGACATAGCCCAACATATATAAAACAATATAAACATATAACATATATGTTTATGTATGTATAATGCATTTTGTGACATATATGTCACGTATATAATTATTTATACATATAACATATATGTATAATATACAAATTACACATATATGCATAGCATATTATGTACATATATGTCTAGCCCATACAAATGTAAATGAATTGAACCCCGGTCTCCGTACTAACAAGGAGAGGCATATGTTTATGTTATATATGTTGTATATATATTTTGTTTTAATAAACATATATAAATATATCAATTAAACATATATTGTTAACATATATGGTTGCAACATATAATACCATATACAAATCCATACAATACAAATTGTTTATATATGTACATATACAAATTTTACTATGGATATTTCATATATGTTAAAAACCTATATCGTCATACATCCAGAGGATGTATGTATGTGGTAATAATAAATTGCCTTATATGTAACATATATGGCAATATCGCTCGCTGATATAGGGGCATATATGTCATATATTACATTTCCGTATGGGATAGCATCAGCTAACATTAAATGGAACAAGTGCAGATTGTGTACAGCCCCGCATCCATCACACGCTATCAGTTTACTGGGGCATTTTCACACCTGAAAGTCCGGACCAAGGTCTGAACCAAGGTTCATGTTTTTGTTACATTGTATACATTTGATCCGGTTAGTTTTGGTTTCACATTGCGAGAGCAGAACTTTGCATGATATACCTACGTCCTGTCGTCATCACCTACGTGGGCTGCGTCTCCCTATACTTGACATTGATTGGTTTGTAGACAGGCGTGTGTCTGACGTCGGCGTGTTGTCAATTTGGTGGGTAGCCTTTTCTGTTTGAATGAAAATTAATGAACAGATTCATTTCATTGCCACTATAGTATTATGATTAGCGCAGTACTCGAGACTAGTTCGAATCCGCCAAATGAACGTCCTCATCGTGCAAAACCTATATCGTCACCGACGATATAATATGTTTTGTATTGACGATACCCTGCCTCAACTTCTTGTAATTCGTCCAAAAGTTCAAACCATCCAAAAAAGTGTTTTCATACTGCAAATGAACCGAAACCATGGTTCAGTTTGATCCGGACCGAGACCACCTCTTTTGGTCGGACTGAATTTTGGTCCTTTGGTCCAGACCTTTCACACCTGCTATTTTGGTTCAGACCAAACTGAAAAGTCCGAAGGTCCAGACCAAACAAGGTAGGAGTGAAAGCACCCTTGGAGTGTGATCTCATACAGGAACAATGTGGTTTCCTAAATGCTAAATGAGCATGTCTTGCCATGATAAAGTTGTAGCAGGTACACTGAGTGGACAAAACAGGGCCACCTGTTGTTATTGATTTAATTGATCAAATCCACTTCAGTCATGAAGGGCAGATGGAGATGAGGGTGAGGAGACAATGTAAAGAGGGGTTTTAGTCGTCTTGACAGTCATGGATATGGATTGTGCCTGATGGGGTGCAACTCAACAGGAAGATGGCTCTAATACTTTGTACACTGACTTCATCTATATATCTATCATCTTTATCATAAGTGTTAATATTTCGGCAGCCTGCACCGAGTTTAGAGCTAATGTTGCAATGCTATTAGGTTGTGCTAGATTGAGAGAAAAGTTAAATGAAACGTCAATAACAAGTCATCAAGTTTGTTTGTGATGTCCATCCAAACTCCCTTTCAGATAAAGAGGATGATGGGAGATGTGAAGTGAAGTAAAATGTGAAGATTTACAGTTAAGGGGCAGTAAGTACAGTTATTTCTGCCCCATAGCACAAAAACAAACTGTGTTGGAACAAAAGCTCCCCGCCCACTGGAGATTCAGGACACACCCACTCCCAATGATATACTGCCCAATAAAGAACAGAGTTGATCTGTACATTGTGATGAAGTTTCATAGCGTCGTAGGCGTGGAGGAGTGATGTGACCTGACCCAAGCGTAGGCAAGTCAAAACACTTGCCATTGTCAAGATCTAAATCTGCTTCATCATACCCTGCCCCCCCCCGGGGAGGGAGGATCAGTAAGTGGCCTTCTGTCTGACTCACCCTCCCATTCGCTTATCATTTGGTCTCTGCATTACTCGCCCTGATCTAAGCACCTCCTACCCCCCCCTCCCCCCTCTCTATGGCCTCGACCTCCCGCTCAGTCTTGCAGATAATAGCCCTGTCTTGTGGTTTTCTGCCTAATAATGCCCAGCAGATGGGACTCACACCCATTGAAGCAGCAGCAACCAGGGCCGGGGGGGCCTGAGGGTGATAACCCCGCCCGAGGTCGATAACCCCGTTTGAGATGGGACGACAAGAGTGTGTGTGACTGTGGTGTGTTTTGTTCCATCGTGAGGGAGACAGCCGACCTGGAAGGGAATGGTTGACCAGTTGATATGGCTTTTAAATGACCGGATTAATAATGCATGGCACCAGCACTGAGTATAATGGCATTTTGTTTGTTTTGCCTCGTCAGCATTTTTGGAACTGTTGTATTCATGTACCAACTTGACCGAAACAGCTGGGGCTGCAACTAGCCGTTATGGTCATTTTCAAAGACTGTTTCAAGGTTTCATACAATGCCAACTGATACATAAAGCAATAAACCTCATAAACCTTTTCAAAAAGTAAAAAACAAAAAGTAAATGGACATGCATCTTGAATGGACTTGACTAAGTCTAAACCATCGGTTTCCTAATCCATCCATGGAGGCGATTCATCTTCTCCTAAATTAATAGCAGATCGATGACAGAGATGACTGGTGACAAATCAGAATCAAAACATTATTCGCAACCATTTTTAATATAAAAAAGCATAGGTCAAAAACACCATCAGAAGGGAAGAGCAGCCTATACACTAGTACACATCGGTAGATAGCAATAGCGGGCTTTTCATTTTTTGTACTTTTCGCACAATTTTAAAGTAAAATAACCTTTTTTTTTAAAATGATCTCAGCTTCTTTAAGGCTTGATGACCTAACTAGCAGGTGTGCGGGCTCCTTTTCCCTTTCGGTGGTGTTTTTAAGTAACATTTAACCACCACCACCATTACTTCAAAGCAGTCAACACAGCTGGGACTTTCACTCCTCGGTTTGGTATTTTCGCTGCAAGGGAGAAACAAAGGCTCAAACTTGAAAATGTGATGCATACCACATCAGTTATTAATTAATTAATTATTTTTTTATTATACATATATATTTATTTTTTATCTGTTTGTTTGTTTGTCTTGTTTCTGGCTTATTTTTGCCCAGATTGTCTTCCTGTCTCACCATGTTATCTTGTTATGTTTTTGTTTTTGTACCAGTGAATGTATTGCAATGAAAAGAAAAAAAAAAGATGAAAATGTGAAGCAATCTAGCCCTGAAAAGAAGGTAAAATGTAGACGGTAATACTTTGATGTTAGCTTGTGTCTTTGTGGTTTAGATGAATATTTCATTGTGGTGCTGCCCTGATGTTGCCCAGTACTGTACTGCAGTTCTCCCAGACACAGCCAGCGGTGAAATGAGAGCCCGGCCCACTTGGGAGAGCTTGTTTTCAGCATGGTAAAAGCAGTCTGAGCCCTGGAGCCTGCTTATGGCCGGAGGGGAGGAGGGGTCGGTAGGGAGGAGAGGATAAAAAGAAAGAGAGGGATGTCATATACATAAAGGGCAACCACTAACTGAGAAGCGAGGGAGGGCGGGGATGAGGACTGCTTGCTGCTGAATCAGGGCTTGTTACCATCACAGGGCCCCTCCGGGACCGTGATGTCAGGGCCCCGAGACGAAAAGCCAAGGGGAGGCAAACAAAGGGATGAGAGGGAGGCGCCGGTGGAGGTGGCAACCACAGGGACATTGACAAAGAGGACACGCAGAGATGATGTGCAGATGGCCGTTGAAAGCGGCAGGAAAACAGCCACAAAATGTCACGTGTGAGAGCGCTCACTGTAACATCTCCACGCAACAAGAGGGATGAGGTCATATGTCTAGATTAGGTTGAAGAACGGTGGGAGCTCCATTTGTGTGCTGCAAAGTGGTGATTATAATCCCAATCTGGATGATTAGTGTTATTATACCAAACCAGACGTCCGGCATGTGAGGCTCAACTCAATTTTGGGATCCAGGAGTCCCACTAGATGCTCAAATTGACAAAGGAAATGAAATAAAGGTCTGGCAGAAGGAACTATTGTATCCCAGATTATCCAGATCTCAAGGGACAGCTTTGACTAAACAGTGTTGGTTCTTAGAAATAGATGGAAGGCATTTGGTATGCATGTGTAGAAGCAAACAGGAACCCTCAATAGAGTGGTGCAGGGATGACGTATTTTTGTAGGCCAACCTGGAAGTTAGCATCGCCCTGGTTCCCTCGACAAAAAGCAAATGGGATTTTTCCATTGGATTTTGGATTATTGCAGAAAATAAGTTTATGATAATTACATGTTTTGTTCAGCAAGATAATGTTCATACATTTTTATGATTTTTGAAGCATCAATGCAATCGCAAAAAGCTAGTAGTAAAAGAAGTAAAAAGCTAACGTTAGGCTATAAACGAACTACACCACGGCCGCATGACTTCAACGTCACCACCACTAAAAATACTAAATTGATAAATCTACAAATTGGAAGAGCACGAATATAAACACAACTAGCGGCTGTAAAGGCGGACTACTGGAAATTATATGTTCTGGCAGAGTTAAGCTGCTGCAGGACTACCAGACTGACTAACAGTGAATCCATCGGCCTGTTATTCTGCAGAGGGCATATTGATGGAATCAGGACAGGGGCAGTCATCCCTCAGATAACCAATTAGGAATTGACCTAGGAAGGATATTGGGGGGGGGGCAGTCCCTTTCATCTGACAATATTATTCTGATTAAAATAAATGCCAGACCAATGTTGGTGCAAAGTGATTTGGTGTCCGTTGAGAAAGGGGTCAAGCTCATCCCCGTTTCATCTTCTTGGGATGCCAAGCTGAGCCAATGGAGACGGAGAGCTTACGGGAGGGAGAGGAGCTATGCTATCCCAGTGTGTGATGCCAGGCTTACGCTGCCAGTCTCCGCCCCGTCGCTGCTCGGGTGATGTCACTTGTCTGTGTGTGTCTGTGTGTGTGTGTGTGTGTGTGTGTGTGTGTGTGTGTGAAGAGAAGAGTGTTTCGCAGCCTTGTGATCCATCTCTGGACAAAGAATGAAGTCACTGCCCGGCTTGGATGCGGTGGGAGGAGGGGAGGAGGGCAGTGAATATTTTATTGATGCCTGTGTGATAAGATTGTATTCTTCTACTGAGACTTATTTAGGGTGTATTGAGATAAATGCATCCCCAGAATGACCTGATTTCACGTACACTCCATTTCAGCCCCCCACCCCCGGTATCTTGACCGTCGTGGTATCTTCCTCAAGACAGAGGAGAATGGTGTATATGGAACATCAGGGAGTTGAGGACTAATGTTCTCTCTAAGCGGATAGTATCTAATAATTTTTCACCTTGACCAAATAATTAAATCTTGTGAGTCATCAGTCATTGCCTCACAGAAGTTTAGTGGATATTATTGGAAGTTTTGTTGGCAAATTTGCCATAGCTTAGTAGTTTACTGAATGGATGCCCCTGATAACAAACTCTTTCCTCCTCCCGATACTCCTGTGTTTCAGCTCTCTCTCTCTCTGCCTCCTTGTCTTTTTCTCTCCATCTTACTCCTTAGGCCGCGTTAGAAACGGCACGTTGACTTCCACGTGAAGGCTTTTCCGTCCGCCCGAGCCAGCCCGCCTCTCTGACCCACGTCTGCATGGCCCCAGTGCCGGTCTCATCATCTACCCTCGCCAGTCTTTCTTGCTCTATCCATCGTTCATTCTTTCACTGGCGTGCACATGGGATTGGGGGGTGGGGGTGAGGGACAGGGGGGAGCAGTGTTGTGGAGTATAGGCTGCTGCTGCTGTTCATTCACTTAACTTCGATTGATAACAGAGCGTTTGACTCTAATCTGTTTGCAATGGAACTGCAGTGCATTTCTGCTGGGCAATTACACACCAATTTCCTCCAGGAAACCAGATACCTAACCGCCTACACCGGGCTTTTGCGGTTACGTAAGACGTTTCTTCTCCTGACCTTCTTCTGCCCCACCAATTAAGATGCAAGACGCCTGTGCTTTTCAGACCACTTGTTTGGTCCGATTTGTAAAAGTGCTGAGGATCCGTCAGGAAGTGTGTATCGTGGTGTAGGTGCTGGGACATGGGCTCAGTAAACCCCAAGCTATGGCTCAGTCCCTGAATCTAACATAATTTGCGACCAGTTTCCAAACCAGCTGAGTTTGACAGGAACAATGACTGATGCCTGACAAGATATTATTATTTGGTCAATGTGAGAAATTATTAGATGTAGGTCACCAGACTAAAAGGTTACCACACCTTGCCATACCCACCTGACTCCAATGCATAAACATGGACACGGCTTCTCTCCTCATCGAAGACAAAGCTTTCAAACATGTCTCCTCTCTTCTCATATTACAAAAAAGAAAAACGTACAGTTGCATACAATGCAATAGGGGCAAGGCTTCTCTCAAGGCCATGTTGCCCTAGCAACAAGTTACGTAGCAGCCGTCTAGGCGAGGGAGCCACTTCAGAAGAGGATGAGATTGGAGGTGGAGACTAACAGGGACATTTTACCCCAAACAGTCATTATGTATTACACCATGTCCCTCCATTGTTCCCTGTATAAATAACCAAACTTGATATAATGCATGTACCATCAACAATGTTATATAACCTCTAGTCAGTCAACATTATATAACACGTTATAAATAGATTACATACTGTAATTGTAGTGTGATTGTGTGCTGCAAAGCGACACAGAAGCACTGGGGCGTCTGTATGGTTTCATCTCCTGTCAGCAGGCATGCTGGGACCCAGCCAGACAGCCTGATCACAAAGGTTCACTCATGATATCCAGACAGACGCATTCGACTCCACCCCTCCACGGGGCAGGGACCGGGATTTGAGGCGATACGCCCAAAATAAAGCCGAGGAGTCTCAAGCATCGGTGACTGGGTGTGTCCATATCAGCATCACCACCACTCGGTTTTCCTGTCGAAAGTGCTACCTGTGGATGTGAAACCCAAAACCTGCACATATTGATTTTAGATTATTTGTGTGTGATTAGTGCAAATCACATCATCTGCGTTGTTAAAAACGGCATCCCAGCCATTTTCTTTGTGCCAGACATAACAAAGAAATGCTCCCGACGGTGCCGTGACACCATGTGGTGTGAATGATGATTTAGTGAATGTCTCCATCTGGTGCACACTGACAGGAACTGCAGCATTATACAGCATCGGTGCAACATGGCTCCTCTAGAAAGTACTTATGCATGTTGTCCAGGACAAGCAGAGTCAAGGGGAGTAAAAGTGCATCGGGCAAGTAAACTGATTTTTTAATTAATTGACAAAATGTTGCATACACTACTTTTACTGTTAACCGTTTACTTGCCATGTCCCCCCCCCCCTAAACATCACATCTCAGCAGCTCGGGTAGAAAACCTCTACTTTCCCAGTTGTATTTGCCATTTTGTCATTCATGTGCAGCCAATTTACCAATGTGAAATGTCTGACAGCACTTGAAGGCAGCATTGCACCGTACTGGTTGTACAGCATAAGAAATGTACCTCTACTCTAATTTTGGTTATCAGATTGTCAAATGAGAGCAGATGATCAACAACAAAAAACACTGCATTGACAGTATCATAACTATCATAATCATTATCAAACATCATCATCAGCGCAATCATCAGTTGTAATTAGGGTGGGAAAATGAAGTAAGATCAATTAACAGGGAGATTTTGGCCTTCACTGTTAAGTTTGTTGACTCAACCAGTGTCTGGAGGCTTTTCTGTGTTTTATTTTATTCTAGAAAGCTTTTTGACTGGTATAATAGTGAAAACGGCTGGTGATTTGGGGGATTTACCAGCCCTGCAGACCAAAAAAAAAGTCTGTTTTGTGCCCTGATTGTAAAATAAGTCATAATTCTTTTACAATAATCATTAAAATCTAAAGACTTTGTCAGAGAACATAACATATGTGCCAAAATATAAAAGGCAGTCAAGTACTAGGACTGTGGCGTAGAAATGAAACAACCAAATACAGGTAATTTATGTAAAGTCTGTAGATTTATTATGGCATGTTTCACCACCAGATAGAATCAACATACGGGATCCAATCCAGCTAAGTAAAATATATGTATCACTTAAAGAGATCAAGACACTACGAAACACACCTCTGATTTATCACCCCAAAAGTGTCGTCCGTTTACCTTTCCGACAGACTGCAAATGGCTTTTTGTCAGCGTCGGTACGGCGTAGCGGGATCGGCGGCCTTCCTCGTTGCGTTTGTGAAACACAACTACATAAAAAAAAAACAGCCACCGCCAAAACATTTCCAAACCAAGGCGATTACGTGTTCATCTCCGTGTGGGTGTGTGGATAAATTCAGGCATGTATGACACACGTGTATTATACTACAATATATATATATATATATATAGATATATACAGCAGCAGTGATTGGTAAAGTGGACTCTTTCCTGTATTGCTAGATCGCTAGCTTGCCTCCCATATCACAGCTCCGGTGAAGTGTTGATGAGTGTGAACAGCCTTTTTCTCCAGACTCGCAGGGAGGCAGAAGGCGAGCGTGCTGCCGCTTTCGACACTCGAGACACATTGCAGTAGTGTCGATTGGCGCTTGCTCCTACTCCCAGTCTGCAGGCATATGCTGCTGGCGCTAAGAAGCACGTGTAGAGTTAGCCGTCACGCTGCAAAAGCCCCGCCGAAGTTACGGCTGAAATGGCGCGCGATGGTGTTTGGCCTATCAGAAGGTAAAGGTGGCGGAACGGAGGGGATTTCCCTCACTGTCATTTACAGTTTTAGCAATAAAACACCTGTCACGACCTCCTATTAAAACGGAGGAAATACCACTAGCCCCAAATTGTTTTGTTTTTTTAACAGTACTTCACATAAAAGATAAAACAAAGCGAGTTTTCAGTCGTAAACTGCCACTAGGCACATTTTCAGAGGAGGCGTCTGGGAAATAAAGAGCCGTTTTCAAGCAGCCTCGAGCGGAAAAGGAATAACTTTTCTCGGCACTGTAATGAAGCGGTCGGTGCGTTTGCTGGCAGTGGGACACTTCGTTTTGAAGGAATGTTTCAAGATATGGATGGCATCGCCGCAAAAAAATGATCATTTCCCTGTTATTATTAGGTGGCGGGGTCAATAGTGTACATTTACACCGTAGATATACTGTACAACAAGCCCACCAGATGCCCAAACGCCTCATACGCGTCTTTGAAAGTACGCGAGACGAAGGAAGAGGTCCTTCCCCCTTTGCTTAAATCCGTTTTCCCTTCCTATATCACATTACATCCAGCTCAGTCAACGCCACCGTGAACCTCTTCCCCCTCCATAAAATTGCCAGTGTAAAATCAGTGTACACATCGCTTTAAAAACAGAAATCAGCAGGAAAATGCGAGCAAATAGTACAGTTTGACTTGTGGGACCGCCGTCGCTGAATCTCGTCAAGAGTTTCAAATGAATCATAGAAAAATAGTAGTGTACAGTATACAATCTGTCACGTTCCCTTTGTTTCCGAAGCGTAGTGTCTGTGCGGGTGAATTATCCACCTATACACACACAAACACACTCACACTCACACACACACACCAACACACACACCGATTCGCTCACAATTAAGTTACATCAGAGTCTTTTCAGACAGTGTTGAGTGTGAAACAGTCCTAAGCTCCTGGCTCCGCTCTTGGGGAGTCGGTCCGTCGCTCTGCCGTCTGCGGCTCGGCTGCTTTGCAAACAGGCCCACCCCTCTGCAGGCCGTCCACCCTTTTCACAGATCGCCTTTACTCTTCATAACCCTTCTCTCGGGGTGTCTCTGCCGGCCTCCTGGGAGCTGGATGCAGGAGTCCCTATGATCCCTCGCTCCCCTCCGAGCTCTCCGGCGGCACTTGGGGCTCCTCCGCCGTGGGCGACTGGGCCCCTCCTGGCCCATCTGCACACACACCCAATGAAACAATGAGAATTACGATGCATTTAAAAAGGGGCAATAAGTATTTTTACTGTCCTATAGCACTAAACGACCAGTATATATATCGGGGGTTGAAACAATGATTCAGTGATTAGTTCAATCGGGTGACTTTCTGGCCCGTATTCTGTTGCAATTTTACCCAGTTTTGTGCTTGTACACACACACACACACACACACACACGGTGCAATAATAACCTAGTGCACCTTTGAGGGAGAGCTCGGCCAGCTTTAGAGGCAGGTCAGTAGGGTTTACGCCCGCTGGAGACCCCAAGATGTCGGGCAGGGCGTTCCTCCTCCCCGAGCGGCCAGAGGAGGCAAAGTCCAGCACAGGCTCCACCTCCGTCATCGTAGGACCCCTCTGCAGCAGACAGGGAAAGAGATGGACAGTAAACAGGCCTGCCCTTGAGAGTGCCTTGATGAAATGCTGCTCCACACCAGAAAAATAAGTGTTCGTCAAGGGTTATTTGGTTGTCGATATCTGGAATGACTCAAAGAACCCCCTGATTTTCAAAATAAGAAACTGGTATATAATAAAGAACTCAATAAAGAACACATTGTGGTTCCTAAAAAGGTCTTGCTGATTTGTGAGTTTTATTTCAATATGTTTTTACATAGTTAGTATTGCTTA
The DNA here is from genome assembly GCA_034670385.1 of Hoplostethus mediterraneus. Taxonomy (NCBI): domain Eukaryota; kingdom Metazoa; phylum Chordata; class Actinopteri; order Trachichthyiformes; family Trachichthyidae; genus Hoplostethus; species Hoplostethus mediterraneus. The sequence continues at coordinate 2,844,612 of JAXDDW010000028.1, read as the reverse complement.
CTGTAACATTATGTGCTCAAATTTATCCATTATAGTAGTTAGTTAGTTAGTATTAGCCAAAAAGCCATTTATCTAGCTACAGTATTATTGGTTTGTGTTTGCCTGGTGTTTGTTGCTAGCTAGTTTGCTAGCCTTGCTAGCTAGCTGCCTAGCTAATAGCACAAGTAACATCACTGAGTAATGGGGATAGGCATGTTCACTTCCTTTATTCACAGCTCAAATGATGGCATGAATTTCAGAGGCTTATTTTTAGATTTTTTACATCCACTTAAAAATGTATGAAACTTAAATTGTCAACTATTAATCAAGGCTTGTGGCAATTTTATAATGAAAAACCTTTGTCGTCTCGTTTTAGTGGTTTGCAGAAGTTTGTACGTCATCATCCACGCTACAGTCTCTCTCACTCAACCACCACACCTTATACGGTATATACCCGATCCAAAAAAGTTGAGTGTAACCTACGTGTATGACAGGGAAAGAGTGTATCAAGCCCACATTTGCACAAGATCTTTTTAAAAAGATATTTTTGAAAAACACACTACACTGAAAAAGTTACATATAAACATATGATTTTCCATATAGCAGATGTTTATGTTCTAGCAAACTGGATGCTATCACTTAGCATGAACAAGTTGTGTGCATCAAGCTTGCTGAAGGGTATGGTTGCTATGGCATGTGCAACGCTCCTGCAAGCTATTAAACTACTACTGCTCCCAGGCAGTAATGACATTACTTTTGAATTGAGTAAGGGGTAATGATGAGTAATGTACTACTCTTTTTAAAAAATTGAATATGGCACTCAACGCTGGTCATTAACCTTGACATACCTTGGCAAGTAAAGCGTATCTAACCTGTTTTGAGATGTGAGCATCAAGAGAAAAGGTTTATCACTGAAGCGGAGGATGTGTCTGTCTGGTCTCATGGCAACCAGCAGTTGAGGAGGAAGCTCTAGGCTACGCTGGTGACAGGCAGAATTACATCCCTTGCCTCTCACATACACACACACACACAGCGCACACACACATACTCTGTGAACTGCTGTTGCCATGGCAACAATGTCGAAAAAGCACCTCTGGCAGGCACACATATGAGTCCAAGCCATTCTCTCACTATCTCACTTTCCCTCTCTGTCTACCTCTTTTGTTGCCTCTCTTTAAATAACCATACCTCCTTGTTGAGCGAGATCCCATTCCCGATCTCTCCCTTTCGAATGTTGGTTAACATCGACATGCACGTGCAGCCATGCGCGCACACACACACACACACACACACACATAATCTAGACCTGTGGAAAAAGGGCCACAGGTTGGCCATCTGTTAGCCTCAAGCTCTATTGTAGCTCAGCCAGTGAAGCTCTTCATATTAGCAACAGTCATGTATTGTGTATTGTGCCCCAGTTTTTTTTTAATGATTTCATCGACATATTCCTTCCCGCCAGTTTAACATGATCACACATTCCCCCCCCGACCGACAACCCAGCCTGTGACATTAATTTGCACTTGTACAAAGGGAGGAGTGATGAATATGGGCGTTGCAATGTAAACACTGTGGCACGGCTGCTTTTGTGTGGCCCACTGGGGGCATGTACTCAAGGTGGCCCGAATCTAGAGATGTGATTTTCCTCCATCCTCCTCCATCTCGATGTAATCCATCCCCCATCTCTCTCTGTAGTTGTGATCATGGCCGTCCAGAACGCTGCCTTTCCTACTGTAGGCGTCCAGGGAGGCAGAACATTCTTTTGCTCCCCCCCCCCCACCTCTCGGGGCCCCGCATTTTCAAAGCTCCTCTTTGTCCTGGATCCGAGGGCCAAGCAGACAGGCCACAATTACAACGAATGGGGTCCTCCGCTGCTGTTGCACACCACAGACAGCGAGACAATAGGAGTCTAATCACGGCCAAAGCAGAGGACGGACACTTCACACTGTTAACCTCGGTGTATCGCGCTCGGCTCGCCTGTCGAGCTGCATAATTGGTGAAAAGCGATCTGTATCATCAGAACTAAGATTAGACAGATATATTGATTTGATATTTTAGGCCAGTCATGCACTGGCAATATCATGGCGGCTCCTCCCTAGCGAACGTTTTCATTATTATATTTATTTCAGATGTCTGACCAGAGATGTCGCTCCAGTGTGATTTGGGAGGATTTTACTCAGCAGCTGCAGGGGTATCAGTCTGTAAAACCTGCAGTGCAACCTGTCTCACCCTGCCTGAAGGAGCTGCTGACCCACCTAAAACAATTACATTAGTATGACTTAACATATCGGCACAAAATATCCGCTATCGGCAGCTGCAGTCCAAAAACATCGGTATCAGTCTAATCCTAATTAGAGCAACTGGTTGATACCTTTCATTAAGCTGCGTAATTAAAGTGACATTTCCCTCGGATTAAAAATTGGACATATTATCTCAAGCAGCTTTAGCTTAGCAGGGAATCCAACCGCAGCGTAGGACAGGATTATCTTGTCAAAAATCTGACCTACATATTGTGGATTTCCATGGCAGCTCTGACGGGCTGAGGGAAAAGCTGCAGGTACATCACGCAACCAGGCAGGGTCACAAAAGCTGTTTGATCAAAGAATCAGGGGTCAAGGTTTGTTTACAGCGAGGCTGTTGCGGCGCCGGGTGGAATGAGCGGACGAAAAAAAAAAGACGAGTATCTTCCCCTCTTCTCCCGTTCCTGCAGGCCTGTGACAGCTCTGCTATTAGATGAGAGCTCATTAATGCAGCAAATTGCTACCTGGGCTATTTCTAAACACGCTGACCTATATAATTTAGCAACAAATTATATGCATTTGAAATACCCTCCATCTGGTGCAGCGAAGATTATTCCTTAATGATATCTTCTCAAGTGAACTTCATGTGCAAATGAACAGGGCTCTCTTGCCTCTCTCTTCTTCTACCTGTTTAATACGGTAGCTCTGGGACAATTCAGCGCTCAGAGGTAATTTTGACCGCACAACACCGTTCGGTATTATCTTTGAAAGCTCCGAGCTTCAAATTTCAGCGAGCGCGGGGTCTATTCAGTAGAAGCTTCGCTGGCTTATAAGAGCGCGCCCGCTATTCTAAATGGAAATGTCGAGAGCGTTCGGTCAATTTCATCCCAGCAGACATTTGGCTACCGGGGAATGGATGCTTTCAGCACCATGGACAGGGCAAGAGACAAAGAGAGAGGAAGAGATGCTGAGAGGTTGATACTCCTCCCAGCCCCCCCCCCCCCCCCCCCCCCCCAATATGTTCCCTTCTTTCTTGCAAGGAGAGAACACCACACACTAGACCACTTACAAATGTCCTTGCTTATGGGCAAGTTCTGCACACCACACAGAACACGATGTGTTCGGCAGGTATCCACTGCATCAAGCAGCTCGTTTCAATCAAATTTCAATCGCTGAATGTAGAGTAGACAAGACAACCCTAAAGATTTGTAAAAAGTCACATTCTACAGGGTGTGGATTTGCCAATAAGCAAAGCAGCATTAAATTGTCTGATTTTTTTAATGTAGTTTGGTCTGATATCAGCATCGATACATAAAAATAGTCTGTAAAACCTGCAATTTTCTTTTCTTTTCAGTGTTTCCCTACCATTACATAGATGTAATGCCTTAAGGAGCTGCTATCTAAAAGAACGTCACTAGTCTGGGTGTCAGTGGAGAGTTTTAGTGTCCCATGTGCTAAGTGATGTTTCAGAGGCTTTTCCACAATGAGGCAGCAACACATATCGGTGCTACCAGCCGATGGACCAGACCCACGCTGCCTGAGGCTGAACTCCATTCTGTCTCCCATCCAGCCGACGCTAGGACCAACATCACAGACTCCAGCTTCACTCGCCCTCACAAAGTGATGTGTAATGTAATTAGCTGTCGGGCAGTCGGGCTGCTAGACTGTGGAGCTCAGCCATACTAGGTCAGGCGTCATTTTTTAAAATCACTTCTTAAAACACACTTTTATAGACTTGCCTCTGGGTGATTCGGGGGTCTGTGTCCTCATCGCATACCGAGGAAGCGGACCAATCTTCCAAAAAAAATCTGCTGTGTTCCTTTAAGCAGCAATAGAGCTGCGACTTCTCATTATGACAACATCCGTTTGACGACGTTACTACATTATCTGATCATTTATTAAATTAGCAGGATTTCAGACCCATTTAGACATTTTATTAGGGTGAGTTGACGTATTTGCAGCAATGGCACATTAGTTCAGCTCAGGACATTTTGCTCTCTTTCAACCAGCTTCATCTTTTACTCTCTCTCCCACTTAATATGTAGCGATAATTACTAGCTCATAATATACCAGTTTCGAGGGGAGGATAGACAACTGATGCTTGCGTTGACTTCATGAGAGGTTCGCCACGCTAACGAATCTTTCTCTCTGCATCTGAAAAATCACCACCCAGTCCCTGTGCGATCACCCGGAATGCGTTGTCCTGGCAGTGTTGAGAGTTTGACTGTGTCCTCCCTCAACACTGGGTGTTAGTTAGTAAGACCGGGAGGGGGGATTAGGGCAGAAGACCGCTTGTCTGATGAGGAACCCGCAGAGGGAAATTATGTTTACAGAGCTGACAAAGACTCAAAGTTTTGATGAATAAATAAAGCCTGGGATTACTCCTTTCCCTATTTTTAGTTCCTCGTTCCCTGTGATTATTTTCCTGCCCTGCCCAACAGTTATCCTAAAGCTTAACATGCACCAGCTGCCATGGAAACGGCACCATTGTTATAGGCGGCTATATGGTGGAGGAGGGGAGGCAAGTCAGAGACAGTCCATCTTTATATTCTGCTCGTGGAAATGTCTGGATGTTTTAGTCTGACATAAAATGAAACTCTTGCAGTAGCAAATAGTAACGAGATACAGCAGTGAAAAATATAGCATAAATACAGTAATTTCAGGTTTAAAAATAATGCAAGCAGTTGTTAAGTAGAAATGTATGAATTAAAGTATGATAAAACATGAGTATTATGAGGGTAAGGTAGAAAATAAGAGACAGAAATAAATGAATGAAAAATGCAGTATAGGACATCTGAAATATATATATAACAGGCATGTGATTGGCAAAGGAAAAAAAAGCAGTGTAGAGTGCAGACACACACACACACACACACACACACAAAAGAGAGAGCTACCTGAAGTAAAACAAACAAAACAGCATAATCATATAACCATGTGATGAAGGCCTGTGGTATATGCTTAAATAAATAGGAAATTATATTTAATATACTCAGATCAATAAGAGACAGATGTTAAAGGGGGGGTATTGTACTCATTTTGGGCTATTTAAACTGTTCCTGGGGGTCTTTACAAGACGTTTGTGAAGTCTATATAAAAAAAAATCCTAAAACCAGCTTCTGTGGTGTGTGTTTCAGTCTCTCATTTTCTCCACTGTAAAGAACAGGCTGTTTTGAGGGTGTGGAGGTTGTATGTAATGAGCACTGCTCTGATTGGCCGCCTCACGCTGCGAGTGAGACGTGAGCTTATTGAATACAACTTGCAGACAAGTTAGGATTGACAATTTTGTTGAGCTAGTTAGCCAATATATTATTGGATGCAATCTATTTGCATCCAAACAGCGCAGCCAAACAACCAAACACGATTGTACTAATGGTGGCTAAAGTTTACCAAGCCTGACACGTTCGACAGACTTATAAAACAGACACTGGTCCCAACAAATAACTTTAAGATGAGTCCTGACTCCAACCAATAACTTTACTTTTACTTTACTTTTAATGACTCCAGCTTTAGTTTTCTTACTTCTTCCATGCCCAACAAGCCCGTGGCTAGCCCTGCTAGCTTGTTAGCTAACCAGCAGTCGAATATACTAACCAGACTAATTTGTAAATTAAATCAAAACATGGTGACACTTACAGATTCCAATTTTGCAGATGGGTCACGTACCTTGTGAATTGCTCCATCTTTAAGCTTCAATTTAGATGCTAATCCTGCCGTTGCTCAAGCAGTCCGAGGACTGATCATCACACACAGAAAACACTGTAGCCGTTGCCGTTAAAAATATAATTAATCCACTCTGTCCTGGCATTTTCACGTGTTGGGAGACTGTGCAGGGATCTATGTTGCTGCCTGCATCCTACAAAATAATAACTGGAGCGTTGATATATCTCCAGATATGTTGTTTTAGCTTCACTCGTTGGAAAGTAATGGTGCATTCCAGTGTACTCGGAAAAAACGGCGTCAGAATGCCGATTCTCTTCACTAATGGCGCTGTAGTAGTTGATGAGTTTAGATGCTTGTAACATTCTGAGACTTACCATACAAACATGAGTTTGCTGCAGGCGATTATGTTTTCCCGAGCAGATGCACTGGAACACATTTAGATTGGAAGTTAGGAATACTGACTGGGAATTACCGATTTCCGAGTACAATGGAATGCACCAAAAGCAACGGCTTGCGGCACTGCCGTGAGCTGCATTTTGCGACGACGTAAATGGGATTGGTTGTTCACCTGGGCGTGGGCGTGCTCTGAGAGGGGCTGGACTTGCACCTTATGACGTCCAAAAGAACCATTTTCTGAAACGGGCTGTTTTTCTCCTATCTTTGGCACCGTTTTGGGAAAAAGGAAAATACAGAAAAATGGGTTGACTTCCAGATTTCAAATTTTCTCAGCTGCTTAGGGAAGTAATTTCCTGTGGAACATGTATAAGCGCCAGGAATAAACCGTTTTCCATAATATGGGACCTTTAAGTAGTAAATTAAGTTTTTTTTAATTTTCAGAACTAGTTCAATTATGTCCTCAATGTCCAACAATGTCGTCTCCTTAAAACACACCCTCAGGCTGCCTAAGTGAGGTCTTACTAAATCAAACACTGTCACACTTTACGCTTTGTGCCTAGCGTACTTTGATCGGGCGCAGTTGCCCCAATGGATTACGCTGCAGCCATAGCAGCCCGTATCGCAACTGCCGGCTGAGGCGATCCTGGGCAATTCCAAAACTTTTTGTACCTATTATATACACATCATATTTGTACCTAGTATAAATGACAAATATGTACATATAGAGCCAGAGGTTTAAAAATAGCAGAATTCCCTTTTAAGGTTTCATGGATGCAGCACAGTTTCTCAATACTAAAGCTATCAGTGAAATTATGGCCTGTACTAGTCAACATCAACAATGTTTAAATATGGCCTGTACCATGGTAAATTATGTATACAATAATTACCATGGTAAAACTAAAATGACCATCAAGGGTAGGGTAACCTGGCCTCTTTCCACCACTAGATGGCACTCTTTTACTAATAAATGAATGGGATCCGTCAAGTTTATTTTACAAGTGGAAATCTAGCATAAGAGAAGCTGCTCTGACACGGAGTACAATAACGTTAGCTAAAAACATATAACATACAAGAGCTAATGATATTAGTCAAAACCATATAAAATATGTGAAAAAAAGCGAATGTCCTTACCTCAGGTGATCTCCCCACTCACTCAAAATGAGCCATACAGTGCAGGGAGAGAGTGGTGTGTTCACAGACAAGCGTTTGCTGCTGTGTTAGGCTACATCCACACTAATACGCTTTAAAACTGAGAAATTATCGCTGTCCATGCTAATACGCCTGAAAACACATATCACGTAACCATTCACTACACTGGGCATGTGCGTGCCAGTGTAAACAGGAAGCATTGTCTGCTCTGCTGTTGCTTAAGAGCAGGTCCTGACAGTTGAGTAGAATGTTTTGCTCAATGCAGTTCACTCATATGAGCTGACAGAAATACACTCGTTAAGGAGATTCGTCCATCACCCATACACCCCCCCCCAAAAAAAAACCTCCGATCATAGTACGTCCACTATGACAACATTACGCAAAGGATCACTACAGAGATAAACATTTTTTAACCAGAAACAGAAGTCTTGCTCAAGGAGAAGTCTCGCTCTGAAATCTGAAAGATGAGGTGAGTTGTTATTACATGAAGACGTTAAACAAAGGTCTATCTCTGTAGCGATCCTTTCCGTAATGTTATAGCCATAGCAACCCCTTTCGCGACTGCCGACTGGGGCGATCTTCTGGAGCTATTCCAAAACTTTTTGTAGCTATTTTGCGGTATAAATGATGAATTTGTACAGAGCCCAGGTTTAAAAATACTGGAATTCAAAGTTATCTCGCTAACCCACTAATCTCGCTTCGTGAGACAGGCCTCTGGCTAGTTTATTAATTTATTAACAAGCTAAATTTGCAGATAAGCAAACACTAGTAATTTAGCTACATAAAAACAGTGAAATAACAAGCAACATGGCAAGCCATGGGACCCTGTGAAAGTCAATCAATAACTGATCATCTGATTGATCAATCGACAACAAAGTCAAAGTAGACCTGTATTCATCACAAGGATTAATTTTGACATAGCTGAATTATCCGATCCGAAACGGCGATGTTCTTGTCAAGTGACGATGTACTGACGCACAAGCGCGACTGGGGTACCAGGTGTGGAATTGTGCATGTGGAGCTCAAGCTGAGCTGAACGCTAACAAACATCCTTGTGGATACTTGGAAAGGATTTATAGATGTCCTCAAATCCTCTCCCTTTCACTCGTGCAGCTCATAACACGCACTTCCAGAATTCCGGATCACATCCCTGATAAGTCAAACAAAGTATACAAATATGAAGGCTTAAGCAATAACAAAAGAATATGAAGACTATCGGCTTTGTGCTCAGGTCTGCAGAATGCATGTGTATAGAAACTTGGAAGATGAAGCACAGTTCTGATTACAGCACTGCATCTTTAAGAAGCCGGGGTGACTTTGTTTTTTTCCTCCTGTGTGTTTTTGGAGTTAGACAGCAACAGAGAGAGAGAGAGAGAGAGGGAGAGTCTTTGAGACAAAGAGAGGTCAGGCTGATCTAATGAGACAGCGTGATCACACCCTTCCTTCAGATCTTGCCAACAGCCCCGCAGATCTCCCCGTCTTTCCGCTGATCCACCGGCCTTGTTCCTCGCTGCGGCTGCCCTCTTTCATGTTTGGCGAGGCTCCGGCTCACTGGCGAAGGCGTTCCAGTTTTTGTAGACTATTTGCTTGGCTTGATCTTTCAAAAAAATCATCAAGGTCACTTGTTCACAGCCCAGCCTGTACACGTACCTCCCAGATGTACCTCTGGGTTAATTACAGAACTGATAGAATTCGCAGAATTGGCTTGCAACATATCGAGCCATTATTGAAAAATGTGTTATCAGCCAGTTAGTGTCATTCACCACCTGTGATGGAGGTTCCTCCCTGACCGCAGCTAGTGAATATGTCTGAGGAATGATTCCATTAAACCTCATTGGACAGTTTTAGTGTCCAAATGCTGTTTCAGAGGCTTTTCCACCCTGATGAGAATAAGAGTCTCGGGGGAAACGATGTAACAATGTCATTTTATGGAACTTTGAGCATGAAAATGGTCAAATTTAAAGATATTGGGAGGCATCCAGCTGTGACAGGTTCGAATCCGGCCCGGGACCCTTCCATCTCTCCTGCCCAATCTATCCACAATAGTAAAAGGAAGCGACCCACTTTCAAAAAACCAAAAATGATCCCGCTAAACAAGTCCAAAGAGAATTCCCCTTCCCGGAACTTCAAATACCACTTAAAAGCAAACGGCTCTTCCTGTAATCAACTGCGATGTGCAGTGACAACAAAAACAAAGCGTTACACAGGACGAGGCAGATGGGGACAGGGGGTGCGTGGAAGCAAAGTACCCTCTACTTTGCCAAATATGATGCAGATTGCGCGGCATTTCGGAGGGTCAATCACAACAATGGATGCACAGCTATTTAGAGCAATTAGCATACTTGACAGTATGAGAGCTGCAAAAGAAAAGGCTGGCAGGCGTCCCTGGCAGAGGCCTCGGGGACGAGCCACAGCAACGTGGCTACCACACTGAAACAGGGGGCTTTGGTCCAAGGATGCACCGACGCCACTTTTGCACCGCCCGTCCCGATTCCACATACGTTGGTTATCAGGGCTGATCGGAGCCGTTGTTTTTACTGAGCAATCCAGTCTTATGCCATTTGATAGAAAGGGCCCTGATCTAGTCCATTTATTGCTATTTGAGAGGGCCAACACCATCATGTTTGTGGAAATTTCTTCCTCTGATTTTGACCTTTTATTAAAAATCACATACGGTCCAGTCAGTGTCGCCTAAATCCGACATGATGCAGTTTGCTTGATTGAATTCATCGATGCTACCCTACTACCCTTATCCCGAGTTGTGACATTCTGATCGATTTCACATGAAGATGCGTGAAATGTTAGCGTCCCGTGTTCTGGACGTTATTTCAGAGGCTTTTTTCCCCTGCCGAGAATAACATTTCGGCGAGAAATACCGAATACTTCTTCGTTCTTGGAAGCGTTTTGGCAACAAAGTGGTCAAATATCAGTTATCAGCATGCTTCCAAAAATATAAATAATAAAATCTACTGTGTCTCACACATGCCCAATACATGTGACACTGGGAGGACAGTGTGCATCGCCCTCAGCTATAATCACACATCAATATTGCAGCTTGTTTTTAGGAGTGGGTACCAGGCTGTTCTCCTCCCTGTGCACCCTCTGAACTAGTCATGTAAACAGCCAATGCGGCATGGGTGGCTGCGGCCGCACGTGCTGCTCTCGCACGTCGGCTAGCACCCATGGGCAACTCTCTGACAACAACCCTGGCAAAGGCTACAGCCAGAAAAAAAAAGGGGGGGGAAAAGCAGTTCGTCTCTGCAGTGTGAAACCAGCACACGCTGCCACCCGACATCACCAGAAACGTCAACCACTTTGTTGTGTTTGCGATTAAAGCTGCACTAGGCAAGATTTTAATCTGAAAATGCACCCGTCACATCAGCCTAAAATCACGAAATGAGGCTGCAGCTGAGAAGAGCGTTGCATCCCAACTAACTGAGATGCTGCAGGTTCATCTATTCGCCCCAAATTAAATTCCGGTGTCGGTATGGTCATTTCTCTCAGAACTTAAGAGAAAGCTGGACTCGACAACATCAGATCTTTCGCCTCTCTCGTCCCTTTTATATCCTTTGGTATGAAGCATCACAGACATGAGCGAGCTGTGTACAGATTTTTCCCAAAGCAGTTACCTCTCGCTGCCGTTTGGAGCCGCCATCGTGCAAAATCAGCGGGACCAAATGGCAGCCTGAGAGGTCGTGCCGCTTTAACCCTCTATATACGTCCTGCATCCCTGTGGAATCAGCACAAGCATGGCTACAAGACATATGACACTCAACAATGTCTTTTCTGCAGGATAAAACAGCTATAATGCCATAAATCATGAAGAAAGAAAGAAAGGACAATGAATTTCTTTGAAAATCTATTTTACAAAAAAGAAGACTCTCCATAAAAAAATACTTCTTTTAGAGCCCACGTCTTATAAATGTTGGGAAAAAATTAGGGCCTTCCACATTCTTTACATACATGACCGATACAGGAAAAGGAAGCATTGAGCGATCTCCGGTTGCGCGAAAGTACGCAGAATTTATTGCTTTTTACAAGATCTAGCAATGACAAGTGGTTTCATTTTGGTGATTTTTTTTTTTTTTACATAATGCATGTAAAAAAATCCCACCCGGTTCAGAGGGTTAAGAGGCCTCTTCAGTGGAAAACCTAATTGATAGTCCCCGTTTGATTGCAATTCAAACAGCAATTGCACCACTCCCACTCTTACAGCCTCTCCATTTGGCAATCAACAAAACGAGCTCTTCAGACGGTTAATGTCTGCTACACCGGTTTAGAGGAAGCGATGTGCCGCGCTTCCTGCAACAGCCGGAATTCCGTGCAGCAATTATGAGGGAAAACGAAGCCGCTACTTCCACTCTGCGTCTGATAGACTGAAAAAGGGTCATTGATCGGTGGGTTGAGCGGATGCTCTTTTTTCTCCGCGGAGGAGCCGCCCCGTCTCACCTACTGTTCCCCTCCCTTCTAATCAGTATGGAGAGGCTTTCAGCAGGAGAGATGACATTGAAAACCACAATCCTCTTCCATAGCGATAGGTCAGAGGCAGAGGCTGTGTGTCCTATTGAGTTATGGGGGTCGGAACAGCGCAACAAAACCAGCCCCTTCTTAGAAGAATGGACTCCCTTCTGTTCCCATTATCACTGTCTGTCCTCTACATCTCTGAAAAACATGTCTGTCTGATATTTTGAAAGCCTTCACTGGCCACATTTTAATGGGAGAAAGATGAAAGTAGCCACGCCAAATGGCAGCCGGCCATAGGTCACGTTAAAGGGCAATGGGTTTTATAGGCCCAAACTCAGACGCAACTCTTATAGGTCACTGGTCAATACAGAGGAATAATGAATGACTAGCATTTAGCCCCACTAATGGTTAATTCCATCCTCAAAGTGGCGGGGCTGCAGATCGATGGGAATGAAATGCACTACTGTGTGGTAAAAATATAAGCGGCAGGATGACGTTGATCCGTAAAGTTCTAGGGGGAACCGCCTCACATTTGCAATTTTTTGGGCATGAAAATGATCAAATATCGGAATATCAGCATGAAAATATCAACTACTGGCAGCTTGAATAAAAAATATCAGCATTGGTCTTCTATCAGTCTGACCCCGTTTGAAATGACTCTTTACAACAGTAGCCTTCGCTTCTTGGGATCAAGGGGAAAAGAGTCTGACTGGGGATGATCAGAAGGTCAGTGATAAAGGACTGAGTAACTAGACAAGGCTAGCGGAGGGACAGTATGGTGGTGGGCGGTACGGTTGGGGGGGGGGTTTGCCATGTCACCATCATGCCTTAACACAAAGTGCCATGAATCATGACTTCCAGGAAAAAACTGAATGCAGAGGGAGAACAGATGACGAAGACAGGAAGTCATATGATTTACCTGACAGTGACGGCACAGAACAGGCGGGCTGTGATAACGGTACGGGTCAGAGTACCTTTATGTCACATGATAAAACAAACGATAAAATCAATTTCACAATAAAGTGCCTCTCCCTCCTTCCCCCATACATACAGCCATATTCCCACACTAAAACCAGCACATTTAAAAGCGTTCATTAATTAGTTTATCGTTGTTGTTGACAAAGATGGAGACTAAATACAAAAAAACGAGGATTCTACCACTTTAATGTAATTTACATGGGGATGAGGTATGAAGGCAAATAGAGTGACGCTGAAATGAATAAAAATAGAGTGAACTGTTGCTGCTCCGATGAACCGTGCCCCCACCCCCACCCCCACCCCACAGACCCCAGGCTTCACTTCTCCTTACTTTAGTTTGCATCCCCAAGTTGATGCACTGAACAACAGACGGGGCACAAATCACATATTGGTTGACCCCTAAAGTCTATTTTAGGGCCTGCATGAACCTATAGACTGTCAAGTCATAGCGTGACACAAGTTGTTGTTTTTTTTTAAAGAGACAAAGGCATAAGTGACGTGCCTTCTGAAAATATAATCGATTTTGTGTTTATTCACCTGCTGAAGGTCACAGGTTACCCCCCCACCTTTTTAATAAACCCAATACTACCACTGCCTATGGGAGTAGAGAGGAGAGCTGCAACAAGGCATTGTTCATCTGATCCTTTGCATGCAGGGAGAGGTCATTGTTGGAGGCCATTAATTTTGAACAGCTCAGAGAACACAAACAATACTGTTGATTCAGTTCAGCCCAGTTGGGGGTAACAGGTACTGTAGGCCTGTGGCGAAAATGTATGCCAAACGTCAGGACGCATGCAGGTGATGCCAAGCATGAACAGTTGCAGTAGATACATTATGATAGATTATAGATAAATTACTGCTATTTTTGATGCTGTTAAGGATTTTTCCCCTCAATTTGTTTCAGTGCAGATGATGACCGTTGATACTTCCCCACACGCCTAAAAATTAGGCTCTGTTATACCCAACGGTACACCCCATGCCTTAGTGGAGACCCGGTGTGTGTGTGTGTGTGTGTGTGTGGCTGCAGAGCATCGTGTAATTGCCTACCTGTGGAGTGGAACAGGTTACAGTATGTGCGCAACGACGGAGCGAACACTCACCACCTGGTTCAGCGCGCTTGCTGAGGAAAAACCAAGGAGTCCAAAGTTGGGAGCTATCCGCCAGCCACCATTTTCTCCAGGGACGTGAAAAGGAGGCCGCGGAGTGTTCGGGTCTTCCTGGCGAAACGCATTAAACTGGGGAATTAGAGCCGACACTGGTTGGTCCGCGGCATGGTCACTAAATACACCGGAGCTTAGCCCACACCGACGCTCCCCTGTTCACCTCGATGGCGCGTTCACCCTGCGCGCAACTGGCAGGAGGAGAGGCAAGACGGACAGAGTTAGCCGGGGACATACAGGAAATTAGCTGTGTTTTTACTTTCGAAATAAAAGCGTAAAGTTTGTCACTTTTGAAGTACATTTAAGGTAAGAACAGATAATATGCTCCAAATAGTAATAGGATACAGTAAGGAAAAGGACATTATAAATAAGAACATAGCAAACGGAGGAGATATCAAACATAACAGCAGTAATACATACTCCAAGAAAATAAAATGGATGCAAAATATGTGTGATTTGAAAATATACTGAAAACATGAAATATAGCCTAAACATTATGAAAATAAATGACAGGTGTTTTAAAAAATATTAAGAAGTATGAGAATGTCATTTGTGGCTTTGTCTGCCTGACTTTACATCAGGTTAGTGGAGTTTCCAATCAACAGTTTTAGGGACAATTTGGCCACTGCTATAGGGTGAACAGACTTTTTAGAAATATAGTAGAGTAGTAGAGTCATACAAATATTCAATTTGTTACCCTTAGATTCATGTATCCATAAGACACTCTTTCATTCGGAAATAACATGCATCGTAATTACTATAGTCCTATCTATTGTACAGCTATTTTCGCACCATATTTACTGCAGTGATTCCAATGATTATTTTGAAACATGTTTTGTTGTTCTGTACACACCAAAATGTATTATTATTATTATTATTATTAGAAGCAGTAGTGGTAACAATAATAGTAGTAGCAGTACTAGTAGTGACAAATCAATGCTTTTAATTTGAAGTCAAAATCGCCTAACTTCCTGCATTGTTCTGGCTAACTCTGGCTGACCTGACGCTGCTACTGAAAGGTTTGTACCATTATCGTTTTAGGAAGGGGTGCACCATATCCACACATTCAAAATATCAGAAATTAGATCTCCTTTTTATCATTTTATCGACGGCAATCATTGAATAATTAGTATCTCACTAATACACATCAATAATTTTGTTTTTCTATTAGAGAGTGTATTGCAACTTTGTCAAATCAAGTTTATTTATATAGCCCTTTATCACGATCAGCTGAAAATCAATCAGTTATGACATACAAGATGTTACAGAATACAATCAGAGCAAAGTCCATAAAAACAAAGTAACAGGTAGAAGAGGTCTGGAAGGATTTAACAGAGAGGAGGACACAGTAAACCTACATAATCTGCCTAAAGTAGTTTAACCTGACCGGCACTACCAACCTGAGGCTGAAGACAAGGAAAAACTCCCAGAAAATTCAAAGAGGCTCCAATTTTAATCATCAATAGTTGTTTTCAAATGACTACTACTACTACTACTACTACTACTACTATTACTACCACTACTATTACTAAATCTACTGCTATTACTACCACTACTATTACTACTACTTCTTCTCCTACTACTAGAGAAATAAAGAAACATATTACCACCTGATTGACATAAATCAATTTATTCATGATATGAGATCTATGGATCCGAGTTCTTTCTGAAGAGGTGCTGTGCTTGAGGATGGAGAATAAGGGAGCAGAGCCACAGAGGGTTTATCTTTGGACTGACTCTCCTTATTATTCAAAGGTGAATAGCTTCATTGTGTGTCTGAAGGGCAGACAGTGGCAGATGGAGGTACATGCCCCCCCGTTGCTTCATATTCAGTGTCTGACCTTCCCTTGTCACATCTATTTTCTCACTGTGTGTCGCCCCCTAAGGAAGAATCACTATAATATTCCTAGAATATTCTATACTACACTATATTGTGATAATATTCCTATGGGGATCTATAGTGTGTTTATGGCACCCTATAGTGAGTTTATAGTGACCTTCAAGGTGTTTTTGTTTACTTTGATTCGTAGTTTTGTTGTGGTATTTGTATTGTATTCATCTAAATTTAGAATTACTATAGTTCTTGTGGAAGAAATGATCTCTTAATCACTGTGTCTTTACCTTTCTGATTAATATGATTGTGTTGTACACAATCGTGGTAGTGTGAGGTGATCCTAACTGCTGCATTATCATGTGAGATGTATCTATATGAATGACATACTTATGTGCGATCTATCTACATGAATGTATTGCTTGTGTGAGCCCATACTGAAGGCTGACCCCATGGGAGACTCAAGAAACCTCACAGTACATATTGTTCCGTCCAGGTTGAAAAAGTAACCTTGTAGATGTTTAGAAATGTTCCCTCTTTATAATCACTATTCAGATAGTTCTCTGGCAGAGATCTGCATACACTACCCTGTGTGTGTGTGTGTGTGTGTGTGTGTGTGTGTGTGTGTGTGTGTGTGTGTGTGTGTGTGTGTGTGTGTGTGTGTGTGTGTGTGTGTGTGTGTGTGTATATCTGTCCTGAGCTCAGCTTCAAGAAATATACTCACTAATTCATGACTTGAGGGCCTTTCGGGGTCAGCCTTTTTCAGTTCTTTTTCAACTATATGTGAAAACTGAAATTTGTCTTTTTTGAATAACCAAAATCCTAACTGGGACATAAATGGATCAGATTTTACAGACTGGGTTCGTCTGATATTGTCTACCCTGGTTCTTGTTGTCTAGCATCCTAGTCTTTTCTTCCTATTACCTGCTAAGTATCCACAGAAAGTGAAGTCGTCTACTGCTTCTTGCCCTCATTTCAGGGCAAGCAGCATGTGTGAATCACCAAGCATGAATATTTAGTACTTGTGCAGACCTTGGCAATCGGCAGCATCATATCCATAATACATACTGTAAAGGGTTATCAACTTCCTGGCATAGATTGCGGTACACAATCCTTTGGCTTCATGCGGTTATCAGTGGAAATTTCAGTTTCCACGTATTATGCTTACGAAAAAGAACAATAGTGAGCGTATAATACATTTATCACAGAAAAACTGTAAGTATATTAATGAACGTTATGTTTTTTATTGAACTAAACAAATTCCACAATTATAGCATTTATTCAAATCACATGACAGTTAAGGAGTGTTGTCGAAGTCTGTTTGACATAATAAGGGGGTGTTTTCTCTTTCGCGCATTAACACACAATTGGTCAAAACTTTGGAGTGATGCCTTCAGGAACCAATCACCACCAGGGTATCGGGTTACAGCAGACAAAAATAATTTCCTGATTGGTGAGAGGAACGCCTTGTTTAAGATGAAGTCTGAGCTGCCTCTTGTAGCCAGAATTAGCCATAGCAATACAGGAAGTTTGGTGTATTTGCCTTCAAAATAACAATCAAAATAATATACGTTCGGGAAAACAAGGAATAGGGTGGGCACAGTCATAATATTCTAACGCAGTGGACTAATTATTATTATATAGTCAGTAAAAATAAGTAGTAGTAGTAAAAAAGTAGCTGAAGATTTACACAAATAATATTATATTGCTTTAGGATACATGATATTTCAATTCATGTTTTATTTTGAAAACTATGACCGGAGGTCCTACTTTTTCTTCTGGCTAAAGTTACAGATGTTTTTCGAAGAATGTTTTGAGTTTCTTCCTGAACTTTTCAAGTTGTTTTTTTAACTGTCATCGAGACTTGGAGTCCAAACAAAATGGGAGCTTGTATGGCATTGTGTTCAATTGCCAGCTGTGTAAGTATAAATTACCGAAGAGTCACATTGTAGCTAGGCTACATGAAAATGCGTTGATTTTTGAAACGTCTTAAGCCATCTTTGACGAGGTGTGTGCGTCTGCCGATAAGCAAGGCAGCATCGAATCGCCGGATTTTGAATAGACTTTGACGGACTTCAAGAAGGGAATGTATCGGGGCTAGCATATGTTTTGTTTGATCGACCTTTTAATCAGTAACCAATATAATATATAACATATTCAATGCATATACGCCTTGAAAATTCATAATTTCCGGGTTTCAGTTAGTGCGTCACTGTGTCTGGTGTCCTCACTTGGCTGAAACCATCATCATCATCACTCTTCTCTTTCGTTTATTTCATGCCTGTTTAATCACTATAATATATTATATCACTATAATATTCCTATGGAGAAATACAGTGTGTTTGTAGTCTGTGACTCTCATCAGACTCAACCCAACTTTTGCCCCTGCTATCTAATGCATCAATATACTTTTACTGTGATATTTGTACAACATCCAGGGTTGCTTCTCGTCCGGTGTCAGGTTTTGTAATGGTTAAGTGTGGCGTGGGCCTGCAGTTTGCACTCAGAACCGTGGAAACTAGATTCTTCCTCGCCACGGCTGCAGTGTTTACACCCGAGGCCTTGTGTTATGTACTCTGCTGCATGCTGGTGTTTAGTGAAGGCTGGCTGATCTCGGCTACAGCCTCCGCCTCAGTGGTTCGCACACCTCTCTTAGCAGTCTGCCCGCATCATGGAGAAATCCTCTTGTGATCCCGTCCACAACACTGGATGAGATGGATGGAGGGAGGGAGAGATTTGTTACAGCGGCGACCCCAATCACGCGGCTGATTACTGCCAATGGAAATCATCATTTGTCTGCATTCGTACAGGAGGAGACAGGAGGAGATAGACACTTGCCCTGACAATGGACGTACTGTTTTATTTGCATCCACAGTCGGCGCGACCCCGTGCATTCATAACCCTGGTTATCCCACACCCCAGAGCCCAATCCCTCAGTTTCACTAAATTATGAGTCCATGCTGTCCTAATTGTCACCCTTTCTCTCTCCAGGCATCGTGTTTATGCGGCTCGGCCCCCTGCCTCCTGTCAAAATGCTGTCCTTCAACCTACAACTCCACAGTGAGCCGGCTGGCCTTCTCCTTCTATCTGCTGCTGGGGACTCTGGTGTCAGTCATCATGATTCTCCCGGGCATGGAGACACAGCTAAAAAAGGTAGATCAGATGAAACTTTAATGATGCCCCCCCCTTGAGGAAGCTGGGCTGTTGCAGCAGCGAGTAGAAAAGGATATAAATAAGAATTGAACGAAAAGGGAGGGGGGTTAATTAACACACTCCACTGTCACTTCTAATGCTCAGACATGTTAAGTAGAAAATCTAGGAATGAAAATGTGCCAAAAAAAAAGTGCCTAGCGTTAACAGGATGTGCAAAATGGCAGCAATGATTTAAAGATTTAAAGAAGACTATTAGATTAGATTTAGAGAAGACAATTTGTGAACAGTTATTTATATATATGAGAAGAGAGAAGAGAAGAGAAAGAGAGAAGTCTTGCATGATTGGTCCTCTATGCTAAGACCATATGGTTCATTCTGTAGACTATTTTCATGCACTAGTGGACTAGTCAAGGTCACATTTCTAACTTCCTTAAAAGGCCTGACTAGCTGGTTACGCTAAATAACAGCACACTTGTCACAGGTCTGTCACAGGGGACAGCATAGTATCAATACAACAGTCACAAAATAACTAGTAAATGATCAATTCTAGCACTCTTTGCTAAAATTTACTTTCACTTTCACAAATGTACTTTTCATTTTACTTTCACAGCACAATTCACCATATCACTAGTGTCAGGTGAAAACCCTGTATCTCCAAAAGTGTCAAGTTTTCAGGAATTAAGGCAGACAAACTTAGTATTGACCACTACGCATTTGAGAGGGTCTCATAAGGTCCAAGGATCATAACATTTTCCAGTAAAAATTGGAGTTTCAAGGTTTTCAACAGTGAACAGGATGTATGAATTGAACTTCAGTTCCATTGAGTCCCATTGAGATTGAGGATCCCCTTTTCCAAACTGAAAGCATTACAGTTGGTCTGATCTATAAATGAAACCACCTCTTTATTTCACCTATTTTCTTTTCTCCTTATCAGATTCCAGGGTTCTGTGTAGGCGGCAGCAGCATACCCGGCTTCGAGAACAAGGTGAACTGCGACATCATCGTCGGCTACAAGTCCGTGTACCGCATGTGCTTCGCCATGGCCTGCTTCTTCTTCCTCTTCTCCATCATCATGATCCGCGTGCGCAGCAGCAAGGACCCCCGCAGCGGCATCCAAAATGGGTTCGTACTGTACGGCGTAGCTGTCCTGCACCGGTTTTTACTGAGGGCGCGCTGCACTCTGGTGGCCGGATGCACGCACTGCACCTCCACGGTTGTGTTTACATGATGAAAACCATAGCTTGTTCTGGACGTGCTTTAGAAAGGCTTCCCTGCTTTGTTTTTCTCAGCTTCTGGTTCTTCAAGTTCCTCATACTGGTTGGTATAACGGTGGGCGCTTTCTTCATTCCAGATGGGACCTTTAATACAGGTGTGTAGCCAAGACGTTGTCAATTGGCCGTACTTGAGTCTAAAATGAACGTTTTTGCCATTAGAATGACGAGCAAAGATTAAGCAAACATCACCAGAAATGTATTTGAAAGCCATATTAAATCATCCATCATCATTACTCCACTTTGTCCCCAGAAATCCAGTCAATATATAGGTATGTTTGGAAGATGTCTTGGTGGCAAATGATATGAGATGTTGCAGGTTTCCATTCCAACCAAACAC
Organism: Hoplostethus mediterraneus; assembly: GCA_034670385.1. Classification (NCBI taxonomy): domain Eukaryota; kingdom Metazoa; phylum Chordata; class Actinopteri; order Trachichthyiformes; family Trachichthyidae; genus Hoplostethus; species Hoplostethus mediterraneus. Next base: position 2,823,991 of record JAXDDW010000028.1, on the reverse strand, counting down.
TACAGCAGCTCCTTTCACTGATCTTGAGTGCTAATCAGTGAAATGAGCTGCTGAAGTGTTTGGACGCCCCCTGCCCGTTGAAGCCTTGCAACCCCCCCCCCCCCCCCCCCCCCTTTTTTTTTTTTAAAAGAGGAATGTTCTGACCGGTGTCTTGTCTCGTCCCAGTGTGGTATTACTTCGGCGTGGTGGGCTCTTTCGCCTTCATCATCATCCAGCTCATCCTCCTGGTGGACTTCAGCCACTCCTGGAACCAGTCTTGGCTAGAGAAGGCAGAGGACGGAAACTCCAAGTGCTGGTATGCAGGTAGGCTCGACCGACGTAGTCATTTCATTACGTTACATTACAGGCATTTAGCAGACGCTTTTATCCAAAGCGATTTACAATAAGTGCATTCAACGTAGGTAGGCACATCCAGCCTGACGACTGCACAGAGCACAAGGTCTTCATCAGCCAGAAATCTTAAGTGCATTTCCTTCCTAAACAAGCATCTAAGAGCATAACCAGTGCTGAGGTAAAAGTGAAATAAGTTGCCTACCTACTTTTTATTTAAACAAAGATTGAAAGATTAGATTGAAGCTGCCTGTAGTGGGGTTTTTTTGTTTTTTTTTGTGCCAATACTCAATCTTTAAATTTGAAAATTCAATAAATTCCTCCAGAATTGCTCTCTTGTCAGGGTGGAAAAGTCTCTGAAGCAGCATTTAGATCACGGGACACTAAAATTATCCACTGAAATCCAGGATACTACTACTAATGATACTAATCCCATCAAAAAGTCTCATTAGAATCAATTCAGGTTAAGGGCCACCCCATAGACAACCAATGTACTGATCAATTCTACAATAAATATGTAATCCAACAAACTGCATCATGTCCATCAAATCCGTTTTTTACAAAATAAAAGCCCAACATCCTAATGAAGTCATCCTAGTTTAAGAGGCTGATGTTATCATCACACTCAACTGCCACATTCTGCCTCAATTCTCCATCTGGGTTCATTGTAAAGTTTCTAGAGGATGTTGAGTTGACAACATGTCATTTGGTCATTTCTCCTGCAGCTCTGCTGTCCTTCACCTTGGTCCACTATGCCCTGGCCTTCGCCGCCACGGTGCTCTTCTACGTGTTTTACACCCAGCCCGACGACTGCACAGAGCACAAGGTCTTCATCAGCCTCAACCTCATATTCTGCATCATTGTCTCCATCGTGGCCATACTACCCAAAGTCCAGGTGATGTCAAGACTGACTGTTTTTCAACACCTCTAGTACTTTGGGTTGGATTGATATGGGGTTTTGAGGACTAATGCCAACACTAAGATTTCTGGATTGAAGTTGCTGATAGCCAATATTTTGTGCTGATATTTGCTGATATTTTACCATTTTCGGGCCAAAGAATTACAAGTATTCATTGTTCCCCCAGAACTGTACCTGAGAAAGAATTTAGACCATCATGGGACAGTAAAACTCATAATGGTAATAATAATAAAACATATTCATTCATATACATACTGTGGAATCCAATCAAAATGATTAGAATCAGGTTTCCATAGACAACCAATTTAGTATTGATCAATTCTACCATATATATGACGTATAGTGGAATTGATCTATACTATAATATATAATCATATCCGCAAACCATTGCATTGGCATAACCCTAGTATTCCTCGTGCTACTTGGAATACTATCACAGTTATACTACCTATGATGTATATTAGCGAGGAGGGAGGATCTGTCCTGTTGAATTCTCAGTCTAGAAGACTAAAGTGGAACAAACATTTTGTTATCTATGTGAGGATAAAAAAAAAATAATACAGAAGCAATGAAGAGGTTATTTATTTATTTTTTTGTACTAGGCCCATGGTATGATTTAACTCATTTCATTTTCTCTTCCTCTAACCACAGGAGTCTCAGCCCAGCTCAGGCCTGCTCCAAGCCTCCCTCATCTCCCTTTACACCATGTATGTCACCTGGTCTGCCATGACCAACAACCCCAGTAAGTCCCATGATACCGAGCCACCGCACAATTGCATTTCGCTCAGATGCCTGATTTGGGTTTATTGACATGGAGACAAAGGGCATCCTGTGAACGCTTCCCCCCCCCCGACCTTTCCTAGAACTAGACTTGTGTAATTCCTCGCCAAGCAACCTGATGTGAATCACTTAATCCATTAACCTGACTGGAATCCACTCACCGGCGTATACCCGACACGTTTCCTCCCTCAGACCGTCGTTGTAACCCGAGTCTGTTGAGTATGGTCAATAACAGCCCAACTCCAGCACCTGGACCGGCTCCTCAAGCCTCGTGGTGGGATGCACAGAGCATTGTGGGATTGGTAATCTTCTCCACCTGTACTCTCTACGCCAGGTATACAACAGTAATCACTAGTCTTCTGTTTCATTGGTTCATGTCTTGTTCATTGGAACTTGTTTGGATTTGCTAACACGGCTCAAAGCACCATCGTTTGTAACATTTGCAAAGATGCGATTGGTTCAACGGGTAACGCAATAAGCCCAACTTGGACAGAGTCATTTGATGATGCTGATATGCAGAGTTGTACTTTTCAATAACTTGCCACCTAAGCAAAATGAATCGGGAGTCGTTCAAATGTCTATTATTGTGAAAAACCCATACCCCCCCCCCATGCAGCATCCGATCCTCCAACAACACCCAGGTGAACAAGCTGATGCAGACTGAGGAAAGCCAGGGTCTGGCGGCCGACTACGAGGCCGCGACGGGGGAGGACGGCGTCCGGCGAGCCGTGGACAACGAAGAAGACGGAGTCACTTACAGCTACTCCTTCTTCCACTTCAGCCTCTTTCTGGCCTCTCTCTACATCATGATGACGCTCACCAACTGGTACATGTAAGTGTCTTTTTGTTGTTGTTGTTGTTGTTGTTGTTGTTCTTGTTCTGGGCAACCCTGCAGCAGCACCTTGAAAGTATTCAATCAGGTGCTTTGTGAAAAAGACGAAAGTTCAACGATGCCAGTGGGGAAATTTGGTTGTTAAAGGCATTCTGTAGATAGTAACTTTCATGTGGCTTTTATACAGGTGACCGATAAGGTTTTTGAAGGCCGATACTTATGTTTTTTTCATGCCATTTCAAAAAAACAACAAAAAATAAAATGGTAACGCCATTTGACCATGCACAAAAACCCCAGAGTACATTACATCACAAATTACATTCAGCATTCAGCGTTTCCTTCATAGTGTTATTCCTGTCGGGGTGGAAAAGCATTTAGCATTTAAAACTCTCCCTTGAAAGCCCAGACTAATGTAATCCTTGTGGGTTAGCAGTTCCTTAAGGCAGGGTGAGGGGGGTTTTACAGACTGCCACCCCTGAAGCTGTTGAGCAAAAAAAAAACCAGAAGGATGCTGACTGGCCGTTACCCGATGATTATTCTTTTTTTTTAACAAAATAAAAGCCCCAAAATCAGCAAACCGATGTAGAGGTCTCACCCTAGCGACGGGCCAGCGTTGCATATTTTCCCAATGCTGTCACTACCTTCCTCTTCACTCACCAGGCCAGACAGCGACTACCAGGCCATGCAGAGCAGCATGCCGGCCGTCTGGGTGAAGATCAGCTCCAGCTGGCTCGGCCTGGCCCTCTACCTCTGGACCCTGGTGGCCCCGCTGGTCCTCTCTGACAGAGACTTCAGTTAAAGCGCCTAAAGCCTCTTTGCTATTGATTATTTTAGTTAAAATTAGAAATGGTAAATCAGTAATATGCCTTTGTGACAGTGCTTTTTCATACCAGATTGTCAGCCAAATGTTGATTTTTGTGAGCCGTTTTGAGCTTTTTTTTTGCAAAAACATAGGATTGGATTTAGGATTGGATTTAGGATTGACATAGGATTTAACCATACTCTTCATTTTCAGGATATTGAGCTTGTGAACACTACATGCCTTTTTATATGATCAGATAAAATGAAGCTTTAATGATCCATGAAGGGAATGTTGGTGTTCTTTTTTTTACTACATTTAGATAATTTTCTTTTCTTTTTTTTCTTTTTAAAAAATCAGATCAGTACGGTGACCGTAAAAGTTTGTAAGTTTGGATACAAAGCTTTCTGATGTTCTGCGTTGTTTTTGTTCAGGGATCTTGCATTCAATTAGCACCCAGTTTTTATAACCAGAAAAGTGCCTTTTTATAATTTGCACACAAGACTTATTCAGAGGGACCATTAGTCATACCTTCGTTGTATACTTTTATATAACTTTCAGTGTGTAACTGCTTGTTCGATATATGGGTTATGTCGTTATAATAAACAACATTGCCTTTATTGGTTTTCTGTCTCTGAATGGACCTATGAACTCTCTCCATGCAGCCCTGTAGGTGGGACTGTACTTCCTCAAATGAGATATTTTATGTTTTTCACTGTATTCGCCATGCTGTGTCCCTACCCACAACTGTTTTGGGAACACATTTCTGTATTTCCCTACTTGCACAACAAGCTTTTTTTCCCCCTGCAAAATAACCATTCACTTCAGCCAGCGTTTCCTCTTAAAACCTAGAAAAGAAACATAATGTCATCAAGTCCGGCCAGCAGGGATTTCCAAACACTTGCACGCCCTCCCACTGATCACATGATCCTAATAAAAATTAAAAAACTAAAAAAAAAGTTCTTTCCCTTCTGTAGTATTCCCTGGTGGAACACACACTCACTTGGCAAGTAATGTAGAGGGAATGTGCTTTCCCCGATCACAAGATTAGCGAGGGCGGGGGGTGGTTTTGAACACAAAACATATTCATTCATGGAGGGTGTTGGGAAGGAGGACAAATGACCGCCCTTTACGGCTTTAGCCTCTGAAGTCTCGCCTGGCTAAATCCCAGCCACTAGACCAATAAAGTTAGTGTGAAGTTTCTCAATACTCTTAACACACAGTGAACAAAAAGATATTACAGAAGTGGTTGTGGTTTTCATATTTCCAAAGACATTCCTGACAACCTCCGTAGTTGAGAGATCTATGAGAGGAGCTGGTGTTGTCGGCCAATCAGGGTCCAGTGTTGTGTGACTGTTGTACCTGTGAGGACTTTGTCAAATGCATTCAGTTTAACTAATTCAATTCAACTTCTAGCCCAACATTATACTCATCCGAGCCATAGTATGTTGAAAACTGAATAATATGGGACCTTTAATATTACAACAAACGGTAACACTTTACTTGAACTGCATTATGAACTATGACAGGAAGATTATAAGAAGCAGAAGCATAGATAAACTTTTCTCACAATCTAATCATCAGACAAACATCATAAAACAACATTCAAAGTGGCGAGGTGTAGCTTCAGCGAGCCCAAACGTGATCTTGTACTTTTTCAGCCATTACAATGGAGAGCAAAAGATGGAGCCCAAATTGCCAGGAATCCATTTGGAAGCCACATGATCCAATAATCACACACAGGGTCAATGTTCCCCTTTAAGCTGATACCTTGGTGACCTATGTATCGCCAAATAATCAGTTGTGGCCCCACTTTGACCCCCAGAAAATTCAGTGTGACCTTCCACCTATGAGTGCATCCCTGTTTTGACCTTGTTACTGGACTGACAGTAACAGTGGTGTCCCCCTCCCCCCCCCCCCCCCCCCCCCCCCGAGCAGCGGCAGGCCCGATGCTGTTATGTAATGGGGGAACGTGCCATGACACCGGTGCTCTCAGAGTGATCAGTTGCATAAGTCGGTTAGGATCACGCTCTCACCGTGGTGGGTGGGGTGGGGATCAACGCTCCCGTGGGTGTGTCGGTGCGCTGTATGCTCCGTCCCTGCCCTCAGAGACCTTCATCATCATCATCATCATCGTCATCATCACTGGGCGCATCAACAGCAGCCACTCCGCCCTCCTTGGAGGGTTTAAAGCACCTGGGAGGCCAAGTGGAAAAACAAGTTGAACGGAGCTCTGACATGGAAAGGTTGCTGGCTGTGTTGTCATCTTCAACTCTAAATGACTGGATTAAGTGTGTGAGGACGAAATGGTGTCAGATCTCCTTCCTGAATATGAGGGGAATCGGATTCATTTTGCATTAGTGGATGTATTCACGTTTAAAATTTCAATATTCAAATCAATAGAATAGAATAAGTTTACTTGTTTGTTATATATTGCAGTCCTGTCAAAATATTCTCCAATATATGGGGCCGATATTGGCATTTTATGAAAACTCTGATATGATGGATATGATGCAGCTTGATTGATTACACATTTAATGTATACTTGATCAATACTACACTGGTTGTCTATAGGAACCCCTAAACCTGATTGATTCTAATGAGACATTTTGATTTCATACAAGTGTGCATGTTGTTGTAATTCTTCTTCTTCTACTACTTGATTTTCATCCTGGGTTTCTATGGGGAGTTTTAGTGTCCCGTGGTCCCAGAGACTTTTCCACCCCGACAAAACTGAAATTTTAGTCACATGGTCACTTTCAAAGTTGTTGAATGTTGGCACACGATCCTGTCTATCAGCAGCCTCGGTCCAAAAATCTCAGTATGGGTATAAGCCTTCAAAACCCCATATTGTCTAACTCTAATTCTGAAAACAGTAGAAAACAAATAGTCTAATATTGATGATAATACAATGTAATATGATTCAGGGTGCATATTCAAAAAACTCGTACGTTTAAACTTATAAAACAAACCTATTTATGAGACAAAAGGTTTGAAGGTTTTTCTTTTCTTCGTGTTGCTGCGAGGGGGGCGGGGTCTCGCGGTAGTGAGCGTGGATTTGAGGCAGCAGCGTGTTTGTCTCGCGCTCCAGCTGTGTGGCGGGATGCTGGCAGCAGCGTCAAGCACACAGTGTAGACACAATCATACAGGAAGTTGAGTCGATTGTGCCTCCAAAATAACTGCGTAGAAATTAGATTCGGGAAAATAGTGCAGTATTAATTTGAACATTTTGGACATAGTGAACGTATAATGTGAAGTCACATATTTGATCTGTTCATATTCTCAATTTCTTTCTGCATTTCATATGTCTTGATTATTTTCGCTTATTTTATATTGCATATACAGTATTTCATATTAATTTGTATAATTTCACATCATACATATTTTTCATTCTTTTTTTTTTCTTTTGCTCAGTATGTTCTACTACTGCTATTTCACACACCCTTATAATGCCGTAGTTCTTTTCATTCTTTTCATTCATACATTTCGAATTAATTGTTGGTTGTATTATGTAAAATACACATTTGCTCTATTCTTATTTAGATTCTGTTTTTTCTTTCACGTGCCCTATTGCTATTTACTGCAATGACTCAATTCCCCACAGGGATCATTAAAATGTTTTATTATCTTCTCTAAAGTATTGGTGGGCACAGACCAACAAAACATCTTATCAAAATACTCACTGGAATCATTGTATTAAATATGGATTGAAACTATCGATGAAATATTCTAGTTAGCACATCATGCGAATATATGGTCATGCTTGAAAGTTTGTGAAGCCTGCAGGGGCCAGTCATTATTTCATATATTCAAGAGGAATAACCTTACAAAATCCTCCCTCAAAATTTCTATAATTGACAGACAAACTTTCAAGGATGACTTGATACCAGGTGCACCGTATATGAACAAAATGGACTTACAAGATAGTAGATATTAGTCAAAGTTGTCTGGTATGTTTTCTGAATGTGATTGTATCTTTCTTTGTGTGTTTTTTGGCAGCCCCATGTTTATATTAGTATATGCAGTGAAAATAATTCATTCACTACATATTTTTGATTTTCAGTAGACGTATTCTACTTTGTTTTACTAAACAAACGTCCGCGCACAAGGCATGATTTTATTTTGAGAGTTTTGACCGGAAGTCAAACCTGGGTAACGTTACAGTGGTGATGCTGGCGCGGTGGGAAACTGCAGCATCAACTTTCCAAGGTGTAGGATTCGTTCCCGTTCCGTCCCGCTACCGACAGAGCATCTCTGGACCACTAACGGCATTTCCCGGTAATAATTACGTTTGCCTAAGAGCAGAATATGAAACACACAGCTAGAGCAATAGTCCCGCGTTGACAGGTAACTAGCCAATTTATTTTTAGCAGCGGGTGGTGTTAAGATAAATTAGCATGTTAACTGTTATCTCCAGAGGTGTTGCTGAAGACGCCAGTGTCAAGCTAGCCAGAATGAATAGCAGAACTTCCTGTCTAAAATTTCAAAACCGCTGATACAGTCAATGCTGCCTTCATGTACTTTAGGAAAAATTGCAAATTACACCCGCACATGGACGACCCAACAGAGTGGTAAATACAACAAACAAAGTGGGGATGCTCTATGATGTTTTGCTGAGATGTAATGTAATGACAGCAGAGAGCATGGAAACTGTGTCAATAACCAATGGTAAGTGATGCATCATACAACAACTTTTGGCTAATAAATGCATTGAAAGATCAATTACATGATGGATGCACATTTTCTCCTCTTTATACTACTAAAAGCCGCTCTGTGCTACTTGATTTATAAAATAAAACAACCACCAAAAAAACAGCTGTTACAGGGTCCATTTTAGTATATTTTCTGACCAACAGCATGTGAGTGCTAAGTTGTATTTATGGATTCTGAATTCGGAGAAGGGGGGTTTGAGTAACACATGAAGGCACCCCCTCCTAAAAAATAAAATCAAATTCACGCTTGTACTTTGAAAGCCAAAATGCTGATTTCCGGTCTTATACTGCTAAGTCTGGCTAGCATGACGCAGCTTCTGAAGACGCGGCCGCACCGCAGAGAAGTGAAGTTGAGCATCCTGCAGGTACTGTAAGCTCATACGAGGTGTCAACGTGGCGGTGTTGCAAATATTGTAATATATTGTCTAGGCGTTGCTTTACCGTAATTGTTCATACAGTGTAGGACGATTTTTTTGCTTCCGTATGCGTTTCAGGTCAGCATCTGTTATCATCTATAATAAGAGGCAGTGTGGATAGCCTAACGCAAGACAGGATACAATGCTGTGTTGTTTATATGATGTTGTTGGCTAATTTATTAGAGGAGTACTTACCTGAACGGTTCGTGGACTAGCCTATTCCCCAAACTGGGGTTCATTCATTGTCTGTGAGAAGGAGGAGAGCTGCGTCAAGTTCGCCAAAGTTACCCAAAACGAGACCGGAAGCTTCGTGATTTTAGCTTCAACATAACAGCGTAAAATTGTCACTTTTGGAAATAAATAAATACGTTTTGGGGTGTACACAACAACAAAATACTCAACAGAAACATTAGATCATGTATGGGGTGAAATCACAACAGTAAATAGACATGAATACACTCGCATTGTATTATGATGTAATGTATTTCAATAGGGGTTTTATTTTGAAAACAACTTGACCAGAAGGTTTGCTTGTCATTCTGGCTAGCTTGGTACTGATTTAAGCAGCAGAACGGTATGGTTCAGTCGCAGGCATTATGCAGATTGAAAACTGGAGTAGTCTGCCTTCACGCTACTGGCCGTGGGTTTTGTCAGTCGATATTGCACCGTATCGCTTGTGTTATTGCTTGTAAATGCATGGCTGCAGGTATTGTCTGTCCCCTAGGACCACAGCACTGCCGCCCGTTACCCTTAATGCAGCTACTCCATTTTAAATCTCAAATCTCAGTTGAGGCTGTTTTTATACAGTTGTATTTCCTCCTTGGTCATGACTCGTCGTTGTTTATTCTAATCATCACTGCTTTATGAACGGCGCGTGCCGTTCTCTGGTACGGAGAGACCGACACACCAAACTTAAAAAATGTGTTTTTCTTGCTTATCGGCATGTGTGCATACCTAGTAGATAACTATTTGAGACCTTTTACAAATTGTCAGATTTTTTTATGGTAAATTCGGCAAACATATTATCCACAAAGCAGCACTTCCTTTCAATAATATGTCAACTTTATTATATTCACACGGCTCGCTATTCCCCACCGCGGTGCATTTCGGTGGGAGAAGATTGTGGGAATAACAGCAGAAGCAGTAACAAAGGTTTAAATTTGATCGAAACTAGAACTTCTTGGTGGATCATACGTATGCTGAAATTACCAGAGGAAACTAAAGATTCGTTAAAGGTCTTAAATCATGTTCTTCGAGGTATGCACGTTTTCGGAAACGGGGTTACATTAACTTGACAGATTTCTGAACGGGGTCTGGCGTGAACGTTTTCCCCGTACAAGAGAAAGCGGAACGGCGCTAACACTACATAATGCCATCCCGCTGCTCGGACATTTCAGCGTAATCCGCTCGTAAGGGAGTCAACATGACATCATGCACGAGAAACGGTCGGGTTATGGGCGGAATCTTTGTTGTGGCAGCGGGATCAAATCGCCAATAATATTACGTAATCATAACCCCTGTATTGTGTTCGTGTCGTGTTACCTGTTCCCGGTCAAAAATGACCGACCCATTATAACTGTTTACACATCTCTCATTATACATATATTATCACCTGATGTTGTACTAGATATTTTTATAAACTTTTTTTCTAGTATGTATGACAGGTTTTGCACTTCTATTTGGAACTTATGGTCTGTAGGCCTCATTGACCTGATCTTATACACATTTTTCAGTAAAAATAGCATATTTTATGGATTATTTTGACTATAGTCAATACCAGAGGAAACATACTGTACTATTTATCACAGACTACTTTGTGTCAAAGTTTAGACAGCACATTTGTTTTGAAACACTGCCTAAAACTATTTACACATGAACACTTTACTACTGAACATAGTAACAATATGTAACAATAGTAACAATATGAGTAACAATAACAGAAACACTAACAAGGTTCACAATCAATCAACCATTACATGGTGGTTTTGTGTGTGCTCATGCACATGATTGACAATAGGTGATGGTTTTTGCATGTGCCTTGCAAATGTGTGCACTGCATTTTAGACACACAATGCTGGTTTTGACGTCTCTTAGTGCTCACAGCATGCATCTCTTCCTTTTGTCTCTTCTGTCTGTGGTTCTGGCCCTTGTATGTCTCTCACCAATCCGGAAGTGGGTAGTACTTTGGTCGTTGTGCTGCCACAGAATGAATGTTGAGCAAGGCCCCATGGAAGCTTTATATACCTGAGCTGCAGGAAAGTTTCTGTATATTATTTAAACAATTTTATAATATTTTGTCTGAAAGGTTCCCATGGGGGAAAGAGTGTATCGGGGAAAGGTTCCTGATCAAGATTCTAATGGGGAAAGGTGCCAGGGTTGCCAGGGAAACCTAAGAAGGGCGGGTGAGGTCTCTCTCTCTCTGTGTGTGTGTGTGTGTGTGTGTGTGTGTGTGTGTGTGTGTTTGTGCGCGCGCGTGCATGTGCACACATGCACATACATATAGGGGTCTGGGAGTGGCAGTGTGTCCATCTGATGTTCCTGAACTCTCAATTTCTCTCACTTTCTCCTACTTGTAGTCTCACCCATTAATTTCCAATGGCCGGTCATTTTTGACCGGGAACACCACAGATGTACAAAAGTTAAATAAAACACCCCAAATTTAATGAAAACGATTTAAATTTATTTTGTGTGTTCAGATGCCCTTGTGTGGACAATGTCATGGAGTATTATTCCAATCAGATGAAATAAACTGAAAAGTTCAGACATAAAAGTTGTAAATTAGTCAAATTTGACCGGAACGCAACACAAGGGATAACTGACTTTAAATTGTGTCTTGATTTGGATGTCAGTGTGGTGGCCTATAGTGGATATAAGCTTCAACGTCTCACGGTTCACTGTTTCTTCTCGGTTAACTTAAATAACAATAGAGCAATAGCAATCAAATGACTTCCTGTACAAATCAACGCTGCAACTCGAGCTCTCCTCAATGTAACAAAGACCGCTGGATTACAGGGCATCTGAGGACAACTGTGGGGTGCAATATTTTGCTGCAAAAACACTTTCTACAACTGGGTCATTTTCATTATCTTGATGGAAATGTGATCGATTTGTCATGAGATGTAGAATAATATGCAGTGCCAACAGGAGCGTCAGTTCACTAAACCCTAAAATGTGGCATTTAAGTTGATGCATTTAATGATTTTCCGCCAAAACTTCAAAAAACCTATTTATATCCAGTACATTTCTGGGGACAAAATGGAGCAATGACAAGATGTTATTGTTTGGGCAATGTGATAAAAACATTGCTCCTGAATGCTCCCATGATGTGGCTTCTAAATAGTTTTCAGGCGTAATAATGCATCGCTGATACGACCTGATGCGTGAGATAAATCAACCCACCAATCAACAGGTGATTCCCCTGTTACAAGCTTTCAGAGGTTTGATGTTTCCTGTGTGTGGAGTGCTCAAGTACCTCGGCCCGTTCTGCTTTGCCATTGAATGAACGTGGCATTTAGAGCTGACCCGCGGGCCACTAGTCCACCCAAACCAATTGCTCCTGACGTACTGTATCCCATAGCAGTTCGTCCTGAGCTGCGTCATCCCGTGTCAGTCCCGTTGGTATTTAATCTTTGGTGCGCAGTGTTTCTGCACTGCACTTCCCAGAGATCACCTGTCAGTCAAACAGTGTGTCCAGTACTATGACTTCTTTCTCCTTGGATTTTCTGTTGACAGAGTTTGAGTTTCTGTAGGTGGCGCTCTTTTCTTTGTCTGTTCAGCCACGGTGGCTATCGCTGCTCATGCTAACTACTCAGTTCTTCTATATATGCCAAACAAACCGCTGTTGCTGCCGCCAGAAATGTAAAATACATTAGTTCCTGTGCGCCAGAGGGGTTTTCCCAGGAAAGACCGACCTGACGCAGAGTGTTTAGAACAGCTAATGTAGCACAGATAGGCCCAGAGCCCAACTGGCTTTCATGAACCGGCTAGAGGTTGAATATTGTGTTATATCAATCAGTGATAGAGAGTAGCAAAACAGGTTTATATGATTTATATATTTATGAGACAATGTTGCGGATTATTACTTTAAAGCACAGCACCGACTTTTTGGGAAATTGGCTCAAGAAGACGAAAATCATGTTTTCATGCTAACACGTTAGCATACAGTATGTTAAGTGCCCATAGGCAACTAGCATTATCTAACGCCTAACCTCTAAAGACAGACCTTTTAGTGATCCAGAGCTGGCGTTGGATTTCATCATCATCATCATCCTCATCATCATTTCGGCCACTATACTCCCTCTCACTTTGTCATGGGTTCTTCCAGGTTAGAGTTACCTCTGTCGACCCTGATATTTCATGGGTGCCAAAAGTGGGAGCATAATGGTCTTATTGTGGCACAGATAGGCCCAAAGCCCAAATGGCTTTCACTCTGTTTGCCACCGGAGCCAGAATGGTGTGTGGTTTCTTGACACTGGACATGAGCAGCGCAGCTCAAAAGGCGACCAGTCTCGCAGGTAATCCTGCTCAGCTCTAAATGCATACGGTGGTGGTATGGTAAACATTTGCGCGGTATGCGGAGTCTCAGAGTGTGTCCCGAAGTCTCATGGCATGCTCTTGCATTATGAAATGGCATGCACTCTCCTCCAATTTTTGCTGTGGCCTGTCAAAGGTCCCTCTGTTCAGCCAAGGGCAGTACAGCCCGAGAGGACAACATTGATATTCATGCAGCTCTTGCTTATGGAGTCACCAACAGGCATCCCATCCCTCAAATGTCAGTCATTACAGCGTCCTTGGGAGCAGGTGAAACGTGAGGGCACTTTTCTCTCGTCAGCTCCACGGATGTTGTCCATATCACTCTTCTAGGCACTCGGCGAAGGTAGAAAAAGCCAGGAAAACATACTTTTATTGAAACATCAAGTGAACAGTCCTCCAGGTGAGGGAGGGAAATGTATTTTACCCGAGAGAAAATGAGGAATTGTCCCGCTTGGAAGTGAACTTTGCGAATCTGAACCTATCTAGGACAGTGAAATGTTTGGAGGACTGAAAATGCATTGGAAAAAAAGTTGTCCATCCATATAAATCCATATATTCTAAATGCAGTCGAAATGTATCAGTAAAGAAAGTCCATTTGTGCCCAGTTAAATAGACTTTTTATGATTTAAGATATGTCATGTAACCAGCTCCCACATGATACACACACACGTTGAAAGGGGTGACAGCATCCCAGCTAGTGAGGCGTTCGGGGACCCAAGGGTGGCCTGGGTCATCAATCAGGAGGACTTCCCCCAGCCGCAGAGACAGCAGCTGAAATGTCAAAACCGCCGCAAGCAAACAGATTTCCTCCCTGCTGGCAACCGGTTTAGGACGGCGGGAGCGGAAATTGACTCTCATTCTTGTTAATGAAAGGATACACTCGCCTGTGTGTGTGTGTGTGTGTGTGTGTGTACATGCTCGCCTATGCAGTAGCTTGCCCGCCCGTTTGTGCCGAAGAAAACGCGTCAGCAAAAAAAGCTTGCACGTGCACTTTGGGAACACCTTATGCCTGAGTGTTAAGTGCGGTGCTTGCGTACAGTGTGTATGTGTGTGTGTGTGTGTGTTGAACTGAATGTGAATGGGAGCATGTGTGCGCTCGCTGTGAGTTGTTAGGCCCTTGGCTGATCTGCAGCCCTGTCCTGGAAGGGGTTGGATGCCGTCAGTGACCCCGGAGGCGGGCGTATGGACCCGGCTTGGTTTTCCCAGCGAAGTGGAGGGGCCTCTGGTTTCCCAGCCCTGCTCCAACCCCCCTGTGGAGAGAGCAGCCTGTCAGGCAGAAGGCCCTTCAGCTGCAGTTCTCATTCACAAGTCACCTACTGGACACACACACACACACACACAGATCCAACACTACCCCTGCTCTGATAATTTACACTAGGGTTAGATCGGTTTGGCCTTTTAATAAAATGTGGATATCAGACAGTCATTGTTGATCCCGCTCTGATATGAGGGATATGATGCAGTTGGATTTTGACTACATGGATTTAGACACAGTAATAGTAGTAGTAGTAGTCGTAGTAGTAGAGTGGATGTTTATGAAGTACACCTTTCTCTGGATGGCAGTGCATGAACCCGAAGGAAGCCGACCATAGTGGATCACATCACATCCACACTGCACCGCATCCCGTCCTCTCCACTGCATACTCCTGTTGACAGCGTCGTTGTAGATCAAGGTCATATTTTCCCTGGGCTGAGAGAGAGAGGACTATATGGTACTGGACCGTGGGTTATTATCTTATGTAATAGCAGTTGTGTCTGCGGGACTATTTTTCTGGATTTGTCCAACAGTGGATCATTTGTCACCCGTCCTACAATTGGTAAATATCCTGATTCATGCAGAGATATTGTAAACTTAAGTTGTTATCAACAGGTAGACCTCGTCATTGGCAGGCTTGTCACAATTATTGTCTTGCGTCATTGGTATATGTCAAAATATTACTGTCAGTGTTACCTTCAGTAACACTAGCTTCTCTCTCTCTCTCTCGCTCTCTCTCTCTCGTGCTCTCTCTCTCTCTCTCTCTCTCTCTCTGTAGTTAATATAGATTCCTGGACAGGCAGGTTATTTGGCAGATTGCCTCATCCCTGTCTGTTGATTCACTGTTGGTGAAATAAGAGAACATATGGCTGCTCCCTCACTGCATTACATCACCTTGAGATCCAAGCAGATTGGTTTGCATTTACAGTCCGGCTCAAGGAAAAAAAAAAATCTCGGGGTGTTTGGATGGGTATTATCCAAGCGCCGTTTTCTACAAAACTCACGCACGTCGACCTCTAACCTCCTCGGTCCGAATACAGTTTAAAACCAACTGTGTCTTAACGAAGTGGATATGCACGAGGTGATCGACTGGCTGTTTCCTGTTTGCAGTGCAGACTAGGATGCGCCGTCTTGTGCTGCACAATCCCGCTTAACCCAGCGCACAGCCAAATGCATCTGGCTCAACTGTGTTAGCATCGACCCATCTGAGTTATATCACATCATGCAGAGAGTTACTGCCCGCTGCACACGTTCGGGGCTCCCGTCAAGACTTTGCATGTGGTTGTTATCAGCTATTCGCTGTTTTCCATTAGCCTCTTTTTTCGTGCGCTGATGGACGCTATGCGCTCTCACCGGTCTGATACTCATAACAAATTGGCTTGAAACATCTTTATAACATCTGAACCTCAACCACTGTCGTTTTTGAACAAGGCAACACTGCTGTCAATTGATGGCTGTTTTAAATCTTAGATTGAAATCTTTCTCTACTTTCAAAATGTCCCTGAATGACATTTCCTAGACCCACGTTCTGCACAAACCAGCATTGTTGGATTTTCAAAATCCAACCCCAAAATCCCTTTGTCCTTTTTATTGTTAGAAGGGAACACCGTCCAATTCAAGAAATCCTATCTGTTGTTCATGTGGTCAAAGAGAGTGTAAGCAATTTTTGTGAAAATGAACAACTCTAACAGAGCCAGAAACCTGAGAACTAAGACTCAGACTTCTGACGCCATCAGGTACTCCTTCAAGAATTGTGAAAGATGGTAAAGGTTATGGACAGTGCATCAAGGCAGCTTGTATGGGGATAAGTGTTCACAAAATCAATATCCCATATGGCGTCACAAGTTTGTATCTAAAGGCCACTGTACACTTGCTAAGTGCCACAATAGTTTCAGACTCTGCAGTGCGACCAGGCTTGCTGGCCGAACTGGTTGAATTCTTCACGCACCAGCCACCAGCGCATGGCCATCTGCAACTGGTCTAAAATCTCACGTGATCGGTTGCCTTGTGGAAAAACATATCCAGTCCATTGCCTTTGTTTACTTCATCTGCAATCTAACATTTTGTGGTCGACTCTTTCAAAACGACTGGTTTGGAGGTTTGGCTTGCTGAGCTTGTTAGATTATATCTGCACCTTCCTGACTGATCACACTGTGTATAAATCCTCAGATTCCCTCAGTGTTTTTTTTTTCACCACTATTTCTGGTTCCCTACTGGCATGGGGTGGAAATAAACAAACAGTACAAAGCGGAAGAGAGTATATACTAATTGCTTCTGTTTCGGCCAAGTTTGACTTTGTTGTAAGTACACCGCCGCCTTTACTGTTCTGGTTTCTGGCTTTGAGAGAGTTGTTCATGTTCAAAAATATCAATCAGACTGCCCCAGACCTTATGAAAAACATCTATAAATTCTTGAATGGAGACTTATTTCCCTTGACTGTAACAGCAAGCAGTATGCTTTTGTCATCATGACGGTATGCAAAAAGTGTCACAGTTTCTGTCAGTGGTCCTCACCAGAAACCCACATTCACACCCCGAAACCACACACACACTCTCAGAAACAGCCTAAGTTAGCTGTGGGGTCAAATATAGCAAGCGGCTGGTCATTCTTCCTATATTTAGCATTTCCTCTTTCCATTTCCAACTTGTTTTCTCTTCTTGTGCACAATGCCTTCCATTCTACGGCGCTTTGTGCCCCTTTTCTTGTTCCGGGTTTGGTTGGCTGCTCTTCTAAATTTATGCATCTCCTCCTTTTCTGTAAATGAACCCTTTTGTTAGCGTGCCTCTATGCATGTCTCAAAATATCGATGCAACGTCTTTATTTATAGAGCGATTACCCTTGGCTCAGCCGTAGGATATACATCATGTTCATTGAACTGGATTCTCCCGTACTTGTATGAATGCTGTAAAACTAGTAGGCTTAACGGCAATGCGACTGCAATGATCAGAATGATCTCTGCAAAATATATCACTGTTTTGGGGACACAAGGAATGTGGCTGATTATTCCCATACTTTCCTCTGGTGTTTTCAAAATGTAAACCCTCCACTGACCTCACAAACAATATGAACATTTCCAAACAAGCCTTGCGAGTAACTGATTGATTTACAAAGCGAAGAAGGAGCGACGGCTGATTTTGTACCCGTCAAAAAAAAGACTCATCCGATTGGCCCCTGCCCTGGCACACCTGAGCTTCGTTTTGACTGCGACTGTGATCGCTGAAAATAATCAGACATCACTTTTTAAAATGCTTTCTGAGAGGTTCAGAAAGGTCATACTGGAGGAGGACTTTAAGGGGCGTTAAGTAATCGGTGACTTTTATTGCTCCCTGTTGGTCATGTGGGTGGGTCTCTGGCAAGTTTTGGTGGCCTGTAATTGACAGAAATAATAAAGTCACATGGTATTGATCAACAACCCTATCAACCCCCGCAGATACATTCTGCTACGGCACAGTGAAGTCTTACTTTTTGCACCTTTAATTTATGAAAAGCCCTCTTTGTATAAAGGTACAGTCATACAGGTATAAGTATGTTATTGGAACATTTGATAGTAGGTTTTGGTACATGGGTTACCCAGTCACCACAGCTTAAACAGTATCTATCAACTAATGCCAGGAAGTCAGCAAGCTGAGCCTTCTCTGATTGGCTACTTTTTAGATCTCAGATGGCCATTTCTCTGCATGGACTCTTTAAAATGCGACACCATAGCCTATCATGAGGTGGTCACATCAACGTTTCCTGTGGCCATAGGGGCAGGTTGAGGTTTATCTGTCTAGTTTTGGTTGGTCTGTCTGTGGCTGGGCGTCTGGAGGCAGGTGAGGAGACCTGTGGGTACCGTTATATGTTGGGACTGGGCTGGATCAACACACTCCGACACACATGTGCACACAAACATGCAAACAGCCTCCACCTTCCACTTCCAGACAGGCCGTTATTTTTATAGCCAGGTACACCCTGTGGAAATACATGAAAAAGTGTCTTTCTTTTTGCTCTCCATCCACTGAACCTCCACTACGCACTCCCACGGACATGTGTTTTACATCATGCACGCAATCCAATATACTGACAAAACAGACAGTGATAATCCATTTCAAAGGTCATTAAGTACCGCAGGCTGACTCTAAAGACCACCTTCTACCGTATGAGGCGGTGGCAGTGACAGATTCTGCTGTCTCGGTGGTGTTCAAGGGCCATATGTGAAGCCCTGGTCCAGCGCATCCCGGTGGACCAGAGGAGGACACTGCCTGAGTTTTCTCTCCTCTGACAGGTGGCGCGATGCCCAGAACCTCCCTCTGTGGCGCTGCAGGATGTAGCCAGCCCAGCCCTAAGCCCAGAGGACACTGCTAGGATGCTCCAACCCCCCCACCCCCCGGCCAGGGTAGGACACATAGATATATTGGTTTGCCAATATCAGGCTTTTGGGTAAAATTGGATATTGGCCAACCAATGTCACCTACCTCACAGGTCACTAAAAATTACAAGCGCCCAAAATGAAGCAGTGCAAACGTCAGGGTGTTGGTGCCCTTGTGACTGTAGAAGGATCATGTCAGAGCGAGCGTTAGAAAAAGAGACACGATAACAGGTATTTAGGGTTTTCTCATAGCCACAGGCATGAAGAAGCCCGATACCTTGTGTCTTATGCTCTGCTGGGCTGAAGGTTATCTGCAGTGGTCCTGGTAGCATCCTGCTGAAGCCCGTTTTGATGCGGATCACTGTAGAGATTAACCGAGTGGTCGGATGGACAACGGAAAGTGGAAACACTAAAGCTAAAGCAGTGTTGGGAGAGGGAAAAATGCTTGACCTCTTTTTTTGTATGACCTTTTTCATGTCATAAATATGCCAGTAGGTCACACAATAGCCAGCGGTGTAGCGGGATATAAAAAGGCTCGGAAACTATGGCCTTCAGTCGGTGATCATTATGTGGCAAACAACCACCAACTCAGTTTGATACTGCTTACTATGCTGAATATTACCAGTTTAACTCAATCTGACAATAGTAAAGATGTATGTCAGCCAGGTGGGTGTGGCGGCCGCATCAGCTGCTGCCCACCAGTGTTAGTATTTCGTTATATTTGGGCCACATTTTACATTCATTTTCCAAAAAGAAAAAAAATGACACTACACATAGTCTTTTGTGGCAAAACGCCTGAGGCCTTTTAAGTACAGCCCACAGGAAGTTGAAGAAGCCAACAGGGAGATGGAAGCAGGGGGGATGTGAATTCACGTGAATTCCCAAAAATCTCTCTTTGTTTGGCTTTATTATCATTTGCTGGAAGCCAATTCTTGGTTTGTAGATAATTTCTTTTGATAGGTTGTTTATGGTTGGATATTTTTAAGTTTGAGATGTTTAATATTGTTGTTGGTCAGGTTTCCCCTTGTGTCTGTCTAGGGCTAGTCCATGTGTGTATATAACCCTTGTGTGTCATTTGGGAGGGAAGGTCCCATTTAGATATGTTGTGTTAGGGTGAAGCTTTAGTTTCTTTATTGCTTTCTTATGTTATATTAGGATTTATTTACTCTGATTATTGGTTATGAATTTTTGTAACTTTATTAAAGCAATTTTCCTTTTTTACACCTTTGTCCTTTTACCTTTTCGCTTGGTCCCTGACAGTGGGCAAAATGAATTTAGGCTGGTTTACCCTCCACTACAATCCTGAAAATTGCCCGTGTTTTTTTTCCATTCAACCACTGGTAAATGTTAATGTACTTTATAGCTGGCGGTACCGAATTGAGTGTTTGACAGTATGAGGAGACTGTGTCTTTTTTTCCACCATCCCTTCTTTTTGTGTTCTACAATGGTAACAATAGGGAAATATTCCTGGCCAGGAAATGTGTTTGGTAGCTTGACGTTCACGCTGTGACAAGGCCATCCAGGCGAGTCCCAGCTGCAGAGAGGCAAACCTCCCCTGTGAAAGAGCTCAACGCTGGCAGCGCTGTCACCTCTGCAAGGGCGACGAGCATTTAGACTCAATATATCGAGCAGATATTGGCCTTTTGTTAAAAATCAGATAGCGGCCAGTCAGTGTCATCCACCTCCGATATGAGGGAGATTGCGTCCCTGACCACATGTGACTGTGTTGTTGTTGTTGTTGTTATTTTTTATATCAGATGTCTGACAAGAGAAATCGTTCCAGTGCGGTGTGGGAGGCTTTTACTCAGCAGCTTCAGGGGTGTCAGTCCTGCAATGAAACGTGCCTCACCCTGCCTTAATGAGCTGCCAAACCTAAAATGAATTGGTATGGCTTTCAATGGAGAGTTTTAGTGTCCCGTGATCTAAATGCTTCAAATACCCATATTGGTTGAACCCTACTGACAAGGACTGTTTGTTGCGTAGAGTGGACACTCCGGGCTGCCTCTCAGCTTCCCCTTTCACACCCGGCCAGAATGGATGAATGGCTAACCGGCCGCCTTCGTCCTAGCAGGTTGGTATTCCCTCAATACTCCACGTGTCTGCAAGCTTTGAGCCTCTTGAAAAAAAGTCAATCGAGGGGGTGGGGGGGGGGGGGGGGGGGGGGGGGGGGGGGGAGAGAAAAACCCATGGCATGAGAGTGGAGAGTGATGTCAGAGTTGCCTGGCCTCGTTTCAGCTGGACCCCTGGCAGCAGTACGAACGCCGGGCCGCAGTGCATGGACATTCTCCAGAGCTGCTCTTAAAAACCGGACCCCTGTGCCTCTTTTTTTTCCCCACATGGGTCCTTTATATGTTTTGAACTTTTCCAGGTTTTTCCTCCTTTCCTCTGTTGCTATCGCAACAGCAATAGCTTTGGCCCGCTCCCCGCCTATACTGGAAAATGAGAACTGAATGGGGAAATTGTGTTTTAAAATTATAAAGTAACCCCACCCCCCCACACACACCCCCCAGCCCCTTCCCAGTCAAATTAAAAAGCCCACCACACACCCTGCCGCTCTACCTTTCCCCCCCCCTCTCACCGCTTTGCCAGCTGTGCAGCCCGAGACTGCTGCCAAAAGAAACACAGGCTTACGTCGGCTTCCAAATAAGGAGCTGCTACTTCACTTTGACCTGAAAGAGAGACTGGGGAGGTAAGGAAGAGGTGGAGATAGATGGACAGATAGCTAGAGAGAGAGAGAGAGAGAGAGAGTCCCCTCCTCCTCATTCATAGGCATAATATACTCAGCTACCTGTTTGTCAGCCCAGTGCACGTAGAGTGGAGACTCGATTACCCCTCTCCTCACCGTCACTCTCATTCATCCTTTCTCTCCCTCGCTCGCTCGCTCGCACCTCCCCGGCTCTCTCTCCTCTCCCCGTTTCAGTCATTCACAATCGGAGGACAACACCACCTGCTACCAGGTAAAAAAAAAGACGTTGATGTTGTTCTTCATCTGCTGTGCCCGTGACTGTGATTTTGATGTGAGTGATGTAATGTTTTCTCCGTTCAGGTGTTTGTTGTCGCCGGGGGCATCTTTGAGCGTGCAAGTACTAAAACAAATCATTTGCAGAATCATATTCCAAGCGGCATGCTCAGAGATATTTTTTGCCGTTCTAAACCTTTGCACACAGTACAGCATGTGCAGTGAGTTAGTTTGTGTGTGTGTGTGTATGTGTGTGTGTGTGTGAATGAAGGAGAGAGCGAGGCGGCGACTAGTGCATAGTGGTCCGTGGGCTGTGTATGTATTAAAGCTTACTGCTTCAAACTGGGAGTGAATGAGCTCCCTGTGTTGTGCATCCACGCTCCTATGCTTGGCATGTCCCCACCGTGGACTGGGGGAGTGTTCCTAAGGTGCACACACACACACACACACACACACACACACACACACATAGGAAAGTCTGTGCATGCCGTGCACTGATGCCCAAAGGGTTGTCCTCTGTCCCCGGAGAGCGCCTGTATCAGGCTGCTGATGAAGCTGTGCTTTCGGTCTCTAGGGCCTTGCTAATGCTCAGCTGACATTATGATGGAACTGCAACAACAGACGAAGGGATTCACTGCATCTCTTAGGTCAGATGATTCTGCAAGGTGATGATATAGGATGACTGTAAAAGAAGTTTTAAATTTTTTTTATCATTATGATTCATCATGAGACTACTTCTGAAATTGCTATGTTTCTGCCTAGGTGATATCTAGATGTTTCCAGGATATTTCTTGAGTTGGAACTTGATATCAGAAAACACTTATTACCTGCTATTTACATCAAACTGTTGTAATCCACTTTTGGAATCCTGTAACATTTTGACATAATCTTTTTTTTGTAATTTTTAGGTTAGATTTAGGTTAGATAGTTGAAAAAAATAAAAAAACACCTAGTAGGGAGAAAAACGGAACAAAGTAGGTTTAATTGGTAGAAAACGTTTGCTCGGTTGAAACGTTGAGAGTACAGTAGATAGGTTTTCCATGCAGACTAGTCCAGTGTTCTTTGTCATCCGCATGCCTTTCCCTTTTCGTCCCTGCTGAAAGAAGAGATGTGTATCTGTGGAGTATGAATTCAAACCTCCCCGAGTATTGATTTTTTTAGACATGTACCATTCTCTTTCCAAAAAGCCTTAGCTTCTAGGAGGGAGGCACCCTAGCTGCCTCGCTCTCTCTCTCTTTCTCTCTGTCTCTCTGTCTCTCTATCTCTTTCTCTCTCTCTGTAGTCGGCGAGGATGCTGGAAGATAAATTTAGCCCTCCAGCTCTCCTTCCATCTGCTACCACATGGTTTAGGGCCGTTACCATAGGAACCACCGCTGGGTGCCCATTAGTGTGAGAAGAGGAAATTGACAAGATTTTTTAAAAGCCATTTATACAATATTCTTTTTTTGTGTGCATGAAGGGGTGCAACATTTCACTTATAGGCTACATATATGAGGTATTTGAGAGTTTTTCTGGTAAAACCTGAAGTGCTTTGTGATGCATTACAAGCAGATTACATGCCCGCATAGACGCATAGATAAACTTTTCTTACAATTTAAAAAAAAAATACATTCAAATTAATGGCATGTAGCATGTAATGGCAAGCAATGCCTTACGAGCACCACTTCAACTATTTTATTCCCTGCTTGCTTTTAATGTGTTTTTTGGAAAGCCAGTCATCAACATGTGGTAAGGGGATATGCATTGATTTTGCATTGATGGTTGGGGATAAGGGGATATCCAGTTGTTGCCTAATGTTTAATCAGTCGTCCTTGTAATTGTAAATAGCCCACTGACTTTGAGACTGAGAACATTACACCCGGCGACAGTTCGCCCAACGAGATGCACAGAGAGCTGAGAATAAAGGAAAACAAGATAGGTGTGGAGAAAAGGGTCGAAGAGAAAAAAAAATTGCCTGAAATGTTCATTTGCACTCCGAGAGGTGCAATCTTTAGTTAGCTCTGGAACAAGCGCGATCGAAGACAACCCAAGTGCAAATTAGCAGACACATGATATTGAGAATGTGACTTCGTATCGGCTGCGAGCTTCATCCAAATTCATCTCACTCCAGTCATCGTCACTCTCGGAGCATGCGTGTGCTCTGAACGTCTCGCAGTCTGGGCTCTCTCAGCAAGGTGTTATTTTGAGTAAGACGACTGAGTCTGACTCTCCTCTAAAAGTCTAGTTACACTACCTGTCTGACCTACATTTAGCATGTACTACTCCTCAATGCAAGAGATTTAGGCCTACGATATCTCGATGGTGGCCTGCAATCCATAAAAATCATGTAAATGCTTGTTTTCTATTATTAACAAAAGTGATGTCGATTTCACATTGATTTACAACATCGATTGAGTTGAAGACCAGCATGTATACCACTCCAACAAGTTTTACTCAATAGTCGGTTATCAACCTGTTATCAGTAACTTGGATATTTTCCAGCAGCTTTGCCGTCTTCTACCAGAATGTGGGTGTAGAAACCAGCTGGTCAGTGCGTGGGATGCCTTGTTTACTGCTACAGTATGTTGGCACAAAAACATTGGGAGTTTTCTCCAGTATCTGCACTGAGTCACCTTGTATATGCACAAAGAGCTAACAGCCATCTTTTATCAAAGAAGTGCTGTCATGTGGCCTTTTAAAGTATCTAAAGCCACAGTTAACCAGAAAAACTACCCATATCAAGGAATAAAGCTGGTAGAACCATTCAGATCGTGCTCTAAACATTACAGTATTGTAATGCAGGGTAGCTGTGCTGTTTGCTGTGCAACATTATACATCATACTGAAGGGCACACGTTATGATATTGGATGACACAACATGTCACATATTCCCAGTATTAATTAGCACTTAGCACTAATTAGTGGAACTCTGACCAGGTTCACATACCACATTTGGCCACAGTCTCTTAGTTAATGCCAGTGTAAATAATTATGCAACAAAAACCTAATAACCACAAGCAAAGGAATTTCACTAATGTTACATCATTAGAAAGAGTTTTTTTTTGTGACAGTAGGTAACCGTATATCATTGAGTTATTTATTTTTTTTTACTGCTGAATGATATAACTTCCTCCTAAATTAGGAGGCTCTGGTGTTTGCTTCCTTGTGTCTGCAGATGACAAAATCTTCATCTGGCCTAATTTTTGCTCGCTCTGGCAGCAGGAAGAGTCTGGCTGAATAAATCTGAATAAACTGTCCTGACTGCAACGAAGACATATAAGTTGGCCAATCAAGATGAAAAATCTTCACTTGTGTGTGGGTGCTATCCCACAGAAAGAGTATGTGACACATGGTTTTGAAATGAGAAAATGCATGCATGCATACCTGAATCATCATTTTTACTTGCCGCATATTGATATATTTTTATCCAAGAAGTATTATGTAATGCATTATAATTTAAAAGTGTTCAACAGGTGAGTGAAAGTGTTATGACACATATTGTAGTTATGTAACTCATGAAATGTAAATATCCATATCTGGAAAGCACAGGTTCAAAGTGTCTCGTAGTGGAATCGGTATGTGTTATATAATCTCATTAGTCCGTTTGTCTTCACAGATCATTATGTTGAGAAGATAGAAGAATCAGATATTCAACTGAGCATCAGAGTGTGTGGCAGCAGGACTGGCTGAGTGCTACATAATGGGATGCTTTATGCCAGGATTGAAGAGGACTTCCTCCGCAATGCATGACAAATCTCAATTGTCTCCTTTGATGCCTCCATTGTCTCTTTGATGGCATCATTCTACTGTCAAGCAATAGACTTTTAATAACACAAGTGAAAACTATGAACCCAGACAGTCTTCCAAAGTGGATATAATTGGATAAAATTCACCCACATTAAACCCATTACTCAGTTAATGAATTGGCTTGAACTCTGTAGCCTGGCACAGGCAGACGCATCCCACGTGTCTACCTGAGGCTGTCCTTCCATTTTATGGAGGCCTTGCATAGTCGCCTGACGACTGGGGAGCAGTCTGGAGGTCAAGAACATTCTCAACCAGAGTCTCCTCACCAAGGCCCTCGGCCCAAGTCTCCCTCCCAGCACCGTCGGCAACAGCAAACTGGTTCCCAGAAGCCCCATGACACATCACCGCAACCGAAACAGTCCAGGAGGCAGCATCCTGAACGCAAGCGTCTCAGGCAGCAGCGGCAGAGCGTTGACTCAGATACAGCTTTGGAAGTTAAACATGCTGATGCAACAACAGTGACAAAAAAAAACACAGCTCCCTGTTTGTCATCAGGAGCCCCAGCTTCCTCAGCAGCTGGTCCTACCCAGACTAAACAGGAAACCCCGGAGGGCACCCCAAAACAGAAACGAGAGTGTAAGCCTCAGAGGCCTGGCAAATATGTCTGCACTTATTGCGGCCGTGCATGTGCAAAGCCCAGTGTCCTTCAGAAACATATTCGCTCCCACACTGGAGAACGGCCCTATCCCTGTGCTCCATGTGGGTTCTCTTTTAAGACCAAGAGTAACCTGTATAAACACCGCAAATCCCATACCCACAGGGTGAAGGCTGGTCTGGCATTTGGGGAGCCGAGAACTTTAGAGGAGCAAGTCACAGAGTCAGAGGATGAAACCAGACAGATATCATCAGCATCTTCCAATATGGAAAGACAAGGCAGCGTAGCCTCCCTGAAGAGCCATGACACAGACAGGCCTAAAGATCGCCCTGGAGGCATGGATGACTCCTATGCAGTTAAAAAGAGACTGGCAATGCGTCTAAGTAGAGGAAAACATGGTCCTCTAGACTCATCTGATGAAAAGACCTCATCATTAACTCTAGGGAGTAGAGGCAGTACAGAATCTGGCTATTTCTCTCGCTCTGAAAGCACTGAGCAGTCACAGGACAGCCCCCCCAACACAAGTGCCAAAAGCTATGCAGAGATCATCCTCGGTAAATATGGACGTCTTGGACAACTGGAGAGGATGTCTCGTCACCATAACCAGCAACCCTCAGGTCAGGAGGAGAAAAGCATCCCATTCACAGTGCCCAAGAAGCAGGTGATTGACCATATCACCAAGCTCATCACCATCAACGAGGCAGTGGTGGACACCAGTAAGATTGACAGTGTGAAACCAAGGAGATTCTCCCTCTCTAGAAAGAGTAGCACAGAGTCTCAAAAGGGTTCCTCTACGAAAGAACCTGTTATTCACAGCCCTAAAGCTGGAGATTCAGGCTATAAAAACAGTGGCTCCATCACTATGGGGGTTCCATGTGAAAAATTTCATCATCAGTCTCTAAACGTGGAACCGCCAGCTGGCCAAACATCCACTGCCCCTCTGTTGAGAAGTCACTCCATGCCATCTGCTGCTAGTTCATTTGATGCCTCCATTGGCAGCCCCAGTAGATTCCGGCAAAGTCAATCATTTGATGAACGACAGCCTTCTGAAATGCAGGCATCCCGTCGCTATGGGATGCTAAGACGCCAGCCAGCTATTGAAATCCCACTTGGTGCCGAACTTCCAAAAGAGGAACATCATAGTTGTCACTCATTTTACCATGACAGCATAACCACCGTGCCTGACCACAAGCAAAGTCAACCACAGCCATACGAGTGTGAGGCCTGTGGCACTGGATGTAACGATTGGGAAGGTTATAAGGCACACAAGCATAGCCTATGTTTAGCACAGCATCCCATAAACGCAAGTGAGGTAGCAATCAGCCAAATGGAGCGCCCCCCACTAATCAACCATCCAATCAGACCAGGAGCCTCAGCAATGCGCAAGAGAAGGAAAGAGGAGAGTTTTGAATTTGATGACCCCTCGTCTTCTATTACATCTTCACCCTGTACTGCTTTCTCATCAGGACAGTGTAGAGATGACAGTAGTGCGGCTTATGAAAGCCCCAGAAGACTTACGTTGCAAACCTGTTCAGTTATTCAGCATACTAGTTCATTTGAAAAACAGGAGACCTTGTGCACTGAGAATCAAGGCTCCAATGCGGCAAAAAACTCTCCGACTCATGAGGAATATCAACCAATGCCTCAGAAACAACCCCAACAACAGTCAACAAAACCAACACCCCGAAAGCTGGTCCGCCAACACAATGTGCAAGTTCCAGAAATACTGGTGACCGAAGATTCAAACATGAACACTGAGTCCCCATCGGAGTCAACTTCCACATCAAAACAGTCAGAGAAACTTGATGAATTTCAGTGGCCACAGAGAAGCCCATCTCTAGCCCAACTCCCTATTGAAAAGCTTCCTCCCAAGAAAAAGCGATTACGCCTAGCTGAGGCCGCCCAGTCCTCGAGGGAGTCCAGCTTTGACTCTATATCCCTGCCCCGAAGCCCCAGTCAAGACAGTAGTGCATCTTATGCATCTAGTCGCTCCACATCCTTTGAAGAATCAAATAGACTCGATATGGAGACGGCAACATCAACAACACCATTGAGGAGATCAAGAGCTCCTCACATGTTGACTGTTCCTGGGGTGCATCAGCACAGGGAGATGAGGCGCTCGGCCTCCGAGCAGGCGCCTCATGACCTACAGCAGGGTATACTAATGGCTGAGACCCGCAGCAAATCCTTTGACTACAGCTGTCTGTCCCCTGAACGCTCTGCAGTTGGCTGGAGAGAAAGGAGAAAATGTCTCCTTATGAGACACAGTGCTGTCAGAGATCCAGAAGAGGAGGAGGAGCCATCTACCAAACCCAGCCCCAGTCCTGACCCTGTCAGCCCCAGTACATCATCCAGAGCAAGCTCAAGTGCTGTGCATTGCAGCAGGTCCCCTAGTTCTCCCTTATCAGGTGATACAGCGTTATGTAATCCAACACGATCACCATGCAAAGAGATCTTCTCTCAGTGGAAACTCAGTCAAAATATTCAGTTAGCAGGCAGTTCAGAACATCCTCTTACTCATGGCCCAACTATTGATCCTTTAAAAGAAGAACCCATCCACACAGGGCAGCCCCCAGGTATCTCTCTCCAGCTTCCTCAGCCCTATGCTGCACAGGGCCCATCAGGGGCAGCCAGGGCTCACTACCTCCCCATGTCCACAGGGCTGAAGTTGGAGATCCCCTCACAAAGGCACAATGAATATTGCGGGGTGCGAGTGAGTCCCCCTCACATTCAACACTCTCTCCCTAATATCACGTCCAGCCTGGAGTTACTAAGGCCCGTCACATCTCCAGCAGTAGCAGTACGTCTCCAGACAGACACCATCACTCCAGCCTGTGCCATATACACCACATTGTCTCAAACAACTCAACCTAGGCCACAGGAACCTGTGGATGCTGTTTCACACAATATCCCAACACCTGACTACAGAAGCCACAGGGACATAGGTCCAGACCTTCAGGGGTGGTCTGAGGATGGCCTGAGATCATCCAGTTCGGGGGGCAACAAACGGATGCTTTCCCCTTCAAATAGCATAGAGCTCAGTCCTGAGTCACTCCAGCTGCAGAAACGAGTGAAGGAAGGAGAGGAAGAGGAGAGGTGTGTTAACAAGGCATCAGTGGAAACATCCAACAAGCAAGACAAACAGGAGAGTCAGTCATGTTTACTCAGTGTTTGTTCTCCCATTACACATAGTGGACCTTCGTTCCCCAGTCTGCAGTCCAGCACTTGTAATAGCTGGTGCTATCTGAACTACATTAAGCCAAACCCTCAGGCTCTGGATGAGCAGAGACCCTCGGTGTACTCGTCCTGGTCCATCAGTGGGTATGACCCCAACCCTCCTGGCCTCTCCAGCAAGACAGCTCTATCTCTGCTGCACTGCAAGCAGAGGCTCAGTCCCTCCATCTACACTATGTCTCCTATGTCAGTCAGTACTACTGAGCCAGAGGACAGCAAAAGACCGTGCTCTACCGAGGTAATTACAACACTGATACTTACATGTCTGAAAATGCATATAATGGTATGAAATTGATCGTATTTGCCCATGGTTGTTAAAGCTACACGATATTTGTTATGTATAAAGACATCTGTCTTATCAGTCTGTCTTATGTTGTCTGTTCTCTGTTGCAGTGGGGCTGCAACAGAGAACAGTGTTCCATCCCCACTAATTGAGACGCTGTAGATTTGCTGATGAAATTCTGCTATTGGGTATGTATATGTCTCCGCCCACAGGATGTGATGAATGGAAAATTAAGAGCGAAATGCAAACTGTCTCCCAAAAAGCAGCGAGAAAGCACTCCATCCAGGGAATGCAGTAGATCTTTTGCCTCTCTCGTCCCTTTGGTTTCCTTTGGTTTCCTTTGGTTTCCTTTGGTTTCCTTTGGTATAAAGAGTTGTTAAACATGAGCGTGCTGTGTGCAGTTACCGATGTTACATGATTTCTGTGTAATATACTGAGTCTCAATTAGGGAGGATGGGACGCTCTTTTCTGTTGTACTCACACTTTGTGATATAGGCTGATAAGACGGATGCATTTTTACATAACAGTCTTGCCTAGTGCAGCTTAAAGTTGATTTGCAGAAAAAAGATGGGTGTTTTAATAAATGCTATGGAAAACAATGTTCAATGAGAATTCCCCAATTTCTGTCTCCCTGGGCATGTTGGAGCAGAGTTGGTGAATTTGCCCATGTCTCTTTCGAGTGTAGGTCCACAACAGCCCGTCCTATCACAGAGACCATGCAGGAACAAGGGAAGGACAACAGTCTGCAGATGACAACATGCCAAATAAAGGACAGGAGGAGGAGGAGGATGAAAAAAAGCAGGTGGAAGAGGAGGAGGCACAGTCATCCTCCAAATACAAACAACCTCCACAAGTTTGGATCTGTGAGGGAGGGTGAGTATGACTTGACCACAATTCAGCGCTGCATTAGCTAATTCCATTCATTTTGTCCTTCAGACATATATGCTGCATTATACTCCCATGTACCCCATTATGTACGGTGCGTTAGGCTTGCGACGGCAAGAGGTGGTATGTTGTGGAAACTGTTGTCTTTCCACCATGTGGGAGAGGCCATGGGTTGGCTGTCTGCACCAACAGAGGCCGTCTGTTGAAGGGCTGAAGCCAGGAAACTACCTAGCTTCCTCTACTCCTGCAGAGACTAATTTACAACAACCATCCCAGCCATTCACATCGACTCCCAGCACCTTTCATTCTCTTTTATATTTCTATTGGCAGAATGAGTGGGACATCTCTGTTTTTGGTACATAATGATGCATTTGATGACTTTTAGAACCAGATATCGGCCAGTCGGTATCTACTTTACAAATAATTGGTATGATGCAGTTTGATCAATATGGCACTGGTTGTCTATGGAAAGCCCTTAACCTGAATTGATAGTAATGCAACATTTTGATCCAATCAAACACAAGAAAGAAATATTTTTTTACTATTATTATAACGATTATTATTGGTATTATTGTTGTTATTGTTAATGTTATTATTATTATGGGTTTCAATGGATAATTTTAGTGTTCCAATGCTGTTTTTAGAGGCTTTTCCGCTCTCCCAAGAATAAAACTCTGGGGGAATGTTTTGAAATATTTTGGCATGGAAATTATTAAATTTAAAGATACTGAATAACGGTACAAAATATCCGTATCTGTATATATTAGTCATTAGAGGGGGCCTCTATTAGCTGTGTTAGAGGATAGAAAATCTGATTGGATAATAGCAATGATTGATGTTCTAACTCACAATGCGCTACGATAAGATGTAAGGTGTGGAGTTGGTTGGAGATAGCTCTTTGATGTATTAGTCTTAATTTGACCACACAGGCTATGATTCAACGGTAGGAAGGTTAAATCTGACGCGCTCAATAGTTTTGATTTCCATCAAAAATAAACACAATACAGTGATGAGATGTTGGGGAGTACTGAGAAGTGCCATCTGTGTGTTGTTTTTTTTTGGTGTCTGAGTGCGTCTGTGAACAAATCCCTGTTGTGACTCATGTTGACGCTCATCACAACCTTCCCAAAAGAGTGAGTCATCTTCACGCCTGCTCGCGTTTGCCATCTCTTGTCTGTTTGAGGGACGATAAGACAAAGCTGAGGCAGCAAGGTTGTCAAACACTGCCCTTTCGTTGTGGGGGGCAAGGGGTATGGGAAGGGCCTTCATAACATGGGCTGGCACTCATAAATGAAAGTCCGATCTTGATTTGGGTTTTGATGGGTTTTGCATTAAAACCTATGAATGCAACTTATTCTTTTGACCAGGATTACACTGTGTCTGCATATGCTGTAAGTTTTTCTTTCCCCCAGTATCCATATAAACCACATTAACATGAAAGTTTTGCACTGTAAATGCCACCGGTTATGATACCTGCTGAGTTTATCCAGCCGTGAAGCCTGTAGTGAAAATAGAAGAAAAAACAGCAGATTATAATCGGAATGATTGTTTGTCATAGGAATGTGTTTTCATTTTCTGTGTTTTTTCATGCTTATTTGGAGAAGCAGCTGGTCTGGGCCAGGGTTTCCCTCCCTCTCTGGGCTGCTTTTATTGGCTGGCTGCAGCAGACCTTGGACCTTGGGCCACATCGTAGGCTCCCCCTTGTTTGGACTGGGTGGTGGTGTGAGCCGTGATGAGGTTATAAGGCGGTGGGGGGGTCTCTGGTTTTGGCTTATGAAAGCTGCTCTGTTGAAGCTGAAGTGGGGGCCTCGCTGAGGGACCCTCAGTGTACAGCAAGGGGCGGACCCCCAGCCCAGCTGCCACAGTGTGAGCTCACTGTGTAGTAAAGGCATTTGCCAAACAGATAGTGTACTTAGTGTACACTGGATAAATAAAAATGCTAAAAAGCTGCTATAGGGCCTGCACTCTGTCTGTCAGGTCCAATTACACTCATATTGATTGCGGCTATCATTCTGAGAGGCCCCAGCATCAATAGACAACTGACAGGGAAATGCTCTGAGGATGATACCAAAACCCTCTTGCTCTGTTGACTCTTACAGATCAAATGAGAAGCATGGTTTCATGCTCGGTGGAGGTGGAGGGAAGTACGAATGTGAGGATTGTGGATTCCACTCTGTGCTGCAAAAACACACCCACCTCCACGCAGAATCCACACCTTACATCTGCAAGCACTGCAACTTTGCTTTCAAAGCCGAAGGTAAGGGCGGACAAAGAAAAATTTGTCCGCGTTTGACATATTGAAACCAGGTTGCGATGCCTCCGTTCACAGTAACATTGGGTATGAGATGATTTTTCACTTTTGTATTTCACAGGGAACCTCACCAAGCACACGAGGCCTAAGGCACATGGAGACAAACGAGATGAGGAAGCTTGTTGTTCCCCAGATGACACCGATGAAGGTAGGCTTTATTGTTTATTATGTATCTTAAGCGTGTGTGCGTGTGTTTTTTATGGTTTGACCGATATAGGTGAATATTTTTAGGTTAAAGCTGCCGATATTTTATGCAATGTTTTGTGCCAATATTATCTTTAAATTTGACAAAAAAAATTTAAATACACATATTCAATGTTTGCCCCAGAATTGTATTCTTGGTAGGGTGGAAAAGCCTCTGAAGCAGCTCAGGTTAGCAAGGAACCTCTATTATATCGGCAGTGGACGACTGGCCAATATATGACTTTTAATAAAAAGCCAGTATCGGCCCGATATGTCTGATACTGAACTGATATATCGGTCTAACGCTAGTGTGGTGGTGTGTGGTGGAGTAATAGAGATTGGGACAGACAGAGAAAGTGAAATAAGTAAGTAAAAGTGAACTATAAGAGAGGATTTTTCCCCTCCTAGGAGTCTGTGAAGACTGTTCAGTTCACCCAGACGAACGAAAAGATCATCAGGTCTCTGATCTAGAGGAAAGTGAAGCCGCTGAGCACGACAACAATAAGAACAAGGAGGGTGACAATGATGAAGACAAAGAGTCCAAGTCTGCTGATAGCCCTCACACTGCCTCCTCTCACCGTCAGAAACCTACTCATCCGGGTGGCCAGGTCGAGGAGCCTGAACCCAGCGGATCCCTCACACTGACCCCCTCACAGGATCCCACCCAGAAGGGCACGGCGGGCTCCACCAGCGCCAGGAGGGCCCTGTTTGCCCGTCGACACCTCGAACCCTCGCGTCGGCCCTCGTCTCCGAGCAGTCCGCCCCTGTCCCCGAGGAGGGAGTCGTCTCCACCTCGTGGCCCATCACCCAGGCTTCCCTGCCATCACTCTCCTCCTCCCTCCCTCACCCCATCGGGTTGTCATGTCTCCACCTCCCCGTTGAGACAAGTATCCCCCGTACGAGGCCTTTCTCCAATTGGAGTCAACTCCCACGCCTCGAGGTCCTTGGGGCTCCCAGGCTCCCTGGCCGGCATCTCATCTCAGCATCAAGCCTGTCTTCACCCAAGGGACCGACCTGCAATGGCAAGGCTGGTGAGTTACTTCATCTCTTGCTTCAAAAACATGGCCTTTACCCATTGTTTGATTTGTTTTCTCCATAAAACCCACTCGGGTATTATTCTTTGCACGTATTTTGGTCTGAATCCATCACGGCCCTGTGTTTTTGTTGTGTGTATAATTAACACTGGTCAAATTGTGGGTTTTGTCAAAACCTCAGTGTTCACTCACCTGTGTCTTGATCCATCTCTGTTGGTTTAGTCTAGAGTTTTAAATAAGTCAGCTTTTCACTCACAAAGCTAATCTTGTGTGGCGCAGTTAAATCCCAGTAAGTCAACAGCGAGAACAAATATAGATAGGCTGTACATATGAGGTTATTTTAAAGTCACACCTTTATTGGAAAAGGAAGGAAAGGCAACTCTCTTGTTTTATATCGCTCAGACCAAGCCTGCAGCTCTAAACCTTAAAATAATGCGGGAGAGATCCCAAATAGACACAGCGTGTTTTTCCCTGGGCAGCCGGTGATAAAACGAGGACCAGGCCTATCATTAAACACCGAAGATTGGAACCACATGTCGGTGAGAAAAACAACGTCAGTGAATATCTCAGTTTACCCTAATAAAATAAAAAACATGTCTCCTCACAACTTGCGGTTGTGTTGCGGTTTAACCCTTTACCGCTTCCTTCTCCCTCAAGCGTAGGGCTCATGTGAACAGATAGTAGTGCACATATCCAGCCTGCACAGTGCATTATAGTTTTTCAAATATGTCTGGTTCTGCTGGGTCTGTTACTTACATTTGTAATTTGAATTTGATAAGGCCCATAGTTTACATGCCTAAACACTTTGTGAACATATATATGGCCTTCTTATGGCTGTCTTAATGTGAATACGATGCATTTTGCATGGCATGTATATAAGCTGTTAGTTCACATGTTTGTTTTCTACACATTCTCATATCTTCCTCATTTCATATAGATTGCATATATAGTTATATTTCTATGAGTTCATATTTATTTCATACTGCATGAAGCCTGTTTGCACATTTTTGGTATATTTTAACATCTCACATAGTTTGTTATCTTGTATCAGTATGTTCTACTGTTATTTTGCACATTTTCAAAATGCTGTAACCCATATTTTTTCATACTTTTCATTCATACATTTCTACTCACACGTTGGAATTGTCGATTAAATCTTTAAAGGGGCATTAAGTAATCTATGGCTTTATCGACCTCTGTTGGCAACCTGTAGGAATTGCAACAATGTCGACAGAACTCATCTCCAAAAATCTGAATGAATGAATGAAGTAATGGTTCAGTCATTGGTATTGATCAATAATCCTATCAACCCCTGCAGATATATTCATTTTGTGCTGTAAAAATCATACTTAGTGTCCCTTTAAATCTGGCTGTTCTTATTAATGTATTATTTTTCTTTGCTGTATCCTATTACTATCTTGCTGGTGCAGCGACCCAGTTCCCCCACGCTGAACAATAATGTTTCATCTTATCTTATCTTAGTCTGTGGATGAAGCTGGTCCGACCCACTTTACCCCCCATCCTGTCCGGCCTCGAGAGGCCCAGAAAGTCCTGAGCCACCTTCCTCTCCATTCCCAGCAGCCAGACAGGGCCCCCAGCCTGATGATTCCCATTGGGGGCATTCACATGATTCAGCCCAGATCCACCCTTCCTCTGTACAGCCTAGTGAGCAGCCCCACGCCTGCCCCAGCTAATCCATGCCTTGCAGGGATGGATCGATCCCAGAAAGCAGGACTGACTGATGCTCCAGTGGCTCGGTTTTCTCTGCTACAGTGCCAGGATACTCTCAAAGAGACTGGGCCGAGCAGCCTGCGGGACCCTGAGGCAGCGGGGGAAAAGGCTGGGAGCAGCCAGCCAGCCGGCCTCCCGACCAGGCAGTGGTCACGTCGAGGATGCTTCAGGGGCCGAGAGCTGCCGAGCCCTGGGAAAGAGACAAAACCATCACCACTGGAAGCCAAGGCAAGCACTTTGTGCCAGGAGGCTACAGATGCACATGTTACAAAGAGGTGTGTTTACCCCGAGACCGCCCAAGGCCAAAAGGCTCCCTCCACCCAGACACAACTCTGATAGGAGGGAGATCCTTAAGGGACAGTGCAAAAGACTAGAGGCTGTAGGTAAAAATACTGAACAGCACTCTGGATTGGAGACTGATGACAAAAGCACTTCGGCACCGCTTCTGAATGACGCTATTATGTAATTATATGAATAATATATAGACACTATGTTAGATATGCAGTATGTTTTGTAAATCTTTTTTTACCCTCTTGTTTGATGTCATTGGTGTTAATTTATCTATGTGCTATTATGCAATTCTGTACTATAAGCAAAAGCAGCTGGAATGAAAATAGACAATAAAGGTTTTATTCAGTTCATCTTTTCCCTATTAACCCCTTTGACAGCTATAATATACTATTGCTGTGTTAATGTACTGTATGAACAAAATTGATATAGAAAGGTACTACAAATATTTATTCACCCTGACCAGTATTTTGAAGTGCAATTTCTGTCAAGATTGTGGTTTGAAATGTCATTCTTAAAAGATTTTCTTTTTTTTGTCAAATATAGTTTTTTTGGTTGTTGTCTTCTTTTTGTGTCTGAAGCAGGGTTAGGGTCATCTCCTTTTCTAATATCTTGAGGAAGCAACATTTTCTGATCAAGACATTCAGATTGCACTGACAAATGATTTGATATCGAGAGGAAACCTGTTTCACACACATGGTAGCTACAGTACAATTTTTTTCATAAACAGATACATGTATTTTTGTGTTGCTTTTATAAATGATACAATCACTGTCATTTTCATGTTTGCCATTAAACTTCTCATTTTTACAGATTTATAAAAAAAACTGTTACTGTGTGATTTTTTAAATAATAATAATAATATTAATAATAATAATCATTTTTAAATACATTTAAAAATCGTTAAAATATCTTAAATCCAGTTATTATAGGTATTTTTTACTATGTAGCATTGATAATCCTGGTCTCTCCCGTGCTGATATGGCCGTCCAGGCAACCTGTCTTTGTTTCCCAGCACTGAAGATGCCCCATAAAACCACTGGGTGGCAGAAGAAAGCAGCAGAAATCAGAGGCTTGGCTTACACTGCAGTTTTACTAGGATGACATCACCTACTGAAAGGTATCGGCCCAATTTTCAGCCTCACATCCACTGAACATTGCGTTCAAAACCTCTTTTGCAATTGAGACCTGAGAACAAAAAGCATTCATAAAACTGACAATGAAAATACAGAAACATGCACTGCATTATAAAAACAACCACAAATGTAGAATTCATTAGTATTGTGAGATATTGTTTTAAAATCATTGATGTGGTTAAGAGAGGTTAAAGTGCTCTGCAGCGTGTTTCATTCATAAAGTGCATAGGAAACAAGAATAATACAGATAAAAAGAAGGAACATAATATTTATATCCTATCCTCTAGTAATGGATCACTTAGTCCTGTATGATTGCATCCCTCTACCTTTCACCAATAGAAACCCTCCTTTGCAGGGCCTGAGGGAGGTGATGAAAGTAATTAAATGTGTTAAATCCCAGTGGAGTTATTTTTTTTATGCACCAGAAATAACAAGGCCCTCTCAAACTCCCCTGAGATGCATTGTGTGCCACATGCACAAGGATAATAAGATTATGAAGAGATATCAACCGGATCATTTATGACCCATTTCTTAGTGGCACGATAAAGCTATCAGTGTTGAACCGCGCTACAATTTTTTGATGGCCGCTCAGTGCCCTTGAATCTGAGATACAGTGTTTGTGACCATGGCAACTCCAAAGCTATCAAACATCAGGGTGTCTGAGGGTCCTTAAAAAGCCTGGAAAAGGATTATTGGATTATCTGAATGTCTCAATTTTAGTTTTTAGATGTCTTTTTTGTCACATAATGATTTTTTTTTTTTTAATTAAGTTTAATTTGGATGCAAACATGAAATGAGATAGTGGTATTGACAGATTCTTTAAATTGGTTGATATCTAGTCAAAGTGGAAAGTAAAAGGAAAGAAATAAAGGCAAATGGCCAGGAAAGGGCCGGGAATTGTGTAGTTTCATCAAATGGGACCGTCAGTTGTGTTGGTTTTATTTCCTTTATGTTACATTATATTATTTGCACTTCCAGTTGATAAGATTAAGCTTGACCCAAATGCATGTCCACTCCTTCATAGCAGACTAACATCGTATCAACGGAGAAACTGTTGCATGCATCAATGCAACTAACATTGATTCAACTTTTTGCAAATAGTGTTGATCCCACATCAATTTATTTCAATCAATGTTATCCAGTCATTGATTTAACATTAAATTATTAACCCAGGACTCTATTGTGACTTACCAATAAAAGACTGAGAAGTGGGCTGCAGCTCACGTGATTTTCAGCTAACAAGTCACCAACTCAGGACACAAAACCTCTTATAATGATTTAATAATAATTTTAGGAACAATGCAATTGTTTGTAAAAACAAACCCCAAAACTGAGAGAAAGGGGCTGATGATGTTCATTGAGAAGTGCTTTGGTGACCTCAGATTGAAAGGAGCTGAGACTGACCTGGTGTTTTACTAGCAGTCACAATTAATCCATGGTTCATTTGACATCGATTGAAGTTACACTGAACAACATTATCTATCTACCATCTTGGCTCTATATTAATACAGGACAGGTTTGATGCAATATGTGAAACAGGTTTTGCTTTACAGTTTTTTTTCGATTGCTTTGACTCAATTTGCACAACAGATTTTCAATGTGCAAAACTCTTAACACAGAATGCTATACTGCTCATTTTGGGTTCAAAATCTAATATAGCATGCACAATAAAAATACCGGCGTCAAATTAGAGAATATTATATGCAAAAGTTTATCATAGCACCAGAACATTGGATATGTTCATCGTTGAAGTTTAATTATTGGCGCATTTTCAAATACAATGGCCTATTATCAAATAATGCGGTCAAACACTCAATAATTGTCATCAAAAAAGACTATGCAAGGGTCATTTCCTCATAAGTACTTCAAATGAAGTACAGCAAGCATTCCCTGTGATACCCTGTGATAGACTGAGGTATATATATAGTATATATATATATATATATAGCTTGTGTTTTTATGGAAGACAAACAAAATATTAGATTACAGTAGGTTACAGTATATGAAAGAAATCATACAGTAATGCAGTAAACTGTAAAACTGAATTTTACAGTAAAAACAAAAACAACAGTAAAAGCAAAAATTACAGTAACAAAAAACAAAACAAATGCATTTCAGTACTTAAGCAGCATTTTGCCTCTGCAGCATTTGGCCACAGAATCGGCCTCATGGGCTCCATATTGTCAGAAACTGCCATTCAGGTTTCTAAGCAACCTTTTATGTAGTGGTGAAGAGATTATCAATTGTGTTGCAATGCTACTAACCTGGGCAAGGTTGCTGGAAGTAAAGACACATGACTACAAACACCTGATGAACTGATTTAGTGACCTGCGGTTGTAGTAATAAGCATTTGGACATTGTTGTAATGTTAGGTGGCTGTACTCTGAGGATGGAGCAGATGATTTAGAGTTTTGCACTTTGTATGTCAGCATAGGATGTAGTGTCTTGGAGTATACATTTTGAAAGTCAGTTTGGCACTTTGCATTTAGAGTTTTGTACATTGAAATTCTGCTGTGCAAAATAAGTCAAAGCAATCGTAAAAAACTGTAATCACATCTGTTTTAATTAACACAATTGGACTAAACACTGAATTCCCTAGTGTCCTTTTCCTTTATAATTCCTTTATTTGGTTGTTAAATTGGTCTTAAATTCAATTCCCAGTAACTTGGTTTATTAAAAGCCTTAATTTGTCTTTCTGAAACCTACAGAAACGCTAAACATCGAGGTGGGTGTCCGTTCGAAATCTTGAGTCAGTCTCACATTCTTCTCCAATGCGGCGTTGCATTCCTGAGAGTGTTGGTGATGTCATCAAAGTAAGAGCCGCTGTTTCTGAAGAACCGAGCGTCACGCCAAAATGAGCAAGTCTTGTTGATCTAACAGGAAGTGTCTTGAATGATGCAGGTCTTATTAGGAGAGTGTAACAGGGTAGGGGTTTGACTGATGTGGTGATGAAGGCCGATGCCAATATTTTTGGATTGAAGCTGCCGATAGCCAATGTTTTGTGCCGATGTTCAACAGCTTTAAATTTGACCTGACTTGCCAAAAAATGAAGATGATGTATTCAGTGTTTCCCGCAGAATGTCTTTCTTGGCAGGATGGAAAAGCCTCTGAAACAGCATTTAGACCGGACACTAAAATTGAAATCCTGGATAATAATAATAATAATAATAATAATAATAATAATAATAATAATGATGATAATAATAATAATTAAATCAATATTAGAATCAATTCAGGTTGAAGGCTTCCCATAATAATATAGTTTGAATCTTTATTTATACAGCACTTGAACAATAGGATAGGATGAATAACACAGAAAGAACAATGAGGTAGGCTATAAAACAGTCAAAGCCATATGGAAAAAAATGAATGAATAAATATCAGACAAGGCAACAAGGATAAAACAAGTAAAAGCTTAATATCACAGAATGGCGATACGATAAAAGTAAGTTTGAAGAAGATGATTTGGGGGATCTGTCTAACCCTGGGATCGCACAAGTCTCGAATTTTCGGTTTGCAAATCCATAACGGCCTTTGAACGCCCCAAATTAATAATCAACATCCCGCCTAGTTCTTCTCAGTCTTCATTGTCGCCTCGCGGGTGAGTGAGAGGACACGCTCGTGTGTCATCGTCTCAAAGTTCAGCCAGTGCGCCCTGGAGGAATGTCAAGTCATCGCTGCGCTCGTGGCTCCGCTGTTGTTGTTTGTCGCTGCGCCGTCCCCGCATTCCTCTGTCGCCCTCTGCGCCAGCCGGAAGTGCACACAGATAAGGGCACATTTTTACACTGTGACTGCAGAGAGTCGCCATGCGCCGTGTTCCTCCAGTACCTTGTGTAGAAAGAGGAGACTGGAAGAGCGCGAGGGTCTACACCCATTGGACAAATATTTGCTGTAGATGCGCTTTTTTCTTCTATTGTTAATAAAATAGTTGGTGAAATGCCATTTTTTTTCGTGCATTGTGACATCTCTTTGGCATTTCCTCTACCCCCTTATCCTAAACACCCCATCACACACACACACACACACACACACACACAATCCTACAGTGCTTTTTGTTTCCTGTGTAGGGTTCCCCAGTTTCACTTAGCCATTCGCTAATCAGCATCCCAGCATTCCTGGTTTGTTAATGTGGGGTAAACAATCAAGTGTAGTTGGGTTATAAACCACAATGGAATGCAATGAATGTCTGAGACAAGTTGGAAAATCCAATCCGTTATATTCCTTTAAAGTGACCGGTTTATCAATTCCCCTGACTGCAATACACCACTGTAAACTCTGTGATATTCCAATGTTAAGAAGAAGCTTTTAGAAGTATTATATAAAAGTAGTATGTAAGTAGGAATTTAGGAAATCAATGTTTTTTTCTATACAATATGCATGTGGATTCTGCTGGAGCCTGAGTGCACTGATAGGAAGCTATATAAGTCAGTAATGGGAAAAATGGCTGCGCTGAGTTGATCTGTTCATTTTCTCAACTGTGGAACTCCAAATTGACCTCTGAGTTTCCGTTTGATCGTCCCAACGCTAATCCATTAAAGTATGTTTCATATTTTATCCTATGCCATCCCTGTAGTAGTGTCTTTTGACTGTGGATTTGTCCACAGAGTCATATAGTCCAGGCAACAGCCGATAAGATGGAAGACCCTGTCCTGCCTGTCCATCCTGACAGGCTGTGTGGGCGACTGGGTCCAACCCTCCAGCTGGTCAACATTTCCAATTGGAAACCGATGTCCTTTTGACCACTGGTAGGAGATATGCAATGTAAACCGTCAAATGTGTGTGTGTGTGTGTGTGTGTGTGTGTGTGTGTGTGTGTGTGTGTGTGCGCATGTCCGTCAATGTATATGGTATAATGTCCACGAGGCTGCTGTGTGTCAGATTATCATGCAAGTCTTAACGAAGGTCAAGTTACATGCTGAGATATTATTTGTGTGTGTGTCAGTGTGAGGCAGTGGGGTCATGCGGGCTGATCGCGCCCTGACCTCAGTTTCCTGCGGGGGCGGAGGTGGAGGGGGTGCCTGGAGGCCCTGGCAGCTCGCCCCAGACTTCCTCGCCCCCCGTATCAGCCCTGTGGCACATGCAAAACCTCTATCTTTACCGGCTTTTCCTGATGGCACTGCTGATCTCTTCCTCTGCTGCCTCCAGGTTTATCCACATGCCAAACGTCTCTGGACAAAAACAAAACAAAACAGTGAAGCATTCCATGACCTCGCAGGACTTCCTGTCTCTGTGTGACGGCGATCTGCTGCCATACAAGGACCAGCACAGTGAGGGGTTGTGCTGATATGTGGGTTTGTTGATATGCCAATATTGGTTTCATTAAAAGAAATCAGATTATCGCTCATTCAGTGTCTTCCACCTCTGATATGATGGAGATTCCTCCCTGACCACAGCTAGTCAATATTTTTATTATTACACGGCATTGTTGAATGCTCAGTTCTGATTGGTTGATGAAGGCATTTGGAGTTCTGTTTGATAGATTTCTAATCAAATTAACTGGTGACACCTTACGCCAAAAAGATGTTACTTCTTGGTGACAGGCCGTCCTGCTGGACTGTTATTTTGGCAGAAGCTTGTAAGTTACTTTAGCGTGTAACAAAAACAATATTTTGTATTAAATGATTAATGTCTTTGGTAAGTTTGCTTTTATTACAAGCAGACTGGACTATTGTAATGCACTGCTCTTACAATGTGCACAAAATGCTACTGCTAGACTTTTAACCAGAACAAAGAAAAGAGCCCACATCACTCCTGGTTTAAAGTCCCTGCACCGGCTGGCCAGTTACTTTTAGAATTGATTTTAAGATTATTTCACTTCTATCTTCTGTCTATAAATCTTTCTATGGACTTGCCCCTGATTACATCAATGATATGCTGCCAAAATATATCCCTGCCAGAGTCTTCAGATCCACACACTCTCAGACTTATGGTGACGCTGCTTTTAGCACCTATGGACCAAAACTCTGGAACAGTCTCCTGTTGGATCTGAGGACAGCTACATCAGTTGAAGCCTTTAAACGTTGAATCAAAACACACCTCTTCAGCTGTGCTTTCACCTGAGGACAGCTACTACTATTTATGACTTTCTTTATGGACACAAGCAAACACCTAACCAGGGACCGTAACCAATTGTCTGGGCAGTGTTGGCGTCCTCATGGTCCCCCACCCTCGCTGGACCTCCCTCATGGTCTTCATGGTATGACGCTGACTGAGCTGCTGTTTATTTTGACGCCCCACATCAGATCTGGATGTCCCACCCAAATTATGAACAATTCTTTTCCATTCTGTATAGTCTTCTTGGCATCTATTGCACGCCTGACCGTCCTGGTAGGGGGGATCCCTCTCTGCGTAGCCCCTCCCAAGGTTTCTTCCATTTGTTTTTTCCTAAAAGGGTTTGTGGTTTTTTTTCCTTGTCCTCCGTGAGGGTCCAAGGTTGGAGGGGATGTCGTGTGCCACCAGTTATTGTTCTCAAACTATGGGCATTGTAAAGCCCTTTGAGACTGTAACTGTGGTTAAGGGCTATACAAATAAATGTGACTTGATTTATTTTTAGATTTTAATCACTTGGATCTTTGAATTTTATTATTAGTTATATTTATTAATTTAATTGTATTATTAGTTTTTATCTTTAATCCTTAATCGTTTAATCTTTTACCTTTCTGTATCTGTGTACTTTTTATTTGATGTGAAGCACATTGCATTGCATTTGAATGTACAAACTGTGCTATATAAATAATCCTTATTATCCCTATTATCCATTATTTATTTATACTTTATTATGGGGAGGATCTTCCTCAACAGCTTCAGGGGTGTTAGTCTGTAAAACCTACAATGAAACCTGCCTCACCCTGCCTTAAGGAGCTGCTAATTCACCTAAAACAATTTCATTAATCTGACTTTCAATGGAGTTTTAGTGTCCCATGATGGTCTAAATGCTGTTTCAGAGGCTTTTCCACCCTGGCAAAAATACAATTCTGGGGGAGGATCACTAAATCATTGTCATTTTTTGGTATTAAAATGGTCAAGTTTAAGTTTGGCACAAAATATCATCTATCAGCGGCTTCAATCCAAAAACATTGGCCTTCAAAAAGCCATATTGGTCTTGCCCCATGTCACAGCCAGCCTTCCTCTGTCCTCCCCAGCCCTGGCCTGGTGGGGGCACTCATAGGACAGACAGGCACTGCTGGAATGTGTAACAGGCAGCTGGAGCAATTGTGTTGCGTAACAACACTGTTCTGCACAGAGAAGGAAGTGTACGGTAGTGGGAGGGTCCTGTGTCCTGATGTCACTCACAGGATGTATAAGTAGCAGGCCTGACGGAGACTTGAACACAAAGCACCTGTTGCTGCTCTCCAACTACACCAGAACCAGGCTTCAGAGATTTGTTGCATCTCTCTTGAGCATTCACACTGCTACTGGATTTTTACCTCATCTTAAGCTCAGACGGAGATGATGATGACAATGATGACAGCTCCCTCCATGTGCAAGATT
Organism: Hoplostethus mediterraneus; assembly: GCA_034670385.1. Taxonomy (NCBI): domain Eukaryota; kingdom Metazoa; phylum Chordata; class Actinopteri; order Trachichthyiformes; family Trachichthyidae; genus Hoplostethus; species Hoplostethus mediterraneus. Next base: position 2,779,153 of record JAXDDW010000028.1, on the reverse strand, counting down.
CTGGCTTTATTTCTCCTCTATGTGGCTCTGCAAGAGGGTGAGTTACATATATATATATATATATATATATATATATATATATTTATTTTTTTTTTTTTTACAGATGTTTAGATGTTTGCAATTCAAACTTCAATGAAAAAACTATCATTTGCTGTGAAAGATGCCTTTTGGCTTTCATTGTAACAAATAATTCATTGAACAGTAGTAAAATACCTGCTCTAAAAGTTTGCTCTAAAAGTGATGGTACTTTCTGCAGCAGCAAATGAATTAAGAGGTGGCCACCACAAAAACTTCAAATACAATCCAAAGCTGCCAGATATTCCTGAAGGACTATTTTCCTCTGATAAGCAACCCGGGTTCCATTGAAAGGGTCAGAGGTTTATCACAGCATTATCGATACAATCTTATTTGGCAGCTTGCACCGTTGTTTGACTTGGATAAAGCTCTTGACTGATACAATTAATCAGGATCAAATTTGTTGAACCACACCAGTGGGTGGCGATTTGTTTGTATTTACATGCGATAATCTCTAATTGCACAGTCATGTTGCAAAGTCTGCGAATGTATGAGTTGGCACTTTTCTTAACCAACCCGAGGGATGAGTTGGCACATTTTAATCTCTGATCCTCTGTGTTTTCCCAGGTTGTGGACATCCCTTATCAGGCCGAGCTGACCTGCCAGCTCAGGCTCCACAGCCTCATCGTGTCAGGACCAAACGCTGCTCCTGTAACAATTGGCTGGACAAAGAATGCATCTACTTCTGCCACCTGGATATTATTTGGGTCAACACCCCAAGGTGAGGCTACAGAGTATATCAGACATTTGTACATTGGGAGTTTACACATGTGTAGTTTAGGATTCAACTGATATGGGTTTTTGAAGGGCGATTGAAGCTGCACATATTCAATATCTTTAGATTTTAGCATTTTTAAGCCAAAAACTTACAAAGATCCAATGTTTCCTCTAGAATCTTATTCTTGTCAAGGGGGAAAAGCCCCTGAAACCTTCTTGGGACACTAAAACTCTCCATTGAAAGTCATACTAATAGAATTCTTTGAAGTGGGTTGCTAGCTCCTTAAGTCCAGGGTGAGGCAGACATCCTCCCACATGAATGATTTCCTGGCAAACCGATACATCAACCTAACCCTATCATAGATGCCCACAGACATGCAGCGACGTTATTCTGAGATGCTTTTTCCTTCACAGTAAACTCCTCCCTTACGGCCTGGGAAGCCCCCTGTCTCGTCGTCGCCGTTCGGTCGACCGCTGTCAATGCGCCAACGCAGCCGACAAGACCTGCTCCAGCTTCTGCCGCGAAAGGTGAGCTCCTTTCTGCTTCCTCCTTCCTAGACCTCAGACATGCCCTTCACATCAGACATCCTCCTTTGGGTGGTAGATGGTATCAAAATTGCATCTGTGTCTCGTTCCAGTGTCAGTCATGTGTGAAGAGCCTGTATCAGGGTGTAGTGGAGTCGAAATGATTCCGTCTATGATAGTGTTACTATAGTATGAGGGTAGTAGTCATAAGTCGGGAGAAGGGCCCGCATTTTCTGGGAGGCTTAGAAAGATGTCACACAGGTTTATTACCCATGCTGCTAAAAATAAATGGGTGGGTGTTTTCTCCCTTGAGGGAATGCTTGTTGCGTCTCTGAGTTATTGCGATTGTGAAACTAAGGGTGAGGATTAGTCACTGTTTCCAAATATTGTCCTAGGTAGTGCTCTGGAAGACCTTCTGGCTATAGCGTTTCTGAAAACACACGTTTATATTTTTAGAAAACTGGATGGTCGACCCTAGACTGGTATCACAGTTCAAGGAGGTTCCCAGAAGTGTCGGAAGTGTATTATACTTGTTTTAACACTGTTGTTGTATCTGTCCACAGCTCCGAGAATCCCAGGATTATTGTTGTGAGCCCATTGGTAGAAAATGGAGGCCTCTCCAACACGAACGGCAACAAATTGTTGGCTTCTCTCAGGTAAAAGAAGAAGAACAAAACGACTGACCTTTTTAGAACACTTAACATTCCTGACTGTGCTGTGTTTGAAAGGCCTTTCGTAAGATATCTAAACAAACTCTCCTCTGTTTTCTCTTGGTTTTGCTACAGATCTGTGGTCAGATCCAACACGGCATCTGCACAAGAAGTTGTGTCCTCAAAGAAGCCATCCAATGCCAACAGGCTTAAGAGTACAAAGAGGAGGTAGAGGAGCAGAAGCATGATCTCGCTACATGGACATTACACTTTACAGTTCAGGCATTTAGCTAACCCTTATCTGACATGACTTATAACAAGTGCAATGAGCTTCAATTCCCAGATCCCCAACATTAAAAGCCACCAATAGTAAAGCGTGCAAGGCTCAGAGCCAAGGCACCCTAACATGATATCATGTATGATAGAGAAGAGCTAGGTAAAGAAATGAGAGATGAGCACTGACTGGACCGTAGGGCTGGACCATCACCTGAAGGTATGGGGGTTTAGGGGCTCATGGTCTGGAGGTCTGCAATCGAAGGAGAAAGAACCCTTCCCTTTTGGAGACTGGCTGGTCACTGGGATAGGAGCCCCCCATCCTTGGAGCCCTAAAGCAGGAGAAATCCAGGGTGGAGGAATTGAGAGTACTTTCCTCAACTTTCCTGAACTTTCCAAAATCAATCCGTGGAATAAAGATGGACACTGAAGTCTGGACTAGTAGTCCGCCCGGTTTAAAAGATGCTCCATGTGTCATCAGTGACTGCCCTGCGACTCTCTGGATTCATTCCTTTTGTTTTATGGACCAAATATCTGGACGACCAGACATTTCATATTTCTTTAATCCACCATTAACCTACATTGAGGAATATAGAATAATTACGTACTACATGAATGTGCAATATTTCCCTGTGGCCCTGCAGCTATTGTATCATTGTGGAGCTCCTTATTGTTTGTTGCTCGTTGGGTTATGTGATTTTTAATTTTAATAGTCCTCTGTATCAGAGATGAAATCTGCTGTCCTAACATTCAGGACCCATTACAAATAGCTTTTTAACGATGAGGCAATACTTGAAAACGGCACCTTATCCTATCTTGGCCCTCAACGCCTCAATAAAATGAAGGACATCTCTTTAGGTTTTAACAGTGAGTTGAGGCTCACTCTCCTATTGCCACAGACATACAGTACACCACCTACCAGCACAACAGCTACAGTAGGTCTATTGTGTCGGCTGAAATGTTTATTGCATCGCTTCTGTGTAATGTTTTGATTGAAGATAAGCTGGTAGGTTTCAATGCCGTGGAGCTTGCCAAAAATGCAGCAATTGTTTTCCTCCCCTAACAAATGTCCACTTAATGCCTCTGTAATGAATCACTCTACTTGTATTATGTATTTCAAAAGGTTTTTTGTTTTTTTTCTTTATGTCAATCGATTCACTCCATCTCCTCTGTTCGATTGTAGCTGACTGGAACTATTTGCAAACCTTTTATTGTAACTGAGATAATATTCATCTTCCTGAATGCTGTACATTACGATACGTATGAATCCTGTGCGTCAAATGCTTGCGCTGTTGTTTTTGCGCTGTTCTCAGAAGGGGGACCATTATTCGCTCTTATACTGTGTTTACCGGCTAAGATCAACCTTGGAAGTTTACCGTTAAATGCTGAGACTGAGAGCAACTACTGTACATGTAAAGATTAATTTATTCTCTAACTTATTCAGGATTATATTTATATTTGTGTGAATGCCGCACTTAATTATGTGTGAGGAAATAAAGAAATGCAAAGAAAACAAAAAAAAACCACGTTCTTGTCCAGCTTGGTTTCTTCACTTCACAGTAACGATTTTCTGCTTTTCAGTTGCTAACAAAGATGTTTGAAGACATTCCTATCTGCATCAATTTGTGAAATCATAACCTAAATAATATATATAGTTCAAACAGTTTCCAAAGCTGCTAATATGATTTTCTACCATGCCATAATATAAAATCATTGAACTTGGCTTCAAGCGCGCCGCTGTATCTGCATTAACATTGCCCACTGATAGCAGGCGTTTGAGCTTTGCAGACGTGCTTCATGTTGAGCTATTGCACATGTACTGTACATGGTGAACTTAGTAGTATGTGTTTAAATAATACATGGGATTTGTTTGTGGATAATGGAATATCCAGTGGTTATATTTCCACAGTCTGATGCTACATAAGCTCTTTAATCTAGATGTTCTGGGATGTGAGTTCAGAAAACGCTCTCTCATTTTGCCTGCACTACTGTTGTATGTACAGCCAAATGATAATAAAGTTTGATTTGATTTGATTTGATTTGATTTGATTTGATTTGATTTGATTTGATTTGATATCGCTATCCTGGGCTTCATCCACTGCTAGGCCGTGACCCTTGGGTTCCAATTATTTAAAGGACATCTTATGTATATAGTTGAGGTGTTTGAAGAATGACGGGCTATAGTATCATGTGTAATTTGAAGTGAAACTTTGCGTGGTATTTTTCCACCTGCATACATGTTACATATCCTGTAGAGAAAAAAACATGTGCACAAATTGTTCTGGACTGAAACAATGGCACAATTTTTGTTTTGGGACTGAATAAGGAGGAGGGGAGGAGGCGGGTAAAACGGACAGTAGGCCACAACGTAATGCGCACCTGGGTCCCTATTAGTCCAAGTCACTTCCCTGGTTATTTACACTGACGTCAGTCAGAATCCACAGACCCCCCAACATGTACTAAAGAGTGTGAATAGCTGACTAAGTGTAAGAAATGAAAACAGGATGCTTTTCCCGCATTCCTCACGCATTCCTTCAACACGGGAGTGAACAGGAGAGGGAAAAAACAAAGGAAAAACAGGAGCATGTCTCCTCCTCATGGGGGGGGGGGGGCTGATATGGGATGGATGGGGATTGAGATTGCGGCCCGCTCAATCGCACGGTTGTCATAACACTGCTGCATTGTTTCGATTTTGTTTTACTACTCTTGTTGTTACCCTGAGTTTTGTTTTCTGACATGCTAGCTGATGGTAAATCACACTTGTGCGGGTTGTAAATGTAATTGTTTTAAAGGGTTGCATGTAAGGGTGAGGGTTGGGGTGTGCAATGCAATATAGGATTATTAAAACATGCAGTGATGCAATAATGCAAGTAGAAGTTATCATTAGAGGTTATCTAGAAGTTATCATTAATTGCCATTATTATCACTCTAATTCATGTTGGTGCAGACGTAGCCGAGGTTGGAGCTTGTGCTACTCTGATTAATGCAGCAGATACTATACTATTCAAAAGCACATGAAATGGATTGTGAACCAGGTGTTATTAGATGTTATCAAATGTTTTTCTGTTACAACTTGCTGTTGTTTGGTTCCAGTCCTAGCTGACTGCGATTACAGTAAAAGTTGATGTCGGTACATTCCTGCTCTTCCTGGTTTTGTTTGCTGGGACTGGAGCTGGTTGGCTTGGAGCTGGGGACAGACTGGGCTATCACCACCGGTCCCAACCAGACCCCTGCTGATACCAAACCAATTATTGTCGAGGCATAACCAAATGCCCGGCAGGAAGGAAACGAGGACCAACAGCCAGGGACTAAAGGTGACGTTGTCTTAATGGATAAAAACGGAGCCGGAGCTTGTTCTTAAAAGGAAGCTACTCAGGGCTCGACAACACTCGCCGAGGGCGGTGAATAAACATCATGACATTTCTGTTTTGAATAGCATGCATTCCTGGACGCTTCCTTGCCGAGTTCAGAGGTGAGACTCATCAACCGGCAGCAGTCTAATCATTCCAAGCAATCCGTATCAAGTGTTAAACTATTAGGTGAATCTTTCCACTGGGAAACGTGGCCCAGATGAACACCTACCAGACATTCCTCCATCTGCTGTAAACAGAACATCCTCATTTCTTTAGACGTCCTCGACGGCATGCCTGTACTGGACGGGCATTCTTCACGTCATTGTTTAGATTGCCATCGGAGTTTCTCCTGTGTCCGGGCACACGTACGCCAGATGAGAGGTGATAGCTGCTCACATCGCCCACAGTTTAAACAACCTGTTCAACTCTGTAAACAGCCACCGTCTCCTGTCCCAACGTCACAGATGGGTATCTTAATTTGCCATTCAAGCGCCCGACGATGTCCATCTGCTATCATACCGCGGGACAAGGTGCAAATGTGGTGAAGACGGGGGGTTGGGGGTTGGGTGTAGGTGTGCACGTCCACTGTGTCCAGATGGAACGATGGAAACACTGCGTACGTGTAACTGTGACCACCCATAGCGGCTGCGTGAACTTACGCTATGTGCTGGTGCTATGTGCAGCTTGGGCAGAAGGGTTTTGAGGTCAGTTGGGTGTCTGTCTTTGCTGTGAAAGTGAAATAGTTCCATACCTTACAAAAAAGTCACATGTGGAAATGACATGTGGAAAACAACATGCGAGTGTTCCCACATGTGGTTTTTGGACACGTGTTTTAGTTTTTCACATGTGAATAGGGACAATGTGGAAATTTCATTTAGTCACATGTGAAAGTGGCCAGGCCAAAGTGGACTTCAGACGAGGACACTTCCTGTTTAGTGAGGAACTGTGGAGGAGGCTGCAAGTCCCAGGCATGACCTGCAGCCATGGAGTGACAATGTGCAGAAGGTGTCATACAAACGATGTCGTGATTTTGCATTAGTTATGGACCAACATAAAATATTGCTTGTTATTTTGTGTGTGTCACCGTTAATGTCTTCTGTGTTAGAGACCTTCTAGACAGATCCGCCATTCACAGGCTCCATTACAGGAAATGGCTATTTCCCATTTTTGTGATGGAAAACAAGTAGCTTTCTTCACCTTAACATGATGCACTACCCCGCCCCCCCCCCCCCCCACACACCCCCCCCCACCCCCAAACACACACACACTCAGCAGTCACTCAGCAGTTATGTGGTGAGTCCTTTCTACCATCTTTCCTCTCTGCATGGGGTCTCAACTCAGTCATTTATTAAGTATTTCCTCACATATTCCAACCACTAGGTGGGGCATTGATCTTCAATGCACCAGAGAGATAGAGAGCATTGGATGAAGGATGAATGCAATATACTGTATGTGCCCATGAATCATATTGAAACAGGGTTGTATGATTTGCTTTGCTTGGCGGTGGGGGAGGGGAAACCACAGCGATTCCCGTTTCACACCTTATCTGAGACGGACACTTTGTTTGTTTGCCAAATGAAAGTGTTTAACCTTCTTCTCCATTTCCCAGAATACATCGTTATCGTCATTCGATTAAAGTTGTCGTTGCTGAAGCATGGAATTCTCACCAGCCTCTCTGAAGGTCAGATGAAAGTAACGGGAGAAGATTATTTTGCAGGAATTTCCTTTTGTTATAAACTGCTTTACATTTTGATTCAGAGTGAAAGAAAAACATGTTCTGGGTGGTTGGGATTGGGATTTTCCGCGCTTCCCATACCTGCGGTTAACCGAGGTGTGACGAGTTATTACTAATTGTACCAGGGTGACATCATCCCTGACAGAGAATTCAAGGAAAGCTCTGACCTGTTTATGAGAATGTCGCATGATGGAGAACAGAAAGAAGTGGTGGTTCCGTTAGCAATGTTGTGGGAATTTGATCTGTTTAATAAAGGCAAAATGGCAAGAAATAATCAAAAAAAGAAAAAAAAGAAACTATGAATAAATTAGACGACTATTAAGGTTTGCTGACTTATTCTTGCAGAAAAGGCAGGAGAGCAATTCCTCCTATATGGAAGTCCACTTCCTGCCAAAAATAGCCTACACCAATGGAAATTAATGAAGGAGGAAGATACAACAGAGCCTCCTTACGTTATTTTTCTTTCACAGTTTACAATAGCACAATCATACGGAGCCCCCTAGGTGTCAAGGGACAGACATTTTATAATCTGTCCCCTCAAATTAGTAATTGTAGTAATTCATTCCCCTTTTCCATGGTGGACAAGTGAGCCGTGGTTTAAACCTTTGTTGTGCGCATACTGGTGTAATTACGGTCGCAGCGTTGGCCCAAAACCGGTGGAGCAACACCGTCTAAATGAAAAATAGAGCCAGAATCATGTCCTGGAGCTAGAAAAAATAATACTTTTATGGAAGGGTTAGACACAATTTCCCAAAATGAGCCTATATGGGTGATGTTAAGCTGATATTTCTCAAAAATGGTACAGTAAAATTGTTTCATATTTCATGTTTGTGGGTACAGAGAGGGATGTCCTGAGCAGGAATCCATTGGAGTCGCCAACTAATTATTGTAAATAGTAATTTTTATTACAGGGCAAAGATGAGAAATATTTCAAAGTAAGTGAGAGTTTTGACCTACCTTGACACCTTGGTCTACATCACTCTTCCTCTAGGGGGCTGGGGAAAAGTGAATGAGTATCCCTCTCCGGTAGAAGACTGTGGACAACTCCCAGTATAAAGATTAAAACATTCTCAGTAAATATTTTTTTACCTTGAACCAGTGCCCTCTGACCTCATTTATGTTTTGGCTCATTTTGTTTTGCATGGTTACAGACGAGTGTGGTGACTAAGTCCTTCCTCTCTGATCAGACCAGGTGTTATCTTGCCAAAAAATATGGGTGGTAAACCATTAAGAGGACCTTGATTTGTCAGAATTCATCAAAGTTCCACCTGGAGCCTAGATAGTTGCCCTGTTGAGGATGTTTATCCTCCTATAAACACTACAGGGTGAGCTCAGACACTGGCCCGACCCCAGCTCTTATCAATCTGCGCTCTGACGGCTTATAGCTGTTGGCACCGTCGTTTTATTTTCTGCCCTAAATTTAACTGATGTTCAACAGGTCTGTGGGTGACCAATTATAGCGTCAGGAATTTCCCCCTCAAAACAAAGACCCTGGCCTCAAAGAATCCCTTTTATCAAGTTTCCATGATGCTCCGGGGCTCTCCGGATATATGCTCCCATCCTTTATCGAGGAGGGAGGCCCAGGAGGACAGACTTTATTCATGCTGAGAGGAGAGGGAGGCGGCGGTAGGAAAGGTGGATCCAGCGGTGCTTGACAATGGCTGTGTTGCACAACATCTGTTCTACGGTTAGACTGATATATCGGGTGGATATTTGGCTTTGGATATCAGTCAGTGATGTCCACCTCTGACACGATGGATGTGATGCGGTTTGTTTGAGTACATATTCAGTTTGATCAGATTCGACACAAGTTTGCATGAACATTATTATTATTATTTTATTATTTTCTGAAACAGCCTTCCAAAAAAATGTCGGTTGAACCCTGGTCTATTCGTAAGGTGAGCGATCCACAGCTGACTGGGTCTTAACTCTCACAAATGAGGTTTCGTCACTAGGAGTTTGGTGTGTGGATGGTGGCTGAGCCTGCAGGATGAGTGATGTCCTCAGGCTGTAGCACCCACTGGCACTACAATGAACCCGTGAAATTTATGACAAAATGGTGTTTTGCCGAACCATTGATTGGCCAAGCCCGGAGCAGCAGGTATCACTTAGCCACTCCGTTCACACTGCAGCTGAAAGTGTCCCGATTCTGATTTTTTCCCCTCACATGTGCTACAGATCTGATGGTTTCTAATCAGTGTCAACCTCCCATTAGACTGTAATTGGACTCTTGATATTATAAAGCTATTACTCCTAGATGCTGCTAACGCTATCGCTGTCATGAAAGCAGGACCAGCCGTTAATGTGTGTCAATGTTTGGTCCCTGTCTAGCCACCATAACACTGTGCTTGTCAGTGCAAGTCACAGTCACATTCCAGTCTGTTGCATCTGTCCGTCAGGCGGCGAGCAGACAATGCGTCATAATTATTGTGAAACAGTAGAAAAAAAACCTTTGCTATCTGGAACTTTCTGCACAGACTGTCCGCTGTTTGATCTGCCAGGTAATAAACGTGCAAAGCCTGGTTTGAGTGTCTTTTCATGGTCACTGTGTAACCGCTGTTACACAAGTGGTGCATTTCTGCTACCTCTGCAGGTCACGATTGATGTTGATGCCCTAACCAGGCCTCTCTCTGACTTCAACTTGCATTGAAACGTGAAATGGGTTGCCTTTTTTTTTTTTATAAACAAATCCCCAAGTATCCCTCTTACTCAGCCATCTGCATCCGATAACTGACAATAAACTGATAACTGCCAGATGATGTAATAACCTAATAACCAAAATGTAAGAAAACATCCCTCTAAATGGGTCAAAAATGTACTAAACCCAGTTGCTAATAAATTGCCCAATAATGTTAACAGCATCCCATTATTACATTAACCAGTGATTATTACTTCATAAGGAGTTATGCGCGGAAATTTGTTCAGGTGCAGGTGATCTGGCGAAACCAGACATAATACCTTGTTTATGCGTTAGATTAGGTTTTGGTTTGAACTGACGCTGAAAGATTAGCCATGACAGCCTTATAACCACAACTGAATAACCTCTGTGGCATTTGTATATAGGCCAATTACATATATCTCTATATTTTTAAATATATTTTCTTATTTCTTGCTATTTCCATACAGTACATATTTTCATTCATTTTCTCTTCTTCTCAGTAACTGCTGTTATTTCGCACAGCCTCATAATGCCGTATCTCATAATTTCTCAATGTTTTCATGCAGACATTTCTACTTCACGTGTGCTTGAAATGTCGCAAGTGTTAGTTGTTAGATTTAATTTCCCCTGTTTGACATTTTCTTTGCTGCGTCCTACCACCAGCACAACCCAATTCCCCCCACCGAGATCATTAAAGTTTCATCCAATCAGTTCCCACTTCACTTGCCACTGCAGTTGATAATGTTACGGCAATGTGGATACTTGAACTAATATCCTCTTCAAGCAGCAACAGTAGCTCTACAATGTGTCATCATTTGCATTGAAATAGTCAACAGATTTGCCAAATGGGACTTTAAATTAATCTGTTCAAAAGCATTAAAGTGTTGCTTGTCACACCCTGTAATGAACCTGTATAGATTCAGTAGGCTTTCTGAATGGGAAGTGGTGTGCCGCACCACTAACCTACTCTACCTACCTACACTAACCTACATGGAAGGATATTGTATTGTGGCCTTCACAGCAGCCACAATGACTCATCTAAAATCTGACTTATGGTGATGATGCATAGGGATGGCTTATCTAGAGTTTCTGTTGAGCTATGATGTGGTCATATACAATCAACCTCTGTGTCCTCAGTGATGAGCTTATTTTTTCCCTGTCTGTGTTTCCTGTCTGACAAGAGAAAAGCGTAGGCTGTCCTATTATCAGGACAATGGTTTCACCCATACTTAACATAGCCTGGCCTTTGCCTTTTCGTCATTTCACTTGTTCCACCTCTTGTTTAGAGTTATGGGTGGTTAATTGTTCTACGCAACGATTGGGAAATGATGGTACAGTTCTCAGACGTAGGATGATCCCTGACGTAGGAGAGAAACTGGTCCAAAAACTGGTCTATGTAAGGGATGTTGAGCTGTGCATAGATGTTTTAGTGTTTATAGAACATGAGCATGAGGCCAAAATGCAAAATTATATCTGTTAAAAAACACAAAAATAGGGTTTAGACACTGACGTTACACTTACCACAGTAAAAATCCAATGCAGCCTGACCTTCCAATTTAGCCACACCTATAGCTATCTAGCTAAGCTAGTCAGCTGGCCTTCTGACTTTGACCAGTTTTTTCTTCGGCATTCACGTTTGCCAGTTTGCTAAAAAACGGTTCTTTGAGGTTTAATTCATCCAATGAGATTATTTCAACTCTGCCTCTGAGAAATGTTTGTATTACTAATGCTGCATTCCAGAGATGTTGGAAAGTTGGGAAATTGGAACGGCCCTTGAAAGAAATCGGAATTCTAGGAGGAAAGTAGGAAAACTCAGGCAAGTGTTCTCAGCCCCAAGGTTACCTAGATGCATTCATCTACATGTTTCTAATCCTCAAAACAAGTTCAATTTTCAGCATTACATGACCTTAAATCCATCAAAACACCTGTGCAGTAGATGGTTTAACATGTGAATTTGAAATATAAAGTTGTGCTTACAGTTGCTAACACTGTAACTAACTAGCTAGCTAAAGTTGCTAAATATCATTGACACAACATAAGCTGTTGCATAGGAAATTGTTTTTTACATTGAGAACAGAAAAATCTTATTCCCTATATCTTATTCCCTGGTATTTCTGAGCTGAACCACTTGAACATACATACTGTTTAATTACATCCTACAAGTTCGACTTTTTTCGACGTTGAATGGGACACAGCATAAAACTCCAATTTGCCATAAGGCCTATCTATCTACAATGTTAGGGACTCTGCAAGGCAGCTAAGTGGCTCGGACAATTCTTATACTCTTATTCATCTATGCCATTTATGGTCAAATCACAGGAGTCACAGGAAATGAATATCTCAAAAGACATACGCCAACAACTGTAATTTAATCCAACTGACTATTTATAGAGTTGAAGAAATGGGCGTAACAAATCAAACTGTACATGCATTGTGCACATTCTAGACACGGTGAAAAGGTTTGACTATCGGGCATATTTATAGTTACTCTTTTTAGGGTTCGGAGGAACAGGTTTCCTCTGTTTGTTCACTGTTTCTAAGATGAGCGTGTCCCATGCAAGATCACAATGCTGATTGAATTATTCTATTACGGGGAAACATGCACGGGATGGGACGTTGTACTTTCATGAAATTGAATCTGCCTTGTGGAAAAACACTAGAAAGAGGAGAAACATATTGGACATAGCCATGCAACACGTTTTGGTAATATCTTCTATGACTACCATATCTATAGTGCATGAGGAATTATAATGCTTTATGACCACAATGCTTACTGATGCATTATATCAGCAGTCATAAAACATTATAGAAGTAACTTATAATAAATTATAAGCGATCAGATAACCTTTAAATGTCAATGAAACAACCTCTGATAGATAACTCATCATAAACATTCCTAAGATGCTCTACTTAGGATTCAATAGGAGTCATACAATGTTTTATTAGTTCCATTTGAGTCTCTTTCATCACTGATACTGCTTTGTTTAAGTTAGAATGACTTCCTTAATCCAATTTGATGGAGATTTGTCACATAGTTGAAAGGCACAGACCTTACAAAATAGATAGATAGATCAAATATTTTTCAACTAGTCACAGATGGAATGAAACGCTGAATCTCACTATCCTAGAATTTTATCAATAGTAGCCCAGTTCCAATGACATCGGGATGGTTTAAAATCTTTAAATTGAAATCTTAATTTTAAATTTTAACAATCCCCCCCCAACCCTGTCCCTCATCCCCCGTACCCCAACCATCATGGTCAGTGACCCAGGGCAGCAACACTTTGGTAACAAGACATGAAAGGTTGCTATTATTAGATAAGGGAGTGGGAACTCCCTGTCTGGGGCAGTAAGACTAAAGGTCAATGGAAAGCTTGCTTTTGTATGACTTTCCCCTTGATACCCAACAATTGCTTACGTAAAAAGCTTTCCAGCAGAGTCATTCTGCAGAAAAACAACTTCAGACCGGGAATGGCCGTGGCGGCTATTCTCACAGCAGTGTTTTTGCTTCCTAATGCCGGGCAAACAAAGGACACATACATTTTATTACAGTTAGATGAATTGAGCAGCTTCGCTATCAGGTCTGGCATCAATGTTCAGTTCTTAGATTGCTGCAAACGGAAATGTCTGGAAATGGTCTGGATGCCAAAAGACAAAAAAGACAAACAATCTTGTTTCTTGTTCTTTATTAACAGACTGTTTAATTCAGCTTGATTGAGAAGTCCTTACATAATTGTGGATTTACAAAACTGTTTACAGTATCTTGATGCTCAGTGATAAAGCTTTGATAATCCAGTAGGTGGCAGAGCATAAATATATGGCTACAAACACCTGTTATTGCACTCACACATGTAGTTCAGTAAATGACCAGAAGAGATCACAGTATCCAAACTTTTGATGCCAACACCTTCAGGTAGAAAGAGACACTACAAAGTGATGTGTGATTCACTCATGTCCCAATGAGAGTGTCACTGAAATCAATACCAATTTCATGCAATGTAGGATGCTCACCAACCTGTCACATAGAAATAAGTTAAACTATGAGGAATTGTTACTTGTCCAGTCTACCTCACAATAAACCATTAGTATAATCTTTTAAATCACTGGTATTTTTATAGACATATTATAATGTCTTTTGTCCTATTTCTACTATTATATTGTGGTAACACCTTGTTTTTACTTCTAATTTGTACTTTTGTATATATATATATATATATATATATATATATTTATTTTTTTTTGTAATTATTTTTTACGTTTTAATTAATTGTATTTTAGGAGCATGATCTTTTATTTTATTGTTAAAGCACTTTGGAAAATATTTTGTTAAGTGATATACAAATATTCTTTATTTTCTTTATTATTATTATTATGATTATTATTATGATTATTATTATAATATTATTATTATTGCAATGTAATCGCCAATTTCTTCGAGGAGGGCGGTTGTAAGTAAAAAGTGATAAAATGAATAGTAAACACGGAAGGCGAATGGGGCTGTAAGCGCGGTGTTACTTGAAGACAGACAGATAGCGAGGATAAAAGCGGAAGTGTAGTGATTTTGCCTTCAAAATAAAATGGGTTGTTTGACGTAAAAATTGTCACCTTAAGACAAATGTAAGTTATTTATCTATTTATTTGTCAGGGTCAATACAAGTAAGCATTGTACAAGTTATAAAAAAGCATGGTGCAAGTTAAAAATAAGAACAGATGCACTGTATAAAAGGTTTCCAGCTAGAGGCTAATTTCAGGGGTGTAAAGTACTTGAGTAATTGTACTTCATTACTATATGATTTTGGGGGATTTGTACTTCACTCGAGTATTATTCAATTTGTATACTTGTACTCTTAATCAATTACAATTTCGAGAAAAAAAAGATACTTTTTACTCCTTACATTTAAAATTCAGACCTACCAAGTACAAGTAAGTCTTGCAGGTCCAACAAACTTTAGAAACTTTAAATTAGTATTCTTTTTTTCATTGGCTGAACTAATAACCCCACAGCCGTACTTTATTTAAAACCAATAATGGAAATGGAATGAAATTAATGGAAAATTAACCCACCCATACCCATGCTTAGTGGTCCTTGTGCAAGACCAGAAAGTGAGGCTCTTTGATGAAACCTGCTATCAGAATATGACAGTCAGCGAAGCTACAGAAGATGGCCTCTAAAGTTATGAGGAATGAGGATGAAACGATCGGCACCCATGGCCGATGGGGTTAGCTAGCCAGTATCTGGTTAGGTAAATACTGGCTAGCTTAACCCATTTGTTTCCACTTGCATTGATACAAAATGCTAACAAGCTTCCAGTGGACAGTAACCATAGTGCCAATTTAAAAATCTGTTTCAACTCTTTGACAAGAACATGAGGATGTGCGATATTGAATTGGCTTTCGTGGTATCACAATTGTTACGATTGGCTTTTTTGATGTCAAAATTGGTTTTAGTGATGTCGCAATTGGCTGTTGTGGCGTTACGATTGGCTTTTGTGATGTCATGATTGGCTTCAGTCATGTAACGATTGGCTTTTGTGGTGTTATCATTGACTTTAGTCATGTCACGATTGGCTTTCGTGATGTCACGATTAGCTTTTGTGATGTCACAATTGGCCTTTGTGGTGTCACGTTTGGCTTTTTTGGTGTTACGTTTGGCTTTTGTGATGTCACAATTAATTATGATTGGCTTTAGTGAATTTAGTTAATTTAAGTAATTTTAATGCAAAAAATGTCCCCTATGCTTTTTATTATTGCAATGGATAGACAATTGTAAAACATTTTAATACTTTAATACTTTTAATACTTATACTTATACTTTAATACTTTTAGTACATTTAAAAGTAGAAACTTTTTGACTTTTACTGAAGTGTATTTTTAGCTAGATACTTTGACTTGGAATTGAGTAAGATTTTGAACCAGTAGCCTACCTATACTTTAACTTGGGTTCTCTCTGGGTACTTTTTACACCCCTGGCTAATTTGCAACCCAATTTGCCCCATTTTGATATACGTATGTTAGGCCAATAAGCGATTTATTTTGAAATGTATAACCGGAAGTACGCTGTTTGACTGTGGATTCTGTCTCGCTTGAACTGTACTGGTCAGCGTCAGGCAGGTGAGGAAGACAGTCTGTTTAATGCGCATGTGCTAGAGCCCTAATCTCCCTAACGCTGAATTAAGTGTTACACTTTATGACAAACAAGTTTTAATTGCGATATTTAGCAGATATTTGGGGGGGTTAGTGAAAAAGTAAGGCGACACTCTACTACAGTTTTTCGCTCGGTTCTAAAAGTTATTTTTGTGACGTTACTTCGGGCAAAAAGGTGTTTAGCAAAGCTAGTTCCGCCTTGCTTTTTGTGTGTGATGGACAGCAGCGACAAATGAAGTGTCAAAAGTAAACGGCAGTCAACAAGACAAAGTCAAAAACAACCCTTACCTTGAGGATACATTTCTCGATAAATTAACCAGCTAATAGAAAGGTGAGTACCCATTGTGCACTATTTGTAGGCACATTTCTCTATAACTTTTGGCTAAATTAGCTGTGTTAGCTAACGCTACATGGACAGAAATAACCACCTGTTGCTGGCTCTACATTAGCTAGCAGCAGCCAAGGATTATCATTATCCTAGTACCGTTTGTAATGTTTACTATGTTTAGCTCACATATCTATGTTATGCTGTTCAAATTAAAACATTAAAAACGTAGAGCATAAGTATATCGATATCACTCACAACATCAAGGCAGGTATTCAAGTCATGTAAACCTAGGCAAACTATTCAGTATCACCTTCCACATTCAATGTCTGAACCACTACCTGAATCTGCCTAGTTTATTCCTACATGTAATAAGGCCAATGCAGGGATATCAAATGTAGTTATCGTTGCCAGTTAGATATTTTGTCCTGTAAACAGGTTTGACCAAGGTATACATCTGAATGAATCTGGATAAGTGGAATAGCTTTTCTTTTGTGTGGTTATGGATGCTAGATGATCCTTTGTTGTTTTTGGGACACTGTACCACAGCTAGAATATTTCAACTTTAGAATATTGTAAGCACTCTTTCTCTAAGCTTTGTTTGAAGAAGTTTACTTCAGCACTTGAAGTATTATAATGTTGGGACTAAAGGGAGACCTTAAGTTTAAATTATTTGGCATTTTGTATCCCAGCCAGGGAAGCAAATAGCTGGTCTCCTCAGCATTCCAGTGCAGGCATTCTACTTGTTCCAACAAGCACCCACTGCTTTTCGTGCTGACTGAAAGTAGTAATACGCCCTATAGGACAACACTTAGATGTTTGTGTCGACTAGAAGACCAAAGTCAAAAGGAACTGCTGCTTTATTATATTTGTTCTAGATAGGCAGCATTGTAATCAGGTCAGTTGTTTTACTGTGCTTTGTAAAAAAAATCATCTTGAATCCTTGCAGACACGGATTACACATCTCTTAGCAGTTTTGGTGTGGCAAAGTTCAGCCCAGTTGCACTGCTGTGGGTAAGAGTTGTGGAATAATGTTGAGAGATTGATGGTGACGGGGAATGGTGCACAAGATTGACAGCATCTACTATGCCTATTATCTACTCTAGCAGATATGCAGATCACCAACCATGATCTGGAGATAATTTTAAATATACATTTTGGAAAAACAAGCCACTGTGGCTAGTGGACAAAAGACTTAGTTTTCTACCCTGCATACACACATTTTAAATAGATAGGAAATTGAGATGCTCCTTTACTTATTGGTTAAATTCCCTATCACTTTTGCACGGCATTTGGATGAAGTTGTATAGTGAACATTTGGGTTGTCGGTCTGTGTGGGATTTTTAATCAGTGGAGGCTTCTGTCAGGGTGCCATTACTGGCTGGCTGTTGACAGCGGTTCATTGAGATCCATGCTGCTCATTCCCAAACAAACTCCAACTTGGTTCTTTGTTTAGAGATTGCCAAGCCTGCAGAATGAACTCGGCACAATAGCTCATTGTGCCCGTCTCAACCCTGCAACATTCTGTCCCTCTATCTCCTGTGTTGGGAGCTCTTAATGAGCTGTTTTGGGGGGGTACAGTGAATAAGCAGGTTTAATTGTCTGTGCACAATATTTATGAACTACCAGTGCAATGCAAATAGAGTACAGATTGTAAACCTTGTCTTATCAAATAAATCATGTGCATTAAGCAAGTCAGCCCCCTTATTTTTGCTTTGCAGAGTAAATATAATTTCTCCTCATAAAAAGCACTTAGGTTCCATTAGAACAGAGCAAAATATTAGAGGGATGTGATTTTCACTGTTACAGATTTATGTAAATAATTGCTCTGGCTCACATGTAAATTCAATGGCTGTGGCGAGTTGGTATGGTCTGAGAAAGTGTATTTTTTTCATTGTGGGGACTAGTAGCTAGCATATCAGTAAGCGTAGCCACTTTTGCCTGATGCCATTTGACAACAATGCTTTGCAAACCTTCCTGTGGTCAGAATGTGCTTTGACTTCTCTCATGAGTGACAGTCTGGATACGAATGGGATTGCTAAAAGTGCTTTGAATTGAAAGGTTTCGTTTGATGTTAGCCTATATATGGTAGCTCTTGAGTCCTAATGTACAAATGCACTTAGTTTTTCAAAGCTTTGCCCCAAGAAAACAGGTTAAGAAAGAGTTATGATGTTAAACCATGAAGCTATCCACTGCATTTGCACAAACTTCACATTAAGAACTATTCCAGGGATTTGCGATATTGTGTAATAGTGTTGCAATGAATGTTTGATGAATTGGCAACCAATTTTTTGTTTTTTTTGTTTGTTTTTTATCAAAAACTGTTTTTGAATAATATTTATATTCTGATATGCCTCCATGGCCAATCCACCAATAACTTGGAGAGTGAGAGCAATCCCCTTCATGAATGGATTTAGAAATCAATTGCCATTTAATCAATTGAGCATTTAAAGCCAAGCCTGGTGACACTGCATCAGTCTCTCTTCACTGTGAACTATCAATATAGGCAAAATGGCAAAATAAATCTTTTTAAAGGTGACATTTTAATTTTTCAATAATTGTCACTGAAATGTTGAAATAAATGTATAAATTATTTGCATATTCAATAGAAAATTTGATATATTCTTATAAAATAACCAATAGTTGCAGCTCTATTGTGTAAGAATGTCTGAAGGCCAAGGTTAATACAGCTGCGTAAAAAACTAACAAAGGCGTGCACTTCTCTCTAATTGAAGTACTGAAATACTGCTGTTGGATCTTCTTACCAAACCTGAAAATCAGGCTTCCATTTGGCTGACTATACTTTAAGCTATGCTTTGTGTATCAGCCAGGCATGGTCTCTCAACATAAGAAAACCAAAGACAAACATGAAAGCAATGACCTGAAACCGGACATGGGCTAAGCTAACTCAGAGGACAGGCTGCCACCTCCTTAACCTTTGAATCCTCAGTCCTGTCGTCAAAATGATGACAGGACTAGGTGTGTTCCGGCCTGTGTACGTGTACAGTACTTGTTCATATGGTACCCTTAGGGATTCAGCATGGCATTGTGGGGGCTCGGTTTCAACTCTTCTGCTCTAGTTTACGCACTTGTATGTATGTATGTACACAAAACGGTGCACATTAACTCACCTCACTGTTTGCTTTCCCGCCTAGCAGTGAGTTGTTGCCTTCCAGAGCTGAGAGTGGAGATAGCCTGGGCCTGACATTTGAGAACAGAGTAGAGTTGCAGTGTTGCTGAACTTTGTCTAGTGAATTATTTGTGAGTTGAACTTCGTATCAACTTCTATTCATTTATTGACAGGTTGAAAATCTAAAAAAAAACAAAAAACAGAGGTATGTAATCAAATTCAACATTTTTGATAGTTTAAAAAAAATGACTTGGCAATCATAGAAGTCCTGTCAGGAGTTTTGATAATTTAGGAGAGATTGATTTTATCAGGCAAAATAAAATCAAGTCTTTGCTGTTTGTTGATGATGACTAAGTGTAAATTATGGAATACAGTTACCATAATCCCATCAGATTTTTCTGCATGCCCTGTTGTGTGTGTTGTGTACAGACATGTATCGCTTCCTGCAGCTGTTGAGCATGTACTGTGTGTACATTATAGCCCGACACTTGCCAAACCAGTTGGACTGAGCTGAAGCTGACCAGGCAGAGTCCTCTGCCCTTACACAACAACCTAAAATTAGCTGATCCAAAGATCTTTGCTATTTATTAGAGGTAATTTCTCTAGTATGGATATTAGGTTATGCCCTTATTTTAAGGGTCATACAATCTGCTGGAATTCTTATCAATGCCCCTGACTATTTACTGTCTGTCTTGTCAGTGAAGAGTGAAGATCTGCACTCCAATCCAGGAGAACTGCAACTTAAAACTTTACTGATAACACTTAGCCATGGCTTAATTAGCCTAATGGCTACTTTTCAGAAGGCCTTCGGGAAAGGTTTACCCACATTTGGTACATCACCTAGAAAGAAATTGAGTTTGTTGAATCCTGTTTTGTGTACTGTAGATGTAAGTTTGAATAACAATTGGAAATAATTACTATCGCTGCAGTGTGTTCCTCTTCCACCATGACTAGCCCATTTCACAGGGAACTTGCCTTGCTCGGTCACATTTTGTGGACACCATGCTAAACCGGCCTTGTCTCATTGATAAGAATGTGAAATACTTGACTTCCAGGTTGCACTCTACCTTTTATTCTGTAGTGTACACATTGCACAGTCTACTTAGTCACCCACATACAGTTTAGCCTGTTTATTTTTGTAAAGAGACTTTTGACATTCCAAAGTGCAGCTTGATACTGGTGTTAGGACCCTCCCCTTTTAGTGTCATGGTCTGACTGCACCTACTGAACGTGGCCAATTACAAGCAAGACTGTCTTTTGAATTGTTACTGTAAACAGTAAACTGCACACAGCATACTCATGTTTACCAACCCGGCCAGTCTGCTTTATACCAAAAGATACCAAAGGGAGGAGAGAGATAGAACTCTGGTGAGTCCAGCTTTCTTTGGATGCAACACGCACTGACTGCCGTTTTGAAGACAATTTCACTATTGAGTTTTGATTTGTCACTTCCTGTGTGTGGAAGTGTCCATGCCCGATACCAGAATTTCCTTTGGGCAAATAGGACTGATCTATGGCATCTAAATTAGTGCAAGTGGGACCCTCTTCTCTGTTGCAGCCCCGTTTTGTGATTTAGGCTGATAAGACTCTTTTTATAGATAAGAATCTTGCCGAGTGAAGCTTAAATCTAGAAGCTGAGGTTGCAATTAACTGATGTTTGCTCTGTTGTCCCATTTTCCAGAGTAAAGTAGAGCAATATATTGTATTATTCTGCAATGCCATTGACTACTCTTAAGAGTCATTGCAAATACAGATAGTTCTCGCTGGTGTATGGGACTGGGTCTGTTATATAAATTGACATGAATTCTAAATTGGACTTTTTTGCCTTTTGGCTAAGTTTGCAGTTTGCAGGCTAATTAATGTGGCGTTAAGTCGTGGCTGAAACAACTTCTTCCTCCAGCTCTTATCTGCTGAATCCCTGCTGAGTAGGTCCAGTCTATTGAAAGGCACAGAAAGTCATTGATTTACCAAGCTACAATGGGGGAAACTAGAGTCCTTAGTGATATTTCCCTTTTGGAAGTTTTCTGTACCATCATAGGAACAGTCAAGCTTCAACGACTGCTCCCCCCAAGCCCCCAAACTCTCCCCAAACTCTTATGATGATCATAAATAATTCTCCTCTTGAAAACCGTGGTGAGAAAAACAAAAATATCAACAGCATCTCATTGAATTAGGTTATATAGGTTATGAATTAGATTTTCAAAATTAAGGAAAGTGAGTGGCATTTATGAAGTAATAAATTCTGTTTAGTTTCTAATATTGATGGACATTAATAACAGAAACCCACACCGTACAAGGAAATATTTGTGTTGTATTTTTGTGTTTCATTGGAATCCAATTATTGGTTTGTATATTTCATCGTCATCCCATTTGTTCATTTGATATAGGAGCTGCTGACTGCTGTGCTTTGGACACTGTGATGGAAAATCATGGTAAGAAAAATTACCTTTTTTTTATTTTTTAGATTGATTCTTATTAAGATTTAATGACCGGTAATAGTTTCATTTTGTCATACTTTTTAGTTTGCAGTCTTTGCTATAAACAAGCCAGTTTGGCATGTCATTAACTTAACATTGAACTAGTCTGAAAAATTAAACCTTTTCAGCTATTAATCAGTGTTCATGGCAAAACACATCCATCCTGGTCAATATATCACGTAATGCTTTTTTCCCCTGGATTTTCTGTGCAAATCTCAGCTGATGTTATCATCCATGCTACAATCTTTACCACGCCCCCACTCCTCCTCCTCTTTCATGCCCCTTGCATTTTTCAAAATTGGGTCACAGTGTTTGATTGACAGGTGATCTCTGGGAAGTGCAGTACAGAAATTCCACAGCGATGAGCGCTGAGCACCAAAGATGGAGACCTTTCTCTGATTGTCAACTTACCTGACGCTGTTTGAGTTGTCTGTATACCATCAGTATACAGGTCTTATTTTAGATTAATATTAAGTCAGTCTATCTATAGCCGACACATAACATTGTCATAGTATCATGTAGACAGAAACTGATGAGTCAACACGGTACTAAGTTATGCAGCTGTCCATCAAGGGGGTGGCTTTGTGACGCATTGGGGTGTTGACACAGCCGCTATCTGATTGGCCTTCACCCAGAGGACACACTTGTAGGTTAGCATAGCTACTGGTTTCTCCCACTGCCATGCACGGCCTTGTGTCTCATTTCACTACAAACCTCGATCACTGAGGACAGCGGACGTATCGGGTGTACATTCACGTGGCCCAGAGGATCTTTCTTCTTGAACTGTTTGGAATTGGATCAGTGAATTTGTCTTCCGTCAAAAAATATCTGGAATGGCTGTACAGTCTGAATATATGTGTGAGTAAGCCTGCTTTCTCTCTGTTGTTGGATGTTAATGTTGTTAATTTCAATGCCTTTTAACTACTGGCCATTTGTTTGGCTGGAGAAAATATCCTTTGTTGAGACTTAAACTGAAATAATTGTGTCAGAGACCGTGTTGAAAGAGGCCCAGTGAAATGCCAGGATAGGACAGGCTATGGCACAACAAAACTGCTCCATAAACACAATCAAGGGAACAGGGCAATGACTAGAACAGATTAGGGAAGCTTGATCTTCTCATCCCTGCCTGGCCCTGTGGCCACGCTCAGTAAAAATAAACCAGACTTCCTCCGAGGCTTTGGTCTTTTAATTGGTGTGTTTCTGACACCAAGGCTCGGTTGTTTAGTCACTGGAAGGCTTTAAGTCTACTTGTATTTTGGTCCCACTGGGCCAAGTCATCCAACTACTTGTATGTCTTGGGACTGTCATGAGGACACAGTGTGGTGGTATTTTTGTGAGTCATCAAGGGTGCTATTTTTATTCATCTGGGCTTTAATGTTTTCCCAATTAAGATAAGATGGTTTTAAAAGCTGATGAAATGTATTTCTGTCAATCTGCTACTGCTCAATGGTGAAGCTGAGAACAGTAGCATAGCAGTAGCATGGTTCATAATGAAAAATATATAATAGATAATTGTGATCCCTGTCAGGGGATCCTAATTACTTTTGCTAAACCAAAAGGTTGACATCTAGCCTTCCGTTTGACACATTCCTGCTTGTCATTTTGGAGTTCTTCTCTCATGCCATAGCCCTAATTGGTCCCTAGAGGGTGCAACAGTGTTGTGGCTTACAGTCTTCCTCATCACATAAAATATAAGCATGCTCTAGACAAGTGAGCTTGTTATAATGTCTTGAATGTGAAACCACGCTATAGTTTGTTCTTTCTTGGTTCTGTGTGTTTTGACCTTCCTTATTTAAAGATTGTTTCCTGCTGGACACATGCATGCTGACTTCAACTATCTTCTTTACTACTGTTTAGGTGACTAGGTTCCTGTTTAGGAAGATGCATACATCACCTTTTCTCTAAAGAAACAACTAATCTTGTCCAAAAAGTTTATAGTTAGGCAGTACAGCCTTTCTGAAAGATGTCAAATCAGTATTACGTAAGATTATAGAAAAAGGATGTATCGCTCACTGGACCATGTCCTTTTATGCGTTGCTGTATTATCTCACATGACTAATTTTTTGCAGAATGAAGTCTTCTCACTCCTCCCTGCCTGGTTCATATTGCTCTACTACACTGGACTAAATTAGTCGTTTGGCTTGGATCTTCTTCTGTCAACCGGCCTCTGGTTGGCAGGAGAAGATATGGCCCACATCCTTTCCCCTACTTTCCACTTTATCTCTTCTACACCAGGAGGAGCCCCCCTTAACTCCCACACACTGATTACATATAACGTAACCACGCAGTACTCTGTTGGAAATATTCAGACACAGGCTGCCTGGCTGCCCTGTCTCTGTGCTGCACAGGGGTTTAATGTGAGATTAAACATTAAGCAAAATGTTCTGTTCTGTTTGTCAGTTCGGTCGCTGACTGTTAATCCCTTGATGCTCAGGTGTTATGGGGAAGACAAATAGTTTTTAAAATAGTTTAAAATAGTTTTTAAATAGAAAGTTTTTAGAACTCTCATGTAAGAAGTTGATGATCTTATTTTAAAGACATAGATTTATTCTTAAATTAAGCAGCCGAAAAGCAACATACGGCCAAAACTATTATGCTCAACGAATGGGTTATGCTCAAGGAATGTTAAGTGTAACTACCGGTTGTTGTTGTTGCTGTTGTTGTTGTTTCAACACTGTACAGATGAGTTTAACAAGCTCCATGCTAATATCATCAGTCTAATCAGTTTACTCATGCATGTGCTTAGTTTATATGGATGATCCTCGGAGTGTTATTGGACACCTCCGTGATGTCACTTCCTCTTCTCTGGGACTGAGCTCCACATCGGCCTGGCTCACCTTCCACATCTCTTGTTACCTCAGCCTGCAGAGCCCTCCCCTCCCACCCCTTTGGGGAGTAGTGTTGTGTCAGCCTGTGAAATGGTGCTGGGGGGAGGGGGGGGGGGGGGACTGCATTGCAAGTCACTCAAGGCTTGACAACCGGACTGGCCAACCCTCAACGCTTTCCTGCTGTGATCTTTGCCCCTGAAAAATCTGCTCTCAGGAATGACAGGCATCTAAGACTGCCGGGTTGCCTTATTGGCGTACCTTATTTATGAAGTCAGAGATCCAGGAAGGGAGGGACCTAACAACTGAGTGGTGTTTGTGTTTTAGAACGAGAGAGAGGGAGGGAGGGAGAAATACAGACCAGATCGCACAGGTTGAAGGGAGGGGAAGGGCGAGAATATAGAGACGCGAGAGACTAAACGACACAAGTGCAAGGGCAAGACAGTCTTGGATTACAGGAGCTCTAAGTCTGGTTGGAGAAGAGGCGGCTTTACTTTCCCTCCTCCCCCCCCCCCCGCCCTGTAGCCCTCCCTGCCGTGGGCCTTAGGAGAGGCAGGGCCCGGCAGGCCAGCGGGGACAGGAGCTGTAGCATGGGACACAGTGCCAGCACTGAGACAGTGGCCCAGCAACCAGACCAACACAACATTGGTGAGTCGGAGGCTAGAGGCTTAGCACCTGATGGTTGCAGTGAATACATTTTGAGAGAACAACTTATTTTTGATGGAAAACAACCTGTCTGACATGCGTATTTGTGGAATGGATCAGAAACGAGGGTGTGTGGATATATGAGCAGATGGTGTTAAAAAGGAGAGAGACTGGTAGAAGGTGGCAGGCACAGGCAGGTGTAGAATTCATGCAGATGGAATGTAGTGATTGTGAAATATACAAACCACTAACTCTTTATTCTGTCTGCACTCGACTATCTCTCATCTTATGGAAGCTTTCAGGTAAAACAGGATTCGAGGGTACAAGGCACCGACTGACACTTCATCTCTCTCCCCGCGTGGATCTGTTTCTTGACTTGTACAACTTCTAAAGTCATATAGTAGGCCTCAGTTGTACAGTTTACCCTGAAGCCCATGTCTCTCTGGTTAGGCTAATAGACAGAACAAACTTTCAAAACCTGTTTTTGCTGTCAAATGAGGCCTGTCTCATGAGTTCTGTTTGCACACCTAGGATTCCACTTTTGTGGATAGGAAACCACACAGCCTGGCTATCGCAATCCAGCAGCTGTATAAGTCAACCTAGCTCCCTGTTCATTTATTTGCCCTGCAAAAATCATAAGCCACATGACGCGGTCACAGTTTACTGCATAAGGCCATGGACTTTGACTGGTTGCCATTGTTTTGTTATGGACTTGGACTGCTGTTGGTTTAATATAAATAAACATGCAGATTTTCTGTTAGTGTTAGTTAGTTAGTGTAGAACACTATTTCCTACTCTAAATATATAATGTGAGGAGTTCCTCATGTTTGATCTGCATGCAAAATCATTTTTTTCCTCTGGTGTTCTACTCCATATACAGTTGAACTCTTTTGAATTACCTGCATAAATGGCCCCTAAAATATGGTCTGATCTTCACCTAAGTCATAACAATAGATAACACAATGTGATTTAACCAATAATATACAAAAATGTACTTTTATGTGTTTTTATTGAGCATGTTGTTCAAACATTAACATCCTAAGCTGGAAAAGGTATGTAAACCTCTAGGATAATGACTTCTAGGAAAGGTGGCAATTGAAGTCAGGTGATCCAATCAATGAGATGACATCAGGTGTGGGTTGGAGGTGCCCTGTCATATTAAAACCTCCCAAGTTTGGTTACCAACAGAGTCTGCTCTCCAAAAAGAGAGATCTGTTGAAGTGGATTATGTATGTTATTATTAAGAAACTTCAAGGATCCACCTCCAGAGTTGATGAGGCTCATAAGGCTGGAAAAGGCTACAAAAGCATTTCCGAAGACTTGCGTCTCCATCAGTCTACAGTCAGATTGTACCCAAATGGAGAAAATTCAGTACCATTGCTACTCTCACTAGGAGTGGACGTCCATCAAAGATCACAGCAAGAGGAAGCCGCGTAATTAATGGAAAGGAGGTGACAAAGAACCCTAAGGGAACAGCTCAGGATCTGCAGGCATGTCTTGAACTTTCTAACATCCATGAATCCACAATAAGAAAAACGCTAAACAAGAGTGGTGTTCATGGGAGGATACCTTTTTGGTAAAAGGGTACAACACTATGTTTGGAGGAGAAAGAACACCAACAGCAAAACCTCATCCCATGAAGCATGAAGATGACTCCAAACACAGAAGCAAATTTACAACCGAATGGATTAAACTGAGGAAACTTCACATTTTCCCAAATCAGTCCTGACCTGACCTTAACTCTATTGAAATCAAGCCGTTCATTGATATTTTTGGAATGTTTTGCATGAACTGAAACAGTTCAAATGGAATGGTTCAAAATACCTCCCAAACGTTGTGCAGGTCTGATCAGCAACTACAGGAATGGTTTGGTTTGTGGGAGTTGGGAGGTTATTGCTGCTAAAGTATTTAGTAACTGCTCCACCAGTTACTAAATCTCATGGTTCACTTTTTCCAATCCAAGCTGTTCATGTTTGAACAATATGTTCAATAAAAACATGTAAAAGTCCAAATTCTTGTTATTTGATGAATCACATTATCTATTTGTATGACTTATTTTAGGAGCCGTTTATACAGGAATGCAGGTGAATGAAAAGGGTTCACAAACTTTCTCAACTCACAAACTGTAGTTGGAGTCAGCATGTCATGTGATGGCATGGGTCGTATAGACAGCACTATCACAGAACAGTCCTTTTTGAATGGCTGAAGAGTTATAGTAGCCTTTATTGGAAGCAGTGGACACCTTAATAATACTGTCTTAGGTTTTGTTGAAACAAACTGTCCTAGCACTGTTTATCTGCAGACCTGCAGCCTGTGTGTTGATGTTCTGTCTGGGCATTGTAACGCTCTCTAGTCTTTACCATCTCTCACCTCATCTTTCAGGGGTCGTTGCCTCTTATTCTCTGGCTGGTCTGTGAAACCACCCATCTCAGATTGTCATGCTCCCTTGGTAACGCAAGGTCACCACAGTACGCTGTTGCAGCCAAGCACACTGTCGCATTTATTTTCCCCCAGTTCACTGCCGCCTCACTCCTCCCAGTTTAACAGCCTTTGGTGTCTCGGCTAAGTGTCAGGAACAGCTGTGAGGGGCAGTACACTTCACTCCCCCCCACCCATCCCCCCCCACCCCCATTTCAGTATGGGATCACACACACGGGCCCAACAGCCTTGTTTACTGCATAGAGATGAATGGAGCAGGCCAGAGGAAGGTGAAAAGAGCAAGGGTCACTTAAAAGGTGCCCACAGCTGAAGAGAGCACAACCTTCTATCGTACTGTGTGATATCAGCACAATTTGCCGTAGAGATATAGTTTTGATATTGCTGTGTTTGTTCGGCCGGTTGTGCAATGATGGAGTTTCATTCCATGTGCAAGACAGAACTCTTTTTGTTCCCCCATGAAGTGTGATATCCTGAGCTTTGCTTTCTCAGCCCCAACACCGGCTACATTTAGCTCTGACCTTGACAGAGCTCCTCAGGACATGCATCATACAGTGATTGTAGCACGTTCCAATGCAGTGTCCATTCTAACCCTCAAGGGTAGCCTGCCTGTGTGTAGAGCAAACTTGTAGGATACAATAACGGTCAGATTGCTTTAAAGGAATTGGCACACCACAGCAACTTGATCCTTCCAACTGTTTTTGTACCTTAATGCTAAACCTGGCTTAGTAACTGTGGATCTGATGTGATTTTTTTTTTTTTGGGTATCTGGTGTTGTGCAGAGGCAGATTGGTCTCTCTTCTGTCAGATACTGTTCAGTAGAAATGAGGTGGTCATGGCGCTTAACAAAGGTGAAATCGGCACTCCCATCTTCTGGACTTGTCTCGCGCCACTTGCCATGTCTTACGTCTCCCAACCTGTTCTGCCTTCACCAACTCTTTTGTTTTCCCCTTACCTTTATTAAATCATTTATTTGCTCAGCACCCTTTGCCACTGTGAAATGCATGCTTATAACCTTTACACCCTCTTTTGGATCCTTTTGTAATCCTCACAGTAATGCGTGAAAGTTTGTTAACCCTACAGGGGGTGGTCATTATTTGATATATTATAGCGGAATAAGTATAATACTACTAATAACAAAACCTTCACCTTAATGAAGATATCCTAAATAAAGATCACGCACAAATAAATTATATTCCTCTATTCTGAATCTAGTGACACCTTTTTAAAAGGCCCACATAGTTGATGCTTTCTCTGCAACTGCTTATCAGCCAATTCACATGGTCAGCCAAGCTGAAATACGGCTTTCAACTACATCATATGTGGGATGGTTTTCCCTTCCATTCTCCAGCCAGAATGGTGCCATCCCACCACCCTGGCTACAATTACCTGTCAACATGTCAACACTCAACACAATTGCAACACTGGCACGATTTTGCTCAGGATTCATTTTATTGTTAGTTAGTCTTTGAACCAGTCATTGGCATTAGGGAATAACAGATTACAATCTCAGATCATAAATGCTTGCATCTCATGTTCCTTCCGCATTTGTTTTGTGTCTTCCAACAAAAGGAGAGATTATGTTATAGACCAAAATCAGTTGAATATTTTGCTGAGTAAATAATAGGTCATTATTCTTGATAATTGAGCTAGGGCTAAGCCATAAAAAGCAGAATAACCATTTATTGACCTGTTTAAAACAATTTGAAACAATTATTCATGAGCTTATTCTGAGCTGTTTGCATTTCTAATAATTTTATTAAGTGGGGTTTCTGCCTATGCAAACTGAGTATGTTATAAATCAGAGAATTACACTGAAACCTAAATGTTTAAAAGGTAGCATAGAAATTGGCATTATATGATATTTGGACATAAATAGGGCCACCTCAGCCACAAAAAAATAGTGACAGTGCTTTCAGTTGAACGGAAAATAGCAGGATTCCCATGCCTATCCTAAGGCTGCGTTTTTATGTTTGTTCCTACGATCTCATCTATAATTTGTGTGTGTTGATGAGGAGGGGGGTTATTGTGCTGGAAAATCTCCCTTATTTTTGGACAGGTTCAGGTTAAGCTTTTCAGCATAGAGGCTAGGTAGTGCATTGCACTGCCACACTGCTTTTGGGGGCTGCTGCTGAAACTTTGAGGGGGAACCCTGTTATAGTATATACTGTATATATGTAATATGGAAGTCATGCCAATACAATAAACACAGAATATATTATGTACATTTTAGCAATTATAAACTCCTCCCTAACCACTGGTTCACGCCCGACTTGTTTTAAACATGCTGTAATTCAACCACTCCTTAAACAACCTAATCTGGATCCTCTTACTTTTAGCAATTATAGATGTACACCGTTTTAGAAAAGGAAGATGCCACAGAGCTGACATGAACATCTCAAAAGCTGCGTTGGCATCAATGATGCTCTTAAATGGTACTTCAAAAGGGTTCACAAACTAGCACTTTTTATTTGATATTATGCAAGTACATGGTATGTGTCTCAGCCTCTTGTGCCACCAGAGCAGCCCAGGGAGTCACATTTCAGTATTTGTTGCATACATTTACATCCCTTAAGTAGGTTAGTTAGCAGCCAGTGTTTAAGTCAGCTACTCCCATCCCTGCACTTGGACAGCAGGCTCACTTCATGGCTCGAAACTTGCTTTCATGCAGCACACTATTACGCAACTGTTGCCTTACGACTCATCACCTAAGAATTGTAATTGGAGCTTCACACCCAGTTTATGCTGGCTTCCGGTTGTGAACAGAATAACCTCAATTTGGAAGTTGTGAGTCATGGTTTCTGCCAGAGTAGCCAACTTCTTTCCATGTTTTGTTTCTGTTTGTGTCTTCTGCCTAGATTTCCTTTTGCTCCATGTAACTCTTGGTTTTAGCAGCATTATCCCTCTGTTTTGATTTTGATGTTGATGAATCTAAATACTGAGTTGATCTTAGCTGGTGAAACATGTTACAAGCATCTGTGTTCCATCACCGACATGATGAAAATCACAATTCGGCAACAATTCACACCCCATTGTGAATAAAGAGTAATTGGTAACAAAAACCAAACCGGCCCATTTAGTTGGTATGACAGTTAAGGCCTAGATGAAGCTCTGACCATGTTTCAAACTCGCATGCCTGGCAGCTGGGACAGCTTTGCAGGCAATAAAAGTGGAATTTGGACCAGCCTTCACCCTTGCTCACGAGCTCTGTGCTCTAGTATGGCAGAGAATGTAGCACCAGCTTAAAGCCTAAGCCCTACCCTACATATGGACATGCATACCTGATCATGACTTCACCACATATGTCAAAGAGGCCTAGTTTGACAAGCCAATATCCACCTCTGATATGATGGATATGATACAGTTTATTTGATTACATATTTATTATATAAGTGATCAATACTACACAGGTTGTTTATGGGAAGGCCTTAACATCAATAGATTTTTTTTCCCCAATTATATATATTTTTTTTTTTCACATACAAATACACAATACATAGCATACAGATATGAGAAACTACAAAAGTTACATATTTCACATACACAAACATACAGCCGTTTTACATAAAATAAACTGCTGCTTACCAAGTGACTACAGTCAGTGTCTTACAAAAAGTATATTATAGGCATGTACATATGAAATACTGAAGGGTAGAGTTACATCCTAGCCTTTGCATAGTCAATAAGAGGTTGCCAAGTTTTCTGGAATTTCTCAGTGGAGCCTTGTAACGTGAATTTTAGTTTCTCCAATCTAAGCTGCTGCATAACATCTTTCATCCACATAATATAAGTGGGAGGTTGTGGCTACTTCCAATTCAAAATAATCAATCTGCGAGCCAACAGGGTTACAAATCTCGCAATTGTGGAAAGAGCTCCACCAATAGGGCTGTTCTCTTTCAGTACCCCCAATATAGCCATCATTAGGTCAGGTTCTATAGTATGTCCTAAATCATCTGAAATAGCTTGAAATAGCTTGAAAGAGCTCCAAAAGTTGGACAACCTAGGGCAGAGCCAAAACATATGACCCAAAGTGGCAGGAGCTACTTTACATCTGTCACATATTGGATCAACCTGAGGGTACGTCTTTGAGAGCCTGACCTTGGATAAATGGAGTCGATACAACACCTTAAACTGTATCAGGCCATGCCTGGCACACACAGATGCTGAGTCCATCCCCTCCTGTGCATCTGTCCATTGGTTCACTGTCATGCCAATACCAAGGTCAATACCAAGCTGACTTGACTTGGGTAATTGGGTGAGGTATCCCGTAGCCTAGACAAATAATCATGCTATATGATATTGCTCCCCTGGACGAAGGATCAAAAGAAAACAAAGATTCCATTGGCCTAACCTCAATTGACTCTATTGTGACATTTTGATTGCATTCTACATGCATGCATGCATGAATGTCATTAGTACTAGTAGCCTGGGTTTCAATGAAACATTTTCAAATCCGGCCCAGGACTCTCATGTTATCCCTCTTCCCTCTCACAATCTTTTCTATCTCTACTGTTAACAGAATCTTTATTGGCCTTCGAAAACCCACATGAGGCGAACCCCAATGGTTATCTCTTGTCTTTTTTTCCCTGCGTCTGTGTGTTGCAGATGATGAGGTTGACCTGCAGCGCAGCTCGACAGGGAGCGAGGAAGGAAACTCTCGGGAGGGAACACCTTCAGCCAAGCGCAAAGGCAAGTTCTCCAGCCTGGGTAAGATCTTCAAGCCCTGGAAATGGAGAAAGAAGAAGCCAAGTGAGAAGTTCGCTGAAACATCTATAGGTATGTCTGGTATATTCTCTTGGCTTATCATTTACTTGCTTTATTTTTTCCCCAACACAGGGATCTGATGTCTGTTATTTCTTTTCAGTTTTGGAAAGAAAGATTTCTGTTAGGAAAACTCGTCAAGAGCTGATTGAGAGAGGGGTGCTAAAGGAAATCCCAGAGAATGGTGAGTAGATATTTGTAGCATCAAAACAATTTATTTGATTATAATGTTTGATATACCTTTGAGTTATATAAAAGAATATGCTATGACGAGGCTCTGTCTTTGATGACCTCTAATTCACCACTTGTTTCTGCATGGGACAGAGAGCAATAATGTGAACCACTCCAAAGCTCCGCCGCTGAAGAATGGGCACCCGGTTCCCATGGACATGGACAGGGTGTCGGAGTTGGGGGTCCGGGTGTCGCGGGGGGAGTCCGACCTCAGGGTGAATCCCACCTGGCTTCCCCAGGGAGATGAACGCCGCAGCCGGATACCATCTGACGCTTCCCGAAGCAACCGGGCACCTCTGGATGTTGATTCCCACGCCCGGCTCGCCGTAGACATAGATAAGCGGAGTCGCCTACCGTCTGATGTGGACAGGAGAGGAGGTTCTTTACCCAGAGGACCTGCCCAAGATGATAGACACCGTAGGGATGAGAGGAGAGATGGCAAAGACGACAGGGACGACAGAGGGAGGAGGAACGACAGGGAGGACAAGGGGAGGAGGGACGACCGGGAGGACAAGGGGAGGAGGGACGACCGGGAGGACAAGGGGAGGAGGGACGACCGGGAGGACAAGGGGAGGAGGGACGACCGGGAGGACATGGAAAGAAGGGACCGGCGAGAAGACAGGGAGAGGGAAGGAGGAGTTGACCGGAGGGATGACCAAGACTTCAAGGAAAGGCGAGAACGGAGAGATGATCGAGAGAGGAGAGATGAAAGGACGGAGAGAGAAGACAGGGAAAGGAAAGACCGTGACAATAAAGAAAGGAGGGAGGACAGGGAGAGGAAAGATAATCGAGGCGAGAAAGATGACCGAAGAGAGGATAGAGACAAGGAGGACAGAGAGAAGAGAGAAGAGAGGGATCGGTGGCAAGACAGGGAAAAGAGAGAGAATCGAGTTGAGAGAGATGACAAGGAAAGAAAAGATGACAAGAGAGAAGATAGAGATAGAAGAGATGACCGAGACCGGCGGGAGGACAGAGACAGAAGAGAGGACAGGGACAGACGGGAGGACTGGGCCAGGAGAAATGAAAGAGAGCGACGAGACGACCGCGAAAGGAGGGAGGAGAGGGAAAGGAGAGAAAAGGTAGAATCCCAGCGGCCTGTGGACGAGCCACGGCCCACAGTAAGGCCCGTCTCAGAGATGGACTTGAGGCCCGGTCTGCAGAAGAGCTCTTCAGAGGACAACAAGAGGGTACGCCCGGCCTCAGAGGCCGACCGAAGGACCACCCTGCCCAGATACACCCCATCAGAGGAGTTCAGAGGACGAGCGGGTAAGATACAGTTCAGTTATACCGGTTAACTTAGGCCGTGTTCACACCATTCTGCTTTTATCACCCTGCCAACTTGCAACAACAGCAACCACTAACATAAAAAGAGAAGTAAGTAAATTGTTTCTGTGATCATAGTCACAGGGTTCCCACTGATTATGGCATTTCTGGAAGCTGTAGGGACAGGAAAAGTCAGGGAATTTGATAAATTATCTTGAGAAGTGGAAGTGAGAAGCGGTCACTCTTATCCAGAGCAACTTCCAATGAGTAAGCAGGTCGGGGTTCAGTGTCTTGCTCAAGGACACATTGACAGGACACATGACTGTTGCTGCGATCCAACTTGAGACCTTCAGGTTATGGGGCAGTCTCTCGAAGTATACCCCACAAATTCACTTTTGAACTATGTTAGTCAAACGGATGTAAACAGCAAGCTTTATGTATATTGGCAGAAAAAAACAAACCTTTGAGAAGCCTTTCATCTTTCTCCATGTCTGTGGACTTTAACCGGCTGATCCACCTTCCACTCATCCCCTATGAATTGTGGAACCTTGATCCGAATGGGCATTTATCCCCCCCTTTGGTTAAGCTGCTTATTTTACAAGGTTGAGTAACGGCTAAGCTTCGCCTGCAGTGTTTTATGTGATCAACAGTTTTTGTGTTTATGTTTGCACTTTGCTCTCCGTAGGAAACAGTAGAAATCTTTTGTTGTGACCTCTTGCTCCATGCTTATGTGTGTTTGTGTGTGTACCCCTGCCATAGAGTCCGCTGGTGTTCGCTTCACCCCTGACATTGATGCAGCACGAGACTCCTTGAGGGAACTCCCCCCAGCCAAACAGGCTTTGCTACCCCCCAAATGTCTCCCAGCTCCTTCTCCTGAGTCTAGGACTTCAACACCCTCCTCCTCTTCCTCTTCCTCCTCCTCTTCCTCAACCTCCTCCTCATCCTCTGCTATAGCCGTGGCCAAGCCACCAAGGACAGTCTCTTTAATAAGTGACGAGCCACCTCGCTTCTCCCCTGCTGCTCCATCCTCAGCCGACTCGAACACGCCGCCCCCCATCCCTCCCCATGCCAAGCAGCCGCCCGTCCCTCCACCCAAACCCACCAACCGCAACAGCAACGCTGCACTGCTTGGTGAGTTTGCTGAGCTTTGCTGTCAAAGTTTTATCACACTTTTCCAACATAATATTTGGTTCTCTGTCTGTAAACAATTGCTTTGGTCTCTGTAGGTCATACTTAATACTACTGGTCAGAAATGAGCTTCGTAGTACCTTAGGTTGTATAAATAGGGCTCAAATTTACTACGTAAAGGATTTACTCATTACTACAGGGTGTCCAAAAAGTCTGGAGTTATAGGGAAACCTCCATCTGAATAAGTGGTGGTTGTCATAAGGGGAAGCAATGTAGTCATCATTCTTGGTTTGTGTCAGCAACATATCTGCATATTTCAGTTTGTCACATCAGTTTATCTACATTCTCCTTTCTCAGTTGAATTACGCCCGCCAACCTTACCTCTGGTCCTTTTTGCCTTGATAATTAATAATGTTTATTGGCATCGAAGATCAACACCACAGGCTGAAAAACATTGCTGTGAGGAGTCAACTAATGTGCATACCTATTTTCAGGAATGCTGATATTTATTTTTGCTAAGTTGCTTTTTTCCATACAGATTTAATCTGTGTGTGTGTGTGTGTGTGTGTGTGTGTGTGTGTGTGTGTGTTTGTGTGAGACAGAGGAGCTGGTGGTGTGGTATCAGTGTGTGAATGAGAGAAGTGAGATAGACGGAAGGAGGTAAAGCCGGGTAGTCAGGGAAAGTAATGACTTCAAACAAAACAAAAAAATGACTTAAACAGTTTCAGCTAATTAAATGCCCATTTCATTTTGTAATCAGAGACAATCATATTTCATCTTGAATTTGTTGATAAAATGAACATTAAACCAGACAGAAGTGGGGATTCAGGTGTACCAGGCTTGTTAGTCCTTGTCAGAGTCTGCAGCTTCCAACTGCAGCAATCGTAGAGTTCACTGTCTGCAATGAATGCACCACTCCCTGTAGGATACATACTTACAAAACATTAGGGGAACAATCCTATACTTTTTTTTTTTTTACTATCATTTAATTTTACAGAAATACATTTTGTGACAAGCACACACAATACCTTAAATAAGTTATTATAAGGATTGACTTGTATGACAGGGATCCCTTCCTCCATTCCCTGATCTGGCTGTGAACATGTGAAGTTGCACAGATGGAGGGCAACACATTAAAAATGTCTTCACTTGGTTTTGGGTGTAAGGGCTCTCGATACCCTGCTGCCTCACCAAAGCAACATGTGACTTTGTTTTTCACTCAACTGTGCTAAAATGGAGTTTAAGAAGGAAGAGCAGCTTGCAACACCTACTATGTGTGCCAAAAAAGAAAAGGAGAGGTGTAGATGATTGTTGTAACTTGTCTAGGATAGTTAAATCAGGCCCAAAGTTTTGTAATGTGTGGCTTTGCTCTGCAGCTTATAATCATGTAGTGTGTTTTCCTATGCAGTCTTAGTCTGCAGTTTCGGTGCGTACAGCCATCATTCTCTGGAGAGAGGACATGCTCCGGCTTGTCTCGGCAGCATTTATGCAATGCCAGCACTCTTCTCCACAGTGTATAGACCCTGATTGCCTCTTGCAGGGTTTCCTATCATTTGTCCCAGCATGCCCCAGCTGCCCTTGTTTACACCCCATCTCAATACTCTCTCATTGAAACACACACAGTTTCTGTGGCAGTCACACATTACAGTACCATTTGTTAGGTACAGTTGCCATGCATATGTTACTTCAATTCACACTTACCCAGGTACATTCTCCAGCCCCTTGCGGCTGTATGGTAGCTTGCCTTATTGGCTCACCGAGACTGCATCAGTGATGGGGTGTGTCAGAGGAGAGGGCCAAGGGATATTGAGGCTTGTATTTTTCCGGTGTATTGGGTCTCCTGGGGCTGCTCAGATGCACACACACAGACTTCTAGGGCTCTGCGATCTCATCAACATGCCCTTTAGCATACAGCTGGTTTTGTATTCCCTTTTATTATTTATAATTCAGTTGATTTCAGTTGGACTTGAAAATTAGCATTTCCCTGTGGTTAGGGCTCTAGCAGAAGATGTTTTTTCCTGCCCAGAATAAATGAGACTGCTAATGGCCACAAGTGGCTGAACCATATGTCACAGGCTGGTATTGCAATACATAAGAGGTAGTCCATGTAGCTATGTAAGCCAGAAAACGAGCAAAAAGCAAAATGTATTACTTTGCAATTGATTTAAAGTTGTTATTAACCAAAAGACGTGATGTAAAGCCATCTCTGTACATAGCTCACCAACAACACACAGCAAACCTTAAGATAGCAATTGTAAACCTAAGACAAATAATCAAACCCTCCGAGCACCCTTTGGTATTCCTCCCCCTGCCCGGTTTGTTGGAGCCACACCAGTACCATCGTTGACATCTCCACTCATTTTTGCCAGCTTCTGCATTGAACAGGGGCTCTAAGGTCAGGCAGCCTGGTTACTGGACCAGCTGGCGACGCCAGGGCGAGCTAGGCCTCTACCTCTCCCTACCCGTCTACCTCTGCCACAGGGCTGGCCAGACCTGCTCAGGTACCCAACAGGGCACCACGCCTCAATCCATGTCATATAGTGCCTGTCTACCGGTGGCACTGATTTACCACCTTGATACCACTTGTTCCTCAAGTTGCACCCAAGTTGCAAGTTGTATGGCATATGCAGACAATGGTGCTCAACCAACTAACTCTAAATGCCACCAAGAAAACATTGCATGGAAATTAACATCCAGTATGCCAGAGCTATTGATTGTGTTTGTTGATTGTGTGTTCACTAAAGGCTGCAGAGAGATCCAAGTGTTGCTTCTAGACTCATAGAAATGCTTCTTGTGTCATTTTGAAATGATAAATTACCCAGTGTTGCACAGCTCTCAGTTGCCTAATCATCCTTGTGTGTCACATTCCACTGACCAGCACGGCGATACAGGGACATCTGTCATTTTCCCTGACTAAAACTGTTAACCATTTTATTTGCTTTTCAGCTTGATTCTGTTCATTTTCTAACCCTAACTTTCATCCATTCACAGATTGAATGTGCATTTCACCTTCGGTAAAGTTAAAACAGTCATGACCATGTTTATTGATGCATTGCCTGCAGCTGAAGTTTGGATGTGGGATGCTGTTTGATTAATTACAGTGGGAAGTGAGGGTCATTTTCTATGACAAAGTGTTTGATTACCTTGTGGTTGGTTTACAGCAGAGCTCTCTCAGCCTGGCAGTGGCATCATTATCGTGCCGGCACCTGCCAGTCGCTCCCCACCAACCCCGCCCAAGAGGATGACCCCTGTCACCAAGCGCCATTCTGTGGACCCGTCTCCACCCAGCCAGGCCCCAGAGTCTCCAACATGTGACCCTGCCTCGCTGCCCGCCCGGTTACCCTCTGCTGCCCCTGCTGGAGATAACACTGAGGACAACAAAGCTGCAGCAGCCCAGCAACCCTCCACTGAGCTTCTACCTTCACCTCCATCCCACATACCCCCATCTCCTCCCAGGGTTCAGTCACTCCCTCTGCCCAGCGCCTCCTCTGGCCCTGTGCCCACTATCAAAACTGACCCCCCCAGCCCAATCACTGAGCCCCCCAGCCAACCTCCAACCATCCCCCTACATATCCTCATCCAGAGAGCCCTTGCCAGCCCAGGCCCAGCTCAGCCCAACCCTGACGGTTCCCAGAGGGCCCATTCGCAACTGTTTGAGTCCCCGCCAGAGTTCCTCGCTGAGGTGGGCGGAGGGTCACGATACTCTCTCCCCATCACCATCGAACCTCTCAGACTGTAAGTGTTGCACATGCATTGCACACGTACGTTACAGTGCAGTATTGCTTTTTATTTTAATTTTAGTGTGAGTCTTTCTTTCTTCGTAAAAATTCCTCACAATTTACTTTTCCATTGAAGTTATTTTTTTTACAACACATGGGAACACATGACGTGGCTGAAAAGACTAAAAAGCAGCATTTTTTTCCTTCTTTCACGCTCACATTTTTTAAATAGTCATGATGATCCCGAAGTCCTTGACTCGGATACTGCAAGGTTATGTGTGCCAACAGTCTACATTGCAATCTCCCAAGAATAGCACAATCTTAGTATGGCCCCAAAGTAAAACCACATGAAATTTACTAAATATTGAGTGAGCTTCTGAGAGCGGTTTTCAGATGGCTGTATCTCTCTGCAGGCCAGAAGACGATGACTTCGATATGGAGGAGGAGCTGAGGAAGCTTCACCCTCAGAGGCCTTCCCGCCAGCCTGACCTGGAGCCCCGCAGCCGGAGGGGCCTGGTGGGAGATCCCAGAGTTAGCGTTATCCCGGAGGGTGGAGGACCAGGGGACAGTGAGGAGGAGACCGACTCCGACGGCCCCATCCTGTACAGAGACGACGATGAGGACGAGGACGACGATGAGGAAGGCCCCCCAAGTAAGTTACTCTCATGTTACATTCACATCATATGGGAAAGACAACAGATACTAGCTCTCTGCTTGAAAATACTGGTTAATAGTACCAGTCACCTCAGCTTTTAAGTAACTGGTAATTACTTAACATCTCAGGAATTTTGTTGTATTTCCTGACATCACCAACAAGGAAAAAGTGTAGGGCATTAAGTTTATTTCATACAAAACCAGCAATGGATTTTATTTGTTTTTTCTACTCATTAAAACTTAACAGCATCTAGGTCTAGATATCATATTCACCATGTGCGATGTCCAGAGGCTAGACGCTACAGTACTTACATGTGTGTGACAGGTGGACTGGCTAGCCGTGTGAGGAGGAAGGGCACGTTAGCCCTGAAACTGGAGAGGCAGGAGAGAGAGGAGAGGGAAGCTCAGGAGAACCAAGACAGCATGAGCTGGCAGAGCAAGGAACAGTGGGTGGCGGTGAGGACGAAGATCAGCACCGCACTCACACGGTAAACAACATCTGGAGCTCCCTTTCCCTGTGTTTGGGCACATCATCATGTGTTAGGGTTAGAGTGATATATCAGTTTGCAGATGAATGTGGCCAGTGTATGCCTTTCATCCACCTCCAATATGATGGATATGATGCAGTTTGTCTAATT
Organism: Hoplostethus mediterraneus; assembly: GCA_034670385.1. Classification (NCBI taxonomy): domain Eukaryota; kingdom Metazoa; phylum Chordata; class Actinopteri; order Trachichthyiformes; family Trachichthyidae; genus Hoplostethus; species Hoplostethus mediterraneus. Next base: position 2,738,790 of record JAXDDW010000028.1, on the reverse strand, counting down.
ACAGATTTGTTTTGTATAATTGACCCTTATGTGATACTTGGATCCTAATCCATTATGCATGACTATATTATTATTATTACTATTTTGGTTTCAGTGGAGAGTTTTAGTGACTCATATTCTATGGGGAAACACTGAATACTTTTAACATTGAATATCGGCACAAAAGCCTTTCTTCCAAAAATATCAGTATCAGCCCATATCAGTTGAGCCCCAGTATGTATGTAAACTTGCTATTGCAAAGTGCGGAGACGTTTGTTGCTTGTAGTACTGAACGGTGTTTTGTGTCTTCAGGAGGTTGAGTCAGAGACCGTCAGCAGAAGAGCTGGAGCAGAGGAACATCCTTCAAGGTAAGACTCTTTTTCTTTGTTTTGTTTTTTTCTTCCTCTGCCTCCCTCCCTCCATCCCTCACTTATTTTTCAGCCTCTTCCTTCAGTTGTGTTTATTAGCATTTCGATTCCTCTGCACAGCAAGGTCAGAACCCCCCACTTCTCATCTATTTCATCCTTGCTAAAATCAATAGTGTGCAGCATTCATTTGACTTCTCTGTCCATTGGCTAATTTGGTTCGTCTTGCCTCAGGAACACTAATAGGTACAAAATACACAGGGGATCGACAGCAGGTCTCTATTGGTAGTTGGACCACTTTGCTTTTGATATTTTATCTCATTTGAATCACATTACACTTTCAGGTGCTCCATATAAATGCCCCCTTGTGGTCTGTTGGGAGAAGAATGTAAATGCACTGAACTATAAATGAACAGAATATAGGCTCATAGTGAAAATCATGACAAATGCCGGTAAAATTTGCCTTTGGCTGATAAATCATTAGGGTCACCAGCCACACGGGCCGCTACCTTTTTGAGACAATAACATTTGAATATAAACAGTTTTTGGTATTTGCCTGTTTTCAAACTTTGTCCCTGCTGGCCACCGTACACTCTCTTTGACCCTGAGCCAATCACATCGATCCAAAACAATAGAGTCTAAACCTCTGTTTCTATGGCTAACTAGCCTAATGTTAGTAGAAACATTATTCCAATGTGACGAGTCACTTAATGATGAATTACAATAAGTTTTAGATAAAACTTCCTCTTGTCTCTTCAGTGACTGTTTCACATAGCACCTGATTCTATACACAAGAGTATTGAAAACAGCTAGGGTGGCATATTTCTATGAAAAATGTATATTCATTGTTTTGGCCAGTAAAAATAAATGGCAGGTGAGCCAAAAAGACAATGAGTGTGGTTACTTTGGCGTCATCGTGATGCCCAGTTGGATTACAAAACCCAGTATCAACATAATACCCCTTAAACTCCATCAACACCTTTTTATCCAGGATGCATACCACCCTACCGCGTCTTGCTTGTCCTCGAACGACCCAGCGTAGACAGCGGTTCGAAGTCTCGCTAAAACAATGCCGCGCCTTGTGCAGGGGAAACGCGGTGATTAAAAAGACTTCTGTTTAGCACAGTGTGTCGGCAGAAGCTCAAGTGAAGTCTACCTGACTGGCCGCAGTGTTTCTCTCTCTCATGGAATGTCTTTCCTTCTCCAGCCAAGAATGAAACGGACCGACGGATGGAGAGGTCCGAGATCAAACGCAGGCTCACCAGAAAGGTCAGGATACCACACACACATATATGAATACATTCCAAGCATTAAACCGTATACAACGCCAGTAGGAATACAGCACAGACACAAAGATCAACACTTTGACCTTCGCCTCTTTGTGCCAACAGTGTATGTTGTGTTAGGGCTATGGTTGCCAATATATCCGGATGATATTTTTTCATTAAAAATGGGATATTGTCCAGTCAGTGTCATCCACCTCTAATATGATTTCATATGATGCATGTTGATTGATTACATACTTCTTGTATAATTGACCAATACACTAGTTGTCTGGGGAAACCCATAACCTGAATTGATTCTAATGCAACATTTTGATGGATTCTTCCTATGTATGATTATGTTGTTGTTAGTAGTTGAAGTAGTAGTCGTCGTTGTCGTCACATTATGGTTTCAATGGAGAGTTTTAGTGTCCGTGGTCTAAATGCTCAGCTGTTGTCAGCCTCAGTCCAAAAATATGGGCCTTCAAAAACCCATCCTGGTGGGGCACTACTTAGGACATGACTAGGACAGGAGACAGATCTTACTTAATATGCTGATGTTCTTTCTACCCTCAGTTGTCCCAGAGGCCCACGGTGGCCGAGCTTCAGGCCAGGAAGATCCTGCGTTTCCATGAGTACGTCGAGTCTACACACGCCCATGACTACGACCGGCGAGCAGATAAGCCCTGGACCAAGCTAACTCCTGCTGACAAGGTGAGGCCGACCACATCCGCGCACACACACAAATGCAGACTTCACATCTTTTTACTAACAGGGCTCCTGAGGCTCAGGCCTTCTTAGCAAGAGAGCCTAAGCTTTGTGCTTTCTAACAGCGGCCGTCTTTTGCTTCGATCAACTCGGAGAGGATTTGCATTCCAAGCAGATTCGGTGTCAAGGAAGAATCCCAGAAATGCAATATAAATGCTGCCTAATGGCTCTGTTGAGTTTTACCCAGTGATTTACGTGGTACAGTGAAGCTTAGAGAAGATGTAGGAAAATAAATTACACACAGTTCTTGTATGTAGGATGAAGAAAGAAGTGCTGAAATTTTCATTTCTTTTGTTTGTTTTTTTCAAGAAAAAAGTTCCTACACATTTTCAAGTAAGCGGTTAACTTGCGCTAAAGGGTTGGGTTTGTCTGGAACAATAATAAAAATAATCTAATATATTGAGTATTGATCCCACAATCCCTTTTGCTCCTTTCTGCAATGTTGTAAATGGATAAAGCCTTTTTTGCTGAATTGCTATTTCTTTCCTGTCTAATCTCAGGCTGCCATCCGCAAGGAGCTCAATGAGTTCAAGAGTTCAGAGATGGAGGTTCACGAAGAAAGCAGGATCTATACCCGGTCAGTCTCATATAATGCCATCAGCCATCAATAATGCCTCTGCTTTATGAGCTGCATTCAAACTGAGCTTCAACTTCCAGTCAAGTTCAGCATTGTCATGAATACTTTATTAGTGTTCTTTGTTTTTTGCTTTTCTTTCTGCCCTGAGCATGATCTCCATGGCGATGCAGCATCCATACTAACACCATGACCTTTTCCTTCTCTTCCATCCAGGTTTCACCGACCTTAGCTGCCCACACTGACCAGAAAAGTACTTAGAATGGGGAGTGTATAATTTGTCTGCATGGAGGAGGGATGCCCCCCTTCTGCAATATGACAATTCCTCTCCTCACCATAGACTGGAGATGTGGCCCGTTGGCCCAAACTACTGACGGCCCGTCAGCCTTCTCCAGCTAAGAGCAACTACTGCTGATGACTGTATCTGGAGCCAAAGCTGACGATGCCACAAACTGGTTCAACCACTGTTAATTCTCAGAACTGCTCCTGTTCGTACGGTATGGACTGCCGGCCAAAGGCAAAGGAGAGGAGTAAATTTGCTGGCGTAACGTTGCATAGTTCACCTCGTCTGCGTTGGAGGTGCCCCGGTGCCAATGCTGAGAAGAGCGAGGGATCCCACGGCCGCGCTCTGAAGTTCCTGCTGTGACAAAAAAGGGGGTGTACAGTATCGGGAGGAGAGTTTTGAAAGAGTTATCACGTTATCCTTTCTATCTCTTGCCTGACGAGGCTTTCACTTGCCTTTCAATAGATTTTTTTACTCCCTCACCCCCAGATCAGGAAGAGCGCACACAGAAATGGATTATAGTAGTTCTTCAGAGGTACTTGTATTGGAAAACTAATCTAAAGTCTGATGTAGACCCTTGTTATTGTATAACTTTCTGTTTATACGTGAGTGTACGGTACTGCAAATGCATGCCTTATGGCTGCCAGCTGGCGCCAGCCTTACTTCTGATCTAATAATAAGTAATTTAAGGTTCAGCCTCCGTGGCAGAGCAGTATACACTAAATGTGAAATGGTTTGCTACACAGTGTGTGATCCTGTCTAAAACTCAGCTGTAGCTTCTGATGAATCAACTGTCCAGCTCTGCCCATAGACCATCAGAGCGTCGATTTGCACCCCATTATCCCAATGTATGCATTTTACTGTATTTTGTTGATTATTTAATTTTGCAGCACGTATTAGTAAATTAATCTGTAAGAAGGCACCTTACGTCCCTTAATTGAGAGTATAGAAAATTTAATTTGAAAGTTTTGAACCTGACTTTAAAGTGTAACAAAAAAAAGTTGGTCTACAGTTTCTGATTTGAAATATTGGGCCAGGAAAATGCACATTTTGTTTTTATTACGCTGGCTATTTTAAGGTACTTTGTATATGCAGGCCGGTAGCTGGCTGCAACTTGTATAGATGAATTGTGTATATTTGATCGACTTTATATTGTACATCTCCTAAACAAAATGTTTTAATTGTAATTAAAGTATTTCACAATGCTATTTTCTAAGTAGCTCTGCCAGGTCACGGTACAGAAAAGTTTTCTCTATTTTGAAGATGTGTAGTTTTTTCTTTTTTACATACTACAAACCTTTTTGCCACCCACTGTATAAATGAACAATCTACTCAAATTAAAAAAGAACTCATGGTTTTCATGTTAAAGTATGATGTGATTATTCTGAAAACCTAACCATGTTTTCTTTTAACAATATTTCTGTCCACTCATTTACTTGCCTCTCAGAAGCTTCACCAGACAGGCGCTAAACACGTTGGAATGGTTTTCTCTCTCCCATCTGCCAGTGGAAGGATTTCAGTAATTGCCATTGATTTGGAATCAATGATGTATTGCCTTTTAAAATGACCAGATGAGGGCAGTGTTATATTAAATGTGCAGATCGATTCACGGCGCTGTCCTAAATCTATTTATGTGGTCCAACCCAACTAAACCCTTGCAAGAACCTTTTCTTTCCTCTCTCAGAACGAGGGAAAACAAGCTTTGTTGTGTCTTAATGGAATAATCAGCTGCTTCAGATGAGTGCGGGCTGAACGTTATCAAACCCAAGCAAATCTGGTGCTGTTTGTCTCTTTCACAGCCTGTGAAATGCTAATTTGCAAGAAACATAAAAGATATGGATTCAGTCAACGCACCCCCTCTCCGCCTTTTTAGTCTTTGGAAAGTAATAAGCCGTGGCACATTGACATGATTATCAAAATGAACTGGTTACACATCAGTTAGTCACTCTCCTACCTTTCATCTAACCAGTTATTGTCTTACTCATTGAACTGTGTCATTATAGATCCTGTTTAACTGCCTACATACCTACATGAATAGTTAGTATATTCCATTAACGGTATGTATATTTTTTTTCCTCCATCCATGTTGGTTATAAACAAATGCTATATAATCTCAAAAAATGAGTTTGATGCATTGATTTTCAAACGTTGGGTTTTTCTTGGACATCTTTAAACCGCTAATAACTTTAATGTTTTCCCATAATGTAATTTACTCAAAAGAAACCTTCAAATTCTTATTCGCGACTTCATGACCTGGCAAATCCTGCAGCACGCACTGAATATTACTCAGTAATCAGAGGTAATAATAACGTCAAACCTGCAGTGAAGTCGATGAAGTGTGACTCATTTATTTCTCATTGGATGCTGTCTTCTATAGCCAACTATTTCAGCTCTTGACTTCTTACATGTTTCTGGTTTATTTTGAAGGATTCATCCTGGGTGAGGTGCTTCCGTACTTGAAAATGAGCAACTTAACAGCTTTAAAGCTCAACTCCAGTGTCTCTCTGGTCCTGATTATGCCCGGTGAATAATACACATGTGGGTCCTTATCAACAGACCGTCAGAAGGAAGTTCATCTCTAGATCTATTACCTAGTTATCAAGCTGTCACCGTCACCTTCACTTCCTGTTAAGCAGAAGGGAATATGCATGTACCGGATCAGAGCTGCTGACGTCCTGGCCAAAGAAAGACATCCACCAATATAAACAAAAGTCAATTAGATAGAAGCATAGTTTATGTTTTTTCCCCCATTAAAAAAAATCCTGTTCTTTATTAAAATAATCAAATATATTGTTACAGCTACTGGAAGTAGCTGTAGCTGGAAGTTCCAATTCATTCATGGAAAGCAGGCCAATATGCCATATGTACATACAGATGAGATACTTATGAATATGAAATCTAGACAGGCGGCTATATTTTATAGTGAGTTATTAGGTTGTCGAAGCAAAAAAAAACCTCCAATGAACTCTTAGCAGTAAATATTTATGATGAAATTTTAGAGCCAATTTGTCTTCAACGAGAGTAATCGATGCGTTGGGCTTTGGTGGCAGCTACCTTTAGATGATGTAACCCCAAGCCTCCATTAGGCCCAATTCATAATCTCCCGGCCGCAGTCTGAAGCGTCATTTTACAGCCATAATTATTCTGCACTATTGAGTTTTTAGGGATTGACCGCATCAACCTCATCTAGAGAGAGATTTATTAGTCTCCCGTTGCTAGTTACGTCCCAGCTCAGGGGTTCTTATATTTGAATCCCAGGTCACTGCTGACAAAGCACAAATAAAGACGTTTCTCCAAAGCAGCCTAGAGGAAACTAGGTAACTGATTTAGAAGGCAAACAGCGGCTACCCCGGGGGAGGGCGGGTCACTGATGTGAGGCTGTAATTACTTTTTCGTATGGTATAACAAGGCCTCTGCGATTGCCTGAGTGGGAGAGGGTGTCAGGTCAGACGAGGTCGGTTCTTTGTGGTCGTCGAGGTAGGACAGACAGATGGAGAAATACAGTATTAATTAATTGAATGTCCAAGGGTGAATATGAAAATAAACAGTGTTGTATTCAGCGGGAGGCTTGATGTTTTCCAGGTGTGCTGTTTTCTTAATAGGGATGTAATGCCTTTTGCAGGGAGCTGGGGGACAAAGGAATTACATTGGATCCTTCACACCTCCTGTTCAACTTCGACTCTTATTTAACTTAAAGGGGCAATAGGGTTTCTACCGTCCCACACCACAAACAGACCATAATATGTCTTTCTCTTGTATTGAGTCACAAGGTGCTGATTCCAGCTTGTACTCTGTTTCGGAGCAAAAACTCCCAGCCATTGGAGTTTCAAGGCACTCCCAATCCCCGCCCCCACCTACTGGCATTTTCAACTGCTCAGCAATGAAGCACAGCACTACAAGGACGATGGCTAAAAAGCCTCAAAAAACAGTATGATTATTGTTCCAGTATTTAGCTCGGTGATGTATTTCATGTTCATTAGACATTTCTGTTGGATCTCTGCTGTAATTAGCTAGCTTACTCCTCTCTACTGGGAAAGTGGGACTTGTGGATAGTGGACAGGAGGGAGGGGAGGGCTGTATTGCAGACTTGTGTAGGAGGAGGTAAGTTATTTCGATGGTGCAATACCTACCGGTCGCCAACATAGGTCGATGGATCACTTACTGCCCCTTTAAAGCTGCACAAGGCAACATTCTTTGTAAGGTGGCGGCTTAAAATGGCAACGAGAGGTAACCCTTGCACTGGCAACTTCGCAGTTTGGCAGCTGCAGGTGGTAGCAGGCATTATTTTTGCTGTAATTTTTGGACTTCATTACCCAGAAATCATGTAACATGATATCAGGAAACTGCACACTCTTAGTGTCTGGTGGGAGTGGAGGAGGCGTAGAGGTTCAGCCATCGCTGGTGGGTCCAGCTTTCTTTGGATGGAGCGCTTGCTGCTGTTTAGGAGACAGTTTCATATTTGACACCTGAAATAGCTGATCCAGCTGATTGGGCAACTAGGGCAAATCTATGGCGTGTCAGTTAGAGACTTAGACCGATCAGACGGGTGTATTTTTACATAAAATCTTGCCTTACCGCTGATTTGGAGCAGATCCTCCTTTGAGTGATGGGCAAAACCCCCCAATTTATCCTGCAACAGTACAGGACTATCTGGCATACTGGATGTGTATAACCTTCATACGTGATAGTAGTAGTCGACTGATGTGGTTGGGCAGTGAGCTGCAATACTTATGATTTACTCCTCTGGTTGGAAACAAAGTTGATGATATTACCGAGCTGGATTTTGAACCTCAGAGATTTCTAAGGTACTAGAACTGCTGGCTGCTCATTATTCTCGTTGTTTCTAATATGAAAGCGCTTCATTTCAACTGACCGATTGAGAAGTGGGCGTATAATACACCCGTAGTGAGAGTATTCAAACTCCAATATTTGCTGCCCTACCATGTGGTCACATGTTAGGGGGATGTTCAAGAACTCTGACGTCTATGAAAATGATTTTGCCCTGATTTCATTTTTTCATCACAACCATTACAAATCAACTTTCCAGAGTCATTGAAGGTAACTGTAAGAATGAACACATGACTGTAATGCATTTATGCCTACCTAAATATGCATGATTCAGTGTGCAACTACAGTGTCTCACTATTTTCAAAAATTGTTATTCAGTTGTAGGTCCATGGCCAGATTAACCCACCTGGGGGCCCTGGGGCAAGCAACGTCCAATCGAAAAGTTGCAAACTATGTTTTATTTTTTAATCAGGGATGAGGTTTTTCACTGTGATGTCAGGTATTTCTATTTCTATGTCTCACTTATTGGGTCTCATTTATTCTGTTTGCAATTTTGCTCACATATAGATGATGCCTTACACATAAAACTCAAAGAAATATCATTAATTATCATTAGATATCATTTAATTACCTTGTTTGGTTTAAGTCAAAATCTGCTCGAAAACAGACTTTGGGATTTTTTATTTTTTTTTGCAGCCGACACCAACCACATATTTCTAGTATGCCTTGTGTTTTTTTACCTCCATCATCTTCATGTGGTGCCTGAAAACCCTCCATCCTGCATCGGGCTATAATAGTCCCCTATATGCACAAGAAAGCCCCGGTTGAAAAATGACTGTATTATAAGTTAATGGGAGCTGCGCATAGGGAGAGAAACGAGACGGGGTCAGGTAGCGGGAATATATTACAGGAAAGCCAGAAATGAAGTATTGAAATGTGGACTGAAAGCAGTGAAAGCTTGAGTGTTTAAATAGACTCTGTCTCCAAAAGGGCCGCAATCGTTCCATACCAAATGGATCTCAGATGACATCCTAGCGGCCTGGAAATTAGGTGAGGAACATTTCGTTGCTCGGCGGCACAAACCAAATACATTTGAGGGAAGTGCAACAGAGAATTCATTTGATCTGTTATCCGCATCTGTTATTCCGACCGAGCTTTTCCGCAATGCAAAATTGCAGCCTCCAATTTTATGCTAATATTTATTTGATTACCTTGCTTTTCCAAAAGTCTTTACCCATGAACCCCTCTGTGTCTGCTAACTGCCTGCGTTTTGCCGTTGTTGATGTGTTTTCCCTCCTTAAGCACCGGGGGAGCTCCAGTAAGGAGGCAAGCTGTGCTCCAGCAGGCGTGATGGTAACTGTGGTGTAATTAGTGGAATGCCGTTGCATGCTTGGCAATCTAGACTAATTAGCAAAGCTGTGCTGGGTTCCCGATCCGCAAGGGCCCCGTAAATGGAACAAACTAAAACATGCAAAATACAGGAAACTCACCAAGGGGTAAATAAATTGCGTGAATGTTGTTAATTCGCTATCTTTCTCGTGACTGGGATGGGTTCCTTGTGGAGAGAGGGAGCTGAAAGTGAAATGTGGCATTGTTTGCCTAAGAAGAGGTTCGTCTCTGCACAACACACAACACAATGGAATTGTAATGCATGAATGAAATGGAATGTACCATAATGGAATGAAACACAACTGTAACTATTGTAACTGTAATATATTGTAGAATAATGTAGCAGACTGCAATGTACTGTAACATAACTTTGTTGAATACTCACTTCTAATTGGCCAATGAATGCATTCTGTATTTTGTTTTGTCCATAACAGGAGGCTGTTTCATTTAGTTGACTTCTAATAAAATTAACTGCCGCCAAAAAGATTTTGGTTACTTCTGACAGAATACTTGTGGCAGCTGGGAGGAGGGTGGGGTGAGACTTAGGCCGAATCCCAATTCACCCCTTTGCCCTACCCCTTAGCCCTTCCCCTCCGTTTTGCGCGTTCACGTGTAGGGGTAGGGTGTCCCGATTCTTGTGAATCGGCGAAGTGTTAGGGCAACATGGCCCTCCAAACGGAGATTTTTCAGGGGCACCCTACAAACCGAGGGTTAGGAGAAATCTCCCAGAACAACCTACGAATCAACTGCAAGATCATGGCAAATGCTGAACCATCGAATTATCTTAGTTTAATGTCGCTTCAATGTATTATAGACCTTTTCTTTATAACAAGCATAACAAAAAATCGCTAGTATGCCGATGTCTCTACCTCGCTAGTTAACGTTACAACATTGTTTTTAGGCTGATTTGTGCATGACAGTCCCATATTTTGACATATTTCCATGTTGCATTTCCCCCCTTTGATGGCATATGATGCCCGAAATATAACTAAAGTCCAGCAGTGAAGTTGCTGCACTTGTTACAGTTCCTCTAATATCGGTGCAGACTGGCAGGGTAACGTTAGGAGCACAGCTTGTTAGCCTACAGAGCACCGCTAATGCTATTCTGTCACGAAGTGGTCTGGTAATGAAGCAGTGGTCTTTTTTATTTGATGACTTGTTTGATCGATTGGTAGCGTGAAACGTATAAATTGTGAATGAATCGTGAGCGTCCATGCTTTTCTATCTCCATCAGATGAATGTCAAATGTCACTGTGATATACCATTATTGCCATAGTAATGTCCGATAACTCGTCGCGTCTGTTTACGTAAACCTCATTGATGACGTATCAGGGTCTTGAAGGGTTGTCCCATTTCATAGAGAGAGATTTCAACCACTACCCCTTATAACTCTGTTCTGAGGGCCAAGCCGAAGGGCGAGGGACACTCGAAAACCAGTCGAAGGGGTGAAAATGAGAAATGAGATTCGGCCTTAGCGTGGATCCAGGGGAGAGTTAAGTCGGTGGACGGACTCTGCCCTGGATCTGGAACCAATTAAGGCTGATTGCAGCCGGGCCCTTTTTAACCTGCGTGTGAATGTGTGACTGTGGGAGAGCGCGCCAGTGTGAAAGGCTGGCGGAGTGATTGAAAGTCGGCAGGAGATGGAGGAGGCGACGCAGACTATGTGTGGGAGAGAAGACCCAGCTGCAGCCGCGTCCGAGCGAGTTCCAGGGCGGGGTTGCCGGAACGGAGGCGAGGGTGAGAGTGGCGCGAACGTCGGAGTGGGAGAGCGGGCGTCCAAGGCGGAGAAGATGGTGCTCTACACTGCCGTCAGCGTCGGGGCTGGGTTTATTACTGGTGTACAAATAAAACGGCCAGCTGGCATCTGCTACCAGGTGACGCTGAGAGGGTCTGTGCTAGAACCACGCAGGCTGACTACTGGGGTTCCGCAAGGCTCGGTTCTGGGTCCTATTCTTTTTTCCCTCTACATAACATCTCTTGGTTCTGTTATCCACTCCCCACGACTTTTCCTACCACTGCTATGCAGATGACACCCAGCTGATCCTGTCATTTCCCCCCTCTGACACACAAGTGGAGGCCCGCATTGCTGCGTGCCTGGCAGACATCTCAGAGTGGATGTCGATGCACCACCTGAAGCTCAACCTGGACAAGACTGAGCTGGTGTTCCTCCCGGGGAAGGGCTGTCCGCACCGAGACCTGGCAATCACCATTGATAATGCTGTGGTGACGTCAACTCGGACTGCGAGGAATCTGGGTGTGACCTTGGACAACCAACTGTCGTTCTCGGCAAACATCGCATCAGTGACACGCTCCTGCAGATTCCTCCTCTACAACATCAGGAGGATTTTCCCCTTCCTCACTGACAAGACAGCACAGGTGCTCATCCACGCTCTTGTCATCTCCCTCCTGGGCTACTGCAACTCCCTCCTTGCCCCATCAGACCTCTCGAGCTTGTTCAGAAAGCTGCAGCTCGTCTGCTGTTCAACCGCCCCAAGTTCTCCCACACAACAACGCTTCTCCGTTCTCTAGCTCATCCAGTTCAAGACTCTGGTGCTAGTCTATAGGGCAGTAAAAGGAACAGCTCCTTCTTACCTCCAGGCTATGGTCAAGCCTTACACCCCTGGCCGACCACTTCGCTCTGCTGCCTCAAGGCAACTGGTTGCCCCGTCACTCAGAGCCCCCTGCGGCCGATCTACATAGTCACGGCTTTTCTCTGTCCTGGCCCCACAGTGATATCAGGACAGCAGAGTCCCAAACCCATCACTTCGAGAAACACTACCCTGACCCTTCCTCTTAGCACTTGCTTATTTGTCTTCACCTATTTGTTTGAGCTCTTGTTTATTAGCTCTTGTTTATTTGCTTCACTTATTTGTCTTAGCTCTTGTTTATTTGATTTACTTATTTGTCTCATTTGTTTAATTAAAAAGTAGGTAGCTAACTTATTGCACATTTACCTCAGCACTGGTTCTGTTCTTAGATGCTTGTTTAGGAAGGAAATGCACTTACGATTTCTGGTGACTAGTAGTTCTCGTGCCTACCTATGTTGAATGCACTTTCAACATAAATAAAAAAGCATGGATAAAAGCATCTGCCAAATGCCTGTAATGTAATGTAAATTACTTGTGGGGCCATTTTCAGCGAACTGGTCATTATTAGTTGAGAGGGCCGAGCACTTCTACAGGAGCAGGGCTCTGAGTGTTTGGGTGTTCATGTGAAATGCTTTTTGCAATGTGTGGTGTTTAGGGGACTTGCGGTACGTGCTGTTCAGGCCCCCAGAGCCCCAAGAGTCCTGCAAGAGGGAAACCCAATGTGTCTCGTCCACCAGACAGTACGGTAGAAGGAACACCAGCATAAGCAGCTCTAGGTTGGTGCACAGTGCGTTCACAGACCAGGGCGTAGCTTGGTGATTTTCTAAGTCAACCAAGTTAACACATGGTTAGTTAAGCATACTTCATAACTAGCATTAATTACTGAGCCGTAAGCTTAAGTGTCTCTTCTCTGTTTTCTTAGTTCCAACAACACTGAGCTGCTACCACAGCAGAGTTCAGTACCAGAGTTCAGTCATGCAGACTAAAATAAGATAAGAAGATATTTATAATAGGGTTTTTGACACCTTAATTTGAGGTTTACCCCAAAGCCCACCCTCAACAACATACATTACAACATACAGTACAACATAGTGTACAACATACACTCACAAATAAGCATCATTTTGCTAAGAATAAAGGAACTAAGCCAAATAGCCAACAGGTATAAAGGCTTTTACCAGTAAATATGTTTTAATGTCAAATTAAATGTCACATCAGAGTGAAAATCTCCTTGTACATGTGCGTGGAATTGAATACATGTTGTATCAGACCTGCTGACTGGCAGTATTCACAGCCACCATCCTCATTTGTCTAAAGCTGTTGTATATGCTATCTTGAGAATATGCTTTGCTTTGCTGTCATCCCCATTACTCGTCAACTCAGAATGGGAACAGTGAGTGATTTGTGTAAAATTGTAGCAGGCAAAAAGTTCACCATTTATGAGCACTCAGGCATTGAGAGAAAAAGGCCTGCTGATTTATCAATTACTGCACTGAAAATTGACTTCAAAGTAAAAGCTTGTACCTTGCTAAACAGTGATTCATGTAATTTTACTTGACTCCTAAATACTCAACTCTTCAAATACAGAAAATGAGGTTCGTCATAGGGTATTTCATATTTATTTCGTGTAAGTGGTGGAAATGGTGGGAAAGTGGGGAACTTCACTTATGTACAATTAGAAATGACCCTGCGAATAATAAAAGTTCTCCATTCAGAAACCGAATCAGAAAACATATTTAAGCATCTGCTATCAAATCCGTATAAGAATCAAGTGCATGTCCCATACAACAACCTCAGCCTGTTCAAAGTTATGTTAACAGGGTTGGTGGTTTATATATGAGGACGCTGATTGCATCCTGTAGTTATTATAGCTGATTTTTTGATTTGAAGAACCAAAATTTGATTGTAGAAGTCCAAAAAAATTCATGAAAATTTATGAAATTGATGAAATAAACATGAAAAAAATAAAGACGTGGGTAGTACTCGTGGAAAAGAATAAACATATTCACTGTTCACTGTTAAACATAACAATGATTCACCGACTTGATAAACCATTGTATACTAACACAGTTCCCCACAGTTCCACACATTTCAAAGGCCTGAAAATTATTTTTTTGTATCCCTAACTTGAAATTCCAGACTCCTTCCAGTCTTTTCTCAATGAGTTTAAGACATCTTTGAAACGGGCTGAGAGAAATTGAGAGAGAGAACAGACACAAACCACACGCTCTCGTCATCCCAAATAAACGACTCATATTCAGTCACACATAAACGTAATATTTATTTCCATGGAGGATTGACTGTTCTTCCTCTGGTGTCCGGGACATTTTGGTCGATAAAGCTGGAGGGGACGGGAAGGAAACAGCGTGACTGACAGATGAGAAGTGAGAGATTGAAGCAGCCAGACAGAAGATTGGTGTTGGTGCTTGTCTCCTCACTTTTCAGCGCTGTCATGGCCGACAGTCAATCACCGCCCTGCTGTACATGTCTTGCCACTCAAACTCCTACAACAGCCAGTCCCCTGGTCCTGTCTCATCTGCTTAGTTAATGTTCCTGTTAGGTTTAGGGTCGATATATGGGGCCAACATTGGCCTTTTATTAATAATTGGATATCAGCCTACAGTGCTGTCCGCCTCCAGGATGTGATGGATGTGATGCAGTTGATTGCATATTTATTGTAGACTTGATCAATACTAGACTGGTTGACATATTGAACAGATTCCACACAAATATGCAATATTATTATTATTATTATTATTATTATTATTATTATTATTGTTAGTAGTAGTGGTAGTAACAATAATAGAGGTAGTAGAAATTGTAATAGTAACAGTAGTAACAGTTGTAATAGTAGTACAGTATTAATAGTAACTGTAGTAGTAGTAGTTTAATTTTCATTTTAGTTTTAGTGTCCCATGGTCTAAAGGCTGAGAAGCTTTTCCACCCTGCCACGAATAAAATTCCGGTGGAAACACTTGTACTGTTTTGGAATTTCTTGTCATGAAAATTGTGAAATTTAAAGGTATTGAATCCAAAAATAACAGCTTTAAAAAACAAATCGGTCAAACAGTCAGTCTTCGTCATTGATTCTTTCATACAATGGCTTGAATACTGACCATCAGTTGTAATGCGAGGGATCTGAGATGCTATTCCTAGCTCAGAAAACGCCCGCCGTCTGTCAAAACCGCATTCGATTTACAGTAATTGTGTGTGAGCCAACAGATTCGCACAAAACCCTCTTCCAGCTGGCAGTGGCTTAATCACGACTGCTGGCGAGTGACTTCCTGATTTCGGTAGGCTTTCAGCACAAAATTATCCGTTGCTGCTCCCCAGTATGCCACAGTAGGAGTGTTTTAGCCTTGCCTGATTGATTAGTTGGAACCAATCAGTTTCCCGCCATCGAACTATCGAGTTGATAAGACCTTCATAAGCCCCACAAATGTGACTATTGTGAGTTGTCCAAAATTGGACTCCAATGCAGTAGCTCAGGGGAAGTGTGATATTGGTCCACAAAGAGTTTCATTCCAAAATGAGCTATCAAACTGAAGCTCAATATAGGACTATTCCCCATTAAGGTTATTCGACACCATCAAGGGAAATCCGGTCAAAAGCAGAATTCTTATATGCTTCTCTCATGACACTTTGGGTCTCACTCCGTATTGATTTCGGAATATGAATGACTTTTTTTTTCTGCCGACAATATTGGCAAGAAGGTAAATCCTTGAGCTGCCCCTTTGATAATGAATGGGAGATCAGATGAGTGATGGATGAACATTATAAGCGCCACATTGAAATCAGCAGCTCAGGGTTTCTCTGTTATGATTAGAGACTTGTTTCTAGGTTTGGGCTGCAACTATTAAAAAATATTATAAAATATAAATAGTAGCTTTTTGGTTGTTATATTATTTTTTCATACTGTGTTGTTGTTCTGTGCATCTGCAAGGCCAAATCTTATTCCTTTTCATGTGTTGTAGACCAACAGTTGATGTAGTCATATTATTGATTGGTTGAAAAAAATAAATAATCCAATAGATAGCTGAAAAAAATACCCCATAGCAGAAGATATGATTTGTGTCTCTTTGAAGAGACGACTTTAGTCTTTAGTCTTTAGTCTCTAGTCATCACATATGTATTACATCATGTTGTTAATTGAACAGCGAAACAAACAAGGAAGAAATAATAACTTCAGAGAAAGGAGTCAGCGAATATATTCTCTGTGATCATCAGCTTTTTCTCTGAGAGCGAGAGAGAGCACTTTATTCATGCAATGCCTTTTCAAAGGAGACTCACATAGTTATCCTGGTTGTGTAATGATGACGTATTTTCTTTTCTTCCAGACTCACAGTGATGCAACGCTTTTAGCTTTAACAATCGTATGGGCTGAATGATGTGATTGACACGTGGCTTCAACACTCTTTAACCTGTTGCTGCTCAACTTCATCTAAATTTGACCGAATTTATGCTTTTGATCTCATACATGTTAAAGTGATACATTTGCGAGATTCATGTTTTGCTCTTCCCACAGATCACCTGTCAATCAAACAGTGTGTCCAGTACTGTGACGTCTTTCTCCTTGGATCTTCCACTGGCAGAGTTTGAGTTTCTGTAGGTGGCGCTCTTTTCTGTGTCTGTTCAGCCACGGTGACTATCGCTGCTCACGCTAACTACCCCGTTCTTCTTCTGTTTATTCCAAACAAACTAGAAACATGGAACGCATCACAGCAAATGTAAAAGCTTTCATGCTACAGGTTGAATTACTGTTGTGTTATATCAATCGGTAACAATACAGACATTTATTTATTTGTCAATGTCACAGATTATTACTTTGATGCTCCACTCTCTTGAGGGATGGCGATTTACTTAATCTTTAAATTTACCAATTGGAATGGACTTATTTTCCAATACATTTTTTCCATTGTAGTTTCAACACTCAACTTGTCAGGAATAACCAAATTGCGCCTTACATTTCAGACATATTGATGAATGAATATGTGGCACTATGTAAGCAATCTTACCTCGCCGGTCGGTACATGCCAATGAATCCACACACTGATGGTGCAGTGGTGGTATTCAGACTAGCATCCCTAATGAGGCTTTCTCTGGTGCCTTCAGGGGTCATGACAGAATCACAGAGAATGTAGAAGCGTAGATATAACACGCGGGGACCTCGCCGACTCACCTCTATTTGCATTAATCATATGTCTTTGCTAATGTGGTTTGGCATCTGCAGCTATTACCATCAGCGACACACCTTTTCATTAGTGAGTATACGCTGTTAGGACTAATCAGGGCCCCTGTCACATACATAAACTTTATGGGGGCATTAGGTCTCGCTCTGCTTTTGTAGGACACACTTTGTACAGCAGTGCTCCTTAAACCTATTGGCCTTTATTAATGTATGTGTAATAGGGCTGACAATGCCTATAATTATCTTTGCTGCTTACATTTTTTTTCCCCCAGGGAATATTATGAGTCATAGATTGAGAACACGATTGCATGGACCTACCGAAGCTGACAAAAGGTGGCACGAAAAAGTGAGTATAATTTGAACTCAATATTACAGAGTTGATATGAATTTTTATTCCCCTTTTTCAAAAGATTTCAAACTCATTTTGTTATGAGTAAAATAACCCATAACTGGCTAATTCCATGATTAGAAAAAAGGCATAATACATGCTGGAATGTCTGCCAACTTTGGCAATAAAGCCTGCCTCGATGTGTTATCAGAGATCAGTATTTTGAAGTTTTTATTGGTATATCTGAAAGTTTACTCTGTGCCCGTTCATGTGCACAGAAGTGTAGCAACATTACTTTCCAAGCCACTAGAGAGCCACTGTCTCCATTTGCGTCCTGGCAAATGGAGACAAAGTCTAAAGGGCCATGATATATAGCTGTTATCATGCAACCTCAGCAAACATGAATAATGTATTTCATTCTAAAAGATGGAAGGAGTTATCTTATCCTACCATATGAATATAGAATGTGTGCAACTGACATGCCATTAATATCCCTGCAATTGTGTGAAATAGTGTAAATTAGTAAGACTTGTCATTCAGATGTGATGCATCATTCATGCAACTCATACCTAGACTGAAATGTATATGTAATGTTGAAATACTGAAATACTGCTATGAACTTGAATAATACATAATAGTAATAAAACGTTATAAAATTCAAATCAAAAAATGAAGTCCTGAGGTTTTGGTGCCCTGCCAATAGTGATATAAGAAGTCAGGTCACTGTGGTCCAAAAAGATAAAAACTTAAAAAAGATAAGAAGGCAACAAGTCAACCCTCTCGCTATAGATTACCTTTGTCCACCGTCCATTTCAGAGTGGGACTTCTCCTTGAGCTAGACTTTAGTTTTCTGGTTAAAAAAGGTCTATTTCTGTAGCGATCCTTTCAGTAATGTTGTCAGACACTTGTCAGACACACGAATAACAATCTGAGCCTGTCAGTGGCAAAATCAAGCACTTTTAGTGGACATAGTTTGACCGTGCGCACTTGCCCCAAGAGATTACGTGGCAGCCATTGGGCCCATTTAGCGACTGCCGACTGAACTGATCTACGGAGTGTCGTGATGCCTGGAAGCACTCAGGACTAAAACAGAATAATACACAAAACACTGATAGGTTGAAGTAAATATATTGTATACAGATATATTGGAGAGAAATACCTTGAACCAGGCCCTACAGTAAGTCAGAACCTCCACAGGAGCAATTCCAAAACTTCTTGGACCTATTTTGCGGTATAATAGGCGATTTTGTGGATATAGAGGCCAGGTTTAAAAATCTTTCTCCTTTAACTAATGAGGAAATTTTGTCTTCAGAGGTTATGACTCAGGCCATAGAATAAAATAACTTGATTACTAAAAGGTCTATCTTCATACTTTGGATAATGGTAATCACCTACAATTACTTAACATAGACAGAGCCATTTACTTCAACTCTCCAATGGAGAATAGACTTGGTGCTTAGTGGTGGGTGGTATAATGGTAGAAATTTTAATTATTAACATGGCATGACAGTAACTTGAGAAATATGCAAGAGAAGCCTTAAAGGGTAATTCCGGTAATTCTAAACCTCAGCCCTATTTGTACATAATAAAGTACCTATAAGTACAATAAAACAACTTCTCAATGTGGTGGTAAGTAAACATGACAACATGATAACAAACATGTCGCCAAATAGCTGAATATAACAGACTTTGAGTTAAAAGTACATCGTTTTGCTTTGATTCCATCATGTCCCTCCGCTCACCTCCATAGAGCAGAGGTAGGCATTGTGGGTGGCTGTGAGGAGAGCGGCTGTACTGGGGTTGCCCAGATAGGGTAGTGTGGGTCCGGTGTGTCGGGGTGAGACAGAGGCGGTCACGGTGGGCCCAGCTGCCTTGCCTATTAGCGGCTGCGATAACGAGCATTAGCACAACGGTCTCAGAGGTTCTTGATAGCTGTCCGTCCTCTGGACTGTGTAGCCCTCTTAAGGCTGCCTGGGGATGAAGTGAGTGGGGACAGCTGTCGTGCTGATTGGTGGCAGCTGTGGCTCCTGTGGTGAGCTGAGTCTTCACAGCATACAGTTCTGGCCAAGATTATTGGGACCCTTGCATTTTACTCAGATAATGTACAATATTGCCTGAAAAAAAGTAAATTGAAATAACTATTTGGCACCCTTTTCTAACACTTAGTTTCACAGCCTTTGGCGATAATGGCTGCTTGCAAACGTTTCTTGTAACCAACAACAAGCTTCCTGCATCTTTCTGCTGGCAGTTTCTCCCACTCTTCAACTGCAACCTGCTCCAGTTTTTCAATGTTTGAAGGATTCCTTTGACCAACTGCGCATTTCAGGTCTCACCATTGGTTCTCAATGGGATCTGAATTCATCGATGACCACTCAAGAACAGTCCAACATTTTCTCTTGAACCATTCCTGGATGCTTTTGGATGTGTATTTTAGGTCATTGTCCCATGAACTTCGATGGACACCCAGTTTTCTGACAGTGAGTAGCACATTTTGTTTCACATTTCCCTTCTGATTTCACGATGTCCTTAATACATTTCAGTACCCGAGGCAGCAAAGCAGCATCACAGCATTATGAGACCTTCACCGTATTTGACTGTAGGTAAAAAAACTTTTTAAAGAAAGAATAGTTTCCCAGAAGGATTAAGGTCTGTCCAGGTGGCTCTTGGCAAATGTGAATCAGGCCTTGTGTTTCTCTTTAAGCAGTGGGGTCTTCTGTGGACTCTGTCCTTCAAGCCCTTCTTGGTTCAATGTCTGGCATATGGTACGGGCTGAAACCATTATCCTAGACCTCTCCAGGTCGGCCTTGAGATCTTTGGGTGTCATGCAAGGTGAGCCAGCTTTGTAATCCAGTTTTGGGTGCAATTAGGTGCATAGCAGGACACAAATTGAGCTGTCTACGCTTTAAATGTCTGTGTGTGTATTTTGATGGGGAGCTCTGCCAATCAATGTTTGTAATTTGAGTAGAACTAAAGCAATACATTATGGTTTTAATTGGCCAGTCCTGGGTGAAAGCTCAGAAGATGCAAGGCAGAGTCAAAAAAAATAATGGCAGGCAAAGAGAGAGCACGATTTGGGATCTTCATTATTTTCATAATCAAAACTGGAGGATATGTGCTAGGTTTGGTTAAGGTGGGCTAGGTTTGGACTTGGCTGTTAGAATAATGTTATAATATTGGATTATGGTAAACAAAAAAGTCAGTTAGTTTTTTGTGATTGCTTACACACTTGCGGAATTTGGCTCATTGTGTCAAAACTCTATACACAAGCCAAATAAGACACAACACTTGGAGATAAACATCTCACTTCTATGTCAAAATTAAACTCTGCAATCAAAACCTAACAATCCTTTTTCAAAATGGCATTTTTGCCACAAAATGATACACACATGCACCATTTGAATTACTCTTTCAAAGCAGCAACAACACACTGATGTACTTTATACAAAACACTGCTGTCTTTTGTACTTTGTATACCTTTTTAATTTGCTTATACAGACTTCTGTGGAAGATTGTTCCAGTATAGTACATCGACTCACATTTCAATGAACACAAAAATAGAAAGGCTTCAGAAAAAAAATACAGCTTATTTTTTGCCATTGCAGTTTTTTACAACGAAAAAAAACACAAAGAGTACAAACAAAAAGTAGAATTACATTACAGTAATCAATACATTATGTTACTGTAAACTCACAGAAACAAAAATAATTACAGTAAATTTACAGTGCAATGGTAAACAGAAAATAGTATTGTAAGGGATGGGGTGGATGGTTTTATGGATCCCGCCTTCTGCCCCCACCCCCACCAGGCACCTAGGCACCTGCCTAGGTCACATACTGCTTTGTCTGAATGTATCTATGCAGTGCCAATAGGACACAATCTACTGCCATTACTGTATTACATATCCTCTCAAATGGAACCCTGTACAGCTGCTTCATCATAAGTTGGTGTTGAGGCAAGATGCGGCAGAGTGTCGATATACTGACACGGTTGATATTATGGAATGTTGTGGGATCTGTGATGATTTGCTCTCATACTTGATGTAGGCGGATGGTGCCAACACTATATTGACAATGGCCAGTTACTGTTCATGGGTGAACAGATGTTGCCTTCCACCCTCAGGAGGTCGTCTGGCAGATCCGTAGAAAATGCAACAACATGATGTCATTGGTTAGGTTCTTTTTTACATACTGTACTGTCATATTGTACACAGTAACATCAAAACTGTATTACATGTACTTCACAGCACTATACCTATTTTTTTTGTTCACTGAGGAGCATAGACCTAATATTGTAGGTCTTCATTGTACTATAATGCAGAATGACGTAGAATTACAGAATTACATGGGTACAGTCTAGTGTAGAAAATTGAAGACATACCTGTTCTCCAGTCTAAATGTCCGTATTATGGATGCTACCGTGTAGCAACTCAGGTTGGGCTGAACTCTCTGCCCAGACTCCCTCATCGTCAGGCCATGATGACATGGTACACCAAAGTGTCCCTCTTGTCCTCGTCCTCCTCCTCCTACTACTCCACCTCTCTCTCTTCCTCTTCCTCTTGCTCTCGCTCTCACTGCCTCCATATTTGCAAAGTTCTCACAAAAGAGGTGAGCTTACCTGAGGTATAGTTGTAGTGCTAAGGCTCAGACTGATTGGTGTTCAATAAGTGTTTTCAACTTTTTTCAATTTCAGGTATGTTTTGCATTTTGAACAGAAGTATTTTCCCACTGATTGCAAGAGATTTCATTCTTGAACGAAGTGTCTAAGAAAGTGTGTAGTGTTTTGCAAGAAGTGTGTTGCAGAATTGCAAACAAAGTGCAAAGCAGAAAATGTGTTTGTACTTTGTTTAAGGCATGGTTACAAAAGTTAAAGGGTAATTCTGGGATTTTTCAACCTGGCCTCTATATCCACAAAATCACTTATCATACCTTTAAGTAGATCCCAAAAGTTTCGGAGTTGCTCCGGTAGATCGGCTCAGCCGGAAGTCGTGAAACGGCGGCTCAAGGCTCCAATGTAATCAAGGAGGCGTGTACAGGCGGTCAAAGTACGTCCACTAAAAGTGCTTGATTTTGCCACTGACAGGCTCAGATTGTTATTCGTGTGTCTGACAAGTGTCTGACAACATTACCGAAAGGATCGCTACAGAAATAGACCATTTTTAACCAGAAATAGACCTTTTTTTAACAGCAACTCTCAACTCTGACAAAGGTGGTCTATGAAAGCAAGAGGATTCACTCATTGCAGGAAGAGGATCCTCTGGCAATGATACTAGTTACATGATCCTCTTCTTAGTGCAAGCATGGGGGGAAAAAAATGAGGATGCATTGTTTGACGAGGTTACCGGCCTGCAAGAGTTCCTAAAGGGGGGATCGCTTGAAGAATGGAAAATATCTGAGACACCGCTTAGTCAGAGATGGAGCACGATGGTTACCCACTTCAAAGAAAATGACATCCCACACACTAACCTGGCTAGATTAGCGTCTGTTGTCATGTCCTTACCTGGAAGTAATGCACCAGTCGAGAGAGTGTTCTCCCAAATGAATGATATATGGACAGCAGGAAGAAATCGATTCACTGTTCCTACCATCAAGGCCATGCTTATTGCGAAGACAAACTTCAACCTCCCCTGCCAGGAGTTCATGGAGAAGCTGTCCAAAGACAGAACAATCCTGAAGAAAATACATTCTTCTGAGAAATATACAGATTAGGTTGGTATAAGTATATTATTAAGTCACCAATCGCATCATCATCTTATTTCTTTATTATGTTAAGTATTTCACATACTATTGTCTCTGTTTTTTAAAATTTTGCTCATTTGCTCTTATTCTACCCAGACTACCAGGACCACTGAATGGCTGTTCAGATCGGATAGTTCTGTCTTGTCTGTAGTGTTGTTGTAATATAGTTGTCAGTGTGCTTGTTAGTGTTGTCTGTCATAGTGTGTCTGTTACAGTCTGGTAGTGTTGCTTGTCTGTCTTCTCTGTCTTATATGTATAGCTAATTAAATACATTGTATTGATCCATTGTAGTTTGACCATTTTCTTTATTGTGTGTTCCATAGTTTCCATAGCTCCACTCACCATGGTACTGTAAACTATGATTTTCTGACATGGTTTACAAAGTTACTTTGTAAAAGTTAGTACCCAATTTTATCAGCCGGCCTGCACCATAGTTTATTACAGTACAACAGTGGTCAAAATACATGAAACCGGAATGAAACCCCTTTTTTTATTTCATAGATAATAACATATATTAATGATATATTGACCGCTGGTTTTCAATTCAGAATTCTGGTCACCTTAATGTTCCAGCACACGTACTTCTAAGAAAAAAGCACCAGCAGCATTCAGTCAAGCAAGTGGTTCAGACTCTGTAACACTAGAGCACTTTTAAATTCCTCTCTTTTGTCATCCTCATATGGATGATAAAACGTTTGGATATTGCAAATAAGATGTAGCATTCCTTGATGATACTCTCTTAACATGCAGAGTTGTCTTTTTACTTCAAGGTTTAGTATTAAAAACTGCAAACATTTCAAAACAACAAATAATGCATAAGCACTTTTAAATAAAGTAATTGATTAGGCTTGGTTAGACAGCATAATGTTTTATTTAATGATGTAAAGTTCAGCAGAGATTAGCCAGTCATAACAGATAATATGAACACAACCTCAAGGTCCGAGGGATCTAAAGGAGGGATGCAATGGCGAGGGGGGGTTAAGGGTTCACTGCCGCCTCTTTGCCTATCAAGTCTGTGCCTGGTCAAACTTGTCATCTTTGTATTCAGCGCAAGGCCGTGTTCGGTCTTCCAGCTTCCCTTCATTAGCCGCACGATCAAGCAACTTAATGAGGGGCGAGGTTAATGAAGGCTTTTTTTTAATGAATTTGAGAATGCAAGATAGAAATGTCACAGATACTGATCCGTCTGTGTCCTTTTCGGTCTAATTTTATCCTCTTCTGCACCTTTTCTGATGGAAATTGTGCTTTGAAGACCCCCCCCCTCCCCCCAGTTACCCGCCGCCCCCACCCTCAGCTTCAGTGTCTAGAATGGGCGATGGCATTTGAGACAAAATGCCTCTTGCCTCTTGACATCCCCTTTTCACTACCCTTTCATTTTCTTTCTATCATCTGAGCGGTTTTATTGTGACCTGTGCCGTGTTGAGCCGGCTACTTTGGCGCATTAGTGTCCCGATAATTAGGCTGTATCTTTGAACTGTGTGAGATGAGGCAAGTCAATGCCTACGTTGGGTAAGTCTGAAGAGTTCTGCAAAGGCTGCTTTCATGTTCTCATGTTTTCATGGTCTTTGAGGGAAAAGCTGAAAAACAGAGATTAGAGAATTTTTTTTGCTAAACTATCCTATTGCTGACAGCTGTCAATTAGAAAATGTATGACTGAGTGGCGTGTGTTTCTGGTGGCATGGTAAAAAAAAATGCACCATGCTATGTTTATTATGGATGGCTGCCCAGAGATAAAAGGCATCCAGGGGTGTAGAGAAGGTACGCGCTGTTGAACATTTCTTTTATCGTACATGGAAAAGCTGTCTTTTTTTTTTCGTTTTCTCTGTGTGATACCCTGACTACAGTATTCACACAAGCCATTGTCTGATTGAATTATAATTTTTTTGTACATGGATTCTCTGTCTTAATACAAAACTGCTACAATTTCTATGCTCAGCGGTATAAGTTGAACCATCAGATCTGTATTTCTTTGTGAGATATGACAAGATATTATAAGGCTCCCATAATGCTTCATGATGCATTTTACTACCACTCATGGAACATTATAGCTTATAGACTTTATGGGTATACGCATTTTATATATGTTTCCAATATGTTATATTATATATCAGAGGTTATTACTTGGGATTCTTCATGGTTAGATGCAATAGAAGGGCTGCCTGCTTTACTCAAAGCGTACAGTTGTAACTTATGATGTTGCATTGTTTTTTTTTTAACATGCATGAGTATGTATTTCACTCCATTTAGCACAGATAATTATAACTCATGATGCTTCATGGATCATTTTAGTATATGGACACAGATAATACTTTGTGCTCTGTTTGTGTGTTTGTCATTGAAATACAAGTTATTATAATCCATTACAAACACAGACAAACTGTGATTGGATAGTCACAAACATTTATACGCTTGTACTTCTAGCGCTCTATTAGTGCTGGTGTAATGCATCAGTAAGCACTGTGTTTTTATGGCATTATGACCATGATTATGGTGTTGCTGCAATTGTCTTTGGAGGAATAATTGTTCACGCTGTGTTTCTCAGCATCGCCGGTTTGTTAGTGTTTATGTGCCATGGGCAACTGTCGCAGTTTGTTAATCTCACTCCTACGATGTAGTGGACATGAATAGCTGGCTAATTTGGCAGGCAGGGACGGCGGTGAGGTTGTCCTTTGTATTGCCACCCATGGGGCAACAACTCGTTCGGTCCGTGCACAAACCCTCAATCTGCACTGACAGCCACACACAGGCCAGAGCATAGCAAAGGTGAGCTGCTGAATATATTCAGTTAAAGAAAGGGTTAAAGAAACTCTTCAGTCCAGCATGTCATGTGCTCCTGCATCGATGTATTGAACAGCAGGGCTTTCTGTAGTCAAGTCAGTTGTGCCCATGAAAAGACCAAGACAGGGTTTGAGAATGTCCAGTTAACGACACGCAGCACTTGACGTTATTTTCCAGCAGCATTTTTAACCCAATCTAGGCTAACCTGTAATCCTTTTTCCACTTTAAAATAATTTAGGCAGGAAGAGCAATGGCGGGAGTACAACCTGTGATTTCCACTTAATTGGGATATTTTTTTTGTCTGTGTGTGTGCTAGAAATATGAAAGCTTACAAAACTACCTGAGACAGGAAGAGAGGAACCTGGAAAAATTATGCCAGTGTACACTTGGGTGCACAATACATTTTCCAGTGTTAAGAAGTGTTGAGTTTTCAATGGCAATTGTGTTGACTGTTCAAAGCTCTCTAAAGGTTTTAATTAACTCTGCTGGCTGTGGATAGACAGAAACACTGGCACAGTATTGATTCCTCACACTCTCAGAGGTAAATTAAATTAACACTGATGGTTTCACTGCGTACTGTACTGCATGTTAATTGTCGCTGGACTTTTTTACACTTTTTTTTATTTTTAGAATTTGATTCACATCTGCTGTCGAAACTGCACAAAGTTCAAATATCCATATTCAAAAGTGAGACCAAATCCCGAACCAAAGAAATGTTGGAAATGCATTGACAGGGGAGCTTAGCTATTCAGATGCAGTATGAGAAATATGCGAGGGGGGGGGGGCCTGATAACCTTGGGCGCGTAGTTGACGGGTCAGTAGAGATTAATGAGTCACGTCACCCCTGCGATTTCTGACAGATAAATGCACCACCAACCGATTCTTCCTTCCTCTGTCCTCATTATTTACCTCTGTTGCATTCGTTAAACTCTACATTCCACTTGCACCAAATCTTGAAATTAAATCCGGAGGGTTTTAGCGTGTCGGGAAGTGGCTGAATTTCCGGCTGGCCAGACCCCTTTGTGCATCACCTACGACTGTATTATTATTCCCCACACATGCATTACCCATGTATTATTCAATCCCTTTAGCCCCCTTCTCTAATCCTTTAGCACAACTCTTTTTGCTAATGCCCCGCTGTCTTTCTTCTCACCTCCGACATTCTTCATTCTCTGAACTTAAAAGAACATCAATGCCATCTGCGCTGCATGGCGTCGACCTCTTGCTTGTAAGTTCTGATCTGCAGTACGTATCGCTCCAGGCCAAAGATGCATCCGGGGAAACTGTAGCTGATAAGTGTTTCTGTAAAGCAATCAAAGATTATTTGGCGATTCTCTAGAAGAAAAGTGCTCCATCGATGCAGAGTTGTGCCACAATTGTTGATTCCAGTCACTTTTTCCATTAAGAAAAAAAGTGTTGTGTATTTTGTATTTTTGTGTAGTCTACCAGCTCTGTGATGCAATTACCCTGCACATAACACCATACTATTGAAAGAAAGACAATATTTTTAAAGGCAAAAAGATTATGACATAATAAGGTACCGTTGAAAATAGGATCTGGCATTTGAGCCTTCTTCTCGACTGTGTGGTTTTAAAAATGGTCGGCCTTCGTTAAGCATTATGGTCAACAGGAAGACCACTCCATTGTCTCGGATACGGCAATAGGGGTAATTGGTAAGTGGCTGCCAGCGAAGGAAACCTCCATAATTAAATTGAAACGCTTCGGCTTTTTCACTGGAGCACTCCGTGACTGTGATGCTGCTGGTCTCCATGGCGACTGCAAGATGCTGCGCTGAATTTGCAGAGAAGATTCAGAGTTGGATGTTTAATTTTCTGATAGTGGTCGATAGCACACTCTGGCAGCAGCCTTGGGGCCATCTCTGGTGTGTTTATTTGAGGGCCATAGGAAATGCACTTTGCAGTTTGATTTCATGACTGACTGTTCTAATGCACTCTTGACTTTTAAATTGGATCATGGTCATGCAGGATGGATTATTCCATTATGAGGCCGATGACTTTCAAGATTATAGCAAATAGAAGAGGAATTTCGGCTAAACTTTCAGTTAAAAAAGGCCTAAAGTAGGGATTCTGTAATTTTGTTACAGTGAAAATATTATGCTATCATTATGCTATCATATTCCCTGTTGTTTCCAGGATTCTTCAGCCAAGGCCTTTCACAAATATACCCTTACAAATAGAGAATCCAAGTAACTTTCTGTCAGCTTTGTTTTATTTATTTATTTTTAACCAATAATAATGAGTTGTGCTTGAGACATTTTCTGTTGCGTTAGAAATTTATTGTACAGTAGATGCACTAGCAGAAGCTAAGTAATAATGTGCTAACACTGCAAGATCATGGTGTCAAGTATGCTAAGCACAATTGCCTTATACACTGTATTGTAGTCAGTGGCTATACAACAAATCAGCAACTTACACAAATCAACAGTTATTAATGTTCACACAAACGTGTCAGAATTCAGTGTTAAGCAGGTATATTATCAACTACAAAATGGCAGAATGGTTAGCTGCAATATTAATGCAAAGTAAAATACAAAGGTACAAAAATAAGCATATGAAGCATCAAACAAAGGAAGTTGAACCCAAAGAGGTGGAGAATAAATCCAATACCGACAATGTTTTTCTGTGTAATTGGTTGTATACAACAAATGCAACAAAACAGGTTTCTCCCCAAAATTTGATTTTCACAGAACATGAGCAGCTATTGTAGTAAGTGGCTGTTTTCTAGTCATTATCCAAAAAAACAGTTTGTTTGAGTGTGGGTCTTTGGCAGTTTAACAATCCCCACGTGAAACTGATATGCCTACTCTACATGCACACATGCGCACACGCACACAACACGCACACACACTTACACTCACACGCACACACACGCACATCAACGTCTTTACACTAGTTTTTTCTTTTCCTCTGACCATACCCTGTACACACATGGTGTATTTTATTTTGAAATATTTAGAAATGAATTAGAAATTACTATTTTTTGTTGATTTCTTACAACAAAATTTCCACTTGCACTCCATAGTACAAGTTTTATTTATTTATTTATCACAAATTCTATACATTGTTGTCATTCACTTTCTATTCGACTTGGTTTGCAAACATAATGATACCCCAAAAAATATATCCTGCACACCTTTACAGATGCAACACTGCAAAGCACTACTATATAATGACTAGGTACCATACATAGACTACATCGTTTAAATCACCACAATCATTGTGAGAAAATATGCAGGAATGTAGCACACTCCAAAAATGTCATATGTGTTGTGTACAAGAATTAGTCAATATGTATTTTCTCTCTCACCATCTGTGTGTTAAACCCCGAAGTAAAATCCCACTTTCTAAAAATCCTCCATTTCTAACCTTAGGACTATTTTTAAGTTTGACTCAAGTATAAAACCTTGTGATGAAATTATCAAGATCCAAAAAAGGTAGCCTAAAGAAAGCATACGGAATCACAGGCACAAAAGAAAGTCAATTGGGACTGCCACTGGAAGGTTAGCCAAACTTGTTCAAATGCAAAAGCTTTATCTACAAAGTCACACCAAAGGATTTTTTTGTTTTGTTTTGTACTTTCATAACTTTGTCTATCCGCTACTATATTGGAATCGGTTTTGTCCCTTCTAGCAATGACCATAAATAATTCACCCCCCTCTTCTTCCACTGCCATCTGCCAAGATAGATGGGATCTCTATCTCTATCTTAAATAATTCACAGAACATTTTCTTTGCCACAGTTGGCAAAACAACTTATGTTTGATCATTGATCAGAAATACGGTTCAGTCGGCACGTCAGCACAACATGCTTTTCACAAGAGATTTCTGATGAACTCTGCATTATGTCCCATTTTACCACTGACATATTTGATGGGAATGGTAATTATCACCTTCACTCCTTATATTGATTGATGTCTCCAATTTGATTGCTGTCTAGATCTGTGGCGGCAATACATGATCTTTTTGGTGAAAGCCATTCAGTTTTTTTTGAATGTGCTACAGATATTCAATGTGACAGAAGCCAGGGTTTTGCTCATTTAAAATACAAATCAATAATCTCCTCGTAGCGGTTTGTCTGTTGATGCCAGGGCAGTCTGCTCTGTCTATGATGCGCTAAAGTTGTTCGCTGTCCACGTTGAGCATTTTAAAATAATGCACCGATACTGAGTGTAGGACTGTTCTACCCAGAGTTTTATTCAATGTCAGGCTCGTGATTATTTTGTGATTCTACTCAGAGGCTCCTCGTGGGTCTGGCCGCCACCCATGGATTTCAAGTACGTGAGTAGAAAAATGGTCAGTGGAAATCCAAGCTCCAGTGGTTCAAAACTGGTTTTGATTTTTTTTCATCTGAGCGCAGACAGACCCAAAGCTCTCCGCTTGAATTTGATTTCATGTCATGTCCTTGTCCATACTCCCACAACTCCAGTGGACATAAGAGAAACTTTACCAATTAACTTTTACCTTGAACTTTGTTGACAGCGCCACAATATTACATCAGTCAAAGCCAAAAACATAAGGTTGGCTGAACCATACAGAATACAAACCATAGTCCCCTAATTCTCCAGTGAGTGTCTCGATGACCTTGTCGTGCAACGAACTGTTGCAATTCATCATCCAACTGTCGGTGGGTATCTGTTGTGTCGTTCTGTTTTGTAAAGCTTAAAAATTATTTATTTTGTGTCAACTTTGAAAGCAGAGATACAAAACTAACAAAAGCTTTTCTTGCAATGTTGATTTTTCTCCTTGAAAATGTTCTTTTATCAAGTGTGAATGTGCCAGATAGGTATTCTCTCTTTTCACTTCACTCTGACATAGGAGACAGTCTGTTTTATTTACAATCCTCTTTGATGGATTATGCCAGAATGACCCATTCTTCAACCCTTTCATGTCATTGGAAAACCCTGTAGTGTCATACTCTAGTTCTCAGGGCAGACAAATAATGAGCTTGGGAGTTTGTTTCTTTAAATTTGTATTAGATTTTGATCCTTTGGATTATCTCCCTATCTGCTGTCATGCCCAAGGCCTCACATTTTGTATGAAAAAAAGGTTCCATTTTGTCTGAACTTTTTCAGAGGTAAGAAAGAAAAGTAACATCAGAGTGAAGCTCATTATGTATAATTGAAACTCTATTATTGAATCCCTTTTAATGTTCGCCTAACAAATTCTAGAGAATAAGTGGCATGAGGTTAATTCAAGGGCTTGTGCTGCAAAGGCCTCTTAAAACTCTGTTGTGGAGATTTGGGTGACCTCCGACTGCAGTTCTTGCTGGATCCTCCTAGAGCGAGAGCTGCGGGGGATCCGGTCCAAGCCTAGTCATACTGGCTTCTTCCCAGCTTCTGATGGTGCGCAGACGGATACGGGCTCCCTGGTGGTGTTACGACCCCTAGTCAGACTGTTCTGGTCCATCCGAGTCCGACATGGGAGGCAGAAATCCCTGAAGCATCTCTTGAAGTTCTCATCCAAAAATGCGTAGAGGACTGGGTTGAGGCTGCTGTTGGTGTAGCCTAAGGCAATGCACAGGTGCCAGCTGGCTATCACAAAGGGGTTCCTGTTGTCAATCTCCACCAGGGTCCTCACGATGATGAAGATGTGGATG
The DNA here is from genome assembly GCA_034670385.1 of Hoplostethus mediterraneus. NCBI lineage: Eukaryota > Metazoa > Chordata > Actinopteri > Trachichthyiformes > Trachichthyidae > Hoplostethus > Hoplostethus mediterraneus. Next base: position 2,707,150 of record JAXDDW010000028.1, on the reverse strand, counting down.
GGCGTCCAGCAGATGATGAAGGCTGCCACCACCACCAGGACCATGCGGGTGATGCGGCGCATATTGCGATCTTTCTCCTTGGAGCCGGAGAGCAGACGGACACTCTTCAGACGCAGGATCATCAGGCCATAACATATGGTAATAACCATCACAGGAACCACGAAAGCAAAGATGAACACACAGATCTTAGTCACGGTGTCCCAGTACCAGTCAGGGTCAGGGAACTTCAGCATGCACATGGTTTTACCTGGAGAGAGAGGCGAGGTGGAGTTAGACAGGATAAGAAAAGTGATTGTAGGGATGGGGGAAGAGGGCTTCACTGTCAAGGAGGGTTAGACCAATATGTTGCTGTGCTGATATATCAGGCTGATATTGGACTTTTGGTAAAAATCCAGATTCAATCGAGAGTTTTAGTGTCCTATGGTGTGAATAATGATTCAGTGGCTTTTCCACACAGCCAAGAATATAATTCTGGGGGAACACTGATTACTTTCTTCTTTCTGGCATGAAATTGTCAAATTTGCACAAAATACTGACAATCTGCATCAAAATTATTGGGATCAGCCTTCAAAAACCCATATTGGTCAAACCCAAACATCAAGATTCAGGGATTTTGCTTTGTCTCAGAGTGACAGCGTTAAAATACTGATATATGCACTGGCATCCAGTATTGTAAACACTAGACTACTGAGCACTGAGCACAGAGAGACTTTTCAAAAATAAAGCGAAGAAGATACTGAAATAAAGCAGTGGAAGACAACATGAAATGTTATCTCACCATTGTCTGCCACCTTGGTCACAGCCACGATCATAATTGGCACCCCAATGGCTGAAGACAGGACCCAGATGAGCACGTTGATCAGCTTGGCCTTAACCGGCGTTCGAAAGCCCAGCGCCCTGACCGGGTGGCACACCGCGATGTAGCGGTCCACACTCATCATGGTGAGGGTGAAGATGCTGGTGAACATGTTGTAGTAGTCAATGGCGATAATGACTTTGCACAGGATCTCCCCGAAGGGCCAGGTGCTCATGAGGTACTTAGCACTCTGGAAGGGCAGCGTGCTGGTGGCTAAGGCATCGGCAAGAGCCAGGTTGAAGATGTAGATATTTGTGGCCGTCTTCATCTTGGTGTATCTGATTGTGGGTACAGAGCAGATGAAAGTGTTTGCGATAAAGAGAGCAACTGGGTATAGAATTCTCCTATGGGATATAGGGACTTAAAGCAATATTCACAGTACGATGTGTTTTGATGTCCTAGATGAAGAACTAATTGCCCCATGCTATGGATACGTAGAGCTGAGAACATGTAATGCTGATTTAGCTTAAGCCTATTTTCTCTAAATGAGTGGTTTGAGATAATGGATACAATTGGCTAGTTAGCCTGTGATCAAGCATTCTATTTGCAGGGAAATCGCCAGAGGGTGTGGAGGGAAAAAACACTACGACTATCAAATTGAAGTGCATATAAATTGCATGTACTGGACCTTACTTTTAACTTGGGAATGTGCATTTTTTTTGCGTGTGTGTGAGGATGACAATAATAATCAGATATATGAAGAAGAAAAATAACTGAAGCAGCTTTGAATGCATTTTCCATACAGATATTGGCTTATTGTGGTCAGAAATTCTCATCAGCAAGGCATGAATGTTCACATATGCTTCCTTTTCACCAGAGAAATCTTCCAACATGGAGATAGCATTCTATTTCCTTGAATAATGTCAATAAAAGCCAAATACAATCCAATTTATAGACATAGCAGCACCACTCAAAGGGCAAGCATAACACAGAACCAGAAGAATACAAAGAATGATTCAGACATATGGGGATATGAGGATGCTGTATGAATAAGTTGCGGTGGGGCTTTTACTCTGCTATGTATTTTTAAATAATAAAGAACGGATTAGATAACTGTGGCACCCGCAAGCACAATAGCTGTAACTCATATGTAAGGGCATCTTCATGTCTGACACGCTGAAAAGTGACATTCATACTACTGATGCAATCTTTCCTGTTTTGTGCCTGTTAGAATGTGCACAAGCTCATGCAGTAATGTCTATCTATTGATTCTTCTCCTGTTCATTTTTCACACAGACAGTTCAGACAATAACCTAGGGGTGTTGGGGTGTGCGTGGGGGGGTGATGCTATTGGAGTCATTTCCTTGCAGTTACATAATCTAATGCTTCGAAATCAGGGGGTTGACCATAATGCACTAGCTTTCACTCAAAGTGACACCAAAATAGCAGGAACAACCTACAGTGAGAACATGGACGTAACGTTGAAAATTGGCCCTTGGGAACGAACAACAGAGGTACCGCGTCAGCGGAGCAATATGGTATGACCTGGAAATTTCACAATTGCAATAAGAGTGTAATGCTGGAATTCTTCTGAGTCTGCACTTTTCTCTCCCAGCACAGTATGGACCCAATTAACAAGTCCAGGGTGGGTTGTTAATGTGGGGGCAGGTTTTGAAGTTTGAAGGAGTACAATGTTCAATGTACAATGTTCCCTCCACGCTGTAATAAAGAGCTCTAATCTAGAAACGCCGCAGGCAGCAGCGTGGCAGCGTTTTGTGATTCCGATGGGGGGAAACGTCTCTCTAATCGTCAAAATTAAGTTCAATTGGAGAGCTAAACTCTCTCCCTTTTCGAGCGAATAATGCAGCCTCGTTTTTTGCGTGCAATCGTTTTCCCCGCGAGCTGAGAGAACTTGTGAATATCATTTGTCAAAAATGAGGCTTTAGACATCCCTATTCCAAGGAAGCGAGATACTCGAAAATAACCGATAAAGCGTGCAATCTAGCTTGCTTTGATGTACAGAATCAAAAGCTTTGCCCTTGTCAGGCTTTGACTAGTCTGACTGTAATTGTGCACAGTGGCTTACAAGTGCTAAAGATTGCATGCCTCTGGGTAAGCTGCTAATATAGGGTTAGGGTTAGGGTTACATATTTAGAGTCCCTTGACCTGAGAAGTGTGTTGGTAACTTTACTGATTATTTGACTATCAAGTCTTTAAAAGTGCCAACATCTATCAACTCGATCAACAAAACCAATGAATTTGAATCTAGAAACAGTGAATCCAGCATCAGGTTTTCAGCATTTTCACATATTTCTCCTTCTTTCCTAACCTCGGCGCCCACATCAGTGCTCGCCTGTAAGAAACAAGCGTACTGAGCTTTCAATGGTTGATGTAAGGGGCTTGTTTATGAGGCAAAACTCAATATTAATGTAAATCCTTTGAATCCTTTAAGAGCATATGAAAAGCATCTCTTACTTAAAGGGAAAGGTATTGACAAAAATGCCATTAAGTCATCAGTTGTCAAGGAGAAAGATTGCTGGTTGGAGTCAAGGCCATTTAAAGTGGGGAACTCACTGCTCTTATATTCTTTGTGATGTAGTTCTGCACCTCCATCTGTTGGAAGCCTTTGATTTCGGCACCCGAACCTCGCCTATTGTCAGCAGGCGAGGATTACATTTATTTTGAGATTCACCTTCATAATTGAACTGCCCTGGACACTAATCCAAGCTGATGCGATAGGTCCACACACAATACCCCTGCTTCTTGCCAACTCTGCCACTTCCTCCCTCCCTTAAGGAAACTAGCGGAGTGCAGCTCAACGTCACGCTGCCCAGGGTGCCGGAGAACGAAAATGAAATGGTGAAATGGAGTGTTTTGTGAATGGAGGGAAATGTGATTTTTTTTTTTTTACGCTGCCAAATTACAGCGAACGGTTGTGGGGGACACTCGCGGTTTAAACACCCACCCCCTTTTTTGTATGCCCCACAGAGGCTGTCAAGGCTGTCCGATCCCTTCCTCCTTACCCATTCATTCGGTGCCAGATCCCCGGTGTCGGAGGGAGGGAAGAGGCGCTTTAGTCGACCGAGGGCTAATGCTGAAAGCTGCCCTCCGCGGCCTTCATTGCCAAACAAACCATGATGTACACCCACCTATGTAGCAAGTATCGATCATCCCCTAACCGATCTCTGGTCTCTTGTCTCCAAGTGAATGATTCCCCCCCCCACCCCCCACCCCCCACCCCCTCATTCAGCCGGCCATTAATCAAGTGTGGCCTTCGTCCGCTCACCCCTTGCGCCTCTTTACACATTTACTTGCTGATACACAAGTCACACTCAACTCTGCTGTTGTTTCCAGGGCTGAAGGCTATAAGCCACACACTGACACACAGACGCTGCTGGGTATGGGGGGGAAGGCACGCAGCGAGACACTGTGGCCACGTTGACTCTCAAAATAAATCGACTGACACACACACACACACACACACACACACACACACACACACACACACACACACACATAGTGATGCTCCTATTGGCAACTGGCTACGATATTTCCACTCCTTGTTCCTCATAAAAAAACAACACAAACAGCCTCATGCTGTACCACTGTCTCTCGTTACAGGAGCACAGGATCTCCACCGGATCCCCTTTCTTATTAAAAAGATTATCCACACTTTATGCCCTTTATGCCCCATTTGAAACACAAACCAATCCATCATTGCGTAGGAAACTGATTTGGGCCGCCGACCACTCGAAAATAGATTACACGCTCTGCGCTGAGCCGATCCTCATCTAACAGGTGTGGCGGCGGCGATACGAGCGGAGAGCGGGGAGACGGCTGACGGATGCTAAGTGGAGTCTAGTTGCTACCGACCTGCTCTGTGCGGCAGAGTGGACCGTCCCCAGAGATTGGCAGTCACACCAAGGCCTCTCATCGCCACAGTAGCCCCAACGCCTGATTCACACCGACATGAGCATCCATGCAGAAACAACTATAAATGGGGGGTGTGTGTGTGTGCATGTGCGTGTGTGTCTATATCCAGGGGTTTGGTGGGGGGTAAACTTTTGGCATGGCATATTCTCATAATACATCATGGCATGGATGGACGTATGAAGAAAGTTTTTATTGGTGGTTGTTTGCCTTATGATGATTACCGACTGGAGGTCACAGTTTACCCTCCTTTTGATTTACCACTACACCACTTTCTCTATCTGTGTGTGTGTGTGTGTGTGTGTGTGTGCCTTCCAAAGCTTCTTCCCTGTTTACAGAAATGAAAACACATTAACACGCTCAACTTGCCTCTGCTTCCTGTAAGGGCATCCAGCGACGGGCCCTCTCCCTCACAGAAACAGTAAATCGCTGCTCGCCATTCAATTCAACCGCCATTTCAACCCACCCATCTCCTGTGTTTCGTCTCCCTCTGCACCCTCGCTCTCTCTCTTTCTCCATCTCACATTGTTGTCATTCAGCTTCTCTCCGGCACTTCTACCTGTAAATATTTTGATTCGACTTTGGTTCAATATCCAAAGATTGCAGAGTCTCACTTCTGGCTTTTTTTCCCTATTCAACGCGGCATCTCTGTCTGGCCCACTCTCTCTCTCTATTTCTCTCTCTCACACATGCATTGATAGATTGCAGGAGAATACCCACAATATGTGTCTGATAATTCGGGACCATGCTTTACGACTCATGTCTTTATTGTGTTCTATAGCTTGTCAGGTTTGTGGGCCGGGCCATGTCATCCTGTTATCCTCCTGCGTGACCATCATGAAGCGCCTTGAATTTACTACAGCAATTAATGCTGACGGGTGTGATTGAGAACACATACACACACTGTATGAGATTAGTAGTTAATTAATTTGATCATTAAGGGCAAGCAGATAAGGCGTGTACTGCCGGGGAGCTGCTTGCCCATGACAACCCAGGCATCGGCTGTTTTATAAGCATACAGGTAGGGCTGGATGATTTCTCGGAAAAAAAACCAAATGACAGCGCACGTGTCCTGTATCTCCTGGCTGAATGGGTAAAGGCTTCAAAGGTGAGGGGGAAAAGGGGAAAAAACGAGATCTGGTCCAATGAGTTGAAGATTTTTCCTTTTAATTGCCCTTTTTTATCAGCCTATGTTCATGGACTGTATGATGGAGCTGAGGTGCTGCCCTGCCATGTGAACAAATCCCTTAGCTGTGGTGTAGTTACAGCCAGTGGTGTAGTGGTAAAGTAAAAAAGGAGGGTAAGCTATGACCTCCAGTCAGTAATCGTCATAAGGCAAAGAACCAGCAATACAGACAAAAATATTCTTTAAGAAAAACATTAATTTATGTTATATTTCCTCCATTCTCCTCATATATCTTACATCAGTCAGTCATCAAATCAGCTTTAAAAGGAGGGTAGCTTTTATTCTGCAGATAAAAAGGTGGGTAAAACAAGTTGAAGTGGGCTTATCCTCCCCAGTTACAGTAAATGATCAAGTCCTGGGCCAGCAAAGAGGCTAACACATAACGTATACGCTAAAGCCAAAATCCCCTCTGAACAAATGCTTCCCTGGCTTAGGATTCAATTGAAGATAAAGCTGGGATAGTCCACAGGTATCTGGGAGGTAATGGATCCTATGCTTGACCAGCCCTCTGCCCTGAGGCAAGGCTGAGACAGACTGAGAAACAGCTCATGAGATGAAAGGTTCAACCTGCCCACCTGCTTCATATTAAGCTCCCGCTTTTGTTGTTGCTCAACGCGGGAATGATGGAGGAGTACCCTCATGCTTTATGCAGGAATCTCGCTCGCACACACACACTGAACGCTTAATGTGCAGCCACCCATAAAAGGGAGGGTTATTTGAGGGTTCGTAATGGGTCCTAGCAAATCAGATTAAAGACCCCAGTGTGGTTCCTAAAAGGTATTTTAACATGGCTGGTTAGGAGCATTTCATTCACTCGCAGTTCTTTACAGCATCGTAAAGCTCCATGAGAGCATATATGTGCTGTAGAGAACCTAGAGAAAGGGTTCTTTATAGCACCAAAAGGGGTTCTGCTAGTACAACCATGAAGAACCATTTTTTATATGGAAGGCTTTGTGTTGAAAGTGTATTTTCCAAATGGTAAATGCTTGCATAATGAAATAAAGTTACACATTTTATATCTTTTACAGTGTTCCCCAAAGATTCAACTTCTGAGATTTTACAAAACGCCCAATATTATCACTCAAATTCCTTAGTTATTCATTAATTAAGGCATTAAGTGCCTTATTAAGGCCTCACGTGCACACTATTAGGATATTATGACTGCATTATCATCATTATACTCATGTGCATGTCTTACAGCATTGCAAAATATTAATTTCTGATCGCAATATAAGAATTGTGCTTGAAGCAGCTTGAAAACCTCACCGCGCGCTCCAAGTAAAGTGTGGCTGAAGGCTCTCACCTCACCACCCCGTACATGACGAGGATGTTGCCCAGGAGCCCCACCACGCAGATCACGGAGTAGAGAGCCGTGATGGATATGGCTATGGCCAGCCTGCTGCCCGCCAAGCCCGTCTCCTCGACCGGTAAGGTGACGTTGGACGGGATGACCGAGTACAGGTCGGACAGGGAGAGCTCGGCGCAGGGGACCGTGAACGGCTCCATGGTGAGGCGGGCGCGGCGCTGTCCACTTTGTCAGTGGTGCTGAAAACTTGTGTCCCCGGCAACTCGGCGCTCGTCGGTCGTCTGGGAAAAGGGGGGCGGGGTGGTGGGGGACGGGGTCCGGGGTCCGGGGTCCGGGTAGAGAGGCTGAAAGACTTTCCAAAAGAATATGAAGAAAGAGAAAGAAAAGAAAAAACAAAACTCTGCGCTGGAGCGTCTAAGAAAGGCTCGGTGAGGACGCTGCTCTCTCTTCTGTCCGGACGGAAAAGGTGGCTGGCACCCCCCTCAGCACCGGTCAGCTGTCAGTAAAGTGGCTGTCTTCGACTCTGGGCTCTCCAGGATCCCCACCTCGCCTCCCGGTAGCTCCGTTTTAACCGCGCGTCGACGTCAAGGCTGCGCAGTTAACTGGCATATGGGCGTCAATTATACTCCCCATACCTTAACACCAAGTGAGTCCAAATGTGATCTTTTAGTTGTTTTGTTTTTTTTAATCATCACAGAGTGAAGAGGAAGCAAAAAATGACCAGTCGTTTATTTAGAATCTACGAAATCCGCATTCAGGACCGATGTTCCCTCTAAGCTGATTGATCACATTGATCGAATGGAGCTGTTGCTCCACTTTGTCCTCAGAAAACGAGTCTGTTTATTTCAGCGGGTTTTGAAGTTTTTGGTGGTATTAGAGGCGGAGACTTTGCATACCTTAGGGTTTAGGGAAACTGACGCCTCTGCTTACAAGCTGTGACAATATCCAACCTAGCTGCCAAGAGACCACCTCATAATTAATAAGCCACTTAGGGGCCGGCGTGAAGAAAGGCTTCATGAGGGATATTTGTCTGCCATGGCACGAACGACAATGTAGTCCATTACAAACTAACAACTATAGCCTGATACATTTTAGAAGGATATAATACAAATATCACAGCAAGACCCTTTAGGGAGGGATATTATAGGAACATTATAGTGATACCAAAGACGATATGTGTTTTTTATCTTCTTTGGTATACCAAAAGGTCACTATAAACTCACTATTGTGTACCACAGATACACTATAAGACCCAATATGACTATTATAAAATATTATAGGAGATCAAAATACCATAAAACACATAAGGTCACTATGAACCCACTACTGAGTACCAAGACCCTATAGGAATATTATAGGAATAGTATACTTGATTTGTCCTTGGGGGTCATGTACTTTCCAAAATAATGCAATTCAAAAGAAAAGAAAAGTAACAGAAGATCCTCTGCTGGACAGACACAGTGAATGGATATTTCATTGGCTTCAGCACCAGATCAGGTTGTGCAGAGAACACTGTCCACTCTGGGGCCTATGCGTTAGCTACTTCATCCCAGTCAGAGTGCCTAAATGTGTCACGTCGTCCTGTAGGATTGATCATGCAAAGGCAGTCAAGGCAAATAGCAATTATAGTGGCGTCTCCAGAGCAGAAAACGGCTGATCGATCTGGGGTGTATTCCACTTGCTCGTCAACGGTTATCTGATGGCTCCGATGTCCCCCCTGGGAAATGAATTGCTTAGCAGATATACTACCTGTGTAGGGACTCCTCAATGATTCAGATGGGTCATGAGGAACAGCTCTATCACTTGCCTTAACCCTACCTGTCTATACCGCCCCCCTCCACTCCAAGCATACCCCTACGCTACCTCTGTCTTGACAACATCGACCACATTGATCAGCCTCCTCCGCTGTGTTTGCGGCGCGATATTCTTATGCTGCTGGATGTAATTATGCATCGGTTACTCATGCTCACACCACGAACTCCCTTCGTGCCATGTGTAATGGCACAAAGCATTTCCTTGACAGGGCTCTGTGGCATTTCATTAGGGTTCACCGTCTGCACCACACTTTTCATATGCTTTGCACTCAGTGCAGTTCCCAGCGTGCCCCCCCCCCGCCCACGCGGAGACATCACCATAAGTCCTAATTACCTCTCAGCGAAATTGTGGAAATCCACTGATTAATCGTATCGTTGTACATTTTCCCCACGCCAGACACAATGCAAGTCTTCTTTTGCTGTGCTAAACAGTCTGGTCTTCACCTAGCCAAATGAACAGAGAGGGTAAAAAAGAAAAAGAAAAGGTGTTAGAAGTCACAAACTACAACTTGATCTTAGAGAAGCAGGCTTGTGACTGGATGACCGGTCAGTTCAAATGCTGCCGATGTGCCACTGAGCAAGGCACCGAACTGCTCCAGTGCAGTGAGTAACATTCCCAGTGTGAACGTGTGTAACTGTCTGAATGTGAAGCAGGGGCATTTCTGGAAAAGAGCATGGAGCTCAGTCTATCCCCCGCCCCCCCCCCCCCGCGCGCCCCACCATGTGTCATGGCAGCTCATATCCCTTGCGGCACCCAGTTATTCTTTTACCCCCCTCCTAGCCTCCTCTGTTTTTGACTATGAGAGAAAAAGGTGAAGCATGCGATGGATGGATGATTACACCTTGTGAATTTGGCAGCAGAGGCAGTGGCTTACATCATCCGAACCTGAGCCGTGTCATGTAACTTCTACAATATGCTGCCAGTGCATATGATCAGGTAAATATGAAATGTCAAGACACACTCCCTGGAATGGGGGTTATCATTCAAACTTAAAGGTTGTTATAGAAAAATACACCCATCTTACCAGCCTAAAAGTCTTGCCAGGCACCATACATTCACATTCATTTTAGGTGTCAAGTATGGTCACTGGTGGGGAATCTTCTCTGCCCACAGGAAGTGATGAATCCAAACTCCTAAACGGCATTAAGCGAGTGCTCCTCCAATCTCACTAGACACTAATAAGAAGACATTTAGGTCCCAGGAGTGTGCAGTTTCTGGGTAAAGAAGTCCTTCAAGCTTTCGAAAAAAATCCTAACAATTATCTCTCGCTGGTACGTGGGGGCGCCAACGTGCAAAGTTGCCTCGTGCAGCTTTAATTACCAGAATTCAATTAATGAATGGAATTGTGCGAGTAATTCAATCGACAGGAACACGCGGAAAAGCAATTTGTTGCGCTCGAGCATCATCTTGAAGTGGGAAACACTTCATCTCACTATACTGGTTTTCTTTCAGTGCTACCAGGTAATTAATCACAGCCTTCTTCTCTTTCTGTTTTGCTGGCATAGAAAGCTGAGGCGTCTTCTTGATTTAGAGTCTAGAGAAGGGAGAGTTTGAGTGTGTGTGTGTGGTTCTCTGTATGATTTACAGCATGTCTATTTTGTCTATATGCATTTTTTGTGTTTTTGTTTTATGTATATTTTCTCTATGTGATACTGAATGTTTATTTGTGTATTTTTATGGCACTACTTTTGCACCTGTTTTCATACAGAACACTGGGTTTCCTTGTGTATGAAATGCTCAATTGAAGGTAAACTTTGACTCAACTTGACTTTGTTCCTTTCATCCTACCGAGTAGCTCATGTCGAGTGTATTACTGCTTACCGCCAAATGGGGAACTTTCTACTCCCTCCTCGTCACCAGCGGAGCAGATGGAGGTGGAAAGGTGAGAGATGTCGAGACACATTAGCTCCAGCCCTGTTTCCCTTCACACTCTGGGAAACAGACGTTGGTGGGGACCAGAGTTGGATCTTTCTTCGGGGCTGGGCTCCTGCCATAACCATATGCTAAACCAGGACTCTCTGCATCCCTGAGTTGAGCTTTTATTGTCAGGCGTGAGCAAATCGCGCCGATTAACTCATATCACGATTCCGAAAATGTAGTCGTATCAGCATGCTCCAGTAAGTCTGCAGACCAAGCACAAAGTGTGGAAACCTCTGCAGAAAAGTTGTTTTCTTACCTCTGCCACTGAGTTGAGTAAATCAAAATCTTTTTCTTTTTTTTCAAACTGTTGCTTGGCTTCTACCTATGTTTAGAAAACTTCCCTACACCTAACCTCCTTTCTTCTCTTTTCAAATTGTATTTTTTTTCTGCACAGCAGTCATTTAGTTGCAGCGCGGCTATTTTAGCAACAAGTGTGACATTCACTACTTGATGAAAGTGGCTTATTTTAGAATTAATTATGAGCAGCGGTGGAAATCTCAACCATCTCTTTGCAAGCTCATTAGCCAACAACCACCAGTGGGCTGTGGCTGACACAACGGCGGGCCTGCTGTTCCTCACTCTGACGTCGAAGCGTTACTAGCGTATTAACCTGCTGCTTAGACTGGCACATGTTCTCTTGGCATTGCCGCTCGCTTCATCAAGAGCGTGGTGCCAAGCGCGCAGCTGCTCTCAAATTGTTTGGCGTTAAAAATTACACTGCAAAAAAAACAAAAAAACTGACTGAACATTAAATAAATACCCACCATCATTTTTCAGATTGCCTTTGCCGTCGGGGGCCCGTGAGTTTAAAATAACAGTCACAACAGCTGTACAATGGGCTGCCTTGTGTGTATTTTTTTGTATAAATGTGCACACGCTTGTATCAACAGTGAGCCGCGAGACGGGGCAGGTTGCAAAACGGGAGGGAGCCGAAGTCGCCGAACCATATTTGCTCTCGATCTTGTTTTCAATCAAAGCGCCCGCTATCCTCCAACCGCTCCATCCCGGTGATAAATGGGCGGCGCTGTGCGGTTGAGAGCAAAATAGAATAAAACTTCAAAGCTCTGTTGGACCTTTTCACGCGTTCTTACTATCAACCCTGTTGGATGTCATGATATGGTGGATGTGGAAGGCCTGTTTAATGGCCCTCCTCCGCGCCAAACAACAGGCCGCCAATAGTCTCTTTACGCCTCTTTCCATGAAAACTGTATTTGCCCTTCAGAAGGAATTTTGAGCGGCAGAGACAAAGAAATGCTGACTGTCACAAAATAGAGGGACTGAAACACCATTTCAAAGCCTAATTCTTGTTTGAAAGGGAGGTTTCAATTCCAAATGGTCTCCAAACCTTAGACGCCAACCCCTGCCACTCAGGGTTCAGAGGAGGGGCGTCCACCTACGGAAAACGTGAGGAATTCTATTTAATTCAGTTTACAGTTTCAAAAGGGCAGGCACGTGCGTTGTGTTGCCGAACGTGATGTAATTGCGGGCAACAGGAACGCTTTGAGGCGAATATCTTATTACCGGTGTAGCACATTTCTCCAGTTTGATACCCCCAAAGGCAATGCGGGGCTTTGTTTACGCAGAGAAGTAGGAGATCTTCATTTGGGGGGCGGGATTAACCAGGGTAAATAAGCACCGAGCTTGCTGCGATAGCGTTAATCAAGTTGGCTCTGTTATCAGTATTAGAGCCAATTAGGGAGGTGTTTGGTTTGGGTCAGTCTTTGACATGGAATATAAGCAGACCTAATTGCTTATTGCTTTCCATGGAAGGCCCCTTCTTCTATGTTGCAATTATTGCCTAAGCGCAATAATAGTCCCTAAATATTTATGGTTCTGAATATCCTTTTGTTAGAGAAACAGATGAAGAAAGAGAGAGGAGGGCGGAGAGAGAGAGAGAGAGAGAGAGAGAGAGAGAGAGAGAGAGAGAGAGAGAGAGAGAGAGAGAGAGAGAGAGAGAGAGAGAGAGAGAGAGAGAGAGAGAGAGAGAGAGAGAGAGAGAGAGAGAGAGAGAGAGAGAGAGAGAGAGAGAGAGAGAGAGAGAGGCTCATGGTGAGCTTGTAGCAACATGCAACTGGAGCAAAGAGTCCACAGACGTCACATCAATAACCCCGTCCGTTCTTTTCTTTTTCACCGGAGGAAATCTATAGAAAAACACATTTCCTCTCTTCTCTGCAACACAGATGCTGGTTCAAACAAATGCCAAGTCTTCCACCACAATATTGCCAATTTGATCAAACCCCTGCCTTTCAAACGTCTGGAAACCGGCTGTTGTTTGTCCTAGGTTAATGTTGCTTTTCCTTTTGTTTTTATCTTCGTTTCTGGAAATGATGCAGCGCTGGGCAAATCTTCAACTGGGACCTCGGCAGTGTCTCCGTCCCTCAGGCCGCAGACTTGGCAGGGCCCGGCGACAGTCTGTCTCTCCGCCACCTATGGGACACCGGGAGGCATGGCGACCCCTCTTGGAACAGACTTCAGTGCTGTAGGTGGCGGGGATATAACCGTGGGCAAATCTGCTCGTCTAGTTGCCATCTGCGTCGGCCCGGGCCATAATTTGCCCCCTGGCTTGGGGCGGGGCGGGGTGGGCTGGGTTACCCCAGCTCAGCAAAAAAAAAGAAAAAATTCTAAAGGCAAAAAATGAACTGCAACACCACTGAGGCTTTGGAGGTTTATCAGTAGCAATGAATTCATACTCTCTTATGATGCTGATGCTGATGATGCTGCTAGTGCAAGAATAAACTCTTTCACATCATTCATGGTGGATTTCATAATTACCCAGTCTAGCTCTGGTAAAAACAACGTCATTGGTCTCCTGATTACCACCTGATGCCTCTTAACGACACCCAATCACAGGCATAATTAAAGTTTATCTGACTCAAATAAAACCACTCTCCATCACTGTGTCCCTTAATTGGATCTTTATAATCTATAATTGTCTAACAGCCGTGAATGATAATGCAGGAATCTTCTCCTGGAACTATATTATGCAGACACATATATACATATATATACATATATATATATATATATAATGCTGTATTTGTCTTTTTATCATCTAAGTCAGGTCCTATAATAAGTCTGAAACTGATGTACTCACTCTTGAATCATTTCCACTTTTTTACGCACAACTGTTCACAATTGGAATTTCTTAATAATTGGAAATAAATCATTGTAATAGATTTACAAATAAAATCAATCTAAAATATGTGAAACTCAATGATCTTGCCCTAGAGCTGGGGCAGCTGAGTGCCCTCGAAATCCACCACAATCCTCCTGTTTATTTCAAATGTAATTGGTACCCAATGATTAATATTGCGACCAGAGAAAATCCAACTTCAAAGGGAACACTGGTAGCGGAATCGTTCTCCCTAGAAAGTGATTTCGGGTTAGTGATTTCAGATGCCCTACTTTCAAAATAAAATAGGCACTATCTAATTCTGACTGTATTTGCTGATGGATGTGTTGTCAAGGCACATCTCTGACAAGTGTTATGATGGATGTGGAGGCAGAGACACCCACCGCCAGTGTCAAGCTAGCCAGAATAAAAACACAATAAACAAGACTTATATTTACACTATCACATTAGACCTGAATGCATCATCGGCTGGGGGTTTTACATGTAGGTGGAGAGCGCAACAGTGGTGGCACTAGCTGTTTTTCTTAGTGGAGAAAAAGTGAGAGTCGCACCCCTTAGTGCACAACGTAGAGACCGATGACCGCTACGATGAACATGAACATCAATGAACAGGCCATTGCTTCAGCTGAGGAGAAGCTTCCTGATGGCTAAAGACACCGAGTCGTGATCATAAATCTGGCTGTGGTCGCTGCTGGACTTCGCCACCAGCTGTGTTGTATAATTGAGCTGTTAGCCAGAGGTTCATATCTTATGCAGGTACCACTAATGACTGATGAGGGACTCCTAGTAATTGGGGACTAGTTCCTAATCTCCTGTTTGCTAAAAAATAAGCGACTGTAGGGTTGTTGCCGAGCTGCCTAAATGAGGTGTTTCATTCAGCATTTGCAGTTCCTCTTCACTCCCATGAATCACAAATACAAGTCAAGAAAAGATGAGGAGATTAAAATGATGTCTTTTTACATACATCTGATTATCATCTTCTATTCAACAACCTGTGGCTCTATTTTGTTAAAAACAACCCTGGTTAAAATCTTGATTAGGATATTGTAGGATCCTGCTTGCTTGATCTTATCAGGATCCTTAAAGATCTTGTAGGATCCCTGAAGATCTTGTTTAGGATCTTTGAAGATTTTGATAGAATAGATCTTGATTAAAGATCTTTAAAGTCCTTAATAGGATCCTTAAAGATCTTAAAGGATCTTTATAGGTCTTGATAGGATCTTTGAAGATCTTGATAGAATAGATCTTGATTAAAGATCTTAAGTCCTTAAGTCCTTAATAGGATCTATAATCTTAACAGGATCTTAACAGAATCTAAGATTTGATGGGATCTGAACAGGATGGCTAATGATCTTGATGGGATCTTACAGTTTTTTATGATCACTAACAAGCATTTAGCTATACTTAAGATACTTTTTCTAAACTCCGAACACAGCAATACACCTACATCACACAATTAGCCAAATAGTAAATTTTCTGCTCAAAACCACATTTTGTTAATTAAAAACTAAACTACATTTCAAAATGCTAAAAAAACGTTGTCTACATACACTAACTCTACCAAAACACTGCAAACCCGACTCAAAATCAAATCATTCTTTCAAAACACTAGCACGTTTTCTATCCAAGAGGAACATGTAGTCAATCATAGCACAACGACTTTCAAAATACTAACAGTTGATGGCATTACAAAAACTGCATTACTTTTCATGTTTAGTTCTACCTGCATACAATAGACAATATGAAATCCATTGTTTTTTTATAATTCAGTTTCCTTTTACTGTAAACCACTGTTTTGGTTGAGTGTTGAATGTGTGTGTCACGGCTCCAGCCCCGACCCCAGGGTTTCCCTATGTTTTTACCTCCCCTGTCTGTCTCTATGTCTGTCTCTGTGTGTGTGGCGTGGGTGTGGCTTCCTCTCCCGGCCCTGCCTCTCCTCCACACCTGCCGTGTATCAAGCCATCAGCCCAGCAGTACTTAAACCCCGGCTCTTCCACTCTTTTCCAGATTGTTCCACCAACTACCGTGGTAGTCACTCGCTCAGCCGCGCTTGATCACTATCAGAGTTTAGTCCCTTGTGTGCCTCCGGGTTGTCCTAATTTTAATTTAATGTTTGTTCTCGTCTTCTAAGATCCCCTGTATGCCTCCTTCCTCGTGTCTCCCCACCGAAACCCACCAGCCTGCCGGTCTCCCTCGTTCCTGCCTCACCTGCTTGCCCCAGCTCCTGTCTGCTCCCCTCGCTTCTGCCTCATTTGCTTGCCACAGCTCCATCCAGCCCAGCCTCTGCACCCCCCCACCTTCCCATCACCTGCTTCCTTAATAAATCCTCTTTTTCATACACCCTAGTCGTGGTCTGCATTTTGGGTCCAGATTCAACCCCAATCCTGACAGTGTGCATTTTTGGCAACATACTATCTAAAAGTGAATGAGTCATCTATACTTTATTGAATGTAAAGTAGAAAAAAATAGTAAGTGACAGAATTGCTGCACTAAAAGCTTTAGTAGCAACATGAAATTGCTGCCAGTGATGAACAAAAAAATCCAACATACATGGCTTTTGGGTCCAAGTGTGTAAAAATAAAATACACAAATATAGTAAAGGCACAGAAGGGAAAAAACACCAAAATGCACAGCCCTGTTCTACAGTTTTTTTACAGTCGCTAACATCCTTTTGTCCAATCTGTAGTTACATTTTCAAAACTCTAAACACAATTAGCACAACATCCATCTGTTGTGGACTGTAATCTGTAAACTGTAATCTATACGATCTTCAGCATTTGGCCACATGTTCTCGTCTACATCACATCTATGTCATCTCTCGCTATGCACCTTGGATAGAAACGCTTGGCATGCACAATATGTGTAAACACAGTATGTGTAAATACTTTTCAGTATGTCCTACTGTATGTACTGTAACCCATGTTTACATGTAGAGTAGCATAGTGTAAAACTTACTATAGAACAAGACATTAGATAGACACCATACCTGGACGTATTGGTGCCGGTGCTGGTGACCCGCTCACTGTTCCTTTCAAAAGGAACTGTGTACAACTGTTTCATTCAAACTCTCTGTTTGGTCTATTTTACACAACTTAAATCAGCTATTTCTCAATGTGTCAGTGATCTGTTCATTCCAAAATGCTTATCAGCTGTTTCAATAAAGCTTTTGAGCTGCTGTTTTTGCAGAATTAGGTTTTCATTTCTGGCATGCTGTGTGCAAGCATTTGTAAATAAGATAAGAAATATCCATAATTATGGTATTGGGTAAGCTTGTATGTAAAGAAAATCTAAGCATTTTAGAAATGTGTTAATTGACTGCTTATTGTGTGAAAACGACATGAATTGTGTTAATGGTATGGTCTACAACTGACGGATGTTGTGCTAATTTAGTTTTGAAAATGTGACTACAGATTGTTCAAATTTGAGAGAGATCCTATCGACAGCCAGGATCTTGCCCAGGATCTTGCTCCTAATTAGGATCCTAGGTGGATCTTTAAAGATCCTACAGGATCCTGGGAAATATTTTTTACCAAGGAAACAACAATCCCTACATCGAGCAACAAATTCCAGAAGCAGTAAGAGAAGGCCTTGGTTGAAATTACCACCCAAGGTTATAGATTATTAGGAGTACTCCCTCTTGTTAAAGGTCTTTCAAGAGCCAATATTTCGTCCTAAAGGGAAATTTACCAACGGGAGCTCCCATCGGTCCTTTGTCTCGCATGTTCGAAAGCAGTGTCACGGGCTCAATAAGACTTGGACTTGCAGCGTTCCCATTTCGTTGTCCCGTTTGTCCGAGAGTTAATCAAAGCAAGGTTACTCCAAATTAGACGGCCTTTGTGTATTGAATACGTGGCTGTTTGATCACTTGGTGGGACCTTATCTCTCATCACTGTAATGACCACTGACCTCCGGCGCTCCCTGGGCCACCACCGAGAGCCAGTCTGATAATGTCTTATATACAACCCACTAATGACACACCCCTAGGCAGTCCTCCACCTACCTCTATTCCATCTTCCTTTCTAGAGTCGGTGACAGACTTGAAATCCAACGGCTCTGCCCTCGCTTTTCATTATCAGCTTGTGAAAAGACTATTTAGTGCAAAACAAACAAACAAAAAAATCACCATTCACATCAAATTGTATGTTTCCATATTTGGGACAATAGACATCAGTCTGAGATACAAGCGAGGTTCAGCGTGAGGGTTATACAATAGCCTTAGTCATCCCCTGGCTGTAAAACAAAGCCTTGGATGTCATGTTTAATGAGGTTGATGATGAAGCTCATTGATGTCGTCTCATCCAGGGAGGATGCCTGCGGGGCTTGCAAAGTGTGTGTGTGTGTGGGTGGGTGCGCCTGTGTGCAAGTTTATGCTGAAGTGGGCACAAAGCGAGCAATCATACCCTGATAAGCCAAGGTCTTTGTTGTCCAATACTCAACATGTTAAAACGGTCTTATATTTCATTCTAGCTGGTAATAAAAAGGCAGGAAGTCTTCAACCTTGAATTTAAGTCAATGCAGTGTATTGTCAGAAAATCTCAACAGTCAGCCAAATGTGTCCACCTTCCTATGGGATGCATGATTTGTCCGCTGCAGCCACTTATCTGCTCCGTGGTTCAGAAGAGACGTAACTTTAATGGTTTGGAGCTCAAACACACATACACACACACACACTTCCTTTGCGGGTAAATGGAAAGATGATTGATATACTCTTCTCCTCAAAAGGCCCTATGCTTTTCAGCAGTAGGTACACACTGCTGAGCTGAATGTCAATGAATTAGATTTTTGCAATGAAGCCGCTAAATGGGATTCCTGCAACACTGAACGGTGTGGGTACAGGGCCCACTTCAAAAAGAACCGCCATGTCTGCAAGTCGCGAAAAAATTTTTTTTCTTTCAACGTGAAAAGGTGCACGCGACTATTAAAGAGAAAATTAAATGATTTCGGTATATTTATCTAATGTATTGCTATACTGAACAGTTATTTTTCCATTGGGCCGAACCTTCTGATTGGTTTTCATATTAAAATCTACGTCACCGTCTTCGTCCTTCCTTCACATTCCTTGGCCTCCTAGCTTTCTTTTTTTTCAGTGAGTAGACTCTTAGAAGACGTCTCCGCTACTACTGTAAGACGTTTCAGGTCAGACGGGCGCATCTATGAATAACTCCTCATGATGAAGGGTATGAAAAAAAAGCCTCTTCGAGAAAGCAAACATTTATACTCAAGAGTCTTGAAAGCTGCAATGGAAAATGAATCAATAAGTCATACGGTGCAAGTCATTTAAACTGAGCTCTGAAGAAATGACTATACCGGTGAATACAGATGCTGGGCATACTATGGGCATTGTAGAAGAATATGCAGGTATGAGAGAGAGTGACAGAATAATGCAAATATTCCAACTCCCCATATTGATGTTGTTTACAGTTATTTCACGTTATTGTCAAAGACGATCGCAAAATGAGCTTCAGTAAAACTCAACTTCTAAAAGCATAGAAGTAAACATACAGAATGTGTGTTCGAGGCAAAAATAATCCATCCTTTGAGGGGGGGAGGGGCCATCTCTACCCCCACGCTTATGCCTATACTACCAGTGTGCTGCAGCTGTTTTTTTATCTGTCTTTATCAGACGCTCCTCTTTGCCTGAGAATCTGACCACTGTCGTCATGTTGATTCGAACATTTTTCTGACTCCCCAAAAGGTAGGGTGATGGTAAAAAAAAAAAAAAAGAGTTTGAACAGATGAAGGCAGATTTAGACGTTGACAGAGAGAGAATTAGAGAAAGAGAGAGATGCAAGTTCAAGTTTGATCAGCAGCTTTTATTGTCTTTATTGCATTTCCTTTTATCCTGGGGCTGTAGTTGACCTGATTATTGACCCCTCACTGGGGTCAGGAATAGACCTTCAGTGGTCGGTGTTTATCCTTCTGAGGGTCGATCATATGTCAAATTGTGGTTTTCTCTACTGGGAGGAAAGGCTGTAGCAACAATGCTCAGAGACCTTGAAATGGACTGAATTTTCCAATCCAATGGCTGTGCTGCAAATCAAAAATTCTATAGGGTCCCATAGAACTGCTAACATGCCAGTCAACCCAAGAAGAAAAGGCTCTCTACAAAACCAGACCACTGGATGTTCTGACCATCCATTCATGATGGGGATTTTTATAGCTGCTGCTGTCTTGCTGCCGTGCACGTCTTGAGTCGACAGCAACACATCATGAAACCAAAGGTAAATTGTTTTTGCCTCCACCTCATGAA
The DNA here is from genome assembly GCA_034670385.1 of Hoplostethus mediterraneus. NCBI lineage: Eukaryota > Metazoa > Chordata > Actinopteri > Trachichthyiformes > Trachichthyidae > Hoplostethus > Hoplostethus mediterraneus. Next base: position 2,686,814 of record JAXDDW010000028.1, on the reverse strand, counting down.
TCTTTTGAACAGTGAACCCGCTCTAGGGCGACTGTATATATTCACTAAGTATAAATCATCCCAAGGACGAGGACACATCCTCCTGACATATTGTGGCTTTTGTGTTTCAGTTGTATCATCGCCGGTTCGACAAAAGCTCACCAGCAGAGGGATGAAAAGCCTGTTTACCACCACACAGAAATAATTCAAGTACGACATTGTACAATATCATTTTCTAGGTTTGTTTCGCCATTATTATTATTATATAGCTTTTCATCACTTTATAGGTGAGGCGACTAGAGGTGGCGAAAGAATGTGAATGACTGAAAGATGTTCTGCTAAAGTCAAACTGAAGCCGTTTAAATATCCAGAGCCCTTTACAGATTCTTTACAGATCTGTCTTAATCAACAGAAAGTCTTTCCTTTTCCCTTCTGCTCCCTCCTCCTGTGATATGCCTGTGTGGCCTGACCTGCCTCAGCCGTCAGTGTTAATTCCTCTACGCGTGTCCTCTCCTCCCACGACCCTCCTCCAACCCTCAACGCCGCTCCGCTCGGCTGTCAAATCATAGTTACGGCCACCGCATTTAAACCAGCTTTTAGCCATTTCTTCTCCTCTGTTTCCATCAACGTTGAGTTACACACAGTAGGATGGGTAAGGTGCGCACACATGTGACGGCGTACTCTTGAGGGTATGCGGTATTGATTTTCTGGACACTATCATTTGTTAGGGTCAGCCTATGAAGGGAGAGGTAGCAGCAGCGTGGCTGCTGGTGATTGATACCTGAGTCGGGATGAATAAATCACCCGGTTCCTATACATCCAAGCCGCAGCTTTGATTTATTTGTAGGACAATTGATCAACCAGCCCCCCCCAAAATAAAACAACAACAAGAATACAACTCCCACTGCAATTCCACCAGCAGTCTACTAATCCAGTTAGTTCACGTCGTCTCATTAAAGTCCACCGATTCAGACCCATCAGTCACTTTCTCTATAGTCTCTAGTAGCCGTATGACCATGCATCATGGCCAAGCAATGACATTTACCACACCATAATTCAGTTAATTAAGGCGCCAGGTTAATTTTCCACAAAATCCAATCAAAATGATTCGGTGCCATTTCCTTCGTCTCGCTGCTGCAGGCTGAAACGAGTCAGACGAATACCCACACAGAGGCCCATTACCTTCTGGTGATTCCCATGAAACGAGCTGGTAAACTGTGCCCTGCTCTCCAGCGTCCCCAATCCCTCTTTAAAGCGCCTATTTCAGCCTGTCAGTAAGACATGTAAGTACTGAGGACAAGCGCAAGAAATTATATATATATAAAATAAAGATTCTGTTCAATTCTCATCAAACTGCAAATGAGTTTTTGCGGAGTGCTTCACTGACGTGCAGTAGAAATGGGCTTCTTGTGGAATAGGTGCATTTTGCAATGGTTCTTGGGAAAAACAGAAAGCTCGAAGGAGGGTGGCTCCGCCGTGACAATAGCAGAAATTTCAGGTTGCTCACACCAATCACAGTTATTCTTTTCAACAACAAAAAGAGACAATTGAATAAATTTGAGCAAGATCTGAACGATTCTTGCAATACATGACACAAGCTCTGTAGTAGATGTCGGTCTTCCTCGGAACGAAGACGATTCAAAAATCTGAACGAGGTACGCTGTGTCGGATGAACCGGCGTCCCGTGGTAAGAAGCGGTTTGAAAAATACTGCAGCACGCTCGGCCCGGATCCCGGCTCATTGCCGGAGCAATCATCAGTCACCCTCAAAAACATCCACAGGACAGAACAGGCTGTACTGCTTGGAGATGAACATGTTTTTAAGAGATTATTTTTACAGACACTGGCTTGACCCCACATCCCCTTCTAACCCCAACCACCACCACCCTGTCACTGACGGTTCCTTCGGGTGACGGGGTGGGTTGAATGGATTGCCAATGAACACACTCACAAAAAAATTGAAGTGGCAGGAAGAAAACAGGCTGATGCGCTCCTGTCACTCAGGGCCGCGCATCTAATGCGTCGTCGCGGCGACCCAGCATCCGTATGGAGACGGTGCACCGCTGAACCCGCCACCCCCCCGCCCCTTGGGGGACACTATAACAAACCTTATTAAAAACACATTCTGTTGAGGGAGGATGCCTCAGCCGGCGCGTCCCGCTATAAATCATGTGACTGATGCCCTCAGCTGGAGCTACATGGGAACATTGTGCATGAGATTCCAGTATATTATGTGTGATGAACCTGTCATCCACTCCACTAGTCATCGACCGATACCAATACCGATATTTTCAGACTCTGACTTTTTTCAGACTTCGTTGGTAGCCAGTATGTCTGCACTGATATTGAATACAGAATGAAGTACGAGTAGGGGAGAATGGTGTAAAATGAGCCACTTTTTGTGTTTTGTGCTACTACAAAATAAATGTGTAATTATTTATTTAATAGTTGATATGTATACTTAAGGTTGTTGGGCATCAATAGAAATTAAAACCTAAAATTATGACCCATTAAAAAATTTGGGATTTTGTACATTGAGGCCTATGGGGGTGAAATGTTACACAACTTTATTTTTGTCCTTTTCAGTCCTTTCTCTCGGACCTGCAATCTGTCTCTCCATTCTGTCTCCTCCGAGAAGACACCATTTTTCCATCATCTAACAACACAATTGTTGATGTAGATGTATACTTCTCATAAATGGTGATATTTTCTCTTATTTTCAAAAGGCTAACAATGCGGAACTTGACTCAACTGTGTGTGTGTGTGTGTGTGTGTGTGTGTGTGTGTGTGTGTGTGTGTGTGTGTGTGTGTGTGTGTGTGTGTGTGTGTGTGTGTGTCATGAGCTGTTTATGTTACTGTTATGTTCAAACAGTTTCTTCCCACAGGCCATCAGGTGTCATGGTCCCAGTCCGGCCCCCGGAGTTTCCCCTTGTTTTTACCTCCCCTGTTTGTCTCTGTCTGTCTCCGTGTGGTTGTGTGTATGTCTTGGGCGTGGCTTCCTCTCCCGGCCCTACCTCTCCTCCACACCTGTCTCTCATCAACTCATCAACCCTGCAGCATAAGAACCCCCGGCTTCCCATCCACTCATCGCCAGATTGTTCTGCAAACTATCGTGGCAGACACCTTCTCGGCCGCTCTACTAGGAAACCTGTTATCTTGTGAATGTATATGTCTAACTGTGTGTTTCTGTCTCCAGTGTTCCCCTGTGTGCCTCCTTCCTCGTGTCTCCTCGCCTGCCTGCTCCAGCCCCAACAGGCCACTTCGAGGTCACCTTACACTCCGCTACACTTTATAACATAACTTTTATAACTTTATAATTTATAACTTTGTACTTTATAACTTTGTACTTTTTCTATTATATTTTGTACTTTTTCTATTATATTTCTTGGTTTTTTAAATTATGTCTGTTAATATTTGTTCTTAGCATTAGCGTAAGGTGTCGGAGAGGCATAAGAATTTCATTGCCAACTTTTGCTTTTTTGTGAATGTTTGTGCATATGACAATAAAAAACCTTGAACCTTGAACCTTGTTACTTCCCCTGTCTATTTTCAGTATTTCTCTTCACTGTCATTCCGTCTGTCTTCTGTTCCCTTGCCACCGATCGAATCGACATCGTCTTGCCCAGTCACTTTGTGTTTAACTTGACTACGTTTTACTTTCTCCGTGTGCTCTCCTCCATCACAGATTCAGGGAGATCAATTACTCTTCCTAAATAGAATCCTGTCAGGGTGGAAAAGCCTCTGAAACAGCATTTATAGACTAAAACTCTCCATTAAGACCCGTTATTTTAGGGTTAGCAGCTCCTTGAGGCAGGGTGACCAACCCTACCTATTCAATGGATACATGATTGCCTTTAAATGAAAAAATTATTTACAAAAAACATAATTGAACATTTAAACGAATAAATAAAATGTGCAATGGAAATCATAAAAAAAAATCATAAAGTTCCTCCTGCAACCTGCATCATATCGGCAGCGGAAGATACTGACTGATATATCGGTCTCTAACTGCCACTTCGGTGACACGCTGGGTATTATTGTATTCTGTTTCTTCCTTATTAGATTACATACATGCCTGTCTGCACAATGATGTTTTCTCCATGGCTCATTACTCGCACCGACCCTGCTTCCACACATGATGTACTGCACAAGAGGTTACGCAACGCCTGCTTGGCCGCGTGCGCTCCATTGCGCCGCCACGGCATCTGCGTCATTTACTGTAAACATAAGCCGCGCACTGTAGGCGACGCTGATGAAAGCAAACAATGCGGCGACGGGCGCGCGAGTCGACGGGAACGCGACAGTATCCGCTGTAGCAACTCGCACGTGCATATTTCTTTTCATGGGAATATGCGCAGAGGATTTTTTTTTTTTGCATTGTCTCGTTGTAAATCACTCCAGTTAAATGTCTATACGCACCTAGCAGCTGAGAATTGTACATGGGAGATAACACAGGGCCTATCAGGGGAGCATCGACATGTTTCCAAGAATATTAGTAATATCCAGTTGACTTCTCAGGAGGCGCAGGGCTTAACCGTCTGCCTACAATCACCGTTACACTTTTGATTAACTTCATTCTGAGAGGCAAGACAGGGGGAAAAAAGCTCATTTCTGAACACAGTGGCAGAGGATTGGCAGGAGCTGCTTAATGGAATGAAAACTAGAGTTATGAGCAAAATGCAGTAGGAAGCTGGCGGTAGTAGTTATATATTTCCCCAGAAAATGTTGTGCTGTTGAAGTGGAAATCTGCAACTTCATTGTTTTATTATTTAGTCTCCATCTTTGCACTCTGAAACTCTGAGCTTCTTCCCACGTGCAGTCTTACTAATCCTTTCTTCAGTTAAGACTTCTTTAATATCTCATCCATCTACCTTAATTACAGTGCCTGCGCTGTAAAGCCACTTCACACCTGTTTGTTCCCTTGATTATTTATCTGTTTGTTTGCTGTGCATATTTTTTCCTCCCATCTGTGTATATTCGTAAAATGTTTTCTATGTTGTTTTCACCGATTACGCAAGAAGACCGATGGAGGAAAATCTTACATAAGTGATTGTTTTTGTTCCAGAAAAAGAGGAGTGAGGGCTGCAGCAGGTTGTGGATGTGTTCGCCTCGGGGCTGACGCACCAACCTGGGCTCCTGTGACAGACTGTTGTTACATTTTTATTTTTTTTGGTCATCGCTCATCTCGCCAACCGGGCACCACCACACCCAGACTAACTGTCAACAGATATTTTCATCCGGACCAACCACTGGTTAGCTAAAGGTTAATGGTAAGATTTCTGACATTGTTTGGTGTCGTCTGTCCCCCTGCAGGACCTTGTGTAATTTCTTTTGCGATGCTTTGACCTTCTAGGACACATTTGCCCTTTATTTAGATAGACCATGACGACGGTGACATATTCACATTTTTAATGGTGAAGCTGAGCGAACTTTTGAATTATCTCGGCAGCGGATAGACTTTGCTAGGGGAGCACAAGGTGTCTATATATTCATTATGTTCATATCTATAATTATCTATTTCTACTGTATATCTATACCATCTATTTCTATTCCTATGTCCTTAACTATATCTACACATATATCTATGATTATATCAATATCTATACCTACACCTACATCTATATTTATATAAACTTTATTTATATAGCACTTTTCTTATACAATGTAGTGATTCACAATGAAATTTCAGTAATAAAACCATACATTTGAACACATATACAATACATATGACACAATAAGATACTATAAGACACGTAACAATAAAACATCATATTAATTGAAAGTCAGTGCAAAGGCTTGCTCACCTTTACACTTCAATCCCCATGTCAGCCAAAAGAGTTTTCCCAGCCGACCTGAGACACTTCTGCACCTAAGGAGAATGAGCCAGGCTGATGTACTGCTTTGAACGGAATCGATAAAATCGATCCTGAAAGTGACTGGAAGACAATGAAAGGACGGGACTAATCTGATTTCTTCTTTATAGTTTCTAGTTAATAGCCCGGCTGCAGCGTTCTGGAGATAACATATCTTTAGACGAGATAGACATTTTCGGATGTCTGCAAGAATACAAGAAGTTACAGTAGTCAGCGATGAATGGCTATCTCCAGGTCAGTAGAGGAGGGAAATTATCTAATTCTGAGATATTTCTTAAATGAAAGAAGCAAGTGTTTGGATTTGCTTATCAAAATTAAGAGAAGAATAAAATGTCTATATCTATTCATGTATATTTGATATTATGAATGTACAGTATATTAAAATGTATATATATGACTGTGTATACAGAATGTACATACATATAATATACATAAAGCATACAAATATCTCTGCATTCTACAAATAAGGGTGATGTATATACTATATGTGATAGTGATATATACATACTTTTCACTCCTTTCTATGAATCCTCCAGTAGCATTTATTTGCCTCACCATATTGTGGTAGATTGGGCTATCTGCCACAGTGAAACTGTGAGAAAGGACTACATCAACAGCCAGTCGGCCATCTTGCACCAGCTGAGGGGCGTTACTAATCAGTCCCTTACGTGCCTTGGTCGTGAAGAAAGTAAAAAACGTAAAATAAAAAGTCCCAAACCCACAATCGTACGTAACATGTTTTGGTGTCGTCAAGGTAACGCGATATGTTGCAAAATGCTGTCCCATTCCTATTTATACAAATTCGAGCCCTTGCAGCCTCTCGCACTCAAGCATTTACCAGGTGACGTCAGTTAAATCCGTGAGGTTTCAGGGTTTAGGCCTTAGGGGGACATTGGGATTGGGCCAATCACAAGCTATCACCACTTCACTGTAGTGCTAACAAACAGAGAACAGCACTTTGATTTGATTTTTTTTTTCTCCAATAGTTTCCTTCGACAAGGTCCATAGCTGAGTTTCAAAATGAAATTAACTTCAGGCAAGACTATTACTAGACTATTTCTTGATTGACATTTGTATCGCTATAATTTTACTTTTCAGCACCTGTATTGTTTCTATCATAATTGTTCAAAAAAAGCAATTTGACTATTGTGTTCAATTAATCTTGACCCTAACGTGCAAACTGCATCATTTTCCAAAGATTTTCCTTGGAAAACCTCTTGAGAAACAAAAGTCGCGATGATATTGTATCGGTCAATTAACGGATGGAGTGGTAGAAGAAAATCGATGACAAAATGAACCTCTTGCAATTCTCTTGCCTTGCCCTTGTTTTCTTCTTGCCCACCTAAAGTCTTGAGCAAGAAAGTTAAATTGTCGAGCTCAAAACTGGCTCACAGCTGCGAAAAGCAGAGGGTTCATTTTTAGATCACCTTGTGCACTTGTGCACCCTCAAAGTGGAGAAAGTCGGAGAAAGTCATGCCTTTGATCAGGTTTCCTCCATGTACAAAGGTGGACCGCGGCCGGCAATGCAGCCCCTGTGCCCCGAGAGACACCGGGTCTGTGGGAGGTGATACAAGCCACTAATACCCATGTGATCAATCTTTATTTACAGCCCTCTTCACCGTCAACGTGTTGAGGCAGCTTCAGGCCCTATTTAACTCCATTACGGGGACGGCATGGTGCAGTAAGCAAAGAGCTTTGAGCCCCTGTGCCATAAAACATCTGAGCCATTATTCATCTGAATGACGCTTCGGCGGGGGAAAAAATAAGTCGGCCCGAGCCTTTTGACGTTCCGTAATACCAGTCAAGGCAAACGCACAGCGGCTGGGGTGTGTTTGCCGGGACACATCTTAATACTCTTCTGGTATTGTTGTTGCTTTTGTCGTTTTCACACATCACCGCGTCCGGACTCTTTAAATCGCCAGCTCTCAATTCTTGCTCATTCATGTTATTTGTCTGGTAATGCGCTGCTCATTAGTGGAAGTGATGTTCTATTATTTAGAGCGAGCTTGGCTTCTGAAACGGCTTTTTGCCCCGAGGTGAAAAAAACACACTGCCAACTAGAACAGAAAGACGGCGTCTACATTATATATGCACTGGCTCGGGGAAAAAGACGCTCAGATCCTCTTACGCTGTTAGATGTCATCAATCTGTGATGGTCGATGCGTTCCAGGAGTTATTTTGTGATGAAGCGTTGTAATTTACTTACGTCCCCGCTTTCCCTCAACCCGCCTCGTCCACTTCAACTTCAGTTAGCGATTTCCTATGTTTCCCAGAATGCCTTTCGACAGCCCCCCGGAGAACGCACCTCGGCGTGTTGTATTCAGCTGGGTTATTTGTGTAGGTGGAGAGAGCAATAGCGAGAACAAGAGAGAAAAAGTGAGACCCGTGCCGCTTAATCATAAAGTAACATGTCTTGTGGCTGCATTGCATTGTCGTCTGTCAGAGGAATTGGTTTCCCTTCCTCTTCTTTGATGGATTTCTCCCTGTATGATTGTTGAGGGGGGGTCATGAAGGAAGCCCTTTGCTCTTTGGTTCTGAGGGACTAACACCAAAACCTGGTATTTACTGTTGATGTTTTAGATGGGGTGCCACAGGGCCACGGGAATAAGAAAAATACACCCCAAAACAGCAAAATGGGCCCCATAAATAGAAGGTACACCGCCAATAGTGTTTTAGGGTGAATTTTTCCTTTAAATGTTGTTTAATGAAATGAATAAGGACTTGCCAGGACACATGTCAATACATGTATCTGGACATTGAGCATTTCCAGTGTGTATCTGGATTCTGTCGTCATCTCTTTTCCATCCATTGGTGAATAGCAGTAATGGAGCCCCTGAACGGTCTAAGGAGGCTCTTATTTGGTCATTTATTTTTTTTAAAGCTCCAGGCAACTTCCCAACTTCCTCAACTTGGCAGCAAGAGACAAATGTTGAGCTTCAATACCCAGAACTCCTGTTATGTCACATCAGTAAACTGCACACAGCATGTTCATTGTTCATGTTCAATTTTTAGAAATCTTGCCCAGTGCACCTTTAAAGTGTGAATGCTATGCCATTTATCTTCAGCTTTTGTCCATCGGATTTATGCGGTGGTTAAATATGTTGGTGGTAGATATACCCAGAGATCGTAATTCATTTTTTATTTGTTGTATTGCGATACATAGTGTTGACTCATTTTATGTCTTTTGTGTCGTGCTATTTTGAATGCAAGGTCTATATGGACCCTGAACCTTGAGGGCAGCACTAGCACTGCTAGTTTGTGTGGGAATCAAACCCTGAATGCAACACTGCTGCCATGTGCAGAGCAGTGAAAATAATATATGTTGTACCTTTAGAAGTTGGTTGTCCTTTTACGCTTGCTAAATTAACTTGGCTGTCAAGCGATGATGGATCTCAACTTGTGTGTAGGTCTGCATGGTCATATGTGTGCATGCGCTGACCTTCTTTTCTAAGGACACGTACAGTGACTTAGTGCGTTAGGGACATTCGCTCATATCGGCCGGACCCGCCATTATTTTGATTCATGCGTGTTATCAGACAGCCCCTCTCATTCCTGCTGACTGCTTGAAAGACACTAATGGAATATAAGACATTAGTAGTTCCAGATTATGACTGTACTGCTCTCTACGGCACAGTAGTGCCTCTGCTGAATTTAAACTGTGCTTTAACTTTAATCTTCAACAAGCCTCTCTGCATCGCCACCAGAACTCCTCTTGTGATTTTTCTGCAATGTATACATGGCAGCAAATGTCAACAGTCCCAACTCGGATTGGGTTTACTTTCTATTGAGTTCGGCGTTGTGTACCTGAGATTGCGACAACTTTCCTATTCATCTGCAAGTGACTGCATTTGGCCAATGTTCACAATGAAATGTGTATTTATTTGTTTTTCAGATGATGTAATCTGCAAACTCTTTCCAGTGTTGTGCAGCTGCTTGCCATTTCACTCCATTTTCCAACTTTAATGAAAACCAAACAGTGCATTCAATATGTCCTTTTGAATTGTGGTAGTTTTTTCGCTCAACTCTGCTTTGGCGTGATTACCTTTTGCATAAACCAGGTCATTTCTGCGTATTTCCTATTCATGCCGTAATATCAGGCGATTATCTGACAAGGCGTCACACAGACCAACTTTCCACAGAAAGACATTGGGGAAACAAAAAAGCCTGCGAGACTCCGTGTGCATCTGTGCTTCTTGTTTTTGCAGCTATCTGGCTATCTTGCAAAAACACACAGAGGGACTTCACATCTCACTGGACCAGTAGTGATTCAGTTGTAGAGCAATGTGAGCTTACTGGCTGTCTGAGCCTCGGAGGTTCGCCTGGAGGACGTTGGCGTTTTCGATACCAGCTGAGGTTATTCCTCAGATCTATTACGGGATGAGTAACAGCTCTGATGGGAGATTCACTTTTTCCTTTCACAACTCCCCCGAACTCAGGTTGACGCCGTTACTTGCATGCTTAATGCAGGCCCATGGACTTGGACATGGACTTCCTTCGCCCGCCGTCCGGCGGAAGACTTACACAAGCGTGAAATGGGGACTTTTTACAGCCCGTCTTCCTCTTTGTTAGGCTTATACCTCTGAGGCGAGTCATTCCTGGTTTGACAGATTAGAATTACTGAGCCGTAATGGCGTCTATCCTACACACTGATTGATAGAGACGCTTGTCCGTCATTATTGCACATGACAGTGTTTGGATTCGACTGAAGACTAATTTTATTGTTGAATCATCCCGTAATTTACCCCTTTTAATAAAGCATTTGAGTAGCAAATATTTCTGTGCCGTAAATAGGAGGCTCGGTGGTTTCACTCTGTGTTAAAGAGGGCCAAGCTTTACCTTTTATGTTTATCCAAAGTCGGCCCTCAGAGAGAGACCTCAAAGACCACAAAGCGGGCAAGTGGAACACGATCAGCTGAGATGGCCCACTGACAGCCGGAAGCAACGCACGCCAATCCAGACACTCGCAAAAGACCAAAGACGATAAAGGTCCTCTCTGCTGGGAGCTGATATAGTTCAAATGTTAAATTTAGTGGCATATTGGAGGAGGCTCTCAACTTCGGGTTTTTGCTGCAGGTGCTGTTTATAGTCCACAAGACACACTGCAGAAGATGATTCGGAGAGCAGGCGGGGCTGAGGCTGCATTATTTAAAACTCTGTGCACCACTTTCATACTTCTAATAGACAGCTGAGCACTTCATCTAGAGGTACGTCAAATAAGGCTTGCAAGCATTCCGCTTGTAATCCTCCAGTAATAATGTTGATTGTCGCAATACAAAAAAAAAAACATTCTGACTGCAGGAGGTAATCCCAGGCTTTTCAAAATAATTTCGCTCACTGCAAAAGCACAGTTTCAGTGCTAGCTCTGCAAGGTGTCCCACGCCGGTTAGGCAGATTTACCAAATCGCTTGGCTGAATACAAATGTCATTCATGCGTGCAATGAAGACTATCAAGTCGCATACAGGAGGCCCACAGTTATCCGTATACCTACTATTGGGAAAAATGTTTCATACTGCGCCTGTGTTGACTAAGGCACAATTGATTTCAAATTGATGGCCAATTGTTAAATTGACAGATTATTTTCTTGATTATCTTAATTCTTAATTTCCTTTTGTCAACTGGCTGGTGTGCGGGCTTCTTTTCTCTTTTGATGGTGTATCAATGTAAGACGGACCACAATTACGGCTGGATTATAAGCAATAGAATGACTCACAGGCAGGTTTGGCATGTGTACCAGATGAGGTCTTTATTCACCCATCTTCAGGAGCAAATCTCAATCACTTGGCATCATTCCAGCCACAACCCTCAAGCTGTTAAAATGGCGCCTTTTTATATTGTGTCCTGGCTAATGACCTCGGGAGACTTCATTGACAGGGATCCACTGCCTGCTCACCTATTAACACACTTTTTGCTTTTCCTATAATTATACACACCTTCTCACAACCCTATATACATATTCATTTCTTCTGATACTAATGAAAACAAACCCCCACTAAACCACATTACATTCACCACAATAAAATACACATATCTAAACCACCCCACACCAATTTACACTTGGTTACCCCCGGAACTATAAAACATGGGGTCTGTTGTCTGGGGAAGCCTTTTGCCTGAACACCCTGAAGACAAAGACACTGGTGAGTAGTTAACACACTTCATGTTCCTTCATTGCACCTGCATACACTTCATCACTTCATTGCACCTGCATAACAACATACTACACATTACATTAACCATCACATTTATTCTGGCTTAACTCTAAGCTCATTGTTTTATCAATTAAAACATGGCTGCATATTTACTCCCATGTCCCTCTCTTCCAGGTGGAGCTGCGTGGCCTACACAGCACCTGCCATTCAATCATAACTAAAAAGGACAATAAATACGGAGACAAATATTCCATCAATTAATAGTGCAAAGTATAGCCATACAAATGTGCAAAATGCAAGGTGATAAAATGTATTGTGCAAATCTTCAATAAAGTGCTGTTGCTCCTATTAAAGTGCTTGTGCAATTATTGAAGTGCGTGTGTTTCCCTATCCTAACAGTCAAAAGTGCATGGTGCCATATTTACAAAGTCAGGTGACGAAGCGCTCTTCGTCACAATCAAACTTAAGGCCACCCTTGTTTGAACATGGATATGTACTCCAATCTCACGACTTCTTTATTTTTCTTTCGGAGGGGGCAGCAGTGCAGTCATCATTGCATGTCCTTTGATGTGACTGACCTACAGTATGTACTGAGGGTCCCGAGTTTGTTGACTGACTGTTGCTTGGCTGAGATATTTGCCCTTTTGTCAGTTATACATTTGGTCTGTTCAGTCTCAGAATGTTACAAGCATCTAAACTCAACATCAACTACTACAGCGCCATTAGTGAATAGAATCGGCGCATATCACATTCAGACGCAGATTTTTCCGAGTACACTGGAATGCACCCTTACTTTGCAACGAGTGAAGCTAAAACAACATATCTACGGCGAAATATCAACTCCAGTTTTTGATTTTGTAGGATGCATGCAGCGACATAGATCCCTGCAGTCTCCCAACACGCGTCTGGATTAATTTTATTTTTAACGGCAACGTCCCAGCTACAGCATCTAAATTGAAGGTTAAAGATGGAGCAATTCATAAGGTACGTGACCCATCGGAAAAATTGGAATCTAAGTATCACCATGTGTTGATTTAATTTACAAATTAGTCTGCTTAGTATATTCGACTGCTGGTTAGCTAACGAGCTAGCAGGGCTAGCCACGGGCTTGTTGGGCGTGGAAGAAGTAAGAAAACTAAAGCTGGAGTCATAGTCATAGTCAAAGTAAAAGTAAAGTTATTGGTTGGAGTCAGGACTCATCTTAAAGTTATTTGTTGGGACCAGTGTCTGTTTTAGGCTCAGTAAACTTTAGCCACCATTAGTACAATCGTGTTTGGTTGTTTGCGCTGCGCTGTTTGGATGCAAATAGATTGCATCCAATAATATATTAGCTAACTAGCTCAACAAAATTGTCAGTCCTACCTTATCTGCAAGTTGTATTCAATAAGCTTATGGACATGAGCCATAAACAGACTGGCTACAGCAGAGAGTGTCGCTCACACACCCACATACACAAAACAAAGTACAATATTACACAGAATTGTTATCATTGAGAAACTAAGTGGAACCGCCTCAGCTGTCTCTTCCCATTACGGGTCAGACTCCGGCTCAAACATGTCAGGTCTCAGTGTTGGTTTTGTAGCGGCCGCCATGGTTATGGTAAATTTCTGCATCAAGCTTATTTCTTTACCTTGAGCAGCATGAGTGCTCAGCTCTCCGCCTCCGCCAGGCGATTGCGTCGAGGTTGTATGTAATGAGCACTGCTCTGATTGGCCGCCTCACGCCCTCAAAACAGCCTGTTCTTTACAATGGAGAAAATGAGAGACTGAAACACACACCACAGAAGCTGGTTTTAGGATTTCTTTTTATATTGACTTCACAAACGTCTTGTAAAGACCCCCAGGAACAGTTTAAATAGCCCAAAATGAGTACAATACCCCCCCTTTAAACGCCATCACACCGAACACGGCAACTCATCTACTCACTAGTACACCTTTACAGGTTTTCATGGTATACTTAGTAAGTCTATTGGACTTGCCTTCATATCAACAGTATAGAGTTGATTGTGAATTACTGCAGGTAAATAATTGTATCTAATCCCTTCACCCTCACTACAGGTACCCATACTCAGAAGTATAATGAATTGATACACATTGAACAGATACTTTTGACATTGCAGTGTGAGTAGGTGAACAATACACACTGATTATTTTTTCCCCATAAATGACCAGGTACTGGTCAAAAAATAAAAATCACAATAATTACCCAAAATGCAACAAACCAAGCTGGATACATGACCACGCACCCTGCTAACAATAGTAGCTTAGCTATAAAAAAAAAAATGGAAAAAGGAAAAAGAGTCTTAGTCATGAATATGGCATTTTTATGACAACAACTTCCCCCGTCGATGAAAGGATAAATTAACGGCATTGTCCCTGAAGCAAGGTGCAGGCTGGGAGCTCGTCAGGCTGACACTGACAGGGTTGATGTGAAATCAGTTTAACTCACTCACTGATGTGTTTGAAGATGAGGAAGCGGTTTCGTTAGTCTTTTTAAAGAACGAGGCGATTTTGGTTTGTTTAGTTGCCATCTGGACTTAGGGGTGTGGAAATTTCTCGATTCTAAGATGCATCCCAGTAACATCACATAATCGATTATAGCCTACTAACGATGTAAAAAAAAAAGAGAGAGAGAGAGAGAGACGTTGACTGTTGATTTTCCAGTCTCAGCTGGAAAATAAAGTTATAACGTTAAAAAAATGCAACGTCGCATTGAATTGTGGGTGCAACATGCTAGGCTAACATTAAGGCAGGATGGTGGAGGAAAGCAGTAGTGTGAGACAGCAGGTGATAAAAAACGCGCCCAGTTTTTTGAAGGCGGACATTTGGGCATATTTCGGATTCTATGAAGTCAGTGGGAAGCACGAACTGTTTTACACACGCTGTGTGTAAAGTATGTCACACAGAAATTAAATACTTCGGTAATACGACGAATATGAGGAACCACGTTAGCCGTTTTCACCAGGAGCTAGCCTCTACTGCAAGTAAGAAAACAGCGGGCCCAGCCACGAATTGAGGAGACGCTGTCAACGTTGCCGCCCAACTCTGAGAGAGGGAACAGAATCACCCAAGCAGTGTCTGCTTTCATAGCTAAGGATTTAAGGCCTTATTCTGTCGTCGAGAACCCCGGGTTTCGCCACCTGTTGAAAACCCTGGAGCTACGCTATAAGCTCCCATCACGAAGCCACTTTACAGAAAAGACTATTCCAGCTCTCTAATATGAAACTAAAGCCCATGTAATGGACTCAATGAGTAAAGCTAGTCGAGTAGCCATCACATGTGATTCATGGACCTCCATTGCGACGGACTCGTATGTAACAATAACTGCACATTACATTAACGAGGACTGGGAAGTTTTGTCGCATGTGCTCCAAACGAGAGCCGTTTATGAGAGTCACACGGGTGCTCATCTTGCGGAGCTTCTGTCCAGTGTGGTGGAGGAATGGCAGCTACACAATAAAGCTGTAGTGCTGGTGACAGACAACGCATCTAACATGATCGCAGCTCAAGTCGCTAAACTCGCTCATGTAAGATGTTTTTGTACATGCCATATGTCATAAGAGGAGAGGAGGAAGGGAGGATATGAGAGGAGGACAGGGGAGGAGGAGATAAGGAGGACAGGGGAGGAGGAGGGGAGAGGAAGGGAGGATATGAGAGGAGGACGGGAGGAGGAGAGAGGAAGGGAGGAGATGAGGACAGGAGAGGAGGCTAGGCCTATACTATTTATTTTTGTTTTCAATTTAATGTTTACTTTGGACATATTAGCATTTTGCATTGCATTTCTATTGTTTTTAGTATGCAGTCCTGTTGTCTGCTGTGTTCAGACCGTTCAGACTCCAAGAGTCATGTTTGAGAGGAGAAAGAGAAGGAGCAGAAGAGATGAGGAGGCTAGGCCTATATTCATTTTTATTTACAATTTAATGTTAATTGCAGATATTACTGCATTTCTATTTTAGTATGCAGTCCTGTTGTCTGCTGTGTTCAGACTCTGAGAGTCATATTTGTGATTTTTGCCACATCCAGGAAGTGCCCTGTCTTAGAGCTACTATGTGAAAAGAAGTAGGCTTTGTTTTGTTTTTGAGAATGGAAAACAATTCACACACAAATGTAAAGACATTTATGTTGACATTCTGAAGGAATTTGAAATAAAATATTGAATTTATCTGACTTAATTCTGTACTGTATCTTCATTAATTGATGAAAAAGTAGCCATGTGCAGTAATATAAATTATAAAATTGAGGATGTAATTATATCAGCATCGAGATGCATCGTAGAATCGAATCGAATTGAATCGTGGACAGCTGAATCGTAATCGAATCGAATCGTGAGGCTAGTGAAGATTCACAGCTCTATCTGGACTGCAACCATGCACTGCCGGGACAGACAGACAGACGCCGTCCGCGATTTGACAGCTATGCAGGAAATTTTACAGTTAGCTAATGCATGACGATGACGTGGTGGCGGGGGCACGGTCCATACGTCATCATCATGCAGTTAGCCGTCTTATGTCCTGCTGTCAAATCGTGCATCGCGTGGGTGTCTGTCTGTGGAATAAAATAGCCTATAAAATAATTCATGACAATTTATTAGTCGAAAGACATAGGCCTACAAACTAATATGAATAGAACAGTACATACATAGTCATTGTTTATTAGTTTTATTTGGCGCATTGACATGTGTTGATGATTTTGAAAAGAGCATTTTTTTAACCATTAAAAGAAGTGCCAGAGTGGTGCTCCGGTGGGCTGTTATAGCACTACACCCCTGCTTCAACACCAAAAACCTAACTCCAAGCATATTGCTGTGCAGCACGTTTTAAACCCAGCTGCAGCATTTTCTGTCCTAACTTTCCTCTGGCAATAAAGAATATTTGTTGCACCCCCACTGCAACACAAAACTGTCACATTCGTGGTCATATTTCCAGCACTGCAGCTCCTTATTAATCGAGTCAAGGACACGTCTTGGGAACTATTCTTATTTCAGTTCCAGTGAAGTAAGGTCAGAGTTTTGTTTGCACTCCGTAATGCTCTTGCAAGGTCACTGGGAGGTCGTCTGATAATGGAGGGCCTTCCAATTTCTTCACTCGCGGCCAGCAGGGCTTGAAGAAAACTCCCATTTCTGTCAACCAGAGCAGCTCATTTTTGCCCGAGATAAATTGACCTCTTCTAGCTGCTTTTTCTTATGCTGGCATTGTAGGTGTGCCTGTAGGGTTGTTGTGCTTCGGAGTATTGTAAATACTGAACAATGACTGCTTTCTGAAATGAAAAGGATGGTGGGTGAGTGAAGGTGAAACAAACAAAAAGAAATCATTGGGAGGACGATGGTTTAGGAGAAGCTAGGGAGGATGGCTGCCTATACATTCTAAATCCAAATAAACAAAGAGGAAGTGGATGGAGAGCTCAAAGTTCCCCAGAGATTACTGGGGAATAGGGGAGAGGCAGATTAAAAGAAAAGGCTAGCTTGGCACCCATTCCAAAGGCCTTGAGAGAACAAAGCGGTTGGTTTAAAGAGAGGAGACAGAGGGCTGAGAGTTATAAAGGATAAACCTCAGAAGGCTGCCCCCCCCTTGTTCAGCTCGACTCAATAAATCAACCTCTGGGAGACGTGTGAGGGAAACACACCATGACAACCCATTCACACATCTCAGTCATCATTTTCCAGTGATTTCGTATCACCTCCTAATAGAGCACCCACTAGATTATCAAAGAGGAGGAGGAGCTGCCAACATTTCAAATGCCAGGATACTTCTGGACAGCAGTCCAATCATTTTCCATTTCCCATTATATGGATTTGTTGTTATAATTTAAAGTAATAATACATGGCATTTTCATGTACATAAATGTCCATTTTGCTACTTTCTATCCCTGATTGAAATAACACAGTAGTGATATAGACAGTTCATGAAAGCTATTGCATTTGCTGTTCTAAACACCCAGGTTATGTTCGGAATGGTTCACTCGTTCACTCACTCACTATTCCCTATGGAGTGTTTGTCAGATAGTCAACTATATGGGCAACGACCAACTGAAGTTTCGGACACTACGCTGAACATCATTGCGTCAAAAAAATGCGCCGGATATTCATGTGACACAAGCGGACGCACCCAGCATCACGTAAACAAACCGAGCACTCATGGCAGCAGGTTGAAATGTACTCAGGTAGTATCGATTTTGCAGTATTGAATATTAAATCACAAATAAATTGTTGAAATTCTAAATTGAAATTGCCGCCTTCTGCCATCTTCACGACTCTCTTCTTCTTTGTTAAGACACGAACGCATTGCATTGTGGTATACGGGAGAAATTGTAGGGTACATTGTCTGTTCACTACAAATTGTTGTGCATTGTGGGTATTTTATAGTGAACTATATAGTGAATCAAATTAACCGTTGAGAATTCGGACACTAGTAGAAAATGGCGAACACACTATATAGTCCACTATTTCTGTAATAGGGAACAGTTTCGAACAGGGCCCCAGTGTCTGGTAGGTCTTTCCTGGGAAGAAAAAAATCATTGCCTGAAAAGAACAAGGATGCTATTTTTATAGATGGATGGAATGAAACTGCACAGTGCACACTGACCTGGGTATCATGTCATATTTGAGTTTCAAATGAATATGATCCTTACATGTGCAGGTCTCACGACACATGCACATGCACGACACTGCAAGTATTCGCTCTGCCATCTCCGTGCTCTGTATCCAGGCTGTCACAGCTATTGAATCATCACCCTTGTATTATTGATCCTTTCATTTTCCCCTCAACTTCACAGAACACTGTTTACATGTGGTCAGCCCTGCAGATACTACGGGAGGGAGTTCAGTCGATTCTTCCAGATCCCTGCACGCTATATTTCACACACATCATCACTACAGCCGTTTGACAGTGAAGATGCTCTCTCAGCACCTGATGCTGACTTGTCCCAGAGCCTCCTGTTTTTATCATGGTGTATGGGGGGTAGGGGTGGGCGATTATCGTGTTTATAATCGTAATCGCGATTTAATCATGTAATCGTGGCAAATTTTCAAAATCGTTGATTTCGATTGTTATTTAGGCTACAAGAACGAGGAACGTCTAGAAGCGCCAGTTAGCAAAGCAACTGGTGTGAGTGTCTGTGTGTGTGTGAGCGCGCATCAAACGTAATGTCACTTTCCCGCGAATGAATGGGCCAAATACTTTCCCCAATGCTGCGTTCATGAACTGTCCCCTTAAAAAATACTACGTGGTATTCAGTCACGTCCCTCCGCCCCGTCCAATAATGCCGTGTTCAGACAGGTTTGGACCGTTCGTTTTTTTGCGAGCCACGAGACACAGGAATGGCATAGAGCATCTGGTCAATTTCAAAATGAAACAAATTTCAAAATAAATCAAAACAAATAAAATAATCGTTCATTAATCGTAATCGAGGTAAAAGTTTGAAATAATCACGATACTGATTTTTAGTCATATCGCCCAACCCTAATGGGGGGCCAAACAGGAAATATTTATTGAACTTTGATATATATATATAATGAACTTTGATATATGTATATCGGATTTGATAAACATCAGACTTTGAGTTTCGATCAGGCACTGAACTGGCCAGCTATTCAGCACTACCGTGAACGATCTGAAAGTTATATTATCTTTTGACGAGTAACGTTAACGGCTGAAAGTTCAAGGGAAATTTGATATATTTATATTATGAATTTATTGGCTACTTTAACATAGTGTTTCGATCAGGCATTGATACAGTCATCTTTTCAACACCAACGTGACAGATGCGTATTTGTTTATACTGGAATGGCTGAAAATGGAAGGGCGCCTGTACAATTGCTGTTAAATGACAGTAGTTTTCTAGAAACTATAGCAATCGCTTTCTCCAGGACACAGCTATAGAAGCTTCTGTCTAATAAAACTGTGTCAAAACTTTATATCAATAATTCATTTGATAAACTAAGTGATGCAAAGTTAACAAAAACTGAAACTCATATCAGAAATATTCCAAAGTGTTTATAAACTGTTATTATGCTTATTCCACTGAGACTTTCTACAAAACAGCAATCATATGGTTATTTACGTGTTACGTTATCGCTTAGCTAAATGTTATTACTGTCCAATTAGATCAGATTAAATCATTGCATTTATTCAGAAACTGTTTTGAACACGTCATTCACAGAGCTCTGTAAAATGTCCTTCACAAAGACAGATTTGGTTCCATTTATTATGAAACGTGGTTGCTTGCTGTTTTTGTTTATTTGAATTATTATTATTATGTATTTTTATTGATGTATTTATTAAGTACTTGAATCTTGTATATTTATATTTCAGTATTTTGTTGGCGTGTCCCGTTATGACAAAGTGATGGCACTCCTTTGTACAAGGGTTACATTATCCATGCCTTTTGAAGACCTTGACAGGGAATCATAGTTCCCAACAGGCGCTGACCTTTTCATTGTGAATGAGCAAGAGAGTGCTCAAATGAGGCAGGACCAATAGTGTCCGCGTGCTAACATTTCTGGTGCCTCTCAACATGTTAATGATTTTGGCATTTACCCAGCCCTTCTCTGCCTTTTTCTTCCTTTTCATTCTTTATTCACTTTGTGCTATCTCACCTTTCGGTAATGCTATTAGAACAAATCTTATATGATTGCCAGTGTCATATCAACCTGACGTCTGGATCAGGTGCTCTCTTGAAAGCAGCATAAAGGATGCAGTGGGTAGAGAGATGTTGTCTATTAATTTCTACAGAACAGCTTTAATAGTCCTCATATCGTTACAGGCCTGAGCTCCATTGTACTGCGAGATTCCTTTGTGCCAATTTAATTGTTAAACCCATCTCTCTAGAGGGGAATCATTTTGCTCACATAACATAGGATTGTCGAGACAAGTGTCACAAAAAATGAAACCACAAGACTAATGAAGGTAAAACCATATATAGGGCAGTAATATGACACGGAGACCTCATTATTAAGAGTCATCCTGCAACCTTGAGATTGAGCTTGGCACTCCTCGGATTTCGCAATATGTCTTTGTCGTAGAAGGTTGCAAATTAATTATGTATCTAATAAGTATCTAATATGTCAATAATGAACCTGAATGAATTTGTAGGAACTCCAAAAGCCAAGCTAAGTAGTTCCAGTTTAGTTCAGTGAAAGATTCACTTCAGTCAGTGAAGTAAACAAAAAGCAATGCCAGCCGTTGGACGACAGTACTGCCACCGGGAACACTTTGCTCTGGTTCTGGATTTCATATAATACAGCATTTTAACAACAATTGCGTTGGGAAATGATGAGCTGGTCAACACATAGCAGTTGAAGGTTTTCTTGTTCAAAACGCAATGCAAAGTCAGTGGTCTAAAGTTGAATTGAATTCACTGACGATCTTCGAAGTGCTATTAAAGCCTGTCCTGTACAAATACAGTGACCTGTATTCCCAGAAAGGTCAGGACTATCAGGCAAGTTAAAGCTGTGGTGCCTGTAGTCTGTTGTGGCCCCTGGCAGTATATGAGATACCTATATCAAAGGCAGAGGAGTAAGAGAGGCTAGTTATCTCGTACGTTAGGAAATAGCTTGGAGTCCCACGATGTCTAACAATGTAGCTCTGTATGGGAACAGGATCTTAGAACTGCTTGTATCTAGCCTAACAGAGGAATTGAAATGTGCAAAGGTAAGATTATGCTGACAGAGTTGAAAGACCCCACAGTTAGGAGTGCAGCGCCTACAGTATCAATCGGAATCCAAAGGAAGCAGTTCAGCAGGCACTGTCAGTCTCTTACTTTCAGGCATAGGTACCTCTGTCCCGAGAGGACGAGATATCTGGCGACTTAAGTAAGTGCTGAGGTGTCCTAGCAGCAGCTATTGAGAGCAAGCAGGTAGAAATCAACTCAACAGGAAGATAGCGCAATTGGTTTTGTCTGTGAGCAAGGGTGCAAATTTCAGGGGCCCTCTACAGGCTAACGAAGAACTTTAGCATGTGGAAGTAATGTACATTAACTGAATGAATCATCAGAGGGGGAACTATTTCCACGAGAGATCGCTCACAAATTCACCACCATCATCCAACATGAAATGGCAGCTTGATTTGCTGTCCTTTTTTTTTGATCCACAAAAAATTTAAAATGATAATGTGAGTAAAAACCCAAAGAGAGAGACAACTATCGCCAGCATGTAGCTAGGTCAGAGGAATTTGGGACATCTGTTCATGTTCATAATGGCAATCTGTCGTGTTCACAAACAGACCGGATCAAGTCGACAAAGTGAATATCCACTAGCAGTTTGTCTCTGCAAATGATCGCAGAAAGACTGTGGTTGGCATTGTTATATCAAATCACTGTGAATGGGAAAATGTTACATAATTAGCATAGCTTCGCACCTGAACTGGTGTATATACCTTTTTTTTTTTTTAGGGAAGGACTGGCCATCGCCAACGTTGGTTCCCCGTCCCCCTACCTTCTACACCAAATTTGCACCCTTGTCTGTGAGGGAGAAAAGAACCTCTGGGCAGGCATATTGTAGGTCAGCTAAGGGTGGATAGAGATTGGCAAATGGCAGAAGATTTGGGGAAAAAGGTATGACATACAACCTCACACACACAACCCTGTAGCATTTAGATTTGGTGGCTTGTGAATGGTGCTGACTGTCTGATGGTCCTGTAGATTTATGGCGGCGTGGCCTGATGTCCTCTACAGTCTCCATTTGTGGGTAAGTGCATCATTCTTTCTGACATCTGAATTGGGCTTCTGTGTGAGTGCTGACCCAGGAATGTGGCACAAAATGGCTTATAACATAAAATCCTGTGTTTTGGTAAATGCCTGTCATGAATTTATCCACCTATCCCTTATAGGTCAGTTTCAGTTATGTTTATAATCACTGACATAGTAATTCTGAGTCCCATTATGCTTTACTTTGTCCCATTATGTAGGACTAGACGCCCCATCTGGACTCAAATCAACTCATACAATTACAGTCACCATAGTCCTTAACAGTTGGAAGTAATCGTATTTGGGTTTAATTTATTTTCAGCAATTTTTTTGACCAGTTCGTTATACATTAAAGAGACTGTAATACCTCAGACTGCTGATTGGCATCTTTTATAGGGATATCTTCAAGGGATATAAGGGTAGCTATTTTGTGCTGACCTATCTCCCCCTACAACCTTGAAAGAGCCTGAAAATGGAAAAACATTCATTCTTATTAGACCATTTGAAACCCCATGAAAATTTAATTTAGTATAAAGGCCATGCCAACCTCCAGGGTTTCATCTTATCCAAAGAGAGACTCTATTGTATCATAATGCACCCGCTGAAGTAGAGCTGTATCTTCCTCCTCCTCCAAGGCACAGCAGAGAAACTGCAAAATGTGATACCTCAGATGTAAGCAGACGTTTTCACAAAATGTTGTCATTTCGGAGTACCTTTTCAGACACAGTACCGTGCAGTCTTAGTGTTATTTAGTGTTAGTGTTATTAGCATTAGTGTTTTACATTACTGTTCTTTATAGTACATGTTTTGATATTTAGTAACTTTTCATTCCATTATTTTTGAAAGCATCTTCATTTGACAGATTTTTGCACAGTACTGTACACTGGAAAACTATGGCAGTGATGAATTGTTCTAAAAATGGAAAAAGAAACTGACCAAATGAGGTAATACGTCCCATATACTAGTATTGATCGCGATGATGTCACATGAAATTTATCAAGACTATCTAGGGGTTTGGGCCACAAGTATACCTATTATGAGCGATCTGGTGAGCTAAGAACCACTGAGACACACTGTAGACTGGAGTCATGTGCCATAAACCAACAGCCAATTAATTTCTGGCGCCTTTGATCACCTTTGATGATTAATGGGCATCCATGGGAATCAAAGCAAAGCAAAGCCAATACCATGCTTTCAGCGTATATGCTTATTTTTCTTTGCTGCTTCTCTCTCATGAATTTTAATGTTTCCTGTCCTACTGCCGTTTCTCGCGTAACCCTCTCAGGAGTTTCGTTTACGCATCCATATAATCCATAAAGCATAGACTTATGTCACGGTCCCAAGAGTTCATCTCATTTGGAAGGGTGTTTAAGGTCATCTTGTTGAATTCCCATCAGGAGTTCAAGAAGTCGTATATATACAAGTCGAGGATCTTTTAACAAAATTATCCTTTTTAAAAAAAAATTAATTCTCATTAAACTAATTATTTAATTCACTACTGCTAAAATGGGACATTTGTGGCAGTATATCAGTTACATCAAAATACACTTATTTAAAAATGATGATCATTATGTATTTCAGCCATGTCTTACTGCTAATTTGTATGCCCCATTATCAGAACATCATAAATGAGTGATAATTGTAGTCCCCATTAGAGGACAGAGCTAATTTCAGTGAATGTCTGGAGTGTCGGCACATGCGCGTCTTACTCAATGTCACTTTTTTCACAAAGAACTCCCTATGGCTTCGTGGAACCTTTGCGCTCGATTGACACCTTGGTGGTTGCCGGCGCATGTTTTTTTTAAACATTTTTCTCTAAGCTGTAACTTTGAGTCTGTCGAGAATACCTTCTGTGCAAATATACCGCTGCAGTCGCTATTGGGGAATATGCATGGTCTCCTGGGACGCAGAGAGGATAAGGCTTACGTCCTATCAAGATAGAAGCTCTAGCAACAGTGTTTCATGAGAAAATGTGAATAGAAAATATGAAAATAAGAAGAGATGAATAAGATTTGAAGATTTGTATACCGGATTCTCTTCTTTAGTACCTACCTATACATACATTATTACAATACTTCATTAATGCCGTTATTTTTTTATTTTTTTATTTTTTTAAAAGCTAATGAACTAATTAACACTCAGGCTGTGTTTTGACGCTTTGGCTTGTGTGACGTGCAGAAGTAACAGGATATAGATATAGGTATAATCTATAGGTATAGAGGCATAAAGGTATAAAGGCTCTCTGCCTTATCACAGCCAATGGATGACTGGCATTTACTCATTATCACCTTGTCAATGGCTCACACCCGCAAAGCAGGCACACGTGAAGCATCCAAGCATCCAGCAACGTTTTTTTCACCTACTGTTGAATGACTCCTGGGGGTTTGGGATTTAAAGTATTTGGTGTATCTGTCTGCCTCTAATGTGTCCAAATGTCTAAATGACATTGTGCCCTTAAACGGTGGTCCCCACCTGATAGAAAAGAAAAAAATGGGTGGTCAGTCTGTGCAGTGTAGTCTAGTAAACAGACGTACCCTCAGCGGCCACTTTATTAGGTACACATTTCTAGTACTGGGTAGGACCACCCCTTTGCCCCGAGAACAGCCTGAATTTCTTCGATCCATCAAGGTGCTGCAAACATCCCTTAGAGATTCTGGTCCATGTTGACATGATGGCATCACAATTGTATTGAGATCTGGTAAGTGTGGTGGCCATTGGAGTACACCGAACGTATTGTAATGTTCGTGGAACCAGTTTGATATGACGAGTGTATCAACAGGTCAGTGGTTAGATGAGGCTAGATGATGAGGCTTATAGATCTTGAATGAATGCTGTGCTATAATTTTATTATTCTGCAAAAAAAAACTTAGTACATAATATGACATACACTGCAAACTCTCATGAGACAGTGGTGGTTTAAAGCTGCACAAGGCACAAGGTGCTGTCTTATTAGCCTGAATCAAAAAGTGTGACTGCAAAAGAGAAGAGCAGCCCACCCCCACTAATTGA
This sequence comes from Hoplostethus mediterraneus, assembly GCA_034670385.1. Taxonomy (NCBI): domain Eukaryota; kingdom Metazoa; phylum Chordata; class Actinopteri; order Trachichthyiformes; family Trachichthyidae; genus Hoplostethus; species Hoplostethus mediterraneus. The sequence goes on along the minus strand of JAXDDW010000028.1, from coordinate 2,661,125 downwards.
GACTCTACTTGCCCAAATGAAATACTGGTGTTGGGTACGGACACTTCTCCACACACAGGAAGTGATGGATTGAATCTTACGAGCAGCAAATGAGCGCACCCGTCCTGAGAAAGCTGGACTCACTAGTGTTGGATCTTTTGCCTCCCTTTGCTTCCCCATCGTTAGAAAGCATCATAGACTGGCCGGGTTGGTAAAATGAACATGAGCATGCAGTGTGATGTTTACTGGCGTTACAATACAGGATTTCTGGGTACTGAACAGCTATCTCTTGCTGCCAAAACTGAAGTGGAAGTTCCCTAGAGCAGCTTTAACATAAATCTACTAACTCTTCACTGGGCTGAGAATGTTTGTATTTCAGCTTTGACTGCTTCTTGTCTGTCCTATGGAGCATTATTTTATCTCTCTGAATTTCAAGGTAAAGCAATATAGAGGCTCCATGACCTCAGCCTTTATCGCAGCCTTATTGCAGTCAAGGAGCACTGACAGTTGAGTGAAATGGCGAATAGCAGCACCAGACATTTGCTTCCACAGCACAGCCTTGATTCTGTAAATGAAAGGATTAAGGCTCGAGTACAACATCCCTGAGCAATATGAGTCACGCAGTTTGTTCAATTGGTGAGCCACTCTCCAGGTCCATGTTAGAGAGCGGTGATGGGCCCTTCTGCAGGAACATATTTTGCGAGCTGACTCGATTAAATACACTCCTCCTTTACGCCGAGGATTTTCAGGTGAAAAGCTTTTTAACAAAACCTGAAGAGCCGAAATCTGGAGACACTTCATTCACCATGAATTGGGCACTGACTTTGTGGACTCATACAAATTCCATTTGAGCTTTTAGTCTACTTTCAAATGAGCTGCTGTTTTCTAGTGCCAAGTGCATTAGGGAGAAGATATGCTAATATCGTTTATATCACACTGGTTAGTATCGCTTTGTCCACGTTCACTGTCTCTGGAGCGGCTCCAGCATTTGTACCTCAGTGAGTGAAAGTTTTCTCGTGTTTCAAGCTTTGGAAAAGACAGATCTGTATTGAAAAATTGCCTGAATTGCCTAGTAGTAATAACGTGTGAGTCTTGTTTAAGAGTTTACCTTCAGGGAAATGAGCGAATATTTCATTACTAAAGCTTAAACTTCCTCCAAGGCATTCAGAAGCACTTCTGTACACCAGTTTATAGTAATAAACACCACCAGTAATAATCAGTTCCAGCTGAGAGGCTTTCAAATGCGCAGATGATCTCACCCTTTGTGCATCGTAACACTATAGGGAGAACTATTATGAAGTGTTGTTTTCCACAGTGACAATTCACTGAAACCCATCTGACCACCAGCATCAGGTCAGCAGGAAACATTGGCCTCAACCCGCAGCAGGCACTTACCCACAAGAAATGCTAACAAATGCTGGTTTAGGTCTTAAAGGATCTTAGGTATCCTCTTGGAGGAGTTTGACTTGTACATTGAAATGTTTGGGAAGTTTCTAATCATATCGTGGAGACTTTACTGAAGATGGAGTGCTTCAATGAATTCTCAGTTTTGTTGAGTTTTATCCGAGTCTCAAACTCATGAGTCCTGAGTCAGCCACATTATTCAAGTTCATGCCTTTAATTTGACAAAGTATAGTACTTCTACCAACTGGAGGAGTTTAAATGAACCTCTTCGACTCAGCTCTGTACGTGCGCTGTGCATTTGTGTTAGATGTTTATGGAGGATAGTCTGTACTGAATGGCAGTGGTGATGGTGGGTGATAGTTACAGTTAGACTGATACAATATGGGTTTTTGAAGACCAATTTCAATACCAATATCTTTTGGATTGAAGCTACAGTCGATAATATAATATATATACACACAGTATATATACTATATATATATTATCTTTAAACTGAAAATTTGTAATACCCCAAAATGACAATGTTTCAGTGGTTCCCCTAGAATTGTATTCATGTCAGGGTGAAAAGCCTCTGAAACAGCATTTAGACCATCATGGGACACTAAAACTCTCCACTGAAAGCAAGACTAATGAAATTGTTTAGGTGGGTTAGCAGCTCTTTAAGTCAGGAGGCAGGTGTAATTGCAGGTTTTACAGAAACCCCTGAGTAAAATAATAATAATAATAATAATAATGATAATAATAACATTACAAAAATATTCACTAGCTTTGGTTAGCGAGGAAGGTTTGTCATACTGTAGATGACATTGACTGGAAGATAATATCTGATTTTATTATCTGATTTAATGTCTGATTTTAATATCTGATAGCAGATTTTTAATAAGCAGTGATTTAGACCAATCTAATCATAGTGTTGAGCAAGGGCACAGCTCGGGCCTTATCCTGATAGACCTGTAATATTTGCCAACAGAAAGCTTGCCTTTATACTTTGCCATTGAAGCAAGCAGATGCTGAGTTATACAAGGTCATGGATGACAGGGTCCTATCTGTTGAATTGGGTCATGATGTCCTACCTACAAACACATTACAAATGATAGACACAAAAATACGGCCTTGTCTAATTTCAGGATAGGCGTGAGAATCCTCTTGTTCTCAGTCCAACTGTAAGCATTGCCATAAAACAATCATACAGGGAGAAATCAATTGTAGAGAGGCAACCAATTTCTCCACTGACAGTAGCCTCAGTAGACCATAATGCAATGCAGCCACAGGACATTTTGTGTTATGAGTAGGTGGTGCAACTTTTACTTTTTATCAACTGGAAAACCTCTTGCTCTGCTATTGCTATTGCTCTCTCCACACGTAAAAAAAAAACTGCAGCTGTATACAACAAGTTCAGGCATATTCTCTGTGGGTTGTTGAAAGTGAGAAATGTAGGAAATCACTAACTGAAGTAGAAGTAAACAAAGCAGGTTGAGGGAAAGTGGATACACCAAAAAAGCCAATTACAACACTTCATCACAAAATACTACTGGAATGCATCGAACATCACAGATTAATGATATACTGTACAACAATGTAAGAGTCTGAGGGTGCATTTTTCCTTTACAGCGCTCACAAAAATAGGCTCAAAAAGTCAAAAGGTTGCTTACAAGCCATTTAGCAAATGTTCTGAATGCAACCAAAAACATTTTTCTCATACCATCGCTGTTTGTAACTGAAGCCTGTATGCTGCATGGTAATCCTAAATTATTGTATTATGTGTATTTATGATTGCTGCAAATCTAGAGCATCCCTCGCCATGTCTGGTGGCACACTTTGGTTTGGGACATCTGCCAAGGACATAGAGAACTGAATTCCTCGGCCCCCAGTTGAAGTTTTTAAATATAAATAGCGTTATAGTGTGAGAATCATTTGCTCATTTGTGTGAGAATCTAAATAAATACCTTGAGATTAAAATGAATAATAATTTATATTAATTTTAGTTATTGGATATTTAACAGCAGACAAAGCAACCTGTAGGACAGCAGCCCAGTGTATTCATTGTCATTTGTTGTCTCTCCACACAATCAGTATATTGAAATTCAGCAGACTACCTGCCAGCTGAGAGGTGTTAGCATCGAGGTATGCTAAAAGTCATGTTTAATTGGTGTCCTTGGTCTTGCCAAAAAGCAATCTAGTGCACAGCTGCAGTTGATTATGTGTGCCTTTACTGATAGCCTGGAGTCGGTAGTTAACATGTGCAGAGCCCAGTGTGCAGCCGATTTTGTTAGGCAAAATACAACCCCCACACAGGAGAAATGGAAAAACTTACCATAGCAACGAGACAGACAATATTTTCACCACTGAAGGTTTCTCCTAAGCCATGTTCACATTTTAGCACGAGGATGATTTTGCGCACGCCTCAGACATTACTAGGAAGAAAAACTGCAACAATTCAGAAACGGACTTGGGATTGTCTTTGTACCACTGATTTGTGCTTTCATTTTTCTGTGCACAATCCCTTTCTCATGTATTTAAGCATTTGCCTCGTTTGGGAATCTTCCTCATGTATTTTTAGGGTTCTTCAGTACTCATTATTACTCATCACTATAACACTGACATTTCATAACTGGATAATGTTCATTACCATATTTTTTTGTTGTTGATTAACACGGGTTTTCTGCATTGCTCTTCATGGCACTGAACTGAATTATATTGTATCAGATTGAATAGAAAATGAATGCAATCACGTAGCGCAAAAATGGGTCTACAAGCCTAATGTACCTGGCTGATACCCCAGCCATGTCACAGACTGTACCCCAGTGATGCTTTCTATTTAAGTGATGGCAGAGGGCTTGGTTTTAGACAGCACTGATGGCCTGTCATTACATTTCTAGATTTGTCATTCTCTCATTGGCAAAGTTGTTGTCTACCTGCCGCAGTGAATGACTGAGACAAGCCCCCCCCGACCCCCTGTCCACCATCCTCCTCCTGCATGTAGGCTTGCTCCTGTCACCCCGGGGTAACCTGACAGAAATAATAACTGACGTCCCATTCAACGTGATGTCTGATCAGAAAACAGAAAAACACTGAGCACAAGACACTAGCTGCAGGATTTAAATTAATTAAAGGGGTCATATTATGGAACACGGCTTATTCCTGGCCCTTATACATGTTCCACAGGTTATCATTGACCTAAGTAGCCGCGAAAATGTGAAATCTGGAAGTCAACCCCTTTTTCTGTATTTTCCTTTTTCCAAAAACGGTGTCCAAATGTGGCAAAAACAGGCCATTTCAGAAAGTAGCCCCTATAGACGTCAAATTTTTTTGGATTATATATTTTAACATAATCCAACCCCTCTCAGAGCATGCCCACGCTCAGGTGAACAACCAATCCCATTTACCTCATCTCGGAAATCGATAATTCCGAATCGGTATTCATAACTTCCAATATAAATGTGTTCCAGTGCATCTGCTCAGGAAAACATGATCGCCCGCAGCAAACTCATGTTTGTATGGCAAGTCTCAGAATATTACAAGCATCTAAACTCAACATCAACTACTACAGCGCCATTAGTGAATAGTATCGGCGCATATCACATTCGGGCGCCGTTTTTTCTGAGTATACTGGAATGCACCATTACTTTGCGACCAGTGAAGCTAAAACAACAACATATCTACGGCATATATCAACTCTCCAGTTATTATTTTGTAGGATGCAGGCAGCAACATAGATCCCTGCACAGTCTCCCAACACGCGAAAATGCCAGGACAGAGCGGATTAATTTTATTTTTAACGGCAACATCCTGGCTACAGTTAGCTCATTTTTCCGTGTGTGATGATCAGTCCTCAGACTGCTTGAGCAACGGCAGGATTAGCATCTAAATTGAAGCTTAAAGATGGAGCAATTCATAAGGTATGTGACCCATCTGCAAAATTGGAATCTGTAAGTGTCACCATGTTTTGATTTAATTTACAAATTAGTCTGGTTAGTATATTTGACTGCTGGTTAGCTAACGAGCTAGCGGGGATAGCCACGGGCTTGTTGGGCATGGAAAAAGTAAGAAAACTAAAGCTGGAGTCATTAAAAGTAAAGTAAAGTAAAAGTAAAGTTATTGGTTGGAGTCAGGACTCATCTTAAAGTTATTTGTTGGGACCAGTGTCTGTTTTATAAGTCTGTCGAACGTGTCAGCCTCGGTAAACTTTAGCCACCATTAGTACAATCGCGTTTGGTTGTTTGCGCTGTGCTGTTTGGATGCAAATAGATTGCATCCAATAATATATTGGCTAAATAGCTCTACAAAATTGTCAATCCTAGCTTGTCTGCAAGTTGTATTCAATAAGCTTATGGACATGAGCCATAAACAGACTGGCTACAGCTCACACACCCACATACACAAAACGGCTCAAACATGTACGGTCTCAGTGTTGGTTCTGGAGCGGCCGCTATGGTTATGGTACATTTCTGCATGAAGGTTATTTGTTTACCTTGAACAGCATGAGCGCCCTGCTCTCCGCCTCCGCCAGGCGATTGCGTGGAGGTTACAACCTCCACGCCTTCAAAACAGCCTGTTCTTTACAATGGAGAAAATGAGAGACTGAAACACACACCACAGAAGCTGGCTTCAAAAACATCTTGTCAAGACCCCTGGAAATAGTTTTAAATAGCCCAAAATGAGTAAAATACCCCCCACCCCCGCGCCTCTTTAATGTATGTTGTCATAGCTTTGTTTACAAAAAGTCCATGTTAAATATTTCAATTCCATGAGGGAAATAAAATAATGGAATAGTGAAGTAGCTGCAGAAGAGGCAAATCTGTTTTTCTGAATTTGTAATTCATAAATATTGCCCACTTATTCCATCTCTTTAGGGTTACAACGGCCTGGAGCCTATGCCAGCATGCATTGGGTGGAAGGCAGGGGAAAAACCCTGGACAGGTCAGCAGTCCACACAACAGTCAAGGGCAACACAAATAGACAAACAACAACATCTGTGGGAGAAAACCAAGCAAACGTGCAGGGTTGAGATTTAAACCCAGGACCTTCTTGCTGTGAGGCGATAGTGATCCCAAGAGACTTACAAAGGTACTTTACATTACAGGTATGTAGCAGACCCTTTCATCCAAAGCGACTTATAATAAGTGTCCAGGCTGCACAATATTTAGGGTTATTATCTGAAAATCCATTAAGATAGATAGCTGGAGAAAGATAAAGAGATGTAGAACAAGCCCCAAGTGGACACTGAAGTCAGCTCATGCATTCAAAATGACTTTGGCCAAGTTTATCTTTAATAAAAAAAGAAATCTCTAAGATGACCAACCCTCACACGTCAGCTCACCCCCACTCTCTTAAAAGTCCATTCTGAAAGCTTTGAGCTTCAGAACCAGTGTGTTCAATTCAATTCCCCTCTGTCCTTGGCGTCTGTATTTTCAACCTTTGAAAGTAATGGCAGCTTTCCAGCTGAAATATCTAGCCACAGTGAGTGACAGCCCAGGGAGGTTCTCCATCATTTATCAACAGGGACCATATTACCATCAGGAGGTTCCTCTCGCATAACCAGAATGTCAGTGGAACAAAGCAGAGACCCGTCGGTTAGATGACAGTTAATCACTCTAGACCCCAGCGGTTGTCCGTGATCTTGCCGAATCCCCTGTCTTCATGTTTTTTAAGTCAAGTGAATGATGTACAGTTAGTTTTGCTACAGGAAGCTTTGGAAGGCCTCAACTAGACAGCTGATTAATTAAAAAGAGACCACTGGTATCAGCCGAGCCCTAACAACTACTATATGCTCCAATTACCAAAATTAATTTAATTCCAACAAAAGCTTAATGTGTCACTGGCAGATGGGGCGGGAGTGTGATGCCTAGCCATGTGTCTGATGGCTAGCAATGTCTTCAGTCAGCTAATGAACATGTATTAATTAAAACTCTCTGGCTGCCCTACCGTAAAGTCACACTGGCTCTCACCTGCAGAAATCCCTTCTCTTTTGTATTGCTGATAATAAGTTCCACCGTGGAGAGGTGCACAGCATTAGCTGAAAACCTCTGAAAAGCAAACCCCCTCTAGTAGGAATTCTGATGTTTTTCCAAATGGTTCAGAGCGAAAGTCTGGCATCGGTTTTGGCCAACATATTGCAGCAGATGAGCAGTGGTGTGTTCAATGAGGCATCTTAACAGACTCCTACCAAATCTCTCTGAGCTTTCCGGTGCACCCTTTTGCTTCCCCAGAGGCCACGAATGTTAGTCCAACAGGGCACTCTTTGCACACTGGTCTGGTTAAAAGCATCCACTAAATGCTGAAATGTAAATGCACAACCTAGCAATGCAGACTGATATGAGGTTGGAAGTGCACTACTGTATGTACCCTGCCATACATGTCATGAGTCCATGAGTCATTATTTGTTCTGCTTAAGAAAACATCTGCCACCGCAGTGTAGGTGTTAGATATTGCCACGGTTTCATACGGCTTAGACCTGTCCAACCTTTTACAATGCACTACCACGGGCAATTGCTAACAAGAGCGAGGCTGGAGGACAAACGATCTTTTCGAACATTTCTTTTCCCCTGGGTGATTTTAACGATTGCACCCAAGAGAGATTCTGCGTCTGCTGCAATGTCACTGCCCCACTGTGAAAGACTGACCGGGGTCTCTGACGCGATATCAAAGACTATCAAAGCCTTGGTGTGAAAGCCAGTGGGCGAGATGAAAAGCAACAGACAGTCAGTCAGTCTGATTTCAGTAGGAGGGTACAGAGAAAAAACATGTCTGGCACATGAAAATCAACAGCTACAACATTGTTTGATGCAGAGCAGGCGAGCGGAAAAAGACTGGAATAACTTAAAAATGTATAATTTTCTTTTAACTTTCATACAGATTATATGCAGTATGTCATTATGCCGCAATAGTGATTCAAAGCGTCGTCAAAGCTATTAAAAATGAAAGTGCTTGAAATGCTTAAGTGTTTTTTTTCCTATGTTCCACGCTCCGGTCTGTGAGAGAATCTCCCGTTGATTGGTTGGTCTTGCATTGGCTATTTCAGAAGTCTCCAGTGGCCTCGGTTAAATGGTAATGTTTCCTCAACTTCCATCTCCCTCTAAATCCCATACATGCTGATGAAATGTCTTCTTTACAAGGCCATGCATGTCGACCATAAGCTAATTGGTAATAACTTTTCAGAGGGTGACTTGGCTGTTCCCTTGACCTTTGAGGGATGCCGTGAAGCAGCTTAGTAATAGCATTGCTTCCTCATATATACTGTAATGGGCATACGGGGAGATGCCTGTGGGAGTCTCTGAGAGACTATAAAACAACCTAACAATGGAGGGTGTTTCAACAAGCGCTGCATCTCGGGGGGGGGGGGGGGGGCGGGACTTACAGATAGATAGGACCTCGGTTACATCATGTGCAAATGTATCCTCTCTCGGTGTCCTCTGGGCAATAGAAGATCGATTGTATTTCCACATCTTGGGAACACATTTCTTAGAGCAAAGTTCACATTTCCCACGGTATTTTATCAGACTGGACGTGCCCTATATCTTGTGCTATCAGGGAGCACCGATGGGATGAAGATGGCGGAACAGATGCAATGAAACCACCAGATGTTCAATGCAGTTTTAAGGTTCTCCGACCTTCCACTTCCTCCTGTGTTAAGTGGCCCATTGTTAGTAGTCAAGTAGGTTGACTTGGCACTTTTTTTTTTCTGGGTGACACACAAGCAGGTTTGTTTTTTGGTGACAACCACTTTGCAGTATCACTAAAGAGCATTCTGTCATTGTGGAAAAGGGCAACTATGAGATTAGCCCCCTCCCTGTGCCGGCCATTCCTGGCATCACACTCCCAGCCTGGCACCATGCGACTCTACCCAGGCAAACAGAAGCTTACTCAAATACAGTACATCTGCTAAACATTGCTTTTAGTATCACAGGTTTGTGGAGAGTTGCCCGTGTTGTGAAGAGCACTACACCAAAACCTAAGGGATTACTAATAACGCAGGCCTCTATGACACCTGTGTCAACAGTATTTTCTCTCACCAAAGCTCCTGTCAGATTAATACGCTGTGTCTACACGCTACAGTATCAGTGTTTACTGCTTCGCTACTACCGCAGGCACATAGATAAGAGGCCAGATTTGGAGGAGAGGAATGGCACCAAGCCACTAATTAGATGGCTTGTTTTGGCCCTATCGCTAGGAAATTGGAGTACTGAAGGGGAGCCTCTGGGGTCCAGAGTCAGCACTCTGTTGCTTCAGTGCCTTAGACAAAACTGTCATTCTGCCATGGCTCCTAATGATGCTTTTGCAACACCCACACCTACACGCCTACATCCAGCCAGTGGCTAATAACCCCCTAGCCCATACCCCTTCCCCTCAGCTCCCAATGGGAGAAGTAATTTGACGCCCTACTTGTTACTCTGTTACCAATCGTGTCCTTTAACCTTAAAGTACCTCACATCTTAGTTTTTAGCACGTATACATAGTTTACACTTGACAATTATATTTTTGTCGTCTTTCTTCTTGACAAAATCAAAGTATTGGGAATACTTCCAGCCACTGAATGTGAATATCTTTAATCTAAGCTAGCTAGCTAGCGCAGTGTGGGGTGCAACGTGTCTTTTAGTTATGCTGAAAATAAATCCAGGATGGAGATTGGTTTATTAAACTGAAATGTGCTATGAAGGGGTGATAACAAAAGTAGCAATTTATTTCTCTGATTGGTAACTGTAATATTATTGAAATTGAAATTGAAATCGGTTACCCTACTCGCTACGTACTACTGCCTGCCCTCAGATGAGGTCAAAAGGCTTGCCCCCTGTCTGAATACATGAATCTGACAGAGAGAATAGCCCCAGGCTCAGATCTCATCTCACTTAACCATCAAGACATACACCTACGAACCCCGGCACTTCAGTCAATGCATGAAATGCATGACCATTTTTCTTTGCCCACATCTATAATCTATAATTAGAGCAAATGTATTTTTGATGGAGCTAGCAGTTCCATCACATTTTTTATTGCAATTTCTTGTGAACCATTTATTTACTATGTCTTTATTTATCCTGTACAGCACTTTGGTCCACTGTGGTTGTTTTTATTTATTATTATTATTAAACCTTTATTTTAACTCGTTGGTCACTGAGGTTTCCCTCATCCCTCATTTTAAAGTGCTTAACAAATAAAGTTGGATTGGATTGGATCATATGTGTACTTCGCATGTGAAGTCTTAAAGGACAGGAAGGAAGTAATGTTCATGAATTACACCGTATGTCTTGTAGAATTATTGGTGGCGAGGGTTATCATGTTGACATGTAATAAATAGAGCCTTGAGGGATGCAGAAAAAAGTTATATATTTCCATGGAGAAAATAAAGATTTTTCATTAAATGTGTGTATGTGCCATCTGGCCTTCATTTTGATTCCGTTCAAGGAATTTTCTCTCTCTTATAGCAGTGCAACAGCCTGACAGCTTGTCAAGCAAGTCATGAAAAGAAAATATCACAACGACCATAAATTGCGCAATTTTGCGTCCTCATTCATCACATTCAAACTGAAGAGTTGACTCTGTCATCGTAGTCTTATGCTTCAGAATCTTTGTGAGTGGCTTGCTCCTCCAGAGGATGATCTGCTGTATCTAAAATCATTCATCCAATAGACAAGATAAACTAGAGGAAGAGAATGGTTATGGTTAAGCTTTCACTGAACCATCCGTGGTACAGCATTGCTGCCATCTTGTGGCAATATAATCTTCTTTCCAGCTTAACATTTTGCAACTCTAATTGGATGAGAGAAAACTCCTCTCCATCGTCTCTGGTTTTGAAGCGTGGCCAAAATCCTATTTTTAAGATAGTGTGATTGAGTGCGCTAAAGGGATAACACGCCACTCAGCTGTTGACTTCACATCCTCTAGTGATCTCTACACCTGGCATGTAAGCAGAGGCTGAGTGATTCTTCAATCTCATCTTCTGTCTCATGTCTGTCAATTGCAAGCCTATGAAATGAAAATGTCTCACGTTGCATCAACCTGGAGAAAATAAAAAGGTTGCATGAAAAGGCAGACAGAACAAAAAAAAAAAGAAAAGATTTCTCACTAATTCCAGCAGGGGACAGTGATGCCCCATGACAAAATGTGTGTTTGACTAAGAAGCCAAGAAGATGAGGGAGATGGAAAACTCCTTTTGTATAAAAGTCACATTTCTGCCATGACATTAGTGAACTCTTAGAGGGATCATCCTGCTTTTATTACTATTGTCAGGAAAGATAAATCCTAGCCGGTGGAATGTGAAAATTAAGAGTGAATCATGCACTATCATACTTATCGTGGAGGTAAAATCCAGGACAGACAGGTTTTATTCCTCTCATGGACTTTCCTATTTAACAAGCCTCTTTGTTTTCCATAATCTCCAGCCAGTCACTTTGCCAACAAACCAGGTATCCCCATTAGCATTTTTCTTTTTCACCCACTGCTTCAGATATAATGTGGTTGAATCCAACAGTTTCAAAGGTTTAATAGTAATCCATTTTTCATTTAGTCTCCATCTTTGGTGCTCAGCTCCTTATTGCTATGGTGTTTCTTTACTACACTTCCCAGAGATCACCTGTCAATCAAACAGTGTGTCCAGTACTGTGAAGTCTTTCTCCATGGATTTTCTGTTGATGGAGTTTGAGTTTCTGTAGGTGGCGCTCTTTTCTGTGTCTGTTCAGCCACGGTGGCTATCGCTGCTCCTGCTAACTACCCAGTTCTTCTTCTGTTTATTCCAAACAAACCGGGAAAGATCTACCCAACGCCTTGGCACTGATGCCAAATTGACATATTTTTTTGCTAGATTTAGCAACTTTTTACATCCCCCTGGCCACTTTATTTCTCCAAAGCGACTAGCAACACATCTAGCTACTTCTTCAGACCATGGGGAACAATGTTGATGTGTTGATTCCCAAAGCATTTGGCGACAAATTGCTACGGCTGTCAATTTGTACAACTTGCTTGTCTAAAGAGGTCTGATGAGCACAGCACAGCGTAGCCCCCTCCCTCCACTGATTACGGGGTTCAGTAGCAAATATACTCATTTGCAAAATAAAGTATGACATGTCAGATTATTAGTTTAACTACTTTATGGTGTTTTGTATGTACTCCTAGATTGTTCCTGTCTGTTTTGCGGGCTGGCAGGCACACTAGGCAGTGTTTTCAGTTCTGGCTGGCAGCAGCGCTTTATGTAAGATGACAGCTGACATGCAATGGTATGACAGGCCTGGGTCCAGGGTCAGCGACAGGCCAGTCATCTGGGTCTGTGAGAGACTCTGACCTCTTAGGTCTGTCTTTGTCAGGGACGGCTTCTCACATGTGAGGCACTTGGCTTTTCACAGACTTCAATTTGTTTGTGTTCTCTATTATGTGGCCATTCAATCTGACAGACCTCATAGGGAAGCCTTTTTTTTAGCGAGTTAGTTAGGGACAACATTGAAGGGTGTTGTGCCTCTTTAATGACGGGTTGCAGAATGTTTTGTGGCAACGTGTATTATGTTTCATTTGGGCACCCATGTGGATATATTTGGGAGAATGATTGCAGACAATCATCGTAATTCTCTCTGAAGATGGTCCAGTTTCCAAATACAATGTGCCATGCAGCACTGCCCCCGTGCTATTTCAACCACTTCAGCATGGTCATGACTGGGGAATCAAAATGGGTAATTTTGACCAAAGTGCTGTAATTGGTGTCTTATGATCGCATAAGAGGATCATTGTAGGACAGAAACAAGAGAGATCAGGCTGCAGGTCAGAGCCCAGCCCCTCATGAGTTGGATGATTGAATTACTTTTTCTTATTACTTCAAATGCATGGTCTCAGTCTCATGGGCCTTTTCTTTTCCTCACTTAAAATTGAATATAATCCTCTATCATAGTAGTTCTCAACCTCTTTTCAAGGCAATACCTACTGACAACCACTTGTTGCAGGTACAAATGCACAGAATGCTGAATGACACCAAATGATGAGGATGCACATATTATTTCACAAGAAAAACATTTAGATTTTATTTTATTTTTTATTTTTTTTCAGTTTCCATTCAGATTCTCCCCGAGATCACGTTGCAACCTCCTGCAGGGTCCTGACAGAAGCATCGTGACCCGAATGGAATAACTCGGTGTTGGCTCTGAAACATAGGAGCAAAGTCACATTTATTAGTAGCTTAAATTTGATTTCAGGAGGATCAGGTTTAGTTTGAAAAATGTTCAAATGATCAGTTAAGTCACTGGTTCCACAAAGCAGATTGAGAGAGAGAGATTCACTTTAAAGGATGCCATATGTTCCTTCCTCTTTTTTCTGCCGTCGGTTCCACAGGAGTCGCCGAGGCCAGATCCAACTGCCCACTCCAATCACAGAGCAGAACAAGGCTGATTACAGGGCAATCATTTAGATGGTGGAGATGACATCAGCAGCCAGAAATTGGCCTAACTTTATTTGGCTTGCAGGGAGGGCAGTGGCAGAGAAGGCACTGGCCTGAAGTGCAATGATAGACTGTGGTACCATCTTAGAAAACTGATTTGATAGCAGATGTCAAGAGGGCTGAAGTGTATTGAATGAAGGGAGGGAATACTAAAATTAAACCATCTATTAAGAGGAAGTATTATAGAGCACCTGAGTCAGTGGATCCCCTTTCACAGACATAAAACACCATACATTCCATTTTGAAAAATTCCAGTTGTACTTGATTGAAGACTCGGTTGATTATATAGACTTCCTTCCCTTGGCATGAACTCTTCACCTCAGTTTGGCTTATAGCTCGTTAGGCTGAAATGCATCATTCTCTCCTCCTTCACCTCCCCTTCGCCACTCCCTCTCCTGCTCCTCTTTGTCCTGTCTCTGCTCCACATCCATCTCCATCGCCATCCCACTCCAGCCCCTGGGCCGCCGCAAACGCTGTCCTACTCTCTTTTTTCCTTGCCAGCACAGCCCAGAACCACAAGCCTCTACTAGGGCTGCAGACAAAGACACAAACACAAATTGGCAACCCCTGGGTCAAGCCAGCATGATAGAGTCAGTCTTAGTGGCTTGAAGGAGGAATTCAAGAAAACGGACAAATACAGTTTTATTGCTACCTACCTAAAACAGTTAATTACATATGGTCACTGATGTGGAATCTTTTCTGTAGGCTGTCTGTGAACAAACTCTGCGGTTCTTTGCAAGCTGCCTATTTGACCTTCTCTGTGTATTTCCCTCACACTGGTAGCACTACATTGACACATGCTGGAAAGCCAGCGCTAAGGATATTCACAGGGAAAAGAAGACAAGGCCCTTCCAGTTCAAGGTAACAAAAAGCTCCTTGATCATATTCACTAAATCCCCCCTCAAAGATTTTGTGTCAGAGGCTGGTGAAGAGCACCACTCTTCTTAACACCATGCATGGCCCTCTTATGCTCTCCCAGCCATCAGTGCCTTGCTTCCGCATCGCATGAACTGGTGCCAATCTAAAAATACTGTGTGTGTGTTTGTAGTTCCACTGCACATAGGATCCATGTGTGCTTTCTTAAGGTACATGACAACTCTGCAGTGTGTCTAAATAGACTCAGCAGCACATCAGCACAAAATGTTCACTAGCATAAAAAGTTGCACTAGCCAAAAATCGGGTATGGACACGGGCAGGAAATCTTCTTGATGCACAGAAAGTGACAAACTTAAGAGAGAAATCCAGATACTTTTTCACCATCTCTGCCCTGACCGGCCACTAAAGAAGAAGAAATTTAGCTCCGAGGAGTGTGCAGTTTACTTATGATCCATTATGTGATTTCTGGGTAATGAAGTCCTTCAAACCTTCAAGAATTCAAATAGTTATCTCTCGCTGTCACTTGGGGTCAAAGTGCAAAATTGCCTAGTGCAGCTTTAAGTAAATAAAGAGAAAACTCATGTCCTTTCCATTTATTTACAAGCACCGATGAGGTACAAATTAGGCAACGCATAATAAATAATAAATAAATAGCATTTTTTTGTTTGGTAAATATGAGTAAAAAATGTATATAAATCCTTATAAAATCATATATATTCAATATAAATTCACTGAGTTATCACAATGTATTTCAAACTCAGTTAATCCCAGGCTACTTTTGCATAGCTCCAGTGAGCTAATGTGTAGATTCAGCCGGTGTTGCCTATAAGCCAAGGGAGAGGAGAGGCGCTGTGTCACTGTGCTAATACCTACTTGTGCTCATTTCCCAAGGAGACTAATCTTACTCAGGGGAAAAGGGCCCTGATCCACTTAGCAGGCTGAGGAACCTTGATTTGTCTTGTCTCAGCTTGTCATCACTTTCCCCCCTGTAGCTGCCAATCAGACTCAGAAAGTAATTTCTCTCTCCCTTTGTTCTCAATTAGAAGGAACCTTAATTTACCCTGTCACATAGCGAGTCTTTAGATTAGGTGATTTGTTTCTGATCTGAGAAAGCGTAAGAGGAGGAAAGCTTTGCAAATGCAAAACATGCTTTATCTTGTGACAGAGCTATGATGGTGTTAATCGTTTTCGATTGTGACCCATGTGTGAAAAATGAGTAAGACCTAGTATGACAGATGCCCTCTGTTGTCTTTTAATATATTGTATGTGCGTACATGCATGCATGATTTTGTGTGTGTGTGTGTGTGTGTGTCTGTGTGTGTCTGCATGATGCTTGGTACTTCACTCCCAGCACTACAGGAATGGACAGAGGTTCTCTTATGTCAAACACATACAGTAGTGTGTTGTGTCTTATACATGCAATAGACCAGGAGTTCTCAACATTTTCATGTCATGAACTCCCAGTTAGAGTCACATTATGCCCCATTTGATTGAAGATTTTATCCCAGGGACCCATATGGGAAGATTTATATTGTTGTTGATTTATTATTAGTATAGAACACTGTACATGGGGGGGTAATAGGGGTGAGAGTGAAATAGTTTGTCGTCTTTCTATGCATTCATTGGGATAATTTATAATGAATTAAATTATGTGAAATGAAAATACAAATTTTATAGGGGATACCCTTGAACCTCCTCAAGGACCCCTGCAACGTCCTCAAGGACCCCTGGAGGTCCCTAGACCCCAGTTTGAGGATGACTGAGAACAACAGGTTAATCATCATGAGTCGAAGCATTTACACAGCTGAGCATCCCACTATTTTCAGTGGAGCCTCTTGTGGATGTAGATGATGGCTACAGGTAGGATTCAAGTCTGCTGGGAAAAACCTGACACAGTGACACAGTAGTGAAAGCAGATACAGATTAAAGTTGGCAACGATTATGCAAGGGATCAAGATGTCCCTGCAGACCAAGGATGACGTTACACTGATGGCCGCTCTATGAATGGGAACTGCACAGTTTAGAGGAGGGATAAACTGGCAGGACCGACTCCGTCACTACAGGTCCCAGGTAATCCTTGACCCATTTCATCCGCTCCTAAACCACTCATACACCAAGGCATGTTTGCATCCGGTTTGTCAGAGTCGAACAGCAGATCACTCACTGATCCCTGTTCTCCCCTATTACCATAACATTTACTATGCTCTGAAAAGTTTTAGTTGTGTCTTGAAAGAAGATAGAGAGCTGGCTACTCATATTTCATCAGATAAATTGTTCCAGAGTTTAGGGGCCCTGACTGCAAATGCTCGATTACCTTTTGACTTTCGTCTAGTCTAAGGTCATGCTTTTGTACATAGGAAGATAAAAGGTCCATTATATAAACTGGGGCTAAGCCATTTAATCCTTCAATGGTTCTGAAAGTTTTACAGCTGTGTATCATCAGCAAAACAAAAGGAAAGAAATATAGTGTCTGCAAAATATATAACAAAGTGGGAACAGATGGAAAACAAAATAGGACCCAGAATGGAACCTTGAGGTACTCCGCAGCTTAATTGTGCTGAGATAGAATTACACTGTCTATTAAGATGTTATCAACTGTGTCAGTGGTGGTAAGGTCAAGCAGAACTACAGTAGAACATTCACCAGCATCTGCAGAGAATTGTCAGTGAGAATATAATTTGTCACTCTAAGTAAAGCTGTCTCAGTGCTATGTCTGTATGAATGGAAACCAGATTGGATTTTTTCAAGTCATATCTGCTCATGTAGTCAGTAAAATGATTGTAAACAACCCTCCCAAATACCCAGAAATGGAAGTTTGAAAGTAGGTCTATAATTACTCGGCCAACTAGGCTTTTTAAGAAGAGGCTGGACGAGCTCTGTTTGAAAATAAATAAGAGGTACACAGCCGCTTACCAATGAGCTGTGTACACTTAAAAGAATATTAGGACATACAGTAACAATGACCTCTTTTAAGAGGTGACTGGGTATAATATCTAGAGAACATGTTGAGGGTTTTATATGTGATACAATGTCAAAACTGATATTTCCTTGAAGGAACCGAGGGAGGTGCTTAACTGGTGAAAAACATTCAAATCCTGGTCACGAGGTAGTATCTGCTACCTTCAATTTGGTAAGTCAAAAATCTTCAGGAGAGTAATGGATATGAATAATCACTGAAGCATTTACAGCTCGATCTATGGTCCTGAAAAGAACCCTGGGGAAGGAAGGAAGGAACTTTATCTGCGGTGTTAAAATTCATTGCTACTCTTCCAATGTCATTCAGCGTTTCTGCACAGGTGTGCTCATCTCACAAAGGAAACTATAAAAGGTTTTTTTTTCTTTGGGTTATAAAACTGAGAAACTCTAACGTTGTCAAACAGATGGGATTGAAATTCTCCAGATGACATTCTGTTAAAGAGTCAGCACCCAGTTGATTGAAAATATTTTGGATTTTCTTGCATTGGAAAAGTTAATCAGACGGGTCTGAATGCAATTTGGTTCAATCACACTGGGAGAAGTCATGTTAATCTCAATACCAAGATGATCAGAAACAAATAGATCCTTAGTTTCTAGACTGTTTAAAGTACGGCCAATAGTCATTACAAGATCAAGTCTATGGCCAAGTTTTGAGTTGCTCCTGTTGCAGATGTTATAAGATTAAAATGTTTAAAAATTGGGTCAACATTTAAAAAATGAAAGTCTCCAAGAATAAGAATTTTATCATACCTAGTCGGAGATAAAAGATCTGAATCCAGTGATGATTATGATGATTGATTATGATTATATTTTGGAGGTTGATACACCAGCAAACAATAGTCTGTTTACTGAAGTAAATATTAAGGACTCAAAGGATGAAAATTCCCGAGATGACCGAAGATGACATTTTAAATTTTTCCCACGGATAAATATCATGCTGCCACAGCCTGAGTCTGGGTTTGGTCAAATATGAGAAGTTACATGGAGTAGCTTCGTTTGGGGAGTAAAAGTCATTAGAGTTCAACCATGCTTCAGGAAATTAAGGCTGTAAGGAGAGATACAATCATCAGATTAAAGATTAAAGGGATTAAAGAGAAGTCTTCAACATTGAAGAGATCAAACTTGACATTAAGAGCCAAAATCTCGATCTAAATGATTAGGATTACCATTAAGTATTCGATTAGAGTTCCCTTGGAGCCGAAGGAGGCCATATGTGTTACTGCTAGGTTCGATGCTAGCAGACAAAGATCTATGTAAGGAGTCCACACATCAAAGTGAAACACGACCAGGGAATTTTTAAAGGGCACTGGGTAAGAAATAGAGGAAAATAAATAAAGGAAGAGGAGTCCAAACGGGGTAACTCCTCTAAAGACCTTTCACATTTCTGAGAAATAACAGGTTCCAATGAACTGTTTAAAATAAACTATTGGGGAAGTCATCTCATGAGGTCATGAATTGTCTGAACTATTTATAGATAACTGTTTTGTGATGACCGCTTGCTTAGGAGAGAAAAAAATCCATATTGGCTGGAAGCATTCAAGATATAATGGGGTGAAGAGGTCAAAATAGTTTGAATTGGAAGCACTCAGCCTTTAAGCAATAAGGTGTAGAGGGAGCGATGACAAGTAAAATGGCCACAGCTCCACCCAAGTGTTGGAACTGGGCCAGAAATCAAAACCTGCTCCCCTGTGGCACGCAATCTAGAAAATAATGTTTTGAAGTCTGCTTGGGTTGTTGGAATTCCCTGTCATTCGAGACACCGCAAACAATTAACGTTGGTCCCAAGTGGAGGTGTGGTTATAAACCCACGATAAAACTGGATTTCTAAACAATAAAAGCCACTTAAAACCAAGTGGAGTTCTAAGAAGTAGGCCACTGGAAAGAATTGACTAACCCTCAAGCAGACAACACGGGTATGGTGTCACTCAGAGATTCACCGCAGAGCTTATAGCAATGGAGGCAAATTGAACAACAATATAGCATAAAATTATGTAAAATCAGATAAAAAATCAGCTCTTTTCTTTGTCTGTTCAGCTGCTCATGCTAACTACCTAGTTCTTCTTCTGTTTATTCCAAACATACTGGAAATGTAACACGCATCGCTTCCTGTCTCTATAGGATTTTTCCCAGGACAGACGTCCCTGATGCTAGGTGTTTAGAAAAGCAAATGTAAAAGCTTTCATAAACTGGCTAGAGGTTGGATCACTGTTGTGTTATATCAATCAGTGATGCAGAGAAGGAAAACTGACATTCATCCATTTAAAAATGTCACTCTCATAACTTCATCATACCCTCATTTTGGCCTGCCATGGTACAAATAGCCCTAACAACAGCCAGTGAAAGCCAAAACCATTTCATGAGCATGTCATGCCTCTCCATACTCTGACTCAACACTAGTTACTGTGACTGTGGCTGAATTCCCCTTTTCGTTTTTGCGTAAATACTAAAATCGAAGCTGACACTTTATATTCGGTCCGTATTAATCCAGGAAATCAGGACCAGGAATTTTCCACCATAATATATCCCATGCCCTGTGGTGTGGTGCCAAAGCAGTAAATAAAAGGGCTCAGACTGCAAGCATGTATTTTGTGGGCATTTTGTGTTGGCTTGTGCAAGCTGTGTGATGTTTTTTTGTAACACTGTGTGTGTGTGTTTGTCTGTAAAAGAAAAAAGCAGCCAAAAGTGTCTGTGAAAGGATGCTCAGGAGACTATTGTAGCATCCCTATACCACCTCTCTCTCTTTTTTCTTTTACACTCAAGGCCCGACTTGCTCTCTGAGGTAGGGAAAGCGTCCAACAGATATATCATCCCTATCGCAACACCTGTATAGCTCTTTGCTGAATGTACACCGTCATGCTTTAGCACCATTCTTGGTGAGCCATGCCTAATCAAGTAAATGCGAGGAAAGCCTCTTGTCTGAATTGCCTTGAAGTGTGAAAAAAAACACCCGGCAGGCTTATCCTCGTATGTAACATGAGTGACACTGTGTGCACTTTCCTGTGCACTGTAGCAAAAAGTGTGTTCTCTGGTTCAGGATCAAGGGAAATGTATGAAATGAGGCCACCTAGGCTGCCAGTCAACGTATTTCTTGATGTGACCTAAATCTAAAGATACAGAGTGAAACCAAGGTTCTCTTGGTTTGGCATAGAGTTCAATAGTAATATGGTACAAAAGCTCAGCTCTGTGGTCTGAGAAATAGCTATGAAAGACAGCAGATAAGCCTCTTATTCTAATGTTATCAGTAAAAGGAGGAAGAACTTGTTTTTTTAATGCTTTTTCAGAAAGTTCCTGAGTGGCCATAGTAGTTTATGCCTCTTATACGATGGGTAGTTTTATCCAAGCAATTGGAAGAAGAACAACAAGAAAAAAATATATAATCTTTATTTAACATTTAACATTAATATTTAGCACATTTCAAAACACAGTTACAAAGCCTTTTATAATGGAGTAAGAAAAACAAAAACATATAATTGACAGCAAAAGCAATCTAGAGTTTTCAGAAGTGGTTTAAAAGATGATAGAGATCCAAAGTCAAGGAGCCTTGATGGTAAAGAACTGATTGCCTGTTTTTTAATCTAGACTTCTTAAAGTCAAGTCAATCAATTCTAAAGCTAAGAAATAACCAATGTAAAGCTGCTGGTATTTCAAAGGTCAACAGTGCTTTTCCCATAATGCACAGCTAGCTGTATTTTACCAAACTCAACAACTGGATGTTAACTAACCAGGATTCCAGATAGTTTAGTTATTTCTGTTTGTTTATACTCGTGTACACTATATTGAAGAAAGCTTTTCAAACAGGACACTCATACTGTATTCATAACCGTGTATGCCTCTGGAACCACATGTACCCTGTCCGTGTGGTGCAGTGAAAGTCATTTGAGGCTTCTGGCAGAAATTACATTACAGTAAATAGCAAAAAGGTGTGGGTATAGCTGGATACACCGACAGGATCACCTCAGGTAACTCTCCTACGAGTCTCGTCCTGTGGTCTGACAGATAAGAGTCAGAGTCAGATAAGAGAATCAGTTTGATCTGTCAGTGCTGAGGTTGAGTTGTTGTTGATGAGTCTCAGAATGGGACTGACATGAGACGCAAGTCCTGACATGTTTGTGTTTCTCTGTTGATAAGGTAAGAACATGCCTGGTCAGTATTCCCTTAAAGGTGCCAAATGTAGTATTTTACCATGAATAAATCATTACCACCACATGAATTTTCAGACATTAGTATAATTACTGTAAACAAATGAGACCATTAACAAGAAGATTGGCAGCCTCTACCAGCCTCTACACTGCACTACATTCATACAGCTAGTCAGATTTGATGGGAAAGCTGCTGTGTTGCTTCACAGCACGAAACAGGAAGAGGATGCTGTTCTTCCAGCACAAATAGTGCTAAAGCTTTCAGTGGTTCATGCAATGGCCGGTGGTGGAAGGAGCAAAAGCCTGACGGAAAATCACTTCCAACATGTTTGTTATCTTCACTATCTTCACATCACACTAGCACTAGCAATACCACTGGCCTGAGCTAGAGGCTACCAATCTTCTCGACCATGGTCTTGTTTGTTTACGGTAATGATACCAAGGTGTCTCAATTCATTTGATATATTGATATTTAAAAATGCTACATGTAGCACCTTTAAAAACAGCAAACTCACACATGTTTCATGAATGTAGGTCATAAATGCCATTTGCAGTGATTGCAACTTATAATCCATCAGTCAGCAGCCAAGACAGAGGTTTGGATACATGACTTCATGGTTAATGTATACACTGTAGGCAATGCTCCCAGTAACCCCGACAGTATGTGATTAAAGCAACAATACCGAGTTACTTCCCTGGGTACTACTGCCCATGAGAGTTGCTAACAATGCTGCCCTGTATAAGATATTCTCTTTTTCAGTTCACCCCACAATGGCTAGCAGAGACCAGCAGCGGGGAGCAAATAAATGAACATAGGAACACATGGTTCCAGGGAACTGGTCCTCCCTCCTCCCCATCACCCGACACATCAGGCTAGCTAGGCCAGCCATGATTCATTGTATCCCTGGGGCCAGAGCACCTGACATACAGGCTAATCTTAGCATGATCTACTTTGGGCTGAGATCACTACTACTATATCAAAAGTGGGCTCTGATGCCTTACTGGAACACCCTTCTGGTGCTCAGGAGGCCACCTGCTTGCTCTCTCTGTCTTCTTGGAAGCCTTCTCCAAATCAGCGCTTGCCTCAAAAGCTACTACCTGGTTGTTCGACCCTCTCTCTGCTAGTTTTATGAAACAACTCCTTCCATTATTAGGACCCCCAGTGCTTAGTATCGTCAACACTTCACTTTCTACTGGTATCTGCCTGTAAAGCAAACCCCTGCTTAAAAATCTCGATCCCAATGTCCTTAATGATTACAGGCCAATCTTGAATCTTCCGTTTTTCTCTAAAGTCCTCGAAAGAAAAGCAGCTGCCACAAAAATTGTGTGTCACTAAATTATTTACTCTTGAATGTAGAGAAGTTAATTGTTTGGCCCAAAGGGACAGAGTTGTCTCTTCACAGACATTACCCTGAAGCGTCCAGGGGTTAAGAGTCCAGGGGTGAAGAGTCCAGGGGTTCTGTTTGATCTTGCCCTCTCGTTCAACTTGCAACATCAAAAATATAGGAGTATTTCCTTGCCGGCCAGGTTGGGCAGATTATGTAGGCTTGCTGTGTCCTCCTCTCTGTTAAGTCCTTTCAGTCCTCTTCTATCTGTTACTCTGTTTTTTTGTGCTTTGTTCTGATTGTATTCTGTAAACATCTCACTTGTCATAATTCATTGATAATTGATTATTGTGTCTGTCATTAATTTGACTGTCTATCAGAAACAGAGCGATCTGTGGCGCTAAGTGGGTAATTTTCCTCATTGTGGACGTGGAAGAAGTGCGACAGCGCCACTGTTGGCACCACCATGACACGACGCCCGCCCTCAGATCAGGCCATTCTCATATGAAACCCACACTCATAATGTAGTAGATAATGAGAGGAGGTAAGATAGACACATACGATGACATAGAGCAGCAAAGACAGAGACCAACAAGGGGAAATAAAGCAGTGCTAAGTGCATGGAAGAGGAGGATCATAGCCTCCTCCTCCGTAGCATGTAATGTCTGCGCTGCTCTCCTTATGGCAGCCATATGGAGTCTGTCCCCATCTGCCTACGTACAGGAAACAGTTCCAGCTTCGGCTCAAGCGCAGCTCATAGATCCGAGGAATGTTAATGAAAGGGTCGTTGAACGGAGGTGAATCGTAAATTAGAAAAGTACATGCATTTTCAGCCTTTAAAGTGGGGTCAAGTGTATATTTCAAAGATTAAAAAAAAACCTATGCCGTCATCCGTTTCTCAGTATTGCATGCTGTGCAAGTGCAGGATATGGCTGTGCAGTAGATGTCTACATCTGGACTACCTGCCTTCATGGCTCAGAGCGAGTTTATGAAAGATGCAAACAGATGGATGTCCTCTCTCACTGTAAAGCACCGTGCAAGCCTTTGCATGTCGCGCTATTACATAGGCACTGTGCATTTCAACATCATAAGGACTTTATAAGGAACTGGTAGTAAATACATCATGTACTGTCATAAAAACAACCCGGTGACACTGTAAACTGGCAATACTGTAAACTAAAGACCAAAATTTGTATTCATGGTATATATGGAGTTTAACAGTGTCTGCTGGGAGGTCTCTATGTAATAGGATTGCGTGTGTGTGTGTGTGTAGGAGGGCCTTGCTTCTGAGTCTGTATCTGCAAGTGAAGAATATCAAGTGAGATCCAGATGAGATCAGAGAGAAGCCAAACAGTTCAAATAATTATCCAGAGTGGGGTTTGGTTTGGAGAGGAAGAACTATAACCAGAAGAACTTTAAGAAATCAAAGGTCAAAGGTACAAAGGTAGGCTAATGAGGTTTACAGGGCTTACACATAGCCTAGCCTGTTAGTGGAGAGATGTACCTGTCTCGATGAAGTTATTGTGAGCACTACAGGGTTAATCTGTCGTGGGCCGTGTCCTACTGCTAATACACTACTAATACGCACAAGGGCAGTTTGAGAGAGGAGGCTGGTAGTAGCCAGCAACACTATCGCAGTGTTAAGATGGCCAGTGGCTAACCGTTAAAAGTCAATACTCAGAAGGTGGAGAAGTAATGGTTGTACCAAGGAAGGAGAGGGACGAGGGTGGCAGCAGCCTAGATGTTCGAGAAGTGGGCTTGTAACCTGAAGGTCATATGTCCAACAGTAGAAGACTGTGGTTGTACTGGGCATGCGCCGGTGTATTTCCCTGGATGAATAAATGTTGGAAAAAGCAAGGCAACAGTGAACGGCGCGTCATCCTGAACGCAGTGGGAGTGAAGTGAAGGACTAACCAATTTCATTGTAGTGAAATTACAGTGAGCAGAGGGAAAGCAAGACATCTGACCCACTTCATTACCCTTGTTTCCAGGCTCACCGTGCTAGGTGGGCTCACATCACACTGATCGCAACCTGTCCCCTGATCTTGGTTTGGGGAGTCAAAGCATAGACCTCCTCTCCTCGCTTCATCCTTTACATGCCTCTAACTCTCCAGACATCAGCAAAACCTTGACACTGCTGTACCTAAACCTTTACACCTCCCGTAGGTATGTGTATCAGACTCTCCTCGTCTTCAAAAGTGGCCAACGAGCCCCGATATGAAAATGCATAGCTGTTGGCGGTGGCTGTATATGTCACCAAGAGTTATGACATGTGATGTTTAGGGTTAGCTACTATATGTCACCACCCACCAGTGGTCTGGCCAGACATTCCAAGAAATAATCCATTGCTCAAAAACTCATTTTTCCACTCTTCCTCGGCTTCCCAGCCCTGTGACACTGTAAATAGTAATCCGTGAGGCTTCCGTCAGATTGTGATTCCTGGAGCTATCCCCACTGTTTCCGAGCATTCCTCTTTTGATGGTCGCACTGGCGTTTATGAGCATGGAAAGTTCCTACCTAATTAGGGGTGTGATGGGGAAAAGTCTTTGGGAAAACGCAAGCCCGTCCACATCTCGAGAGCAGCCTGTGCACCGCAGGAGGAGGAGGGAAAAAAAAATCGGACATTTTCTTCAAAGTCGATGATCCGTATCACGGCTGTACAAACTTTACTGGTTTATTGGCGGACAGGCTCAGTCTCGTTTTCTCTGCGAGCCTCGGACAGTGTTCTGGTTCTGGTTCTGGTTCAGGGAATTTAGA
This sequence comes from Hoplostethus mediterraneus, assembly GCA_034670385.1. Classification (NCBI taxonomy): domain Eukaryota; kingdom Metazoa; phylum Chordata; class Actinopteri; order Trachichthyiformes; family Trachichthyidae; genus Hoplostethus; species Hoplostethus mediterraneus. The sequence continues at coordinate 2,635,254 of JAXDDW010000028.1, read as the reverse complement.
AGATGACCTCAGATGGACGGGGGGTGCCAGCCGGACATTGCCGCCACTGTGGTTGTCTTTGTCCCTACCAAAAGGCCAAAGGCGTTTAATAATGTGTGCATTGTTCAATCAAACACTCCCTCTCAGTCGAGGGAGCGACTCGCTCCGAGTGTCATTGATAAAGTGAGAATCCTTCCAGCTGAGAGTTTATTAGCCGTTCTGCCTGTGCGTGATTAACTCTGCTGGCCCCAGGTGATGCTTGCCCATGCATCTAGTCTCATTAGTCATGACCGCTTTGCTGTCAGACCCACCGCCGGCTTACAGGCACGGTGTTCTGGATGCAGAAGAAGCCGTTGCCGGGAAACAGTGACCCCGTTTAAAGACCTATGCATTAGAAATCACCAGAATGCTGCAAACAAACAGCTTTGTGGAGGTCACAAAGTATCCCTACTCTAACGTGCAGTGTAACAAATGACTATGTCAATTTCAGTAAATATATTAGACTCCCAGGGATGAAGTGAAAGGTAAAGCCACATAGAATCCCTTTAGCCAGATTTTTATTTGCAGAAAAGAGTTTTGTCAGAGTTTGATAGTCTTCTCAATCCTGTCCTCAAGACCCCCCTGTCCTGGAGGTTTTAGCTCCAGCCTTAGGGCCCTGTCACACTATTGCGTATCGTACTAGCGTATGCCAGCGTATGAAAAAGATCACTCATACGCTGGTATACGCTGACATACGCTAGGGGTACGTTAGGCATAGGTTTTATACGTTTCAAGCACGGTCGCATACGCTGGCATACGCTGAATACGCTGAACAATTTTAAGCATGCTTAAAAATGTTGAGCAGGCGTATGCCTGACGATTGAGTATGATTGGCGTATGGCAAGCGTATCCCCAGCGTATTGCCAGCGTTTTGATAAAGTGTATATATAGGATCCCATTTCCCACTTCTTGCCTTTTTCTCGGCCCCGGGTAGACGATGTCTTCTTCTTGGGAGCCATGTTGATAGCTCTACGTCTACTGCAGTAATGCTGCAATGTGGAAAGGCCGCAGCTATTTTGTCACGTGATAGCGGTACGCTGGACATTCGCTAGCCAGACGCATACTACGCTGGCCATACGCTGGACATACGCTGGCAATACGCTACTCATACGCTACGCATAGGTTCAATACGGTAAGTATACGGACAATTCTGTATTTTCAAGGGCTTTTTGTGCGTATGAAATTAATGTTCATACGCAACTAATACGTTTCTCTCATACGCAATAGTGTGACAGGGCCTTTACTCAGGCACACCTGAACCAATTAAGGTATAATGAAAAGCTGAAGCCTCTAATTGGTTCAGGTGTGCCTGAGTAAGTCTGCCTTGAGGACTGGATTGAAAACCACAGCTTTAGGTGATATATTAATAGCGTCCTGTAAGAGTTAAGAGTTAAGAACGTTTATTGTAACAATTGTTCACGCCATCAAATGCAAGGGGAAGTTCTAGGTGGAATTTTTTGGGGATATTGGAAATATTAAGTATTGAAACAAAACATCAGCTGTCGGTAGATTCAGTCCAGAAATATAGCATGTGTCTGTACATGTGTGTGCTGAGGTGAGTGTGGGGTCATGTGTTGAAATGCTGCAACCCCGCTATGATTAATGGATCTGAAAGGAAAACAGCGGCAGATCCAAGCAGGATAGAGGGATGGTATCGAACAAGGGGGATACTGTTCCCTCGGTCACTGCCTCCACAGATACCCCGGGGGATCAGAACTGCAGCTGGAGGAATTTGCCACAGTGGTGATGCAGGTTTGTTTCTGGGGTTTTTTTTCCCAAAAGCTGTCAAGACTGGTTATCAGCTGTCTGTCTTTCCCCCTTTTTTCTTAGATCGAATTGCCATACATCATTCCATGCAGAGTCTAAAGATGGCTGCTAAGGGGTGATTTTCTGCATTTTCTATAAGATGGATATCTGTTTTGAGTATCTGTTTTGAGGGGGTGAGGAGTTGAGAAATGGGCTTGGTTTTGCAGGGCAGAGGGCACTCGCATGTATTCCTAGTTATCTGCAGACAAGCATCCTTGGTCTACCCCTAAGGAAGTGAAAAACTAACACCTGCAATGCTTCAACGCCCAGTTATACTGATTCCCCACTTATCTACTAAAGCTGATATCCTCCAGCCATCAATACCATTTGTTCAGGAGCATGGCATTCATGGTCTGGGAAGGTCAGCACGCTAACTAACTAACTTAGTATGGCTTGATTGCATTTTTCAGTTAGTAGCAAGAGCACTAGACTTCATAGTACTAGCCACCTTTTTCACTGGGCTTCAGTCTAACGTTAATTAGCCCGTGGTTCTCTGGCTCCGCCCACTGAGGTTTAACTCAACCAACTAACTCACTCAACACTATCTCCAGCTCCCACCAGCTCCATTTCCTTTATATCACACAACAACTTGCTGAATTTATTGTGGTTGACATTGCAATGAACTTAAATCTATGACTGACTAATTGCATATGTGTTCAGAGTGAAAAAGCTGATCAGGAGCAAATAAAGTCTGCAGAATCATGGCGTCTTGACAGCTTCAAACAGTAAACTATAAAGCATGTGAACCTTTCCAAGTCATTGCTTTTAACCGTCGAGTCGTTCCGACGATTATTCCCATATGACATGACTGCAGCGATAGACTCTGATGTCAATGTGTAGTGCTAATCCACAGACATTGAATGTGAGACTGACTGACAAAGTTTTTATGTAATCAGATTTCATCAGATTTTATAACAAGCAAAACAAAAACAAAAAATCCTAGGTGTATTTCAGGTGTATTTACCATTCTTTTTTTTTAGCAAAGAAATTCCATAAAAACTCTATTAGTAGACCAGGAACAATACAGAGAGCTACAAAAGGGAATTACAGACCAAACATACTAGCTGTTAGACCTAACTATGGTTTCAACAGCTACAAAATGGGTGACATTCTGGATGTACTAGTAGATGTACAGACAGATTGAATGTGCTGTTCTGTTTGGACCCAGCCTTAATGAGTTCTGTATGCCAGAAATAAATCAAAAGAGCGCTCTCTGAAACCACAGCTAGGGCAGGACCTCTGTACTCTATGGGACGCGGTCGTAAATATCCACTAATACAAACAGTCCTTAATTAAACCGCACTGTGTCATTAACGTCTGAATACTGAACTCCGTTGAGGCGGTAAACTTGTGAAAAGAGAGAGAGAGAGAGAAATACGTGGAAGCAAAGAAAGAAATCAAAAGAGAGAGAGTGGGGGATCATCAGGGGATCATCACTGTCTGCCGTAATGAGTGGCATGTGTGAGCTATTAGGCTCTGGTTTCCGTGACAGTGAGAAGTGTTGCTGAGGTGGATGGAGGGAGATGAGATCCAGGCTGCGGTGCAGTCATCACCACCAGACCCACTATAGCAAGGGTGGGCTATCCACCAAGACAGACTGGAGGAGGCAGATTCTCCGCGAGGCCAGGATCAATCCAACGGTTCCCCTCCTCCCCACCCTCATTCTGGAAAATCCGATCATCTGCCAATGGAATTTTTTCCTGACAGACGAACTCCGATTTTAAGCCCAAAGCAAACACGTATCCTTCAACTGTGGCCCGTTTCTGCATGGGGATGCATGCATTTGTAAATGGCCTGAGCGGAAAACAGGTGGGAGGCGGAACACCTGTTTTGTTGTAAAAACACAGTTTGTCCAGACACAGTTCCAAAATTAGCTGGCAGTGCCAAGATTTGCATTTTGCCATGTCAAAAGTCAAAAAACAATTCAACAAACAATTCAAATGATTGTTATTTTCTTCCCTGGTTTGAAGAAACACTGCCAAGGGAAACATTTTTGAAGGGGGACATTTTTGGCTGGATACAATGCTATAAAAAAAAGGGTACTTAAATTGCATCAAATGATATATGTATGGACGGAAAACACAGTAGACATCTTTCCATGTAGATTGGTTTTACTTTGTTGAAACATCAAGCCATTATATCCATTTTCTGACGGCACAAAACCCTTCTCCATTTACAGGAGATTACCTTAAGCCACGTGTGTGTGGCAGCTTTACATTGAGGACTCCGAGCACGCTCTTTTTACTTGATGTGAACCTCAGTGGGGCTTTTCATTTCATCATCACTGTTATTTATCTTTTTTCTTTTTTTGCTGTTTTCATTACTTAAGGATGGCCTTAAACCTCTTGTTAGGTTAGGCGTTTAGAGGAGAAACTACTTTCCAGTGTAAACACCACCTCTCCAAAGCCTCGCTGCGAGGCAAGAAGATAAGCACTGGTTATGACGAAGTGTCCTCGAGCTCTTTGCTCTTGCTGGGAAGGAAAGTGCACAGGTCGCAGCGTGGTGTTTACAGAGGGCTGGTTCCTAATGGGGGGAAAAAGGACTGCTGTAAATCTGTCATCAGATGATGATTAGGGTGTTAATCTGTCATTATCGCTCTAAACACAGCTCTGACAAAGTAGCCGAAGGGTTTCGCAATGTTTTACGAATGCAGCAACAAACCGATCTTTGTTTTGCATCAGTGTGTTGCGAGTGGCACCGAGTAGGTGCAAAATTGGGGCAACATCTGCAATGTATACTTCAATAGCGATAGCGCAGCATGCAGTACACACCCACTCAACACATTTTAAATTAAGCTTTAGATAAAGTGACTATTAAGCGCTAATACCTACAGGTAGCTGGTTATTACCACTTTCTCTTGGCCCCCCTAGGCCTCCTAGAAGTGGCCCCATGCTCTGCAAACAGCAGGCGCTTGGATGAGATAAAAGAGAATACGTACAGCTGGTTGCCACAGCTGCCTCACCGTCATTTTCCAGCACTAGATTTCCCCCAGAGCCCTCCGACCCTTAATGGCTGACCAGTAGGGAGCTAAGAAGGGTGGTAGGATCGGGCGTAAAGAGGGGGTTTAACAACGACGGGCCTAGTAGGCAAAGAGGTGTTTCATATAAAATTGTCCCACATGGCTGTTATAACTTCTCCCCCCTAGCGAGTGCTGGGAACTCAGGGGAGCTGTCAGCCTGGCAGGGGGGTGGGGCAAGAAAAAGTGCACGTTGACAAATTTCTCCTCCACTACAATGATTCCCAATGTGTGCTCCAACTCAGACAAACTGGATGCCATAACACGGGGGATTACAAACAACAGGGGAGGCAATTAAGATCTACTAAGCCTACTGATTTTCAGAGTAAAGGCTCGCGGTACACAACGCCACGCGGTTTGCTCAACGCACATACGTAGATATCTCACTCGACATGCTGAAGCTTTTAAAAGAGCAAAACCATCAATCACAAACCATCCAAATAAACCTGAGCTCCAGTGCCCCAAGATTTACATCGATTGACATTTTCCACAATTAAAGCCCCGTAAGCCTCCGTAATGTAATCACATTACTGCTTAAATGTCCATACTTGATTGCACTGAACATTTTCCCAAACAAGCTAATGTCAGCTGGCTATTCACCCGCCGAATGTAGGAGCCTCTAAAGTAGCACCCTAGGGCTTTCATGCATATTGAGTAACAGCTGTTTTCTCAATGATCACCAATAAAAATAGAGAAAAATAAAGATTATTCTCAAATGTGAGCAAAAGATTTCAAGTAGGCCACAGAGGCATATATCGGATATACGGGATTTTAACTTCTTCCAGTCACAAAGAGTGATGACAACCCTCACTGTTATTATTCCCTCGGTGCTTTTTGGATGTGCGTTATCCTCGCCCGTCTCTCAGCATCTCTGTCTACTGCTGTTTGCCCAATTCCAGCACGCCGTGATGTAACACGGAAACACCTCTTCACTCTTGACGTCTGCTGTTATTTCACACGGAGGCCAAAAATCAGATCTGAAAAAAAAAAAAGTCTGGAGGAAAGTAAGGCAGCGCTACAAAGAGCCCATTGTTTTAGCCACCCCAATTGTCTTTTAAAGTATTGACATGGTGAATCTCCGAGGTCACCTGTTCTTTCCATCAAAGCTGCCCTGCTCGGATCCGATCGGTTCATCGACTGATCACATCCACAGCAGCTCCATTCAGTGGGAGGAATACATGGAAACGAAACATGCAGCAGAGCCATTTTGTCTTCAGGAGATTTGTCTTCAGTCTAAAGTCTTAGATTAGGTGTATAGATGATGTAACATAAACTTGACTTTTATATCCTGCTTTTATTTTGAAGCAGTGTTTATTACATTACATTACAGTCATTTGTTTGTATCCAAAGCAGCAACACAATACAAAGGACTTCAATCCATTGAGATAAATACAGTAAATAAAGCCCATAGCTGGGTAATTCTGGCTAAAGGTGACACTAGATTGGCCTTAAAGTCAAATTATTTTGAAGTCATTTGTGGTTGCTAGTCTTTTTCCCTATGTACTCACCAAAATATAGCACAGCCAAAATGTGAAAAAAATCCAAACATGGGATACTATCGTTTTGTTCAACAAGTTTTCAACCTGTTAAACAATTGTCATGTATTGACATTTTAAGGCCTTGAAGCGTGTGACAACAAGTTGATGAGAACCGGAAACGCATCACTTCCTGTGTGGCAGAGGAATTTTTTTTTTGGCACGACCAGACACCGGATGTTTGAACTGTGAACTGTCTATAGGCTGAATCATAATTGCGTTATATCAATCAGTGATAGAAAGTAGCAAAACTGACATTTATTTATGTGGCAGATGATTATTTTAAGCACAGCGTCTATGGACATTGCAACAACCAAATTCACTGACGTGTGCTTCGAAGTTGATTTGGGCTTTATTTTTCTTTCAGTTGTATATTTATTCCTACCGACTTACCGAGGAATTTTGTTGGACTCGTCACATCCCACTGTGACGTCTTCCGCTGATGTATTAATTATTTTCCCATCAGCCAAGTACTGAGAGAGAGGGTTGAATGACTTACATGTGTGAGAGAGGGTTGGCCTCGTCTCCGGATCCAACAAACTTCCTTACTGGTTAAAAAAGTTATGATTTGTTTTGGTTTGGGGGTCCTTTACTCTGGGCCATCTAACATCATGGTCATTGTATTCATGAATTAGTTTTTCTTGTTTTTGTCAGGGTGAGAACTGATGTGATGTGAAAATTGTCAAAGTGAAAGATATGGTGGCTCAGTTGGCTATCGTGGCGTATGCCGTGTACTGGTGATGTCCTGGGTTCAAATCCAGCCTGGGAGCTTTACCTTCTCTCGTTCCCACCTTTTCTGTCTCTGTCCACTGAAAAACTGTCCAATGAAGCAAAAAGTACCAAAAATGTAACGGTTATATGAGATTATATAACAATATAATATATATATATGTTGGTATTGATTTTGACCTTCAGAAAACCCATATTGGTGAAACCCTGAATTGTTTGTTCCATTTCACCATTTCCATCCCGTTTTTCAAAACAGAAAACCATGAACTTTGCGTTTCACCACTCGGGCTTGGCTTTCTATTGTCTAAATTTATGACCTTTGCTTTGCAAACAGAGTGCCAAAGCAGGTGCCAGTGTCAACATGCTTAAAGTCTAACTAACCTCAAAACACAGACTGTCCCTTTTGGAGCTCAATGGCCCATTCACAAACAAACCAGCCTGTCCCTGGCCCGACGTGAGCCTCCTCTGTGGCACCGGCCGGGCCAGGAGCTAATGCAGTAGCTAACGCGTTGAGCTACTGTTACTGCCAGAACCTGCACCGAGGTGGGCCTACACTGTTGTTTTGTAACCGGATCCGAGGGGCGGCTGGTATTGTGTTTTTTGCGGTGTTCTGTGAGCCCACGGGCCCCATAAAGGAGCTTGTTTTGTGGTGGCACTCTGACTGAGAGGTACAATGGAGAAGCCTGGGAACTGAAACACAGTAGGCAGCCACTACTGGAAACCCTAGAGCCGCGATCTGGTCCCAAGTCGCTGCCTTGTTTTTGTCATTATGGTACCCTATAATGTAGACGGGCCTCTCCTACCGAGCGCACTGCGTGACCTAGCTGTGGTCATGAAGGGTAAAAAGCAGGGCACCGATCGAGGCTTTTTTTCTCAGTACTTCACCCAGACGCAACTGACTGACTGACGGGGGGAAGGAAGCCAGAGTTTAGATAGAGGGGGGGGGGAAAAGTGTTTATTCTTTTGCCAAAAGACAGTGAAACATGGGTTTATTTTAGTGGAGTTCACAGAGAGCATTTTGTCAGTTGTCAGTTCAAAGGAGCTTCAGTTCAAGCCGAGTGTTTCCAAGTGTGTGTGTGTGTGTGTGTGTGTGCTTTGCAGGTCTCACTTCATTAAAAAGAATCGACCCTGAACAACTAAAAAAAAAAAAAAATCAACCTCATGCATCCTTCAACGGAATGGAGATAAATAAGACGAATGTTTTCAGTATCTGATCTCATCCGGCAGCAGCAGATTAAAACAGAAAAAAAAAAGATCTGCGCTTTTACTCTGAATGAATTCTGCCTTCAATAGTTTACAAAATCCCCTGTTGACTAATGGCGGCCTCATTTATTCCCCAGCTGAAGTGCAAAACCATCTATGGGCTGAAATAATGCAGCCCAGGTTTTTATATTTGCCTGGATGACAGGGCCTCTCTGGTGCTCTGGTCCTCATCATCCAACCCGAGCAGAGAGGAATCCCTGGTATGACACATAAAAGGCTCGTGTGTTAACTTGCTCTCCTCCCCGCGGTATGCAACTTCTCTATCATCATGCGATATATATCGCTGTTATTGGTACCGGAGTTGCGGCCTGTTTCGCGACCTTTATAAAGCAGTTATAAAACACACTCGCCGTTTGACTTATCGGAAAGACGCACACACAAGAATTGAAGTTCTGGGACTGAGACCAGGCCATTTCCTGAGGCTGTGAGGGAGGAGTGGCCTGGCTTGTCACTGCTTGGCAGCTCTCTGTCCGTTTCGCTCTCGGTCCATTAGCTGAACTCCCATAGGTGCTTCTCTTTTTCTTTTCTTTTTTGCGCTGCTCGTGACGATGGAGGGGAAGCTTGCCGGTGAGCTCCGGCTTGCAATGCCTGAGGGCCTTTTTGCATTTCTTTGCATTTATCGGTTCTCAATCTCAGTCTAAAGCTTTCCCCCACCCCACCGCCACCCCTCTCCCTCTCTTTTCGGCTCTGTCTGAATGGCTGCCACGCTCCCACACAGTGAACGCTGTCAGCCACACATATACCCTGTGACCCCGCCCGGCCGCTGGGCTATAAAAAGCCAGTAGGTTTTTTCGTCCAAACCCATGGAAATCAGCAGCAGCGCCAGCCGCCACCCTCACTTAACCCTCCAGTCTGCATCCTGCCAAAGACCTGCCGTTTTGTGCCACTGTGCAAGCTGCACAGAGCACAGAGTGTTGTGAAAGTTTGCATCTATTATGATTTTATGCAGTGTTGTTTTTAGCCGAGGCTGCACTCTAGATAGCTGCGCAAACAGTTTGTATAGTATTATTTTTCCTGCAAAGTAAACAGGCAACGGTCTTCCTTCAATAATGGTCATATTTTGCTGTCACGTAAGAATGATGGGGGAAAAAAATCCATCCTAAAGCACTAAGAAAATCTGCTTTTGGTGATGTACATTGCATTTCTGGGCCCATTTTGGTGTTTGCTGGTGTATTTTTCTTATTCCCACAGACCATGACAGACATCACATTGAGATATTTCCATAGCAGCAATGTTTTTCAGCTGTCTAAAGCATCAACCGTAAATATCAGGTTTTGGTGTCAGTCCCTCAGAATCAAACAACAAGGGCTTCATTCTAGCCTAGACTATTTTGCACCGATGTTCAACAATCATACAGGGGAGAAATCCATCGTAGAAGAGGAAGAGACACCAATTTCTCCACCAACAGTAACCTTTGAAACCACTAACTAAAGTAGAAGTAACTGCATTGAACATCACAAATTGATGCTCTATAAGAATTTATCAAAGGGTGGATCAAAGAAGCGCTCATCTCATAACTATACAATTTGTATATATTTCTGTTAATTACATATTAATAAATATATATAATATATATTTCACAGCAAATGAACTAGAAACAATGTACTTTTATCCACAAGTGATGTCCAAAGAATGCATGTTTGAAGTGGATGTTCATTCTTCATTCACTGCTGATAAGACAAACTGTCTGTCTTCTTCTGGCCGAGGACACAGGAGAATGTTTCCCTTCCTTTCCTCTGCTGGCACGTGAACGTCTCATCCGGTTTCGCTAAGTATCGGTTCTGAGCATAATAACAGCGTTTCTGAGCAAACGGCACTTCATGTCACAGTGCACCAAAGCAAAATTCAGTGTTTAGAGCAAAAGATCAACCGGTTCTTACTGCGTTTGGGTACTTCAAGGTTAGATTTGCACAGGAGTATGCAGGAACGAGCACATATGTAGACAAATTTGCCCGTAAATCCAGTAAACCTTTAGCGCTAAATATCAAACAACCTTTCTTTGATTTTTTTCAGGGGCACTAAGATGTAAATAATGCTACAAGACACACAAAACAGTCAGTAAATAGAGGAGATAGACAACGTACATGATCATATCAAATAAAAGAGGCTTATTAGAATCTGTTCATTCACAAAGAGAAATTATTTTTTTTGTCTTTTCAAAGAAATTGGATTTATATAACAACTGCAACAAATGTGCGTACTGTACCTTTTAGTATGCCTGCAGTCATGCCTTTGAAGTGAAATGTTCTGGTTCATGTTAACTCAGACCCCTTTGCAAATACTAACCATCCCCTCTGCTTGTTCTTCATAATGTGTTGCTAATTTCAGTATTCAATCATTTCCTGCTTGTTATACAGTATCGATATATGGCCTGCACTGTACAAAATTGTATCGCCATTTTCTCTTCAGAGTGAAAAGTGGAAAAAAAAATGCAGATTGGAGGTTTAGTTCTACAGACATTTCTCGGAGGCAGAGCTCCCAGACATTTGTTTCAAATTATTTGTACTGGTCATGATTTTATTGATTCATTTTTTTCCCATTTTTTCCATTTTAACGCTATTTAATGCAGTTTCTATATAAAAACAATTTCTTACACTAGTACTGCTGACCTGACCACTGTTCTTTTTTTTTCCAATCTCAGCCAAGTATCGGCCAACGGAGGCGGGAACTACATGGCCTGCACTATATTTTGTCCTGTAATCTATTGCACGCCCAGGAGCCTCTTTGAGTTTGCCCCACCCAAGGTTTCTTCCATTTTTTGTTCTATAAGGTTTTTCTGAGGATTTTTCCTTGTCTTCATAGAGGCCTTAGGGTTAGGGTTGCATTACTCTGTCTACTATGTGCTTTTATTCTGATCGTATTCAGTAAACATCTTATTTGTCACAATTCATTGCTAATTGATAATTGCTAATTGCGATTGTCTAGCAGCCTGACCTACTTAGGCCTGTAAAGTCCTTTGAGTCTTGTTTGTCATAAAGGGCTATGTAAATAAATTTGGCAACCAGAATAATATCAGTTGGAGGAGCCAACAAATCATTGCTTCCAATGCAAACATCTCCATAGGAGGGACGGATTCCACTCTGAGGATCTACAGTAGCACGTGTAGACACTTTTAGAGAATGCAGTATTTCACAAGAAGGTGACGGCAGCCCAGGAGTGACAGGCAATGTGTTCATCTGCTAGATACTTATTCCTTCGAAGGTTTTTAAAAGGTGTCCAGGAGATTATCACTTTTTTTCCAGGAGCTTTTGTTTTTGCACTGGAATGAAGCTGATAAACCAACTGGTGCACTGACTTCTCCACTTGGCCCCTTGATGCCTGCATTCATTGAAGTTTAAAAGTGAGGACATGCTCTGTTAAATCCGCATGGAGGTTTTTAGATGTACTCTCTGCAACAGGCTGAAAATGTGCTTTTACTCTGGCAGCCAGTTTAGCAAGCAGGTACAGGATATCAGGTTATGACCTCTTGGGATACACGCAATAATGAAAAAATCAGTCAACTGAATGAAAAGCCCTCGACACTGGGTTTCCCCCCATGATATCACTTGAACCTGAGAAGTTGTTTTTTAATGAATACGGGAAGTAGTCACCTATTTCTGCTTTTCAACGTCTCCTGATTTACGGCCCCTTCTCTGTGACTTTTGGAGTGTGTTTCATTTCCTCCCTGCCTGCTGAGCTCGCGTTGCATTCAGGCTGCACGGTAGCTGAGTTGCTAAGTGGACACACAGTCACGCACGGCTCCGGCCAAGATTGGACGAATTACGATCTGCAGGGATATAGCGGGTCCACGCGCCCCTCCGATCATGGTTTTGCATATGGAAAAACTGTTTAAGCCGCGAAAGATCATCCCGCCCCGCGCTCAATGAACCAAATGAAAATGATAATGGGTGATTATGAAGTACCATCACACGCCTGATTAGGAGTAACAGCTTGTTTTCTCTGGGCCAATAAGCCAGCTGGTTATGACACTGTATTGTTGTTATGTAGAAGGCATAATAATAATGATGATGATGTGATTGCAGAATGAGTATCAGATCCAATTTTATTAGCCAAGTTCACACACACAAGGAATTTAAATAGGTGGGTTGCTCGTGTAGGTCCCATCAAATATAACAAAAAATTTGAAAAGACGTTAAAAAAAAGTACAAAACAAAAGTAGCAAAATAAAAAAATAGGTCTCTTTTTGAAGTAGCATATAAAAAAGAAAAATGTATAAGTTGTATAAAATAAATTAAAAAGTATAAGTTGCATAAAATATTTAAAAAAATTGAAATAGGTCTTGGAGCCTAACTGGTAGCACTGTTGGGAAGCGATGGAAGTCAATAAGAGGGGAATACTTTTTTTTTTAAAATAAATACATAGAGATCTAGAGAATATTCTTCTTGGATTCTGAGTGTTTTGAACACAAACAGACAGCACTTCATATAGTGTATTGAATTATCTTGATTATTGTTCATGCAAAGTTAAAAATGAATATTTTGTCTATTCATCCCTATATAGCTTTCTGTTATTTTATTGCCCATAACTGTGAATCAGCCACTAGGGATGTGGGACTGGGTCAGGAAATACCGATGTGGAAAGCAGTAGCTGTCTTTAGGATTCCTCTGGCTGGGAGGCCCTCTCTGACTTGCCGGACTGGAATCTGCAGGGAAGAGGAAACAGGTCCGCTAATGCACCTAGTGATCCCTCTCATCGGGCTGCTGCAACCTTTCAAAGCCAGAGTGAGAGAGAGAGAGAGAGAGAGAGAGAGAGAGAGAGAGAGAGAGAGAGAGACTCACCGACAGAGAACCAAATACCTTTTTTTCCCAGGGAGGAACTAGGGCTCAGCATTCCTGGCATTGCCATTGCCTTGCAAACAATCCAGACTCTATCCTGTGTGCGCCGGGAGACTGAATGGCCACAGTGTCCGAGCCTCAGAGTCCCTGCAAGGGAGAGCAGCCAACGTTTGCCGGTGCACTCAGAGCCCCGGACCCGGCCCAGCCTCCGTCCCCAGCCGCTAAGTCAAACACTGGGCCGTCTGAGACAGCCCTGTTGAGCCCCTGCACAGGCTTGACCGCTGCTGAAAACACAGTCCAGAAGATAAACAGACCGGGGCCCAGGAAGAGCAAATATTTGATCGGCTCGAGAAAGATGAAGAAGAGGATGAATGCGTGGAGGTGGTGGAGGAGGAAGAGGAGAGGAGAGGAGGGGAGGGGAGATGAAAGACGCCGACAGATGCAGCCACTGTAAAAAAAATCACACTACTTTAGATGAGACAAAATGATCCCTAAGGGGAAAGTGATAAAAGCCCTTACAAAAAAGTCACATGTGGAAATGACATGTGGTTTTTGGACACATTAGTTTTTCACATGTGAATAAAGCCAATCACATGTAAAAATGTCAAATTCACATGTGATTTTGTGACACAGACTTCATTTTCACATGTGTAAACATTTTTTCACATGTGAATTGGGACAATCACATGTGAAAATGTAGGATTCACATGTGAATTTGACACGTGGGAATTTCATTTTACACGTGAGTGTAAAATGGAAGATTTCACTTGTGACTTTTTTGTAAGGGAGGATACAGCAGAAGAAGGAGAAATACAATGTACAATTCCAACGTGTTAAGAACATATTAAGTAGAAACATCAGTGGAATATGTTTTATTCGGTATCAGCTTTCAAAATGACCAGTGACTAAGGGATGATGAAAGATGCAGACTGAGAGATAAAGAAAGAGAGAGGCGTGTCGTTGTGCACATGCCCGTGTGTTTAATAAGGCACAAATAGGTCAGCCCAGTAAGACACAGTAGCAGTGATTATGACTCAGCTAATCTGAGGTGTCTTATTGTGTGAGAGCTGCTGCAGAGAGAGCGTGTTACGTTACACAACACACCTCTACCTATTTTCGAACCCATTTCCCCTATCCGCCTTTCTCAGCACTCTTATCGTGCCCATCCTCTGGACCGCCTGTGATATGACTACTCATTCCGGTAAGCTGGAGTTTAAGTGGGTTTCCCCTCAGCTACAACCCTGATTCATAGATGAGGGGAAACCCACTCAACCTCTAGTTTACCCTCTTTTTTTACTTGAAGAACAGAGTTTACCCTTCAAAGTTAAAGTACCTTAGATGAGGAGAGTGTTTTTACCATGCAATCCAATTAGCCTTCTCTTAACTGAAATAAGGGATCGATATTTACCATATTTCTATTTTAACACTGACTGACAATGAAATTCTGGTGCATGCTTTCGTTTTGTCAAGAATCGACTATTGTAATGTTTTAATCTGTGCCCTGCCAATGTTAAAAACCTCCTACTAAATGCTACTGCTACAATATTGACCAAAAACTCATATAACACTATTTTGGTCTCTTTCCATTGGCTCCCAATCCAGGCCAGATTTAACTTCAAAGTACTGCTATTAACTTATAAAGCATTGCGTGTATCTATCTCTAATTGTCCCCTACGACCCTGGTTGATCTCAGACGTGGGTGCTGGACCCTGGCTGATCTGGTACGTGGGTGCTGGACCCTGGCTGAGCTGGGATGTGGGACGTGGGTCCTGGATCCTGGTGGATATGGAGTCCAGATACCGGCCCGGGGCCAAAGTAAGATGTGGTGCCAGCCCTGGCTGATGTGAGATGCGGGATCTCATCACTACATACACTGAATGAACTACAGGGGCCCTGGCTGAAAAAGGATACTGAACTATTCAGCTGAACTACATACACAGAACTATATGGCCTGCACTATATTTTGTCCTGTCATCTACACCCAGCATTCCTGGTGGGAGGGGCCTCTCTGAATTGCCCCATCCAAGGTTTCTTAAAACATTTTTCTGGGAGTTTTTCCTTGTCTTCAACCTCAGGCTGGTGGTGCCGGTCAGGTTAGACTACTTTAGTCAGATTATGTAGGCTTGCTGTCTCTGTTAAAGGGTAATTCTGGGATTTTTCAACCCGGTCTCTATGTCCACAAAATCGCCTAGCTTACCGCATAATAGATCCCCGAAGTTTGGAAGTTTGAAAGGTCTATTTCTGGTTAAAAACGGTCTATTTCGGTAGCGATCCTTTCGGTAATGTTGTCAGACACTTGTTAGACACACGAATAACAATCTGAGCCCGTCCGTGACAAAAACAAGCACTTTTAGTGGACGTACTTTGACCGGCCAATTCGCCCTTACGGATTACGTTACCGCCATTGAGCCGCCGTTACGCGACTGCCGGTTGAGCCGATGGACCGGAGCAGCTCCCAAACTTTGGGGAACTATTATGCGGTACGCTAGGCGATTTTGTGGACATAGAGACCGGGTTGAAAAATCCCGGAATTACCCTTTAATTCCTTTCAGTCCTCTGTCTACTGTTTTTATGGGCTTTGCTCTGATTGTATTCTGTAAGCATTTTATTTGTCATAATTGATATGATTTGTGTTACCATGCAGGAGAAAGAAAAAGACTATGCTGTGATCTAAAGAGATCTGAGAGAGAGCCACAAGCCTCCATTGCTGCATATGACGTCATTGTGCATCTGTCAACAATAACAAGAACACTGAAATGGCATTCAAGGGTAGCCAGGAAGAAACCCCTATTGTCTAAAAAGAACAAAGCTGCCCATCTCAAGTTTGCAAGAGACAATCTGGGCAAACCTGAGATTTGTGGACAGATGAGTCCAAAATTGAACTGTTTGGTCACAAATCCAAACTGTCCACCATTACAATAACAGAGAAGTCTTGAGAAGTCTGGCACATGACGTCAGGCCATCAACTGAGATGCTGTCAGGACCTGAAGCGTCACTGAACCTCACTGAAATGGTCAAATTATGTGAGGAGTGGGAGAAAATCCCTCCAGGAAGATGAAGAGACTGACCAGTGGTTCTAGGAGACGTTGACTTTGTCTTTTTCGTTTGGATTTTGAGTTGAGGTCCTTGGAGTTTGAGTGCTGACTTTGATCTGCTGTCGGACCCAAGCACTCAGCTGCTCGCTCAGACTCTCCCTCTGGCTCACTCAGACGCACTCCCATTCCGGCTGCAATTGGCCTTAATTGGCCACAGCCGGTGCTGGATCCGGCGAGTGTCAGTCTACTGACTCAGCAATCTCCTGGATCCAGATTACGCCTCACCCCCACTCTCACCCCCAGTCTGCCACAAGGTTGAATCACCATCGTGTTGCCACAATTAAATTTTATCTGTGTGAGTGAATGGAGGGGTTGGGAGGTGAGGCACCTTTGCTCCAGAGAAATCCAGATTCCAGAGAGGTCCTGTTCTTCCCCACCTTCACCTCCAAGCAGATCAAAAGCCGTTTCTCTCCTTGAAGTGAGTCAAGCCGAAGCCTGCGCCTCGTGGCCATCCATCAGCCTTCCCTGTCTCCTTCTCCTCAGCATGGAGCCCTGCTATGCCACTGCCTGTTGAGACATATTTCATATGGAAACATCAACACTGCCAAGTGGAGCATTACCTCTTTTTAGCAGCTGTGATACATCTCTGGTAGACTCAATCGGCAGGGAAAACAAGCCCTAGTGCTAGTAGGCAGGAGGCATGTAGGGAATGCTTAAAATAACACTATATAATACGATTTTTTAGAGCTGATGTTTATATTAGAAACATTTAAAAAATGTATTTCCATGTGTATTAGATTTAGACCTCATATTCTGTAATAAAAGTGACTATACATATACATGATGTCCTTCAAATTCCTGTCAGGAACCTTGGAGGCTCCCTATGCCCATGGAGGCTTCACTCCCTATACTTGGGTTTCGTTTTGAATTTCAGAGAGAGCATACTTCATGTAGCAATGAAAGGCTGGAGGTTTGGGGGAAATGTTTAGAAATCCCAAATGTGAACAGCAAACAAGCGAAGTTCTCCCAATTTATTTTCCCAACTCACTGGCTCTCGGTTGCCTCGTACCGAAACAAACGCTTCTTTTTTGCCCCGTCCTGGCTCCCCGCGCGCCTCCGTTTTGGTTGCGCCTGAAATCAGCGGGCAACCAGATGCGCTGAGGTTTTTTCTGGGTGTTTGCGTGTAATATGGAGCAGACCTCCTAGGGAAGTGGCCCGGGGAAAGCAGATAACAGTATAACTAGTCTGTCTGGCTCGCGTCATTACATAATACTGTTATATAAGCTGTCGGAGGGCCGGTTGATAAACAAGGCCCAGTGTACAGTATCGGCCCAGCAGGGTGCATTGAAGTGCCTCGGGGGTGGAGGGGGGGCGCAATCGGTCTTTTAGAGGGAATTTGCTGCCACTGGTTATTCAGGTGGAGAGCTAATCTGGTCGTCTGCTATCTCTGACTTCACTTGTGAGAGCCAGGCAGTCCAAGCCACGAGGGATCAGAGCTGCCGTCGCGTATGGCCTAAGAAGATCCATATGCCAGCCACAGGCTACATATCCCAGCAGTCTCAGAGGCCACAGTTTTCCAGGTTCACTGCTCTGTTTTCCCATGGCTAGCGGAGGAGCCTCTTGCAGCGTTGAAAGGAATACCCCCCCCCCCACCGCCTGTTAACAGTCAGTGGCCCCATTCGGTACCCTGGCCATTAATATTTATGAGCGGAGAGCTCCTCACGGGGGCCCAAGGGTGACAAACAGTGTGACCTTTCAGAGGGCCAGTGTTTACTGTGCCTGTCAGGAAGCCGGTGGGATAAGGGAGGAGCGCCGTCCCCTGCCACCCCCCCCCAGCCCCTTTCTATACCAAATGAAAGCAAGCTGGTCTTCGGCCCGGAGCAGATGTTTCAGCAATGGTTGTTGTAACAACATTAGTTTTCGCCTTTCGCTCCAGCAGTGGAAGCGTGGAAGCGCTCAAATCAAGCATTGCATTGCAAGCTTTTGTGCCATTTCAAGACGTGACATTTCCATTCACTCAAGCTTTTCCAGGACGGTGTTGTGCGCTCACGCGGCGTCTCTTTTTGTTGTTTACAGTCTACACCCTCAGTGGTCTGGGGCTCTTTCTTAAAAATACAGTTCGTTATTTTCAGTCTGGAAATGACTCAACAGAATTCAATGGCCAGTGTTGAGCCGTCTGTGTCCCTTCCCTTATTTGTCATGAAAACACAGACTGAGGCCTTCCATTCAGCGTCTGTGATGTTGCCTGCAAATTATAGGCTACTCGCTAATTTGTTAAAATAAAGCGGTGGGAGCGCTGTTTGCATGCAAGAGCATCGCTTATGTTTTGTTTATTTTGGTGAATGAATTAAACTGCTGGAGCGATTATGTGTGTGTCACTTGAGGAAAATTATGACTTGCTCGACTTTTTGTTGATTGACTCATCACCAAGCTCACCAGTGCGCTGACCTCCATAGGAAAATGAGAGAAGAGAAAGTACAGCGACGGTGCACCCCCCTGTACTTTTCTACTGATGGAAGGATGATGTTTATTTTTTTTCCTTTTGAGACCACAGGAACTTGAATTGAATGCCATCCATAAGTGGCACAGGTATTCCAGCATTGGGAAGCAGAAAACACACTGCACCAACTGTCTGACTCCCTAAAGATGAAGAAAGAATAATATATGGTGTCAAATGTTTTTTTGCCAGTGAGATATTATTGCCCAAATGAGTAAAAGAGGTAAATACGTAGAAAAATGTTTTTTTATACTTTTATACTTGATTTTACACTTTGATAGAGAGGAGTCAAGGGGGATGACTAGTTTTTATTATGGTGCAGACAAACCCTTTGCATTGCAGGACAACAAATAAACATCGCCATGGTGCAGCCACTCCACATATCCACAGATCTGCAAATAGAAATCCTGCGAGCTCCTTCAAAATCGCTTGCTAACGACATGATGATGGATGGAGCGATGCCACCCAGTCCCGTAAAAAGAGCTTTACAGGGAAAACTTGAGCACCACTTCCTCCTCTCTTCAGCCATAAAGACTGAAATTAGTATCAATCTGATTCAATCATTCTTGAATAAGAGGATTGTATTTGTTTTTATTATATCTTGATTGTGAATCTTTGCGCGTGTGGGACTTTTATGGAACTTAACTTGGACGCCGGCAGTTGAAACTGCAAAAGAATGGTTCTCCCCGCTTTCTTTGACATAAAATATGCCGTTTGATTTGTTGACTTCTCTTATTTTCCCTCAATCCCTCCTTCGCATTTATCTTTGTTTGAAGAGATTCAGCTGCCCACGTAGCATCTCAGCTGAGAATTTGTTTTTCTAATACAATTCCCAAGCCAGTACCCGGAATTGAGAGTTGATAACTGTGAATGCCGGTGTTACATTAGAGACCTAACCTCTTCCCATCGTCCCCCAGGTGGGATCTGTCACGACTAAACAAGACATTCCTCTTATCTAATCAGCCAATGTGGGAGTCTGCAGCATCCGTACCCTACTCCCTACACTCCGACCCTCAGAGAGACACATGAACGGTTGGGTGGAAGTGAAAGAAAAAAATCACATTAAGCCTCATGGGTGGGAGTCTAACCCTCTTTGCGACGGGCCAGAAGGGGCCCACCCACATAGAACGGAGAAGACAGAGATGAGTAGACCAAGCTGCTGAGAGCTGGTATGAACCGCAGTGCTCGAGCACAGTGTCAAATGTATCTGTGGTAGTTGTTCCAGGAAAAACAAAGCTGCTGCTACCTCACCTGACAAGCAAGGTGCATGAACTAGAAAAGGCTACAAAGGAAGTACAAATTTTATGCATCTTTATTGGTACCACTGCGTTTCGGTCCTATAAGAGCAGCTGAATGATGAACTGCACCGTTTCATAAGATTCATAAAGGTTTAGTCAAGATCTATTAAATTCTCTGTGAAAAGATAAAGAGCAATTCAAATGACACTTACAGCACAGCCGCCCTTTGGGGACCACAAGAGCTATGGCTGTCAGCCCTTGTGATGTTGTCGTGCTAATTAGTATTTCTCATTTCTGATAGATATATAATGCAGATCTCTCGATGACTCACGAGGTCTGGCCCACTAGGCCCGGGAATCATCGGTTTGTTAAAGCATAAGACAAGCTCTGTCTCAATTGTGAGTTGAATGCGTGTTCGTTCCAGTGGAAATCTCCGAGGATCTTTTAATGTATCTGCAGCAGTCGGGGAAAGATATCTGACAGCTACTCCAGAGAGGGAGATTTCCCTTGTCGCATTTTTATCTCGCCCCCTTAATCACTCTGACAGACTCTTTCCTTCCAAATGAACTTTTTATAAAGAAATCACTGAGCGTTTCGGTCAGTGTTCCAGCGCTGCTTTACGGCCAAGCGTCTCCATCAGATGCTATATTCAGCAGGTGTGTCTGTCCTGGACTGCATTTCATGCTCTACTAAATCTCAAGAACTCACTCCCATGCAAAAGTAATTAGTAAAAAGTGATGGCCTAAATTGTGCAGGAACAATTTTAAATCTTAGTGAGGAGAAAATACTGAGCAGGTTTTGATCGTCCAGGGAAGTACCGGAATGCGATGCCACCTTTGCTGAAAAGCCTGCAATCCCATTTCACCACTTGGTCCTCAGCTGCCTCCTCGGGCCAAAACGTACATAAAGCAACTCATCCGAGACTAGCAACAGCGATCTCCTCTTTCCGAGTGAGGCAGATGGACAAGCCGCCAGAGTGAAATGGCTAATGTATAGGCTGGACCGCAGGGGGATCGATTTCCCATGAAAAGGCGCAGAGCTCAAACAAGAAAGTGTTTGTGTCAGGCCAGTGTCTCGCCGACCAAACACCGACAGTGCATGGAGGAGTGTATGGGTGTGAGAGAGAGAGAGAGAGATAGTGAGATAGAGACTGAGATAGAGAGAGGCCTATAGAGACACAGACAGTAAGATACAGAGAGCAGAGACAGAAGATGCCTTCATGACTCACATCCCCAGACTCGCACTAATTTAACGCTCTGCTCAGGGGCACTATCACTGAGCTCATTGGACGCCGTTGACACAAACTGAGCCTCATCTCTTTTTTTTTTTTTATAAACCAGTTAGAGTGTGTGAATAAAGACCAATATACCATATCTTACAATTTTGACATGTTTTAATGATTTGAAAACAAAATACCCTGACCCTGGATATAGAAATATATAGTAACCTGGATGAAAAAGATTCAAAAACAGTTCTTACATACAACTATAAAGATGGTGGTCGGTTTCAGGCACTTGGAACCACTTATAGTCTTTGTTTATCACGCTACACAAGAAAGTTATTCTTTGGTCCTTTTTTTTCTCCAAACAAGGTCAGTTGAAACCACAGATAGAACAGAATACAGCTTTCTGGTTTCTTATGAGTTATTTACATTTCCATATGGACCCATACAAGCTTCCAATGGACAGGAAGCAGAACTTTAAAAAAAAGTTCCTCTGTCACATATCAAACCCTTAATATATTTCCATCAATTGGTTATGAAACAACAACAGGAAAAAAAAGATATAATAACAATGGCTCAAATGAGATTTACAGCAGTATTAATCAATATAACTTAGTGGAATGGTTTCAAAGTAAGATTTTGGCAAGAAAGAATACAATACATTAATTCTTTTTGTCCATGGTGGGCCTCCAACCAAAAAAAGCCACATTGCTACAGAGGTACTGAGCGCTCTACTGAATTGCTCAGCTCACATCGCTGTACAGTCAAAACTAAAAGCTTTACAAACATGTCAGCGTTCTAAAAGCCATTGCTCAGCTGCAGGGCAGCCACGTCTGATAAGAGTTACTGCATGCAGCCATGGGTGACTGAACTTGTGCCACGTAGTAATTGCTGAAGTTGACATCTCTGACATAGGGGGCGGGCTGGTAGTAGCAGGTGATGTTGGACAGGGCGGGGATGGCGTTCTGCTCCGCCATCACCCGCAGCGCCAGGGCCGAAATGAGCGCCAGCGTCTGTCGGCGCTCGTGGCCCATCAGGCACACGGTGCTCTCATCCACCACTTGCCTCAGCGTCACCAGGCACTCGTAGCGCTTGTGCTCCATGCCCGCAAAGTGGTTCTGCAGATAAGCCTCCAGTTTCCTCTGCTGCTCGCTTATGTCAGAGAAGTCGATGAAGAAGCGCGAGCACATGTAGCGCTGCATCTGTTTCATCTGAGACTCGGAGGCCGGCCGGAAGCCCCGCACCAGGAGGTGGCAGTACTTCAGCAGCCCGCCTCCCCGGATCTCTTCTGGGCTGCGGGTAGCAATAGTCCTGGAGCGAAGGTGGCCCAGAGCCTCCTCAAAGTCCCCGTACATGCTCTCCCCCTGCACCGTCGGGTGGAAGGTCTCGGACATGGCCGTCTCCGAGCATCGGTCAAAGAGCAACAAGGAGTCCAGAGTGATCTGGAAGGAGTCGACGCTGAACTCAAACTGCCTCCGCAGAGAGTCCACAAACTTTAGTTCCACGTTCTTGCCTGTGTTGTTGGACAATGAGATGAGACTCCAGCGGTCTGTGTCGTTGCACACTTTCACCAGCTTCTGGATGTAAGCCTCCTTCAGGGTGAGGGCCGTGATGCGCTCCCTGCACACCCCCTCAGGCAGGAAGTCTACCAGGCAGTCCAGCACCACGTCCTTTACCAGGCGGAAGGTTTTGTCATCGGTGAGACTCAGGCCAAAGATCAGGTCCAGGTCTTTGTAGCCCAGGCCGTTGTCCTCGTGAAGCACGTGGCTCGCAGCAGAGCCATTCAGCTTCACATCGCGTACCACCACACCCCGCTCCTCCAGTCGAGCCCGGACCACCTGGAAGACACAGAGACAAGAAAGAAAACACTGAGTGATATGTGTACACAAAGATAACAATCAGAGGAGCCCTACGCTTAAAATACAAGTTAGTACAGGTAAAAAGTGAGTTCCTTGAACATGGTAATGTAACTGAAATACAAAAACAGCTGCAGTGCATGGCAAGCTTTCCTCTTACGAGCTAAAAGTACAAATAAGAGGCTGGAGGCCAATCAATCATATGCTGTAGATTCTACATCCATATAAGTAACTATTGTATATCTGACAATTTTATACAGTGTTTTATACAACATTATTGTCCAGGTTATTGTCCAGTACCTTCCACATATTGGTAGTAACACAGCACAGTTAGCATACTGCACATATTTGATTACTGCACATAAAGTATTTAGTACCTAACAGTGATATTACACAGTATAATAAGGTATTTGTTACTTTGTACATTGCCTTTGATTACAAATTTACAAGGGCGCAAGATTGCCAATTGCTAATTTCATGAACCATGTAAATCAGGATAGTGCAAGAAAGCTACAGGATTTTCACTCTGATCCTCTGCTGGTTTGATCGTTTTAGGAATGGTTTGATTGCAGCTTAATCTGCTAAAAGATCCAAAGGGTTCAGGAGAGGCCAGGTTAGCCAGAGGCGGCTGCCCTGGATCAGTGTCTTGCTCAGGGACACTGTGGCAGGAACTGACAATGGCCTGGCTGCTATGGGACATAAAGACTGTGACCTTCCAGTCAGGGGACAGTCACATTAAACCATAACCACTCTGAAGACGGGCCAGAAAAAGTAATGAAATTAGACATTGAAAGATAATAAAAATGAATGAATGAAGATAAATGAATTACTTGGTCTTATACAGTGACTTGAAAGGCAGAGCCAGAGGGCCTGGCTTTGTTCATTTATGAAAGAGGTGCAACGTCGGCATGAGCACAGAGATAAGCTGTGGTAAATGACAAGTCAGTGCCTGTCTTCTTTAAGGGCCTCAAAGCTCAAACAATAATATGGAAAGTGCGGATTAGTTTGGATTGGCAGTTCAGCTGTGAACTTTTAAAACTTGTGCCCCCATATTGAGAACATCTTATCCCTTTTCTGTCACAGAAACAAGGTTTATCTGGTAACTGGAACACACGCCACATTGCTGTGATATTTGGGGAAAAACTGCTGCGCTAAAGACAGTTGAGATGTTTATGCTTCCTGTTTGTTGGATCATTCAAAAGATGCTAAGAGGAGGAAAACATGCAAAGGGTGGCCAATACAGCTGCACACTAGTACTAAGCCATAGGGGCCTCCTAACCCATCAGCTACCAATCTATTCACACAGATATGGAGCCAGCAAGGCAGAATTCATCTGTCAAAGCTGGCTCCAGAACTCTGGTAGCTGGTGATGCATAGGTTAAAGTCTTCATTGCCTTTTTCGTAAGGCCAACGAAATCCAAGGGTGTGAGCTGTGCATGGTGTTTTTATGTTGCTCAATCTTGCTCTTAATTAGCACTCTCTTTCCCTTGACCTCATCACGTTCCTTGTCTTTGTTACGACGTGAGCAAGAGCAAGAACATACTGGGAAAGAGCTGTACGTCTATGAAAAAAGACACTCCAGTTAAACGGCTGAACAGAGAAAAAGGTTCACATGTTAAACTAAAAAGGTCAAGATATATAAAAGTCATTTTCCAAAGCAAATCTTTTATCGATTTTCCCACAAACTGTCGGTTTCCCCCGGTGCTCGAGGTAATGCATTTTAAAGTGGTAACCCAAACTCTTACACCAGATGGTCCGGGAGAAAAAAAACACATCGAGAATATTACACAAACTGAGCAACATTAACTATTTTCCATCACGACAGTCTTCGCTATGGTAAACAGCATGAGATGGGAATGAGTTTCGGTCTTCAACCAGGCTTCCATAAGCAGAAGAACCACGTGACTACAAAACAAAAATGAGGAAACGAGGTCTTCTGTTTCTGAAAATTAACAGGACTCCACAAGGCACTTGACAATGTGGCGTAGCTGCGTTCATGACCTAGCTAGCAAGGGGAAACCCCCTGTCCTCACACACCAACACAGTTGGTCCTATTTAACAGCGCCCCATAATCTGCCCTGTCTAGGGGTCCCCAAAGGAGTGTATTAGGAAGCACAGCACCACCACCCCACCATCCAGCCCTTCAGCACTCATAAAACAGCCTAGTGCATTTCCCACATGACGCACAAGCACCTGGTGAGGCGAGCGAGGGGGAGACACTTCCGCCGTCGTCGAGCAAGGACCTTGTAAAAATGAGCCGCAAACACCCCAGACTGTCTGGTGTTGACAACGCCTTGGCGACACATAACAGTCTGTCCACTTTCCTTCTTCAGTCTCAATAGTTTCCTTTCCATTTGAGCCGCGGCCCTGAATGGCTTTTTATCATGGCAGTTTGAAAAGGACCCTGCCATTTGCCAGCCCCGTAGTCCCCCGGACGCCAATGAGAGCTCTGGGCAGCGAGTCAGATTGTTCCTCTGCCAAGGAAATGGCGACAGTGAATGAGAAGTTACAAGTCCCTGACCTTCACATCCACTCCAAAACTAACCCAGCCAGTCAGTCGTACAGTAGCTTGGCAGGCAGCGGGGGATGATGATGGTTTTTCCTCTGATGTGAAAGGCTCCCTTGAATTGCCTACGCATGGGTGGTCATTTCACCTGTGTGCCTAAACCAGAGTGCGTCCCAGGCTGAAAGGTGATGCTATTACACCTCTATGAGATGGATTCTTTCAACTAGGGATTTTTTTCATCTAGTGCAGCTGTTCTTAAATGTTTACATGTCAAAGATCCCCAAAAACAGATGTTGAGAAGAATTGAATTAGAATTAAATTGTAGAACTGTCTACACTGGGGAGATAATCGTGGTGAGAGTGAAACTATGTTTAGAATAGTCTTATATATCCTCTCATTGGGATAATTTCTAGTGAATTCAATCTTAGTGAAATCTTTTTGCTGGGGACCACCTGAAACCCGCTCAATGATCCTTGTGGTCCTTGTGAACCACCGGTCTAGTTTAGTTCCTCGTATCAACCCATTGTAATGGCATCTGAAATCAAATGGACTACTTAAAGTAATTATTGAACCTGGAGCCAGTTCATGAAAGCTTTTACCGGTGTCAGGTAGGTCTTTCCTGGGAAAATCCTCTGGCATACAGGAAGTGACTGGGTAGTTAGCATGAGCAAGCGATAGCCACAGTGGCGGAACAGACAAAGAAAAGAGCGCCACCTACAGAAACCCAAAACTCCATCGACAGAAAATCCAAGGAGAAAGACAGTGCTGGACACACTGTTTGATTGACGGGTGATCTCTGGGAAGTGAAAGAAACAGCACAGCGATGAGGCTGAGAGACAAAGATGTCACCGATGGATATCTTGTGGGTGGATTACCACTTAAAAAAATTAAATAACTAGAAGTAAAGTGACAAATTACAAAAGAATCTTTACTGTACAACCTAAACCGAATGAACCCAAACATTTTATCTACTTTATGGAGATCGGGGGCATGTGGTGTCTTCATGTTGCCCATTCTCAACAATAGCCTATCTGAGGAGTTGGTTTACACTCTGGCAAGGGGCGTAGCGGAGTCAGGCGAGTGGTCTTCACTTACCACAGTGATACCTTGTCAAGCCTGACCCACAAGCCCACTGTTATTGGAGGGACTAATCCACCCCTCACATTCTGCTCCAAAATCCAGGCCACTCGCTACGAACCAGGAAAGCGGAGCACCGCTTCCAGTAAAAATCACACAATGGTGAAACCAGACCGCTGAGCAGAAGAAAAGGACTCATCTCAAACATGTACTGTAGACACAACAACTTCGCCTCAGCACTACAGCCTGCAGAGCTGCAATAAGAGACGACCCTTTTCAGCATCCAACAAAAACACAGTGGCCTCCATACTTCCTCCAGCCGTGCACGAACCCACTCGTCAAATTACGTAACCGATGACACACACTAATTTTTTATTTTTTATTTATTTATTCTTTTAGATCTGTGTTTATCATCATGGCGGCATGATGCCACGAGGGGTACGCAGGTAATACGCACGCATTCTCACAGTGGAGATGTTGGTTGGAATGGATAGCGCAGAGGTGTCAGTAACTGTAGGACTTTTCCTTTGCTATTCCCATGGTTCACCCAGGGCCATACCGCAGACAGATGGTAATGAAATGTGGCCTTTAAACAAACACACCATTGAGAGGGGCTCCTCGAGGCACCTCAAAAAAAAGGGATCCCGCTTCATGGAAAGAAAAATGTATGGATGTGATCTGTAATGTTCAGTGCAGATGGGCCTGATTATAGAAGCTTTTGAAATTTCCTAAATGTCTAAAGAGTATCTTTTGTGGGGTTTTTTCTCAAGATGGTCAGCGTAGAAAATATGAACCAGTCGCTTGAAATATCTTACAGGCAAGGAGATTCAAAAAACGTTGGGGGGAAATTGCAGCCTGCCCCCCCCCCCCCCCCTATGCATTTTGCCCTCAGGAAATACAGCACGCTCATTATCTCTGCCTCATTTCACAAGACCTGTGAAATGACTCTGGGAGCATTAGTGAGCTAGTGGAAAATGGCAGTCATGGTGTTAGATCATCCTCCTCTTATGTCTGCGTTACAAGTACGAGTGATCAAATGTCTTTCTTAGCTGCGATCGCTCAGCCGCGAATCCTTGCCACTGCACGGACGCCTTTCTTCTTTTATGTGTAAATATATGAAAGTTGGAGTTGTTTTTAAAGTTATTGTATCCCAGCTGTTGTGCTGAATGACGGGATGCAGTCTCTTTATGTAAAGAATTTTAAGATGAGTAACATGCACTGTAAAAAAAAAAAAATACCCCATTTATGTCATATTGCTGTATTCAATCTTGTCTAGTGAACAAAAACTGCCAACTGGCTAGAATTATTTCACTTCCAATCTAGTATCACCTGAGGTTTCTAAGAGAGGAGAGGCAGTATCTTAAAGCAAGACAGAATATTCTAGAGCAGAGTTCCTCAAATCCAGGCCTCGGGGTCCAGAGTGCTGCTGGTGTTCTCTCCTACCAGGAAGTTAATTGCATTCACCTGGCAGAATAGAAAACCAGCAGTACTCTGGCCCCCGAGCGCCGGATTTGAGGACCTCTGTTCTAGAATCAAGAAAATTTAAGTTTGTTCTATAGAAAAGTTATTGGAACAAGTTGATTTGCACTGGCAACAAGGGAAATCATCTCACCCCCATTCACAAATTTGTTTTCATAAAAATATGATACTAGTACCAGTGACGATATGGGTGTTTTTTTTGCAGTGTAACCTGTCAGTGTGTGCGTTTTGCAGGGTGAGGAAGTGACAGTTTAATGTGAAGTCTGACGTGTGTTAACAGGTAGTGATCATTATTATCATTATTATTATCACTTTGTACATTATTGACTTTAAACTTCAGATAGGTCACATCATTATGATTTACAGACAAAATATGTGTTATTTACTAAATCTCATCCAGGGATATAATACAGGAGGTTATAGGTAAGCCCACCTGAACTCACCTTTTTGGACTGACATAGATCTTTAGGGATCAAATTAATAGTATCCATCGTAGATAGATGGATAGATGAAGATGAAGATGACGTGTTTTACGGGGAAATTGCTCATATTTCTATTAGTTTTATTGCTAAGGAACATCAATTTAGTTTTTCCACCTTTTTTTGTTATTTATCTCATTGGTGCGCTCCTAGAGAGTGTATTTAGTGTATCTAAGGAGGGTGTCAATATTTTTTTTTTGTATTTAGTATTAAAGATCTGATGAAAGTTTTATTATTTATTCATGTGTTATCTCACCTGAACGATCTGCCGGGGTCGGACGGACAGCGTGGGGAAGTTTCCACGGCCGTGGATGGGGACGCTCTCTCCGAGGATGGAGTCCAAACGCCGCACCTGATCCCAAGACAGCACGCTGACCCGCCGACTCTGCTCCGACGCATCAGCGGAGGACATGGCGATGGGGTGAGGGGGGGATTGACGGGATGTCCCAAATGTGGATATAATAATATGGACGGTAACGCGACGCGCGGTGCGGAGCAGTTATTGATGATGAACTGAAATACTGTAAAAACACCGGTGCGTCTTTTTTTCTTTCTCTCTCTCTCTGCTCCCCTGCGATGCCTTTCAGAAGCTTCCTAAACCCAGGGTGTAAAATAAAGTGGTGGGAAAGTTTTGGTAAATGTCGGACATCTCCAATAAAAAAAAATCTTCCAGTTCCCCTCCTCTGTCTCTGCTTCTCTCTGTGTCCCCACACTTCAGATTAAAGGCGCTCCTAGATGTACACACCGGCTTTTTACAGAGATGGGATTAACAGCAGCGTCCCGATTGGCTGGACGGTCAGCTCTATGAGCGCTTCAACATACAGAAGACTACAATCAGCCTACACACCCACACACACATACACACCCACTTCCCATGCGTCAGACGCCGACTTTAAGTGCCGTAGGAAATATGGAAATTACTATTTGAGCGCACATAAACAGGGCAATGAACCGACCGAGCAGAGTGTATCAACTGGGATGTGGTGCTCTACATACCTTAGCCTTAAGTGAGACCAAATTTGATCTTATAGTTTGTATCATTATAATAAAGAGAAAATTCGTTAAGAAAATGGAGAAGAAATCTATTTGGAAGCCATATCTAAATATAAAAAACTCACCTCATGGAGCACCAATGTTTTATCAATATTTGCCATTTTCATTCAGGTATTCTTATTCAAGATATCATAATTTTCTTAAACTGAATGGAAACCCAGTTCATGATCCCCATGTTGCCAAGACGTGAACATTTGAGTGAATTAAAACATTGATTACATGCCTAAATGCACATTTCCAAGTGGCAAGTAGCTCTGTGCCAATTGATTCCTAAAATGAAACCCAAAACTACTTTCACAGGGTTAAATCTTATTGTTTTCAACCAGAATCACTTCAATATGCCAACAAGTCCTATGAACGTGAAGTTCCGAGGAGCACCTGAAGGCAGCACGCTGGTTAAGTTTCAGAGTTCCAGTGGCTAGTGGAGTCACAGTTTAGCCTACACAGTGTGTTGAAATGGAAAATATTTTTAAACCCTAGAAGTTCAAATGTTTTCACTTGAACTAAGAACCATTTGGGTTGCATTAGTTATAGTAGCATGTGTGTGTGTGAGAGAGAGAGAGAGAGAGAGAGAGAGAGAGAAAATACTTGTGTTGAACTAGCCGATTATGAGTCACTGTCCACACGTCTAAGCCTTTACATACCGTTTACCAACAAACATGCAGAGCATCTGAATTACGTGTTAGCTGCCCTGGAGACAGATTTGTCACTCAACACCGGAGGGCCACCCTGCTCGGCAAAAGATGATGCTAAAGAGCACCTGCCTGCATCTGTGTGCTATAAATAACATCACACCACAACCCCTCTGACTACCACTATCCCTAAAGACATGTCAAATACCCCCCCCCCCAGGCAATTTAAAAGCACTTGACATTCAGGCCCGTTCAGTTCCTGTCATTCCTGCTTCTGTGCCACTGCTGTGGTATGTATGCCACATACTTACAATTTAATCAAAGATAATATATGATAAATATTTACCAAAACAACCCAAGGAGGTTTCAAACGTTAAAAGGCAAAAATTGTATTTTGGGGAGGATTTTGCTTCCGTAATATGACGCATTTCAGGTTGAAAAGTTAAAAAGTATAAACCAAAGGGATGCCTAGGGATAGAAAGGTAGTTGTATTTGAATGGAGGGAATTGTTCAGAAATCTATGATGGTACTATTTGTTATGGTTTTCATGGTTTTATTGGTACACCATGAATTAACCAATAAAGAATATTCCCCTTTTCCTAGGAAATAAAAGTAACATGCAAGAAAATAAAAATATTTATTGTTAAATTGGTGTAAATAATGCAATGTAACGAATGAAGGTGAAACAGCCTTTTTAATTCTTTAATTCTGCTAAACCAATACGCCGTGCACTTATTTACCACCAATAGTTTTGTCAGGGAACAAGATCTTCACAACTCGTCACTTTTCTCTGCGTGCACTTCGTGCGTGTCTTGACAATGGACTAAAATGCCACTGCGCCTCGTCTTTGTTTCACTTCTATAGATGTTGTGCTGCAGGGACTTAGCAGCATTATGTCTCCGCCTGCCTGAAAAGCCATAACGTCAGACTTATGTAACTTGTTAGGCTGGAGGGAGAGAAAAGGTCTGCCTTCCAGTCAGGTCTGCCTCTTCTTTTCCGAGTACAGTTGCTCTCCTCCCTGTGAGGAAGGAATGTGTGCATAGGTGCGCCCGCGCACACACACACACACACACACACACACACACAGGCTGGACCACAGCAGGATCACAGTGTTGGTTAAACAGATTAAACAGTGAGATTTCCTTGGTTCAAGTAGGGAACGCGCTTGCAAGAGGGTCGACTTATCTTGTCAAAAGATTTTCAATCAGATTCAAGTATAGATTCAGATAGGCAAATATCATTTTCCATCCTATCCAATCATTATTTAGCCTATGTGAAGTAATTACCACCATATGGGATCCATGAATAGAATATAACAGGATTATTTACACACATACACTTTCTCATTCACATACATTGGGGCGTGCAAGTATGGCTGGTCTGGCAAAAGAATAAGATGAGGAAGTGTTGAAGAAAACCCTTTTCATTCAGCCGAGGGGGGCCTCAGAGTGTTGTGTCGCAGCCTTTACTGGAGCCCTCATCTGTGACTGGCACTCCCTACCATTTACATTCACCACCTCTTACATAACAGTCCAACTGCATGGAACCTATACAAGACAGCTCTATCGATATGATTATCATAGTAAATACACCGGGGAAGTATGTGTGTCCTGCTGCTGCGTGTGCAACGTGCCTGCCTTGTGGCTATAAAGCGCCACTAAATTAGCTTCATGTCGTAAAGTATGGCGCTCCAATGCGTGCATGACCAGCGCATGACTGGAACAAACGCAGAAATACAGTGTTCCATTAATGTTTGCCATTAACAGCTTGTGACCGGTATTGAATCAGAAGAAGCAGTATTGAATGTACAGTGAACTTAAGAAGAGTGAATGGCTGTTGTGCTCCGCTGCCATGTTAAACCGAGTGTTTTTATAGACTACTTAACGTGTCAGAATCATACCATAACCAAGCGTTATAGTGCCAGGTACTCCACAGTGTGGTCCTTTATGCAGTTAATCATAACAAGGCAAATATCTTTAATCGGCATTAATCTACTACCTCATAAACCATATCATTAATTAAGATATCTTCTCCATTAGAAGGGTCCTTCCTGACTAAATGTTAGAGACCACTGCAATATGCTATGAGGGGCAGCATTTTAACTTCATACACTCAGCAGAATTGAGTATCTGTCTTCTCAACCCTGGTCACAGCAACGTAACAGGCAAAGTGACTGCGGTTAGAGTGTATTCACGTCATTCCAATCGGCCAGAGGTTCATTGATTTAATCGTATTTCACAATCGTTAATTGATTTAAATCCAAAGCAGGTCGCATATTTATTTATTGATTCATTCCTGCCTAACAACGCGTTTCTTCGATTGGGACAGCACCGACAAGACACTATAGCTACACTATATGGGCAAAAGTCAGTGGACACCCCTAGTAGTTATTGAGTTCAGGTGTTTCAGCCACCCTGTTTTTCAGGGTTTGGGCTTGGTCCCTTAGTTCCAGTGAAGGGTAATCTTAATGCTACAGGATACCAAGACATTTTAGTCAATTGGGCACTTCCAACTTTGTGGCAACAGATTGGGGAAGGCCCTTTGCTGTTCCAGCATGACTGTGCCCCTGTGCACAAAGCGAGGTCCATAAAGACATGGTTAGGTTTGGTGTGGAGGAACTTGATTGGCCTGCACAGAGCCCTGACCTCAACCCCACTGAACACCATTGGGAGGAATTAGAACGCAGATTGCGAGCCAGGCCTTCTCGTCCAACATCACTCCCCTCTTTTGGCTGAATGGGCACAAATTCCCACAGACACCGCAAAGCCGCAAAGGGGGGTCCAACTCTATATTAATGCCCATGGTTTTAGAATGGGATGTCCAGCAAGCTCATATAGGTGTGATGGTCAGGTGTCCACTGACGTTTGTCCATATAGTGTACTTTGAACTCCCAAGACATGACTGGGGAATGTGCATGAAAAAGCAGGCAGTTACTTGTCTGTTAATTTGCTTGAGGTCTGGTGAGCAGATCTGATGTGGGAGTTGTGAGGTATGGGGAGTCCTATGTGAGCTGATGACAAATACACTGAAGCATGCACCATCCCTAACTTAGTATTGCATTGGCATTGACCTGCTTGAAATCCACCATCACAGCAACGGTCATACGTACCTTATGAAAGGTTCTGCACCCTTGATTCTTTCTATACCTACATATAGCCAGCCACATAAATAATAAAACATACTGTGGTTGAGGCTATGCAACTAAAACAGCTTTGGTGAATGTTAGAGTTAAGGTTTTGGTCATGGTTGAAAAAGAAAAGCTTCGTCAACTTGAACCCAGACCCTGACCTAGGTTCAAGTCCCGAAGGCTAGTGTATAAGCCCATCCACTAACGTGACCTTTTTTATAATGGATGTTTTCACTGCTCACAAGTCAAGAGCCCTGTGAAGGTGACATGTAGCAAAAACAGACCTCATGGCATGAAAGCAATCACCATTTTGAACCTGACAGGGAAGCACAGAAATTGTAACGGGGTTTTCCCACAAACCCATCACTTTGAGGAACTAAACCAATACACACAACACACCAGCACCAAAGCAGCTTTCTCTTCCTGTTACAGTATATTCATTCTGAGCTACAGCCTCTTTCACCCCACCTCTGTCCCTCCCACCAATGGAGGCAGGTCAGGATGTTAATACAGCTAGCACAAAATTGCTGAGAGTCAGGCTTATCCAGGCGGTGCTGCCGATGATCCTATTACACACACAGAGCAATCACCCAGTGAGGAGAGACTATGGACGCTACGGGCATTAATAATACCACAGCTTCCTCTGACCTGTCAGCAGCATCACAAAAACACATCATGGTGAGCAATAACACACACAGAATATGATACTGCTGCGTATACTCAGACACCTCCCACATAAAACATTTGCCATCGCAATTAGCAACTCCTTTTAAAAACAAACATTACCTGTGGAGTTCCTCAAGGTTCAATTTTAGGCCCAATCCCATTTTCCATGCACATGCTCCCACCTGGCCTTATAATGTGATATAATGCTTCCTTCAGTTGAGAGTCATTTCCAAACTAGTGAAGACACTTGAGCACAAAGTAAAACTCCCACGAAAACCTCATAGGAGAAAAAAATGGAAGAAACCTTGGGAAGGGCTACTCAGAGAGGGATCCCCCTTGCAGGACGGTCGGGCATGCAATTCATAGTTTTTTACGTGACGTCACGGCCCTATGACCACATCCACCTGGAGGGCAAAACGAAGCCTTCTTCCATTCCAACTACAACTCAGTTAACGTTTATCACACTGTTACCCAAAATGCCAGATAGTTGCTGTTCTATCGGATGCAGTAACTGAAGACGGGACAAGCCTGGGTTGTGTTTCTATAGAATCCTGTCTAAGAAGGAAAATCCAGAGAGGAGGAGGTTGTGGATTTGTACTATTAGATGTGCCGCCATCCCTGGCAAAAATGGGATGGCAGCCATCAAAGTATATGCGTCTTTGCAGCGAACATTTCATTATAGGTGATTTATACTCAAATATGCACAAATTAGTCAGCACCCACGCGACCAACTCCAGTGGCCTAGTTACGCTAGCTAGATTTTAGTTGCTGTTATAGGGTCTAGGTTAATCCAGGAATGGAACCATTTTACCTCTATAATTGACAACTTGTTGTGCAAACATACGTAGTTGGAGAGGTGACTCATAATGGCCATACACACACTCTCACTGTGCTCTCACTCACACAGATAGACATTGACAGGTACACACAGACCGGGAGAACAAGACTAAAGACAGATCCTGAGCTTGTGTTAACTAACTGGTTTAACCTTACTTTATGATGCGACTGAGTCACTCCGAGTAATCGTGCAAAGCTACATTTGGCCAAATGACAGAGAGAATAAATAGGTTTATAACATCGATTTAAAGACACAGATAGAGCTTGCCTGCAGTTTTCTTTCTGACTCCTGGGATAGACGGGTAGCCAGCGCCCTGTGATCGGACGGCGCATGGCGGTACGGATGGTCCGACAAGATCTGCCAAATAAGCCAGCCTGTTCAAATTATTTCAATGTTAGTAGAAGCATGTTAAGGAAAGGACATTCTGCGGCATTCTGGCAGCAGCATTCTGCACGAGTTGGAGATTTGTAATGCTAGCATTAGGTAAACCAGAGACCAGAATGTTGCAGTGATATTCTATTCTATATTCCTGCAAATCCCTTGCAAATAAACTTTTGGTAATGTTTTGAATCAAAAGCATTGCATGATCAGCTGTAATTATGTCTTCTTCATTGTTTTGTATTGGGTAACGCAACCTTTATCTACAGGTGTGTTCAAAAAGCAAACAGAGCACATAGCGTGTGTCGGCGTTGTACAGGAATACAGTAAATTCCTTGCAGACATTTCCTTGTGGGTGCGGCTCATTGGCATCAGAGATAAACAAAAAGATTTCTCTCAACATCCAGGTGAGTGCCTGGATGTTCATTGTTCACATGTAAAGAGGTGTTACAAACACCTGTAGCAGGAAGCATCGATGTGAACAATGAACAACGATATTTCAAAGAAATCAAGGGTGCAGGCGGAGACTAATGTTTCGTCTTGGCACAAAATTAGGAAACGATGCCATGAGGAAACATTTGGGCTTAAAGTTGATATAACTCACTGACATTCTCATCCTTCTTTTTGAGAATTTGTTTCCTGGATTATGTAGCGCGAGGAGGCCGCTTTACTTGAAGTCACTGAGATGTGTTACAAGCAGATCATAGCACCATTAGAAACACACATGAGCGGTTTCCTACAATATAACCACCAACGATTTTGGAAAATATCAGTTGTCCCATGAACTTACATAGCAAATAGAGTGCTGTATATGAGCATGCAATAAGAGCATTATCTATTCAGAACATGCCCAGATGTAGAGCCCACTTTGACATCAAATGAGCCAACCAGGAAAGAGCGTTTTAATTGGAATTTTCACACCACATGATCAGAAGAGATGAAAACATGCTTTATGAGGTGTAATGGCAGTAAAAGCTAATGAATACTCCGTCCGAGGAAAAGCAATTTTCTTCCAATGGCATCAAACAGCCAACTCGGTCCGGAGAGAGCACCTACCTCCCCCCCACCCCGCCCCTTCACAGCACCAACTGGGAAGTTTCGCTTTGTGGCGAGCAAGCAGTCAAACCAGATTTAAAATCTGATTAATTCCAACGAGATTATCACCTGCAGCTTCTCAGCAAGCTTTTATACCAGGCAGCAATACCGCATCAACAAAACTAGTATGTCTACATTTTAGAGGGCCATTGTTTCTTCACTGCTCTTCCCAGAAATCACCTGTCCTAACCCTAACCCTAACTCTAACCTTCTCCTTGGATTTTCTGTTGATAGAGTCCTTATTAGTTATTAGTTCTTGATATTATATATATATTATTATTACTTGATAGTCATATATTGTGTTTCTGTTATTTTGTCCAGCCCCTGTGCTTATTAACCAGGTTTCTCAGTGACTTTTTAAAAAATGTGAATTAAGTTGCTTAAGAGAAATCTATAAGGAATTCTGAAAATGTCTGTAGACTGTGGCTCCTCTTTTTCTGCTCTATGTGAGAGTTTGGCCCACTGGCCCCGACCTTGTAAGCTGTTACTGCTCCAGCAGTCGACCGGTCAAAGGTTTATCTGCGAAAGTATTTGTGGTTCGTGTTGTGCAGCTGTTAAGGCTCTACATCCTGAGACCCTTATCTGCGGGATATTCTACACCTTTGGTCAGAGCTTTCCCCCAAAGCCTCCCGATGATCCGGCCACATGGTTTTAAAGGGTGCAAGCGAGACCCAGCAGAGCCCCCGGTTCCCCCACAGTCCCCTAATGGTTTACATTAGCTGGCATGGCACACACACACAGGCTTACCTGAGCTTCAGGCCCCCTACCTGGCTCCCTCTCTCCACTAGGAGAGAACAAAGGCCCTGTGATGCCCATTACACGCCACGCTTAAGATTGAGCACAGATGTCGGGCCGTTTGCGCTCAGCCCCAAATTCTCTTTTACAGCCACATAAATTGATCGTAGTCCATTCTTTTGATGTTGGTAGCCAACAGCATACGTCTCGGGATTGACATAGTACAGGTCTTTGAAGTCTGAAGAGGTGAATCTGATGAAATCGTTGCCACCGCACCTCGAACCAAATCTCCTGTGTTGCGTCCAGCAGAGTCTCTGGTTGTGTTTATTGTCCATGTATAACGTTAACGGCGTGCGTGCACGTTCGAATGGAACGGATGTAATCAACTGTGGAAAATTCAATAGCCGTCAAAAGGGGTTTAATCAGGAAATCGGGGATGGACAGTGGTGCTAATCGCCGTGATCACGCGTTCCCTCGTGTAATATTGTGCAACAGTACAGCTTTTTGTGGTTTTACGTATGGAAAGCGTAGCAGGGTCTTTCAGGGGTGGTCTTCCCTCATTAGAGCCGCAGGTTTAGTACAGCCTCACAAACCTCATGGGGCAGGTGATATGAACCATGGCCTCATACTGTGCATACAGCAGCCTGCACGGTGCATGGAAAACTAGTGGAAACAGCAGAATAAAGACTTCCCTCAGTGGCACGGGGGGGGGGGGGGGGGGGTACTTTAAGTCCATTCATCTCCCAGAGCGAAAATCAATTTCTATCAGGACTGAAAT
Source organism: Hoplostethus mediterraneus (assembly GCA_034670385.1). Classification (NCBI taxonomy): domain Eukaryota; kingdom Metazoa; phylum Chordata; class Actinopteri; order Trachichthyiformes; family Trachichthyidae; genus Hoplostethus; species Hoplostethus mediterraneus. The sequence goes on along the minus strand of JAXDDW010000028.1, from coordinate 2,597,421 downwards.
ATGAATCCTGATTGATCCGCTGGGTTCTGCACTTAAAATCCCTGATACCATTTGAGAATACCCCATGCTCAATTGGAGTCATGTCTGGTTTTGCTAAATGACAAAATCGTTCGTTCAACCGGGTGACCGGCCACGTCTTTTGAACATTGTTTCACAGACGTGATTGCTTAAGTCGGGAGGGGAAAATCCATAGTGTGATGACGGTAATCACTCATTGTTGTTATTGGGAATAGTGATCAGAGCTTTCCTAGGTCTCTCAGGAACGGTTGGACCCAAGGTACACCAGCACAGATACTAATAATTCTTCACTTTGATGGGAAATGTATGTTTATCTAGCTCAGCAATCACAATCAAACACTACACTGCAAAAATATCAGGTATTTTTGCACTTGTTTTAAGGTAATGACATTCAAATGACTTGTTAGAATGGACACTTGGCTAAAAACATACTAAAATGTAGTCAATGTGCACTACACCAGTCTGTTAACGATTTACTTTAACTATACTACTATATGTTTGTTATTTTATTTCATCACTATCAAAGGTTATCTGTAGTACTTTCTATCTCTGTGAACTACAGAGGAAAGACCAATGAAGCCATTTTCCCAGAACCACAACCAAGTGAACAGGGCAAGCGAGGAGGTCGGACTCCCTAGTGAGAAAACTACTATGCCAGGTATCGCCCGTGCCAGCTGGCACGCGGATCCATTTGTTTCTGACGTTTGGGACGTTGTCAGGAAAAGACGCCGGGCCATGTGGGCTGCAAATGGACCAGAGCCTCGCTGGGGCTTGTCGTGCCGAGCACCAGAAAATCAGGAGGTCAAAAATAGAGTAAAAGACTGCAATTCTGCCAATGAGCCGTGTTCCCGGAGTAAAAATAATCCCGTGAGAAAATACAAACAAAGGGCTGTAGTTAGACTCGTTACCCATTCTCGAGCGCGTTGAGGTCAAAGTGAAATAGCTGTGAGAAGAAAGCAGTGGATTTCCCATTACAACCTCTGCACTAGTGGCTCAAAACCCTGTGCACAACCTCTGATCTCTCACCTTTTCATCAGCTGACTGAATCCCAACTGCAAAAAAACTTCTCTCAATGCAAGACATTTTCATAGCATGGAATTGGTTTTCCATGCTATGGGGGGGGGGGGGGGGGGTCCTGGGGAGCAATTTCTCACATCTTGCCATTAAAGTTAAAACCAATTAATTTGTGGCACAGGAAGAACGCCTGCATGTGCACCTTTTCACGCGCACATTCACCCCCTATTCATTCGGCGGGGTTTCATGCTGGTGGACCCCACACAGCGTTAGAGGCAGAACCGTATGAGGGAACGCCAGCCCAGACCCCTTGGGTGCACCGTAAAGCTGGCCCCAGTTTCCTCTAATTGTACCACAGAAAACCTGACACAGTGATTCTGTCACCGTAAATGGGAGGAGGTGGAAAAAAAGGCGGCTTTATATCCACTAGCAATTTTTAATCAGACCTGAAAGATCTTTGTCAAACATCAACACTGCAAAGCAAGATTGTGTGCACAACGCAAAACGGTTAAAGTAGATTCTTGTTTTTTCTTTTTTTTCTCCATCTTTGGTGCTCAGCGCTCATCGCTGTGGTGTTTCTTTCACTTCTCAGAGTTCACCTGTCAATCAAACAGTGTGTCCAGCATTGTGACGTCTTCCTCCTTGGATTTATTTGTTGGTGAAGTTTGTGTTTCTGTAGGTGGCGCTCTTTTCTTTGTCTGTTCAACCACAGTGGCTATCGCTGCTCATGCTAACTACCCAGTTCTTCTTCTGTTCTGTTTATTCCAAACAAACCAAAAACATAAAACCCATAAAACGACTTCCTGTGTTCCAGGGAGTAGCAAAGCAGATTAATTTACATGAAAATGTCGCAGATTATTAAAGCTGCACCAGGCAAATTTGCACGCTGGCAACTGTTTTGATGTTGCCTTGTGCAGCTTTAAGGTAAATGATTCAGGAAACGTAAGAAAATAGGGAGCTGTGTCTAAAAACACAAAATGAATCCAGAACAATCACAAACAACAAAGGTACGCTATGAACTAAGAACATCAGGTGACATGTTATTTTACAGGTATTTAATTCTATATTCTGTCTGTATTGTTATGGTAAAGGGATAGTGGTGATAGACCAGGGTGGAAGAGTGGCCTAGTGGTTAAAGAGGCTGCCTGGTGCTCAAAAGTTCACAGGTTTGATCCCCTAGACCGCAGCGGCAAGAAATTGTTGTTTCCCAGGCAAAGAGGATTTTCTGTTTCTACTCTCTTAGAAAAATGGGAGAAAAGACTCACGGAAGGGAGGGTTGCTCAAGAACAGCAAAGTATCAGGGAAGAAAAGAATGAAAAAAGACCTAACGCTGCAAAAGGTCATTTCTATGTGGATGATATTTCTCTGCAATAGGCAATCAGAGCGGAGAGAAAAGGTACATTGTTTTATCTTGTGTCTCTTGCCACCAGTTCCTAAACAAATGCCCATTCCAGCTCCGATCCAGGCAACACGTTGTCTCCAGGCGCTCCATCATAATTTCCATCTGCCAGCTGTCAGACAGAGCCTGCCTGCCACTGAATATCTTCCAAAGCAGGAAGAAGTGACAAGGAAACCAAACACGTACCTGGTTTTTGGGGGGGGTTCGAGAGAACGAGGAGGGAAAAATCAGAGGGAACGTCACGTAAACGTAATTCAATGCAGATACATGAGATGTGCTTGGGTTCTTGAGATCTCTGGGCATCTGCGTTGATGCTTTGGCCACGTGACCAATCAGACATTTCTCCCTCAGACAAAGACACAGCTGACTAGAGGAATTTCAGCATTTGACTGAACCTGTTTGAATCACACACTCCAAAAAATAAAGTCAAAAGTAAAAGACGTCACTTGTGAGTATGGGCGCACTCACAAGTGTTTTTTTGCACGAAAGCACACATGACTGCACTTTAAATTCCTATCTTAACACCGGAGGTGCATCTGGACGTGCTGGGGTACAGCCAGAAATATGGATAGCAAATAGCGGCAGCCATAACAGAGAGCAGGCATGAATCGTCTGGCCGTTGACTCCCTGACAAGCAACTGGGCTGACCAGACAGACAGGAAGGGCAGCTCCAACACCAACCACCTCAAAGCCATCGGGCCGACAGGGGGGCCCACATATCCCAAAAAGCCTGACAAATACGCTGTATATTCATTTAGGTTGCTTCAGAGTGATGTTTCTGTGAAGTCAAATAAATATTGAGGGAAGGAGAACGGGAATGAAACGTCACCTAAATAATTTATGTCAGTTTTGTTTCAACAAATGTTAAAACAGAGGCATCCTGTGTGGCTCAGTGGGTCAACTGGCCTCACAAATGGGAGGAAAAAACTCTCAAGATGTCTAAATGCACCCTTTTGTACTCGAAAATATTTTGCACTTTTGCACTTAACCACGTGTCTTTTTTTGGGGTCAGCTGTAGAATAAAATGGGAACTTTGCATTTCAACATCTTGAGAGGTTTTTTTTTCCCTTCCATTTGTAAGTGCAAGCTCCCTGTGCATCCAGTCTTATTTGGATTCTTGTGTCTACACACCCGCTTCTTGCATGTCCAGCCAACTACAATAAGTGCTCGTTCAGTCTGTGCCGTTTTAAAAATATCAAAAAACGTGAAGCACACATGCATGCTACACAGCGAAAGCCATGGACTTGTTGCCATTGCTGCCCTTGAACTTGAGAGTGGCCCAAGATGGTGGATGTTTTGGGGGGGGGGGGGGGGGTAGAAGCTGTGTCTACTTTTAAATGAGAGTTGGTCTCGTCACCTGATGAGATGTTATCGGTGCCAAGGAGTGAATGCATAGTAAATGGTGATGAAAAGTTTTAACCTGAAGCTTAACGGGCAGACAAAGACCCCACTCATTAAAGAGGAGAGGGGGGATCTCCCTGGCAACTAGGATGTGTTTTCATACCGTAGCCCATACAGCGACCAGAAAGGGGGGGAATCAGTTATCTTAAAACTGGCTGTTCTCCATAAACATTTTGTTGTGCTTCCAAGAAACTCATTAAACAAAGCAGACTTTTTTTGGCCTCGGGCTACCTGGTCTCCCTTGACATTCCTGAGAGCGTGCAGCAAGAGGGGAGCCCCGCTTCCCCTCGCACACATGCAAGACAGACAGGTAACCTGCCAATTAGAAATGTGGAAAGAACTTGTAAAAGACGTTATACTGCCTTTGCATACAATTTCTACAAGGGGTTTCCAGATTATGAGCTGTTTTATGTTTATCTCTCATATATTTGAATCTCAGTCTGAGCGTCACATGTCTGTCCTCCAGCTTGGCTTCCAGGCGTCCACACAGACCTTGTGAGAGCCGACCCTTTATTTCACTCACTCACCCTCACACAGACCATCCGTCTGCTCTGAATAAACCCAGACACAGATAAACGAGAATGAATACAGTGATGCTGCATGGATTACCTGACTGACACCATTTATAGCTCATTGCTGACATCTAGTGGTCAAATGCAGCATTTGTAAAATGAAAGTGGATCGTCTGTTAGTCAGTCATCATTCACCGAGGCAGCGAGTAAGAGAAAAACACATTTCTTACCAAGAATAGATCCGTCAACATTAATAATAATCACGCAGGTTTCGTGGAATAGCACGCAAATTCAACCTTTTTATTTCAGTTTTATGTCCTTTTCCTTTATTTTGACAGGAGCATTGGCTAAAATGACCTTACAACTCATACAAATACACTATATTTATCCTCAGGTATGCACTGGGTATTTTGCGCTCATTGACATCTGGTCGAAGGTGTCGGGATGAAGGAACACTTTTGAGACAACTAATATTGCACGTGAAGTGATGACACACGAGTGTTAACACTAGGTGAATAGGGATGGACGGTGTGCGTGCGCGCGCGTGCCTACATCTCATTGCACGGGGATGGTGATTGTTCAGATCATTGCTTTTTTTTGTGTGCAACTATTGCCATCGGTGTACAATGTGGATAAACATGATATATTTCACAATAAAACTTGCATATTGAATACTTCTACCTACTGCGCGTCACACGGCTTTCCACCTGAGACCTAACCGACACTGTCACGTACACAAGACATCTTCTCAGATTTGTCAAATCGCACGAACAGGGGGAAAAAAAAGTGGACAGAGGAAAAAAGGTATTGCTGTCGCTGAGACGAACTGAATATGAACAGTAATAGGAAAGCTGTGTTTTAAGCCCAAATCATTGTGGGTTAATGTTGATAAGGGGGGGGGGGGGGGGCATAGTGTTGCTCAGGTACACAACTAGAACTAAATAACAGTCCTCTGGAGAAACAAGGGGGAGAGTAGAGGAGCTCTGAGGTATATAAGGTGGTGTTCTGAATGGAGGAATATAAACAACATCATTTAACAACATTTAACATCAGATGTGCTGCTTTGTCGGTACGTACCAATTCTGAGCTTTGAAAAAAATAAAAAAAAAGGTTTTCAAGCAAGTTGCTAAGTTGCAATACAACACAGCCGCTGTTTCACGATATTTGGTGGGAGCCGACATGCTGGTAATTCAGTGATGATGCCAGTTCACTCACCTAAAAGACTGTGTGTGCTTTTCATTATACACAAAAGGCCAGGCTACGTCCTTCACAGCCATTCAGAGTAGTGTGTAGTGTTCATCCACTCTAGTGCTCCTCCTGGATCACGTACCAGAAGGGGTAGCCGTTCCTCTTCACGCTTCCGGGATGTCCCGTCATTGTTTTTTGCGATTGTCACCCAGCACTTCCGGAGAACCAACGAACGATAAAGGTAATCCGTTTGAATTCATCGTATCGGGCTGCGTTACGGCATGCAAGCGTGGGGCTGGGTATGTTTCAAGTGGAGCTGGTGCAACGGAGCGAAGCCAGCACCTTTAGGGTCCCCTCGCGTTGCGGCTAGGGCCCGGGCCCGGAGTCCGGGAGAGACTGGGGAGACGGGGACGTCGGTCGAGGGGTCGGGGACGCGTAGAGCCACGCGTTTACTTCGCTTCGACCGGGTCTTGGCGCGGTGACGAGGGGGCGAAGTGTCGGCGCGCCTGGCCCCGCAGCTCACGCGGAGCTCCGCCGAGGGGTCAGAGTTCACCGCTAGGCTGCTGTCGGGGCAGGTGGGAGCCGTCTGGGGTTTCCCCTGAGGGCACGAGCTGGACAGGAGTGGAGAGCGAGTGGCCGACCCCAACAAACCTTTAGTTCCCTGTGTGCACTGGGGAGAGGGGATAAAGATAAGGAGAATTGATGAGACAAGTGAAAGATCAGAAGAAGCAAGAGCAGCAGGGTGAAAAGAAATATTGGCTGCTAAATCGCTCCACTGACTGCAGGAGGATGAATCCAGGGTAAGCTATGAGTGCAAGCAGGTCATACCACTTGATGGAAAGCAGGGGTTCCCAAACATTTTTCATGCCAGGGACCATGATATAGATGCTTGTTATATTTCTCGACCCCGCCGTTTGATTTTTTTTCCCCCAAGGAACTCCATCTGAGAGCATTTTGCTGTTATAAAACAGTATATGTGGATACAGTGAAAGCTAGTAACAAAATAGTCATCCTTCATTCTCTCATTTAGATCTTTGTTTGGTGAGTGAAATAATTAAGCTATTCCTCATTTTGATGGGGACCCGTTTGGGAACCGCTGATCTACAGAATGAGTGAATGAAGGTCCAGCTTCCGGATTCATTTGTAGCAGTGCTTTATGGCCGATTGAAGACTCAGACGTCAAGACATGCTGCCAATAACAACTCGATGTCAGGTCGCGAACAGTTCAGCCCTGGAGCTACCATATATTCTCAAAATTTGAAATACTCTCCTTAAGCAATGTTCAGAGAAACCCAGTGTAAACGGCTGTACACCCCAGCTCCGACGGAAAAGAGGTGAAACCGGTCTGGCTGTCAGCATATGTTCCCAGAGATAATCCCACATTTTCATAACACTTTCCGAGTAGAGTTTGTGTTTACGTCTCCCTGTATGTAACAGCTCACTCTAAAGCTGAAAAAAATGAATGGATCTATCCTTCAGGAGAAACTACGTACTGGGTGGAGTTTAATTCTCTGTAAGATTTACCTACTGCAGACCCAAAAGGAAACAACTCACCCAACAACCTGGTACTGCAAACAGGATTAGGCCAATATACCAAGCCGATATTAGCTTTTTATTACAGCTCTGACATAAACCAGTCAGTGTCATCCACCTCTGATGTGATGGAGGTTCCTCCCTGATCACAGCTTGTCAATATGTTTTTATTATTATAGCAGATGTCTGACCAGAGAAATAATTCCAGTGTGGATTTTACTCAACAGCTTCAGGGGTGTCAGCCTGAAAAACCTGCCTCACCCTGCTTCTAGCATAAACCTAAAGGAATTTTATTATCTGGTTTCAGTCGAGTTTAAGTCACATGATGGCCTAAATGCTGTTTGAGAGGCTTTCAGGGATAAACTCTTGGCATGAAACGGTCAAATTTTAAAGATACTGAATATTAGCACAAAAATATTGGTATTGGTTGAACTCGTAACTGCAATTTCTGTATATTTGGTGTCGATATACCCTATGTGCTGCGATACATCATGCACTCGGTGTATTCAGCATGACAACATAAGAACGAAGCCGTGCAAGCTCGATAAACCAGACTCCAGCAGACAGCCAGCACATGCAGACATAGCAATTGGCACTCTGATCCCTTCTCTATAGTCTTACCAACCTCAAGCCTTGTTTTTCCTGCACTAAAACTGGCACATCAGCCAGTGCAGCAGAGAGCAAAGTCCAGACAATTCTCCTCCTAGTGTTGGTGGTAGGACATAGGCACAGAGACAGACCACACACACACACACACGGTAGGTTAACACTGGGATGATGGACACATGCTGAACTTGTTGACACTGGGACAATTTGGGACAGTCTTTTCTTACTCAAAAAAAAGGTTGACAAACAAAAATATACTCCCAACAACAAAACAACATCTTGTGGATGATGGGTGTACAACCAAAAAAAAGAAAAAACAAGTACACAGAGATGGTGAATAACATGAACAGAATGCACGTTTATTAAAAATTTTACTTTAAGTGTGCTATACTTACATTTCAGACAAAATAGAAATATGTATAAATACGGGATGGGGGGGGGAAACAAATCTTTGACAAATGATACAAAACAATATGGAATAAAGGCATGAATGGGAACATAAATGAGAGATGGTAACAGTGTGATGGAAAGATATTTGGCACTTTGACCTCGTCTTTTTGATGCAGAAAACCCGATAACACTGTAAACTGTAAAGAAGCTGCAGAGTGAACTAACGCTGCAGGGCGACAAGGAATCTTCTGCAGGAACAATCTTCCTTCACAACACACACAGGCTGACCGACTGAATGGGGAAAGCTCTATTTTCAGACACCCGCCGAATCCAACGCGACAATAAAAGAAACTTAAAACCAGAAACTCTCCGGCTTTATTCTGTTAAAAAAAAAAAAAAAAAAAAAAGTAAGACACTTATATAAGATGCACTTTCAAGTTTTGGGGTTGTTTTGTTCTAACATTTAGTTTTGGTGTAAACAGTTTTGGTGTTTGGCTTGCTAAACGGAAAGCAACAGCCACGCTCAGCCTTGATATCCAGAGCACTACGGCTGTCAGACCACAGCACTATCTGAACCGCCGTTACTTTGTGTGAACAAATGTTTCAGTACAACTCTCCAGGCGTCCCTTTATCCCCTGCTGTCGGGAATAACACTAAAAAGGTGCAGTGAAGACGAGCTGAAGACAGCATCCGAGTTCTCCGCTGATCTGCTCTCTCCCTCCCTTGTAAATACTAATTTCTCACCCTGAGTCAACCTACCGTATTGGAACAAAATACTGAGGCACTGATTATGAAAAAAATAGAGAACATAAAAATAGATAGTAAAAATAAAATCATCTCATCCGTTTGGTGTGTAGTTTAAAATCTATGGAAAATATAAACGGGAAAAATGCCAAATATAAAGGGTGACTTCAACGGATACACGATACTACACTTTGTTCTGTGGGTTAAAATACATCCACTAGCATCACTGCTTTGATTGCTTTGTTATCTTTTAGTATTACTTAATATACTTTTGATACTGATTTTTGCTAAGTAATGTTTATCGGCAGGGAAAGCAGACTACAATAGCACTGATGCTTGCTTTACCGGTCGACACGTTTGACTGCTAAGATCTTGTTCTCGTGTACATTCAAATAAAAACTTTCATCACATTGAATAATTATAGTTATCATAGATAGCTAATCACGTCAACCTGGCAGCTAGCTAGCTAGGTAACGACTGTTGTAGTCCCCCTTGAATAGCATATTGCTAGCAGCAATCGAAAAAAAAAAAAGTAATTAAATGACGAAAATTTGCAAAGGTCATGTTAGTTGATCTTATTTCATGGAACAATGTAGCATAGCTTATTTTTGAGGTTTCTTGCAAATCCCAGTCATATTTTCCATAGGGATTTTGGGCTACTCATCCAAATGAAATGCTAACTTTACAGGCTGCAAAATGACGTCAGATTTTGTCTCCTTATTGCACTTTCGTTTCACAGAAAAAAGGCACTGAACCGCAACCTGGTAATGTCCAGGAGGCATTAAACTGGTGAGCTATTCAGATGTGTAACCCATAAACTACCAGCAGCAGGTTTCACTTACACTTTCACTTACACTGATACTAACACAAACCTATAAAGTGAACAGGTTAACAAAGAAGCAACCTCCCACAACATACCAAATCATAGTATTCCTGTCAGAGAGATACAACTGATACAAATAAATTAACATCATGATGGCATATCCACTATATTGACTATATTAAAACTCTTTGTTTTTCACCGAGATCCTGATCCTCACAGTCCTAAGTAACCTGTCGCTGTGGCGTACAAACATGGAGGGATCAACCCACACACAACGGTCAGGCAGCAGTCAAAAGGTTGGGGCTACAGCAGGCAGCAAAGGGTCTGTCAGGCAGAGGAGGAGGTTTTGTGAGAGTTGGGGAGTGCAAGCACAGGGGAGGGGGATTCCTGCAAGCCATAAGCCAGCTGGGAAGACCCTCCTACCACGTTTATCTCGTTTTTAGGGGCCAGAGTGGTGGGCAGCTCGATCTCTGTGCCGCCAGTCTGGGATGATTCCTCCGTGGGCAGGTAGCCTCGTCTGTCGATCAAACTGAAACGGACCAAAATGAAGGAAGATTGAAATAATTAGTACGTCAGATAGTAACATACTTGTCAAAAATGGATTGCTGGGATACTAGTGGATGGGCAACGAGCCAGGCGAGGTGTTTACCGGCGATTTTAAAGGATGAAAATATTACGAGAGGGAGAGACGATCAGCGTTTTGGCGAGGGGAAAGAGAAATCAATCTCAATGTGTACACTGGAGACTCATTTTAGGTCCAGCTAAATCATATCTAGACACAATCAGGATACGAGACGCAAGTTAATGCCTGTAGCTAATGTCTGTAGGGGACTTCCACAGCGATCATATATCATACACCATTTGAGGCTAACCTGGGTGGCATGGGTCCACAGAGCACCGTACAACAGTTGATGAAGATGTTTTTGTGACTGTACGGGTTGGTAGTGTCTTCTGCCCCAGTCTTCCCTGACCAGGAGCCTTTAATCTGTAATAGACAGATATACATTGGCTATTAAGAAAAATATTCATGCATTTCTTTAGAATTTTTAGTCTAAAATTTCTGCAAACTACACCATTCAAAATGTAGTGGAAATTCAAGAAATGTATGTGTAGTATAAAATTCCACAGAACAGAAATCTATCTTTGCAAAACTGTATTCACCCACGTCACTTTCTGAAATGTGGTGAATACTTTTACAAACATTTATCAAATAGATTTTAGCGATTTATCTTTAAACTTTCACATACATTTGAATTTCCACTGTACTTTGATAGAAAACAGTATTTTCCATAGATTTTACACTGAAAATCCCAAATAAATGTTTTTTGACAGATTTTATACTGCAAGAAAATGTGCAAAAAGTCAAGGGGCTGAATACTTTTCATAGCCACTGTACAGCAGTGACCAACTCAAGAGGGCATCAGACGTCTTCACCAACAGTACTCACATCTTCATTGGTGGTCAGGTTGGAAGCAACCAGGTATGTATGGAAGCCTGAGAGGCCCAAGATGGACCAGACTGAGAAGAAGCATATTACCAGTTCCACTGCAGTGAAGGGGTGGTCAAGGACAGCAGCAGCATTTTGTGTGTGTGTGTGTGTGTGTGTGTGTGTGTGTGTGTGTGTGTGTGTGTGTGAGAGAGAGACAAAAAGTAACTCTTAGGATTGAGGGGAGTGCAACACAGATACACACTTCTGGGAAAAGGATATCTGCCTGGACTCTCCTGAAGAGCAAACACCAGGCCTTTCCCACCTTGTGCCCCTGAAAGAAGAGACGGAAAAAGAAAATACAACCGAATGTTCGAAAACAAAGTGGCTGTCAAAGCAAATAGAAGTCATGGGGAGAGGAGAGGTACTAGCGCTGACACATAGGTCAAATAGTATTGCTATAATGAGTCCTCAAAGAAATGTCAATGGAAAAACTGGTTCGTTCACAAACAAAACGTTGCATCTTCCCAAGGGGAACCACAGTAATTCCAGAGAGTTAATTTACTTCTAAAACTTTAGCTATCACAACTTCAGAAGTAAATGAGCTACTTTAAAACATTACTCTGCTTCTGCTTCCTTAAAAGTATTTGCAAATATGTTTGTTTTTGCCATCTGGGACGATACAATCACTGCTAGACATGTTAAGCAACCACAGAAAAAGGTGTACTTTTCTTATCTGACACCTTACCTGCCATAAACTGTCGTGATGTGGTAAACCCCACCCACCTGGCACGCCAAGCAACATAAAACAAACACTAAGAATTATGTGCGACTGCTACTTGATCCGGGTGTGTCAGCAGTCACTATTACAGCAAGATCCTGTCCCCTTTTTATTGCCTCAACCATCTTAATTGTTTTACGAGTTTGTTGAACGTACTCAGTGCTAGATGTGTCGTCACGCAGCCGAAGATGAAGGCTGTCAGGAAGGCGAGCGCTACGATGAAGGTGTAGAAGAAACGGTAGTTGCGCTTCCCCACACAGTTTCCCACCCAAGGGCAGTGGTGGTCGAATCGCTCTGCAAAAAGAGTACCAGAGGAAAGAGCAGGAAGTCACATGTGAGACAGCTGACATTTACTTCACTTAATACTGATCCCAAATTGGAGTTCTTTTAAATAGAAGTACTCGCCACACAGCTTAACAAGTGCTCAAAAATCCTTCCCAAGCGGTTAGAAGTATTCCTCAAGGAGTACCATCACAACTGGGTTCATTCACACGCCTATGTGTCTGAAACTGTCTACACTCAGTACTACACAATTAATCCTAGCTAATTGTATATCGTGATTGTATGTTTCCTCAATAATAATAATCACGCAATTTGGCAACATTCAAGTGTTTCTTATATTTTCATGACCCATCACAACCTTTGAAAGTACAACGTAGCGATGAGTAAAGTGGATTGGCCCACCGTTAGAGAGGAAAAACCTTTGGAAAACACATCTGGTTTTAAACCAGATGACGGCAAATAAGTACAAGTTGTGTGCCAAGTTTGCCTCAGGGTTGTAGTTGCAAAGAAAGAAATGATTTATTATTTGTATTTTATTTTGAAAACAAACCTGGACCGTTAAGGGCCAATGGATTTTAGGGGTCTAAGAATAGCGCAACCAGCTGTCATTTGAAAGGGTAAATACAATTATAACTAGTGTAGGTTCTGTTGATATGGGTTTTTGAAGGCCTGACTGTATTTGAGTTATATTTTGTGGGGATATTCGATATCTTTACCAAATCTTCCGGAAAACTATTCAGTGTTTCCCACAGAATTGTATTCTTGTCAGGAATATGCAATCAAGCAAACTGCATCATAACAAAAGGTGGACATCTTAATGTTAATGCAGCTGTTCACGTAGCTATGAACCCTTCTCCTGCCTTGTCCAGTATGAATGTGATTGCGTGCGTTCACAGCTTACCCACGCAGTTGTCACACAGGCTGCAGTGGGAGGTGCGCGGAGGCCGGAACATCTTGCAGGTGAAGCAGTACTTGAGCTTCACCACATGCTGGTTGATGAGGACCTCCTTGGTGCGCGGCGGGGGGCGGTAGGTGGTGTTGCCAGTGTTATCTACGGAGGGAGAGAAAGGAGTAGGGCGAGACGACCGCAAAAATGAATCGAATAGGCTGATAGACGGGGCTAAATAGGTCGTCGGTGATCGGCCGGTCACCGTTTCAACTGCCTCATCACATTATAGGCCTACATTCATCATTTACGCTCATGTGCCATTTGACCGTAATTGAATAGAGGCTAGAATAGAGAATGGGCCAATCTGTACTTTAAGTGGCATTGCTGGTTTTCATTTCAGAGAGAGACTTCATTTGCCATTTTCAACTGTTAATAACCATTGAAGGCTCATATATATATATATTATTTTTTCACATTTCATAGCCTATATGATTACAGTTTACTGTATTGCCTATGCTGCCTCAATGAAAATCTTTTTGCTGTGCTACCAGCGGCAAGAGGTCATTACACACCTTAGTCATCAAGCACACACTAACATGTAATAACTGTTGGGATAAAAACTATGATTTATTACCATGGGTTAAGCCATAAATACCATGTAGCACTAAGAACAACCCATTAACCACAGTGCTACATTACCATGTACACTTGCTGTGCACTTACATAATGTTCTGTTGAAAGTCAATCAGCAATCAGATCAATGATCATCCAATCACGGTGTTACACTATAGGTAATTGCAAAAAACCTGATCGGGCCATCCCTGGTCAAAGACTGCCTTTTGATCAGGTCTGGGATCTGGATCTGCACAGGTCCTCGTTCAAAGCATAAGAAATCTCACAGTCCTGAAATAGTTCAGGCCCCAACTGAGAAGAGATCAGCTTTAGAAGTGAACAGTACACTTGTCTACCAGATAAATGGCCCTAATGGCTGCCAGTACGACATTCATTACAGACTGAATCATGGGATATGGGTCTTCTAAATATTCTACTTATGACCTTTGATGTGTCAAAGCTGTGTATATCCTACATTCAATAAAACAGAATGGGCGACTCTTCCCTTAGAGCCTTGTGTCAGGGAGGGAAACAGTCTAGCAGAACAACACCCTCTTAACTGTGAACTGCACTCTGAAGAAAACCAGACCATGTGAAAGCTATTAGGACGCGGTGCCATCCGCTGTAATTAGGACAGGACGCCCTTTCATTTTTCACACAACTGAATGGCGGTGACCATGCCCAGAAGCTAACTAACAAAGCAATAAGCTGAGCCAAAGCAGTTCTAACCATCCGTAATGAGGAACAAGACCCTTCCCTTCAGGTCCAGGAAATGAGCAATAAGCCATACAGTGGCTAAAAACTAAATTGAACAGATGATTGTCGTTCATTGATATGGTATAACCAATGGAGACATCCATTCGGAAAAAATGGTCGCGCTTGAGTGTGTGACGTGGGTGTGTGCGCCTGTGACTGAGGTTAGACTGATGAATCGGTCTTTCCAATATCTCCAATATGAGCACAAACTATAACTTCAATCCAAAACCACCGATAATGGTCGAACGCTACCCGTGACCTGCTTACCAATCTGCTTTTCGATGTCCGCGGCCTCGTCCGGCGTTGCTCTGGGCAGGATCCCCGGGTCGGTGAAGCTGGTCTGGAGCAGGGTGATGACCACGAACACAAACAGGACTCCTCCAATGACAGGAATGCAGCCGGTCAGGTGTTTGACCAGGAAAGGGCAGCTGGGATATCGGGGAGGGAAACCACAGAGAGAGAGAGAGAGAGAGAGAGAGGATGAATCGCGGTGACATACTGACCCAATGACCACATCAGAAGTCCCACATCTGACTTCGCCTGGAACCCACCAACTTGCTTGGGGAAAAAGGTCAGGATGAAGCTGACCAGGCAGCTGTTTCTGAGGTGCATACATGAGCAACAGTCCGGGAAGCAGCATCCATCTCGTGTAACAGATTGTACTTTTCCCACTCTCCCAGGGATCTAGTTTTAATCAAGATTCAACACTTTTAATCACCAGCTTAATCCCTGGAGACAGAACCCACATTTCACTATCCAGTTGTATGAGCGATGTAATTTCCGTACTCTTGATACTACACCTGATTGCTATGATTTCTAACAACAAGGTTGCATTATTGTTACTGGAATGGACAATGGATACAATCTTATGGTACAGTTATTCCCACATTGTCTTATTCCCACATTGTCAGCCCAGGTGTTCCGTTTACTGTTGTATAAGGAGAGAGTCGTGCCAAACTCAATTCAAAGATGATGCATTTTAAAGTTGCCTTGCTTATCCTCCAGGACACAGATCACAAATTAAGGTGTTTTACGAATAGGAGTCGCACAATTCGGCATTCACCCAATATACCAGTGGCTGTCAATCCAGTCCTCCAGGACCGAGTCCTCAAGGACCCCGTCCTGGAGGTTTTAGCTCCAGCTCTACTCAGGCACACCTGAACCAATTAGAGGCTTCAGGTTTTTATGATACCTTAATTGGTTCAGGTGTGCCTGAGTAGAGCTGGAGCTAAAACCAGCCAGGGGGGTCCTTGAGGACTGGATTGAGAACCACTGCAATAGACCAAGCAGCACTTGTCTATAAGAAATGTCAAGTTTTAAGATTGGTTCGGCTGTTATTTCCACTGTGCCCTATTTCAAAAAGTTAGGGTTAACCCTTTTATTAAATAAAAACCTGTTTGGTGGATCATCTATATGCCGAATGTACATAAAAGCCCCCACAATTCGTCAGAGGTCTTGACTCATCTTCTACCAGGTATGATAAGCAAGGTCACAGTGATTTTTCTCCAGATGAGACAACAGCACTAGATTTATCCACGAGAAACAAATGCTGCATGCACATTTCCAACACAGTTTAATGGCCGACTACGTTTTAATTGTATTTAATTGTTGACTGCACACTCAAGAAATTAAAGCATGAACTCACTCAAATATAAAGAATAATCCACTTGTGACGAGAATCAGGCCCAGGGTGAGGGGCAGCACGCCGCTCTGCCGGGCCACGATGATCCGTCCATCGCAGTAGAAGCGATTCTTGCCGGGGAAAACTTCCCACTTTCTCTTCGGTCTTTTCGCCTTCGCCTCCTTGTCATTTCCACTCTCTGTTGCGGGGTGAGGTGGCGGGGTCGGGGTGGGTGTCGAAAGTGCCTGCGGATCGATTTGCTGGTACTCGCAATTTTTCATGATTTATGTTGCAGAGTTGCTGCTCCGTCCCAGTTTGGACAACCGGAGCATTTGAACAGCGACCGACAGCATCACCGACACCCGCGTTTCAGATAGCTGAATGGAGTCATTGTCGTCATTCCATGGAGCAAGCTAGCTAATCCAGTGCTATGGACATCCAGCTGTAAATAACCCCGGGACTCCATGCTCGCAATTAGAGCCACGTTACTTCCCATGCCTATCCATTCATGTATCTTAAAGTTGGCTGTCTATATGTCCATAACGACTTACCATAAATCCAATGAGCGATAACCAGTTGGATAACGTTAGCTAGTTAGCCGTGGCATCCAGAATTAGCTAGCATGAGCAGGCTGCTGGACCACATAAACCCAAAAGTAACGTTGACGTCGCTAGCTTGTTAGGTTGCTCAACTTGATTTTAGCTAATCTTGGATATGAAAGCCAGTGGCCCTGGAGTTTGGAAAATGAAAGGGGGACTTCAACGTTTACCGTCCTCGCATCACGATTCTTAATATATATTCGTGGCTAGTATTAGTTAGCTGGGTTGCCATCAAACGAGCCTTCTAGACAAACTCACTAGTGTCAAGCCAGCCGTAATAAAAATGCAGAATTTCCGGTCGAAATGTCGATAAAAAAAAATCGAAATAGATCTCCTTTTGAAAAGAAACAAACAATTTTTACATATAGTTTCACTCCTTGTATAAAGCAACTATAGCACGAAGTATTATTATACGTTTCTTTGTGCATATAGCGATAACGTGTTGTATTTTGAAGGCAGAATTGCATGACTTCCGGTGTTATTGTATTAGCATTATCTTAAAGTAAAACATTGGAAGCGCCTCGCTTTGATGAATCGAGTTCATCAAGCTAGCCAGAGTTAGCCAGAATAACACCGGAAATAATGTCACTTATGGAAAAAATATTAATAATTGCACATCAAAATAACAAAAATCGTAACCCTATCAAAATACTCATCATTCAACTATCAAGCAACTTTCATCATTATCAAAGTTGCACATAGTTGTTGGTTTTTGGTTGTTTTCTTTTGCATAATTCATTGCTATATTGTTGGTCTGCAGTGGATAGAGCATGTTAAACCTTTGTTTAGAATTGGAGTCTTTATGGCCTCATCCACTATGCAATCAATTAGAGCCGACTTAATGCTAGAAACATACATGTTACAAAGAGTTGGAATAGAGGTACAAATTCCTGCATATGCTGATGTAGATGATAATGAACATAGCTAGATAACACAGGCTTTGAAACTAAGCAACATTTTTAAAAAGTGCCATATGCCAGATAATAACCTATCTGCATTGATTCTGGGTATGGTGGTATAAAAAATCATTCACAACCATAGAGAGCATCGGGCTCTTGGCCTGATACTCCCTTTTAGACACCAGAGTAAAGTCACACCGTTAGAGCCTTGCCCACGGCATTTGGTCATGGAGATCCCCTTGCTCTCAGTCAACTCAAGAATGTCCTTTTCCAGACCAGAGGCACTTTGATCAGTGACATTGTGGGAGTCAAGACACACTGGTTTATTTTGAAATCCTGTGGTTGTTCATTATCATCCATCTGTACAGTTACTATGAACATTTTTCTTCTTTCTTCGTAATGTCCTGTGTTGTGTCCAGAATCATGGAAATAGAATTGAGCATACTTGCTATCTGACAAAACACCTTCCTGAACATTTTTGGACAGTACATCTGTTAGTTTTGAATTGCAGGACTGAGATATGTAAGTTTATAGTAGATTGTTCAGAACAGGATCATTTCTGCCAGGAAACTCAATAATAGATTTTAAACTGTTACCATTGTTAACACCTTGGCTTTTTTTCAGATTTGAATCTAGCTCTTAATTTTGTCACATTCTAAGCATGCAGCCAAATGCGAATGGCTTTATTTGTGGTCTTTGATCTTTCTTGAGAGCCTCCACCAATCCCCAGTCCATACCGAGTGGTGCAACTGACAGTTTCTGATATACACAATCCATCTTGGCTGAATAACAAAACCACAATCTGATTTCCATATTTTATTGAGAAGCACCTGCCTTTATGGTCCTGATGGCCTACATGAGTCACTATCTATGATGAACCTCTTTGTATCATCACGGTTTATATCCGTGGGGAATAGTGTCATATCAGTAGGGAACATAAGTAAAGATTATTATTATTATTACACTATCATTTACACTGTATGTACAGTCACTGTCAGGAGAGAGGCTGCTACAGCTCTGACCCAAACTACGGTCATGTAATTTCTAGTACTCATTAGATAAGAAAAGTCAATGCTGTTTGGAGTATCTAGGATAGTTCTATTGTATGACTGAATAAATAAATCCATTCTCTATATATTGTATGTAAACTTATTTATAAATTAAAAATTGCACTACTACTTATGCAATCCAGTAAGAGTCTCAGGCATGTCCTAGGTGGCTGGGAGGATGCTGCTGCTCTTCTGATCCCAGCTAGCCTGCGGTGTCTGAGGTGTCTTCTGTCTGTCATGGGGAAAATACTGAAGAAAATTAAAAATGAAGGAGAAAATATCACATCTGAGACCAGACCCCCTCTACGTTAATGTAGTGTATAACTGACATTCTGCATAGCCTATACGACTATTACTATATGCTGTGAGGAGGACATTTAGCAAAAAACAAACAACAATTGTAAAAACATTTAAACACTTGTTGGTCAATGTGCGTTTTATTTTGAAGGTTATACCCGGAAGTCCCATTTTATTGTAGTGGCCTTGACACTGGTGTGCTTCCTCCACCTTGACACTCAGGTACACAAGATTTGGACGAAAACTCAACTGAAAGTTGTTGGCATTTTGGAGCGGCGTGGACATTTTGGACATTCCCACCGAATCAAAGACCGAAATGTTTACTCCTGTTCGGGGAAAACTACATTAATCGCGAAGTTAGTTGGTGGACGAACCGCGACCACTTTATGCTGTAAGTAACGTTTGGTAATAAATTGGTTCGTCCTCTTCTCTAATGGAGGAGAGTAACTGCCAAGTCGCCATGAGAGTGAAAATATCTTGATGCATGAAAGGGAGTGTAGCCTAATGTTTGTTTAAAAAAAGAATAATAATACATAAATAGAGCATATGTAACATTATAGTTTGAGTGTGAAAAATGCTAAATGTGTTTTCAACTCTGTCCATGCTAATGTAAACGTTACCCCCGATACGCGCTATCAAGCCAAAGTCTATTTAAAAAAAGCCAATTCAATGCTCCCTTGCTTATTGGCAAAAGGGGCATACCTGGTAGAACATAACTTAAGACGGTTTCTGAGGTAATAGTATTCTCTCTTCCTTTCGGCATGCGCCCAGTACATCCAGCAGCACTTACTTAGCTAGATAAAACATCATGATCATCTTTCAGAAGTTGTTTCCCATGCATTTCTGAGTAACGTGAATCCTGTTAAAAGTTGACATTTTATTGAAACGACGTGCTGTTTGCCGAATACAAGGAATGGCTCCCATCGATTAGGTAAAAAGTCGTAAGTTATGGTCTGTGAGCGATGCACCTTTGCCGATGAGCAATTGCAAGATGTTTGAATGGAGTTTGGCGTAGCTTGCTCTCCATGCGCGACAAGGGCACGTATCCGGGCCAATGTAAACACGGGAGACGGGCCTTGTTTGCATGCACCTGATCACTGTGTCTGTTTCTTCTTTCTTCCTTTTTTTTTTAACCTGTCGAGATAAAGGATTTTGATCTGTCGATTCGACGTGTCTGACAGTAAAGCGTTTCAGTTTAGTGTTAGAAATCCCCCCCCCCCCCCCCCCCGTGACACAGTTGTGTGTGTTTTGATATCTGAATGGTTAAACGGTCGTTGGCTTTGTGGTGACACATCTTTAGGAGAACCAGCTGGGCGGCTTTGGCACGTGATGGAAATGATGGTTTCATTTTGTTTTGTGATATCATGTTATTATATCTTAATGACATGTAAACAGGTTCCATTTTCTCCTTGTCCAGACCGTGGAGCCATGTCTGCCAGCAGCACTGGGAGTCCAAGACGCAGCTCGGGGCCCGGCAGCTACAGTTATGGACCCAGCAGGGGTAGCAGCCAGAAGTCTTCATATGAGGAACGCTGTGTTGACCCAGTGGAAGATTGGACCGAAAGTAGGGAGGCAAAGACTGTCCACAAAGCCCACCTGAAAGATGCTAATGGGAAAGAGTCTGAGACCATTGGCTTCATCCCTGGCTCCGCTGACCCTACCTCTGGGGCTCAAACCTGCGGTCCCTGTGCCTCTCCAGGTGGATGCAGGACCTTTGTGTGCAGCGTGCTGACCTGTGGCCTGTACAGGGTCTGCCAGGGCTCCGTCCTCGCCCCGTGCCTGGCGCCCGGCGAGAGCTCCCCAGACGAACCGGAGAAGGTCAGCCTCCCGGCCCCAAACCCAGGAGACAACAAGGAGGAGGATGGAGCCGAGTGGCTGGAGGACGTCCACATCGGTGGAGTCAAAGTGGACAGTGAAAAAGTGTGCCTGAACGTTGTAGCCAAAGCTCCAGCATATTGGGCTCCGCCTGGAGGTCAGAAACAGCCCGGCCACCTGTCCTTCCACGACCCGCTGCGGTACGACGACTGGGAAGACGGCGACGAAGACGTGGACTCGCTGATCGCCAAGAAGCTGCTGGAGCTCTACTCTGAATACCAGATCGAGGAGTTGGCCAGGTGCACCTCCGACTCGGTGTTTCTGAGGAAGAGCAAGGAGATCAACCAGCTCATCAATTCCCTGGCAGAGGAGCACAAGCTGGACGAGCAGGAAGCCGAGTGTCGGCTGGTCCGCGGCATCATCCGCATCAGCACGCGAAAGAGCACCAAGAGGAGGCCGCTCAACAAGAGGGCCGATCGGGCCGAGAGGACGCTGTCGGACAGCGGCAACGACACCATGAGGCACAGCGATTCCTTTTCATTCAGCAACAACAGTAAGTGTGGCCTCATGCTAGCGCAACACCTATGAGGGGTGGAAGTAACAAAAATGACGTGATGGAAACCCTACCTCATGCACTTTGTCTTTTAAACCGGGGGAACAATGTTATTTTGCGGTTATGTAGTACTCGACAGCAGTGATAATGTTGCCAATGCTAAATGCCTCAGAATTACTTGAACTGGCCATCGCTCTGTTTTGTTTCATTGTTTCTTCAAGATGACTACAAATCAAGTCCAAACATCCAAATATCAGAACTGACCCCCTCTGACAAGTACGCCAGGGAAATGTGGAGGAACAACGGAGGTAAGAAATCTGTCTCGATCCATTTCTTTTATGTTTTATTGAATACATACTGACGCTGTTACATTCGTACCGTCCTGTCTAGTTCTGTTTTTATTGAAAACGGCACGTAAAATCTCAGATGGAATATTATGTCAGTCACTTCTATTTCTCTCTCCAATAGTTAGCGCATTTACTTTGAAAAACATGGTCATGTTCTCTTTTTCACAATAGATTTTATTTTGGGTGATGTCATTGATATTTTCTAATTTGCTCAGACACAGCTATTAGTACAATACAAATTTGTACTAATAGCTTTAAGCGAAAACCACATTTCTAATGCATTTACAGGGGGTGGACAAAATAACAGAAACAAACCATGAAAAAGGACTTCAGCTTTGAAGTAACTAAGTGTGCGTTCACCCTCAGGGGTGTTTAGATCAGTTTATTCAAACTCTGTAGTGCTCAGGCCTTTTACTTTGGTGCGTTTGGCCAGGTGAGAGCAATGAAAACGTGGGTCTCAGTCCTCTTCCACGAAAACTGCCGTTTTGCAGTTCGTCAACCAAAACCCAGATGTGAAAAGATTTCTAGCCGCAAGGCACTAAAAACAGGAATAGCATCAATTCACAGGCCCAATAAGCAAAATGAATTGGGTTGTGGTCTCTTTGCCTTACTAAGAAAACTAGATATCGGTCTTTATTTCCAGTGACTCATGATCTCAATTTTCTTGTTCCCATAGGTCATCCCTCAGGTTCTCCAACGTCACGCTCGCCCACCGAGACTAACTCTTCAGGCGTCCCACTCTTTCACACTTCTGTGAGAACATGACTTCTCCAGAACGGGTGATGTGTCCTCGAATTTCTTCTTACGGCGCGCCCGCGAAGTCACGCACGGGGGAGGGCGGGGAACGTGGAAAGGCGACCCAGATTGCACAGGAGTCTCTGGCAGAGCCGAGCTCTTAAAAAAAAAAAAAAAGAGACCGCGGCTTTGATTTTGAAAAAATGTGAGGTCACACTGTATGAATTTGAAGGACTTTTACGTGTACTCAGGGCTATCTGTGTGTGTGCGTGTTGTGTATATTTATGGTTGATAAATATTATGTCCAATGTTTGAAGGACTCAGAGCTCTAGCCTCCTGAAGACTACCATTAATAGTGGGTCAGCGATTAACCGCCCCTTTGTCCTTCAAGGAGCGCTGGCTCATGAAACCTGACTCTCATTTTTCGCCGCAGCTGCTTGTTGTGCTGTTTTTATGCAAAGGATATCAGGTTTGGCGCTGGAATGCTCTTGGATCTTAACGTAGCAATCTTAACGTAACGTAACGATTGGCACATCTTGCCAAAGGACGTTGTTTTATCTTTGATCACAAGTGATTTGGTGTGATTGGCGATTGTTTTTCACCTGCCTTTATCTATCATATGCAGTTAGCGGTTCAAGATTAGTGAGCAGAATATACTCCATGTTTTCTCATATTCTGTCAACTCTTCAATGGACAACATATATATATATATATTCCAATTTTTAAATGATGAAATGATGTGATTGTCCTTTGAAAGGCCATTTTGTGCTAATGATGATAACCTGTACATACCTCAGTGATTGTGTGTTTAAAGTCACAATGACATGGCATTTTGAAGAGAATCTTGCTTCCATAGTTTGACGTATTTGCAGTTGAAACAGGATGTTGGTGCGGGATGTAATGTTTTGGGAGGGTGGGAGGGGGGGCGCATGGGTGTCTTTCATAACTGATCGACCGATGGGGCGGGGGGGGCGGGGGTTGCTCAAAAGAAATCTGTGATGATATTGGAATTTTTGTGTACGCCTACTGGTACGCCATGAAGTCACCACTGAAAGTACACCCAGAAGGAAATGTAATGGGGTTTTGATATAAAAATACAAGAAAATAAAAATGTGTACTTTTTTTTTTTTTTTTTTTTGGTAGGTATTGTTCAGTAGGTGTATGTGATGACGTGGAACATTGGTTAACAAGGTGAAAACGTCATTTTTCATTTTATTGTGACTACAACATGGAATATGGTTTTTCTAAGCACATTGTTGATGGTGTCATGACAGGAAGTTCACATGAGGTGTTTCTGACTTCTCGCTAACTGGGTGTCTGATGAGTTCAAACCAAGTACTGTGTGTTGCCATTTGCCATTCTGTCTATAACTCAAATTTGGCTGCTTTTACTGCTTTATGCCAACATGCTTGTTATGTTTGCTCCCGGGCTCCGATGGGAATTTTGCCAGCTGTGTCAGTGGAATTTCTTCTGCTCTGTTCCTTCCTTATCAGCATTCTCTTATGGCAGTGTTGGTTATGGACCCAATCCTAGTGACTAGCCTGCTCATACACATATCATTCAAGTGTAGTATCTTTGCAACGCCTCCTGTTGTGTTTCACTTTCTCGTTTTCATACAGAATCATTCAAACTGCTAAATCCAGACAGGCTAAACACTACTGACTCATTTCTCTCGCTTTTTTCATTTCTCTCGCGTTTGGCTGTAACACCTGGGAGGTTATAATAAAATGGTGTGAAACCGGTTTTTCTGGGTTGTGACCAAAGTGCATGATATGGAATCTGTTTTAGCCAGCTCTTAAGGAAGTGGTGAATGTGTTTGTGTCATGGAATACGCTAACAATAACTATTGTAGCTTTGGTACTTCTTTATTCACCGAGCGGGTTAAATTGCTTGCTAGGGCACAGTATTCATGTCATTCATGCACTGTATTTTCTCAGCAGGTTTTTAGAATTCAAAATATGAGGTATTGGTTAGTGGTTACATTGAAACACACACAATATTATCACATCTATTAACAGCTTTTTTAAAGGCTGATTATGGTTTCCTTGTTGTTTGCCATATACCACCACATGAGGGAGTCAAAGTATGCAGTGGTTTGACCTCAGACAGAATTGCTCTCAAACTCCCCCCCAACATAGCAGAAATACTTTTTTACAGTTATTGCCGAATTCTCTTTTTCTTCAGAGGTCACATAATCCTTCAAACTCTAATGAAACTTTGTCAAGCAGGGAAGCACTAGATTGTTTATTTGAGCATATTTTTCACTTTATAGTACAAAACAGTCACTCAGGAAAAGTCTTTCTCACAGAAGCTTTCATCTGTAATCTCGCTGGAACAACAACGTGTCTTTCAATAAATCAAACAGATCACCGATGACAGGCTTGAAGAACAGCTCTGTCACCAGGTTTTGGCTGACAGTCTGAATGGCAGAGGCTGCCAGGAGGATGCGGCTGAAATGACCTGTGTCCCCTGGGTGCAGAAGTAGGGCGACCTCTCGGAGAGCTCTCCGAGCCTCCTGTTGAAGGCCCTCGATGAGCAACAAAGCACTCAGTCCTTGAACATCTGCACAGAAGAAGAGAACTTCGTGTAAATGCTTGTTTTGTATTGCACATTATTTTTGAAGTAAGAAATAACACAGCTCATAAAAAATGTCACTTTTCTTTGCCACGTTTTACCTGGGTTAAACATCATGGTACCCTTGAGGTATGCGTATTCCTTCGGACTAAGATCCAGATTCCAAAGTTGGTGCAAGCACGTTTTGAGTTGGTGGACTTGAGCAAGCGTTGGCTGTGACCTTTTCTCTTCGGCTTCCTTTTCAGCCTGCCCCCGTCCCAGCAGAATCTGCTGCAGCATGCTGGAATCCGGTACATCCGTCACCTCAAAGACTATCTTTTCCTGGGCAAGCCCCAAGACGAAGAGCGGCACCCAGCAGTCCCTTAGCAAGGACAACTGATCTCCAGGTGGAAGTTCGCTGAAAGATGGCAAGCTTCTCATGAAGCAAATAGTTTTGACCAGCACGCCGGAAGCAACTTGGCGAGTAGCCTTCGGGTTCTTCAGGCAGACGGCCCTCCTCTGCCCGCAGTGACAGTTGTGGTTCAGTTTGTCGTTGTCGAGGTAGCCGCCGCTATCCCTCCAGCTCAAGATGTTGTAGAGGATGACGTGAGAATGCTGTTCCCGGTAACTTGGGCAAGTGCAGCCGGTGATCTCCTCCTCCGGGGAAAACATGGTGGAGGAGCGGCTCCTCTGTGGAAATGGTTCTTTAACAGAGAGACTCAGGCAGCCGAGGCCCTATTTATATAGGACGTCACCTGTGCATGACAAGTCAGCCTTGACCCTCCCTCTGCAGCCTCAGAACAACACAGTGACCCTCCACTGCTCACACCGACCGAGGGTTCCCTCCACGTGGAGGTGATAAGGCAAATTAAACACAATAGTTGCACAAGGAAGGGAAATGCGGGACCTGGCAGGGTGAATGACATTTATCATGTTTATCTCAGTCATTAACTCGGCCTGTACCAGTTTTCCAAGGACTGACTTGGTCAACGCACAGGCTGCCGCTTGACCTGCCCTCTGGTTGCACCGTGTGTGATAGTTTGGACCTGCATTGTGTAGCTATTGAGAGTTATACCTTCTACACAAAAGTGAATAGCTTGTAATGGCTGAGTAGCTGTGTCTTGCTTTGCTAATGCTTTACTGTTATACCAGAGGCAAAGTAGATAAGAGTAAGTAAGGCCTATACAAATTATATTTTCTATTAACTTGACATTTGACAATTACAGTGCTAGGTGGGACCAAACTCCAAAGGTTATCAGGTGCCTTTGTGGTTGTTAACTTTCCCTCATAAAATATAGAACAAAGCTTTAGAGAATTTGATCTATATATGCAATGATTTTTCTCACTTCTGTTCCTTTTAATATGTTACTTTCATATGTGGTGTGTTAAGGCTTGCTCGGTTATCTTGGGTGTTTGGAAATATTTGAAAAGATAGAATGTTTGACCAACCTCTGAAGGCTATCTGGTGCAGTTTCTGCTCTGGTTGACTACTGCTGAAGTTGGGGCAGTGAGTTCTATCAATTGATTATTCTATTGTAACATACTGTAAAAGTAGCCTTTGATAAGAAATCCTAGTTTTAAAGAACATTACCATTATTTTAGAAATGTAATGCCATAGAAATTGTATGCAATTTATGCAAGCTAGTAAAAAATAATCCAAAATACACAAATATCCAATGATTTAGTGTATATATATATAAGCATACAAGCTTGATTCCTAATTTTAGAAAATGTTGAAATGCTGCCATGTCAACAACAACAACAAGCAGACTGAAGCTGTAAGTGGGCTGCTAATACTGCTAAAAGAATAATGTTACAATTTAGGTAATGGTCACACTCGGGTGCTTACACCTGAGTTGTCGCTGTTGGCCCTAGTCAGGAGTATTTAAACTCTGGGTAATAGCTGTAATCTAGGAAGTCTATATACAGTTGTGTGAAAAAGTATTGAATTACCCCTGAATTATCTACATTGCATTCCTGTATAAATGGCTCCTAAAATAAAAATAGACAAACACAATGTGATTTAACAAATAACACACAAAACACAAAGTATTACTTTGTTTATGTCACAGCCCCTGCTTAGTCTGCATGTGTGTGTGTATGTGCTGTACTTGTTACTGTCTACCATGTTGTCTTGAGGTGCTGGAGGAGCTGATTGCAGTGGCCAACGTGATCTGGAGCACCTGGGCCCAGTGATCTACCTGCTATAAAAGTTCCAACTTCCAGTGTCTCTCTCTCTCTCTCTTCCAGTGTCTCTCTCAGCACGCAACTCTTTTGTTTAGCCTTTGTCTTGTTTTTACTCCACAACACCTTACCCTACACTATTCACACGCATCCACATGAACACTACTGATGTCACTGACAACCACACCCCACATCAGAAGTTACATTTCAGTTTATTGTTTTGTTAAATAAATAGTTTATTTATCAATGTTTTGTGTCCTTTCCCGTTTTTGTCATGGCCTTTGGGTCGGGTTATGACATTTAGAAACTCAGTATTTGCCCCCTTCCCAATTTCTTCTATTTTTGCTTATTTGTCACATTTAAATGTTTCAGATCATCCAACTAATTTTAATATAAAACAAAGACAACGTTAGAAAATACAAAATGCAGTTTTTAAATTATTATTTAATTTATTGAAGGTAAAGAGTTATTCAAGACTTATATCACCCATGTGAAAAAGTAATTGCCCCCCTAAACCTAACAACCCTTGGCAGCAACAACTGCAATCAAACGTTTGAGATAACTGGCAAGGAGTCTTTTACATCGCTGTGGAGGAATTTTGGCCCACTCTTCTTTGCAGAATTGTTTTAATTCAGTCACATTCAGTCACACCCATCAACTGTCTGTTTAAGGTCATGCCACAGCATCTCAATCGGATTCAAGTCAGGACTTGACCACTCCAAAACATTTTGTTTCTTTTGAGCCATTCAGAGGTGGACTTGCTTGTGTGCTTCGGATCATTGTCCTGCTGCATAACCCATCTGCTCTTGAGCTTTAGGTCACAAACTGATGGCCGGACATTCTCCTTCAGGATTTTCTGGTAGAGAGCAGAATTCATGGTTCCATCAATTATGGCAAGTCGCCCAGGTCCTGAAGCAGCAAAGCAGCCCCAGACCATCACACTGCCACCACCGTGTTTAACTGTTGGTATGATGTTCTTATTGTGGAATGCTGTGTTAGCTTTACGCCAGATGTAACGGGACCCATGTCTTCCAAAAAGTTCCACTTTTGACTCATCAGTCCACAGAATATTATCCCAAAAGTCTTGGGGGTCATCAAGACGTTTTTTGGCAAATGTGAGACGAGCCTTTGTGTTCTTTTTGGTCAGCAGTAGTTTTCGCCTTGCAACTCTCCCATGGATGCCATTTTTGCCCAGTCTCTTTCTGATAGTGCAGTTCTTTAGATGTTAGTCTGGGTTCTTTGGTGACCTCCCGGATGAGTCGTCGATGCACTCTTGGAGGAATTTTGGTAGGCCAGCCACTCCTGGGAAGGTTCACCACTGTTCCAAGTTTTCTCCATTTGTAGATAATGGCTCTCACCGTGGTTCGCTGGAGTCCGAGAGTCTTAGAAATGGTTTTGTAAACCTTTCCAGACTGATAGATGTCAATGACTTTGTTTCTCATCTGTTCTTGAATTTCTTTAGATCGCGGCATCATGTGCTGCTTTTTGAGACATTTTAACCTACTTCACATTGCCAGACTGGTTCTATTTAAGTGATGTTTAGATTCAACAGGGCTGGTAGTAATTATGTCTGGGTGTGAAATTGAACCCAATTATCAATTCAATTTGGTAAGTGGTTGATTTAGTAACTAAGGGGGCAGTTACTTTTTCACATAGGGCCAGGTAGGGTTGGATAGCTTTTTTCCTTCAATAAATGAAATCATCATTTAAAAACTGCATTTTGTGTTTACTCGGGTTATCTTTGTCTAATATTTAAAATTGGTTTGATGATCTGAAACATTTAAGTGTGACAAATGTGCAAAAATAGAAGAAATCGGGAAGGGGGCAAATACTTTTTCACAGCACTGTAAATGAATAAAGTATTGATTATTCCTACTCTAGAAAGTTCTCCTTAATCCCTACCCCTGTACCAATCCCTTTTCCATTTTATTGGTCTATTTGACTGTCATTCAAAGTATATTCCGCCAATTGGGCGAAATAAGTGTAGGCGGCGCTTGTTTCCAGGAAGTGTGAGTAGCGTGACTGGTGTCATTCACCATACTGTTGCTAGCCCAAATTGTTGCCTGTGAGCTGAACATTTGACATTTTCTTAAATCATTACTTAATCAACCAATATGGGTGATGATGAAGAAAAGTATGACGGGATGTTGCTTGTTATGGCGCAGCAACACGAAGGAGGGGTACAAGAGGTAAATAGATAGCCTGCATTAGCTTCCGAGCTAACGTTGGAGCTAATGTAGCCAGCCAGCGTTCACATCCAAACACGAGCTAATGTTAATGGTAACGGGCCACGGGACACTAGCCTAGCCACACTAGCGCTGCGTGTATAGCCAAATATACATGACATTTAACCTACACTTCTAAATGTAATGGTGGCTAGGAGAGACATATACTTAGACTCAACGAGCCCAGATTCGTAGAACGGCAACTCCATTCACAATTCCGGCAATTTAATGTTACCTCGGGATAATACAACTTATACCAAGCATTCGCCTTTGCTGATAACCAAGGAAACATTCACTTGGGACTTGGACCAAACTATCCACCTAGCGTTAGCTAGGCAGCTATCCATCAAGCTAGTGATTAACGTCAAAGTAAACTTAGATGAACCCGGGCTTCCTGGTTGAGATGCCGCCCCCCAACAACTGCCTTGGTTTATTTAAACCGTAGCTGCTTGAGAAACAACCTGATTGATGGGCGAGGCTGTTGAGTCAGGGGCAAGGATGGGCTGGTGGTAAGATGTGTGATAACCTATTTCTTCTTCTCAACAGCTAGTGAACACATTTTTCAGCTTCCTTCGCCGCAAAACCGATTTCTTCACTGGTGGAGAATCAGGTGCCCCAGAGAAGGTGAGTCCCATAGGTGCTATATGCACCTTCTGTCGCATTCAATACACAGTCTTTATACTATGCGTCCTATCTGTTTTTTCACCAATTCTGTCTCTGTCTTTCAGCTTGTGAAGGAGTCCTTCGCCCACCACAGTCAGCTAGCGCTGAAGGTCCACACAGAGAAGCAGATCAGGCAGGAGAAGGAAAAGAAAGAGAAGGCTGAGAGAGCTGCTAAGCTGGCAGAGGAAGCGGAACAGGGCAAGAAGAAGGATGAAGACGGCCCCCAAATTCGGGAACTGACCGACGAAGAAGCAGAGAAACTCCAGTCTGAAATCAATCAGGTGAAATGTGGATGCGTTGATGCTCTGGTACATGTGAACCACTGTCATCGTTTCATTGCATGTATTCATACGGGTGTGTGCTATGTGTTTTAGAAAAAGGAACAAGAGGAGGAAAAAAAGGAGGAAAAAAAGGAGGCCGTGACGACAAGTGCAGAAAAGACATCTGACAAGGCAGAGAAAGGAGAGAAGGGGGTGAGCATATGGATGATTCTGAAGTATTTTGTCAAAGCACGTTATCACGTGGTTGGTGATGAGTGGTATCAGAGTCTGTTGACTTACTTGCCCTCATTTCTTCAGTCTGATTCAGAGGGAGAGGAGGATGAGAAGGACAAAGACAAGGTGAAGCCAAATGCAGGTAACGGAGCTGACCTGCCCAACTATAAGTGGACACAGACCCTGTCTGAAGTTGACGTAAGTGCCTCTTTTCCTGTCAGTAATGTTGCTCATGGTTTTGCTGAGTCGTCCAACCATTAAAGCCCCATGTGTATGCCTGCTGTTACATTTTATATTGTAAGATCTCACAATGATTCTTTCCATCTCATTTGCAAAGGTTGAATATATATATATCAGAAAAAATAAACATGAACTGAAGCAGAAA
This sequence comes from Hoplostethus mediterraneus, assembly GCA_034670385.1. Taxonomy (NCBI): domain Eukaryota; kingdom Metazoa; phylum Chordata; class Actinopteri; order Trachichthyiformes; family Trachichthyidae; genus Hoplostethus; species Hoplostethus mediterraneus. The sequence goes on along the minus strand of JAXDDW010000028.1, from coordinate 2,566,628 downwards.
TAAGAAAAGCACCTTGGTTTTCAAGGGCCAATTTCAGATCAGTGGGTGAGATACTCCAAATGTCCGAGTCAGTTGGAAGTCAAACAGACGCACGCTCTACCCAGGCCACACCCCTTGCCTAAACTACAGAGTATTTTCTGTTGTTGTGAACGCATCTGAAACAGACATTCTCCGGTGGTGTGCTATATGTGTGGAAGGGCAACTCCGGTTAAAGTGCAGACCTGATTCTCTGGAAAATATCCAAAGTGTGTATCTGATCAGATACGCACTTTGGATATTTTATTTTATTGAGTCCAGTTTATTGAGCTCACCAAAGCAGCCAACCAGCAACTCCTGGTGATCCCTCCTGCCACATCCTCTTTTGCCCTCTAGGACAACAATGTGATGGCCATTAACCAAAAGCCTAAGGAGTTTGTAGTATTCAATACCAATTTGAACGTCTTTCCACAGCTGGTAGTGCCTTTTGATGTGAAGTTCCGCATTAAGGGCAAAGATGTGGTGGTAGACATCCAGAGGCGCTGCCTGAAGGTGGGCTTGAAGGGCCACCCTCCTGTTATCGAAGACCAGCTCTACAACGAGGTGAAGGTAGAGGAGAGCTCCTGGCTCATAGAGGATGGAAAGATTGTCACCGTCCACTTGGAAAAGGTATGGGAAACATTTGGGTGGATCACTGTAGATGCATTTAAAGCCGTAGCCCTTCGTCCCTTGTGCATCAACACTGCAACATTTGTCAAATACGCACTCAGAGCTTGTAAAAAGTTGGACTCGTCTGCTAAATCTAATCCTATTCTTTGATTTCAGGTTAATAAAATGGAGTGGTGGAACAAGATTGTTGCCACAGATCCAGAAATCAACACCAAGAAAATCTGCCCAGAGAACTCAAAGGTAAATTCACATTCTGCTCTCTAGAACTGTGCCGTACTACCACAAAGGTTATTGAAAATATATGTATGTTCTCTCTGTTCCCACCACATCCTGTCCACTTCCCGCTGAGCAGCTCTCGGACCTGGACGGAGAGACGCGCGGTATGGTAGAGAAGATGATGTACGACCAAAGGCAGAAATCAATGGGCCTGCCCACCTCTGAAGAGCAGAAGAAACAAGACATTCTCAAAAAGTATGTTCCATCATTGAAACGTGCGATGAAATATGATTTTTTTTTTTTTTAAATTGGCAAACTCTCAACAGAAGCTCCTGTATATTGGTGTTAGTGTAACAGAAGCTTTATGGCGTGTAAAGGTTTATAAGAATGGTGAATCTGAAAGCAGATCTGTACCACTTTCCTTCAGCGGTGCCGTTTTCCCCTCAAGGCCAGGCCGTGCACTGTAATTACAGTAATAAAAAGATAGTAGGACAATTTGTACCAGCTTTCCCCCCCCCCCAAACGCCGACAATGACCTCGTCCAGAATTACATGTTAGAAATCGGGTCCGTACCAATCCCTCCATTCAACAGCATATTGTTACGGTCTCGCATTGCTTCTGATAAGCCTGCTCTTTATCCTTTTTATACTTCTAGAAGAATGAGGAAAGATTCAGTTGTGGGGTAATTTGGGAAATCAGTAATTGGAGGAGCAGTGTCCCTTCCCCTCTGGTGAGTCAGTCTCCCATGTATGACGTTTCACCGGGGATTACAGGGAGCCGAGATAAGGCCTCGATGCGGGATAACATCAGAGCCTAATGTGGAGGACAGTCTCTTATCACTCTCCTTTGTTATTAACCCCTCTTTCAAACTCCTGTTCTTGTCCTCACAAAAACGTGTCTGCTGTTGACCTCCACTTGTTAAATTGGCCTTACATGTGGCAAAACCTGGAGGGGTTGACGCGCCTCGTTCAGGCTCGTTCAGGCATCTGAAAGTGATGAAGCGATTGGCCTGATAGGGGCGCCATCATCAACATGTTTACTGTCGCTGACTGCAGTGTCCGTTGTCTCTGCAGGTTCATGGCTCAGCACCCAGAAATGGATTTCTCCAAAGCCAAATTCAGCTGAGAGCTAACCTCGCCTCCGATCTCTACATCCACGCTGCCTGTGATTCATGTGAATCCTTCAGAATGGGCCTGTTGCATCACCGCGTCCTCTTCAAAACCTCCCTCCAGCTCGACTCCCTGTCTAGGAAATGTTTTTTTTTGTATGTATGCGTGTTACACGTCTTGAGTTCGCGTAGGTCATCTTTTTGTTTCCAGTCATGCTAACAAACCTGATGACCAAGTCCCACATGGTCCCCTTTGCATCTGTTCTGAATATTTAAAAGATATGTTTGGATTTTTTTTAATAAACAAATTCAATGTCAGCGATGTGATGCGTAACTACGGTAACCCTCTGGAGATGAAAATTGCAACAGGCAATAGCAGAATGTAATTGGAAAAAGTTGTGATAGTCGAGTGTCATTTTGGTGTCAGTCATATTTTTTTACTATGAATTTGAAAGGTAATCTTGGTGCTGAAGGCCAGGATGAACAATTTTACCAGCCCTCAGAGGCATTGACCTCGGCCACATATTGTTTTTGGGTGACATCCAAGGACTACTAGCTGACAATGAATGAGCACATGAAGTCCTCCTGGTGCTGTCACCATGCAGGTTCATTGCATCATATGTCCTGAAATGGAACCTCAAACCTCTTGTCTGTGATGTTTTTATTTTATTCTTATTACATTGAACAGGGTGGATGGGTCATATTTACTATTACAATCTGTATAACCTTTTTGTAGCATTTCAGACACTGGCAAGCAGAGGTGGAAGAAACGAATTACAAGTACTCTCACTGTAATTGAGTAGCTTTTTCGTGTACTTGTACTTTTTGAGTATTTTTCAAAGTCAGTAATTTTACTTTTACTTAAGTATGGTTTGAATGAAGTAAAGTAGTTCGCTACGTTTGTACATCCATCCGTTACTGAGTAAATTATTTAAAATGATCAAAGGAATATTGCGAGCTAGAAAAAAAGTTGCCCTGGGACCAGACACCAATCAAATGCATTGGCCAAAAACACCAAATGTGGCAAGGTGCCACATAACCGGGGTCCGGAACAGACAGAGACGCAGACAGGGGGAGAGTTTAATGGCCAGCGTGGCCGCTTTATTTGCGAACACCGCAATCTCACGGCCCGGATCTTGACGGCAGCTGTGGTCGGCGCCACCTCCTCCGCCGGTCGTCCGCCCCGGTCCCGGTGGGCCAGCCGCGAAGCCTCAAGGCTGCCCCAGCCTGCCAGGCTTCCAGGGGCATCCCGCCCCTAACCCCGGCTGGTCAGCCCTTGCAGGCGGCTCCCGGCTGCCCCCGGACCTCCGCGGGACGCCGCGGCAGGAGACGGCCCGCTCCCGCTCCGTCTCACCCGTCGCTGGCTGGCTCGCTCTCCTCCAGCCGACCGGATCCTCCGTCCGCGTCGGCTTCAAACACACACGGCGCCAGCCTCTCACACTGGCGCGTTCCTCCTCTCGCTCTCACAGTCACACACAGGTTAAAAGGGCCCGGCTGCAATTAGGCTTAATTGGCCGCAGCCGGTCCCGGATCCAGGCTGGATCCAGTTTTGGAGAATGGGACTCCTGAGCGTTGGAGGAAGATTGAGTAGAGGAGCAATGCCGGAGGAAGCTAAGCATCCACTCATTCTCTCCAAAGATCAACACATTTCTATGCTCATTCTTAGACATGTCCACCAGAATCTGGGCCATAGTGGGCGGACTCACACACTGTCCCACATTAGGAAGAGATTTTGGATCACAAACGCCAATTCAGCTGTCAGGAAGATCATTGGGGAATGCAGCTTTTGTAGGCGCTACAATGGAAGAGCAGTGGAACAAAAACAAATTGTAGGGAGTTAGATTTCTAATCAATAGGCAGTCTCTTTCTCAGGTTCAGGTTGGTGTTCCTACCTGTTATAATGGTACTTCCTACCTGTTATAATGGTACTTCCCACATGGCACATTAGCCGTGGCACTGTTTGAGGAGATTGAGTTTATAATTTCAGATAGAATTGAGAGCCTTAGAAAACATCAGTTCACGTTTCGATATTTGTGGTGGCTAATCCTAGTTTCAGAGGACAGACACCGTTTCACATGTCTGGGTTTTGTTCATTTAGTAAATACTGAATCCTACCACCAACCAGCACACTGCAGGTCAACACACTCTCTCTCTCTCTCTCTCTCACACACACACACACACAGACAGACACAATCAGACACACACACGTGTGTGTCAATATGTTTTAACTGCTTTAATTTATTTTCAAATGGTAATAGTATATACTTTTGACATCCTTCATTTTATGACATACAGATGCCTTCGCTCAGCAATAAATGAACCAAGTTCCTACTGTACAATAATTTCCTCTTCCTTTTTCAGTTTATTGCATGGGATACATGTAACCATAGCAAAATTAGTTTATTATAAAGATCAACAACAAAAAAAGTAACTTTTACTCTGAGTACTTTTTAAGTGAGCTACTTTTTACTTTTACTTGAGTAATTTTTTACACCAGTACTTTTACTTTTACTTGAGTAAAATTTCAGTCAAGTAACAGTACTTCTACTTGAGTAGCATATTTCAGTACTCTTTCCACCTCTGCTGGCAAGCAAATTAAGTTTGTGCCATCCTTATTTGAGAGTAACCAAGCCATTTGGGTTAGAAATGGACAAACATTTTGAGGTATTCAGACCTATATTAAATTAAAAAGTGTATTCATTGTACAGTCTAATAAAAATATAGGAAAATATAGGGCCACTAGTACACTTGACACTGCTTTTTCCTATTCCAAATGTTGAATGTGAAACATTTGGGGTGAATTGGTTTTTGCAGTTTGAGCCACAAGGGAGCAGTGTTTTACTAACAAAGTCAACAGCTGTGTGTGAGTGAGAAAGTCAGGTAGTATCTAATGAGGGCCATATGAAATTAATACCTACACTGTTGAGTTTGTTGTCGACAGTGTGACCGAAAGCTATTTTTGAGATTTTTCTTTTCCATTGCTATCAATGAGTCATTAGTCTGAGGGAGGCCAAAATCAAAATGGTCAAGTATCCATAATTTTTAGTAGCATTTTTATTATTAAAAAAAAAAAAATTAAATCAGGTTATCCCAGACTATGCCATATCCAGATCACATTTCTCATTGGGCGTAGTAGTTTTTATCATGTTTTTTATTAACTTGTGTATTGAAAATGTTCAGGACAATATACACGCATCACATTTTTACAGATAAGGAGAATTAACAAAACATGAAGCAAAATTAAACAACACAATACGCAAAATAAGAAATAATACAAAGACCTTCATACAGACAAAAACCTAACTGATAAGTGACATATACATGAAACAAAATACACTAAAATAAAGGATAACAACAATACAATACAACAGTACGCTTCCATGTTATTTTTACAAAAAAACATAGAGCCCCTACCTGCTGAATAACAAGTTACTAAGATTCCAGTTCATGTACATAGTATTTTTTTACCCAAAGATTTCCCTGCTTGAACGCACTCGTTGCCAAGTCACTATGAACCTTGGGGATAATCAGCATGCTATTACCGATGAGTCAAAGACGTGCTTTCTCACTCGGACACCGTTGGATATCAAGTAGCTCTGCTAAATGTTACTCCAGTGAGGGCCAGTTTGCTTACAAGTCTTTTCTACATATGTGACTGTCCACAACTAACTCCACCTGGTCTGTCAGAGTGGTGAGAGGCTGTCACCATCACGGTGGCGGCTGTAGGCGACATACATTAGCTTATGCTGGCCAGCAAGTCCTCCTAATGTGTGAAATTGCTCATGTGTAGTGCAAAAACACTCCTCGGACCAGACACCGGTCTCATCTAGACATTTGCTGTTTTTCCAGAGACTGATCCGCAGATTTCATAGCACAGGCCGACAACTTCTTCAATTCTTAAGCCGTGTAGTATTTGATATACTTTGGGGCATGCTGCTCCAGTAAACATGATGAATTTATCATGTACCATGGACAACTATCTGACACCAAATTATAATTGAATAGTTGGTTAGACTTTGATACAGTAGCAAACACTTCAGCTTGATTTATATTTAAAGGAAATAAAGGGAAAGGAAAGCGCTGGGGAAAGGGGAAGTTCAAATATTTATCTTGTTTCTATCATTATAAAAAAAAAGAATATTGGCAGAAATGTATTTGAAAGCCTAAAATCTAAAAAAAAAAAAAGCATCCTGGAAGCGATTGGGACCAATGTTCCATCTAAGCTGATAGTTTCATGACCTCTGACACTGACCCAATAATTCTATCTTGTTTTTAATGGCAAAGGATATTAAATGTAAGGACTTTGCAGCTTAGCGTTAACTGAAGTGAAAGACCCAATTTAAATGTTGAAATGCAGTTGTGTTAACTGCTCAAACAAGGGAGGAGAAAGTTAAGCCAAAGACCTCGTGGGTTTGTGCATGGGTGGGTGGGGATTGCTGTATGACTGTGCAGAGGTTGAGGGCAGGGAGGAGGCAGAGTCTGCTCAGCTGAGAGCAATGTCTCACCCAGGTACCAGAATTTTCTTCATTAACGAAGACACACAGACATCAGAGGACGGGGTTGGGGCGAGGGGGAGGGGGCGGGCGAGGGGGGTGGTCTGCAAACACACCGCCCCGCCACCGCGCTGACTTGCCGTTCCAGACATGATGACTTGTTTTTTTGGCGGCAGCTCCCCCCCCCTCCCTTCTCGTAAATCACCCAGAAGGCCTTGCGCTGTGACTCACCCGTCATAATCCTGTGTGTGTGTGTGTGTGTGTGTGTTTGCGGAGGCCGCTCTGCCCTTCTCTCTCTTCCACAAGCCAGCTCGGTAACATATTCCTGGAAGTGGAGGGGTACGTGAGGGGACGCCCCGTACAAAGATGGGACGGAGGGTTGGGGGGGGGGGGGGGTGGCATATCCTTGATCTGGCAGATTTAGACTTTGGTGGTACTTGATTAGATGAAATGTCGTGGGTTAACTATGGCCTCCAGTTGATGATCATCGTAAAGCAAACTACCACCAATAGATTAGACAGATAGATTAATTTAATCACTTTTTTTACCTTGAAACACCCAGTTCTCATATAGCTTTTTCATTTAACCTTTATGTACCCAGGTAAGTCGATTAAGAATGAATTCCTATTTATTGTCAAGAAGCAAAAGGCGTCTTTATGAGGAATTGTCATCTGCGTAAAGATGGATGAATGAGTCATCAACTGCAATATTATTGATCTAGATGGCCTTGTGGTACCCCGATGCTCGGTGACAGGCAAGGGCTGATACAATCACACCAGTTTGATACTGCTTACTAAAATTTATACTATTTATATAAGTCTATGAATGTGGATAAGCTTTAAAGCTAAAAAAAGGTCGGTAAATTGAGTTTAGGTGGGGTTTACCCTCCCCTACATCCCTGGAAAGTAATACTTACAACCGCTATTCATGTTAGAATAGCACAGGAATCAGATGGACAGTCTCTATATTACAGCACTGATCCAACCAAACGTCATCTGCATCTGTTGTTTAGAGTCCTCAATGCCCGGCCTCCACACACCTGCGTGCTGGGCACACTCTGTAAAGCGTATTTGGCGCACGCACACACACACACACACACACACACACACACAAACACACACTTCCAAGGGCGGGGAGAGGAGGCTAGTGTGCAAAGCCAATCTGCAGCTGTCAATTAGTGAAGGCCAACAGAGGCTGCAGGTCACGGTGTGCAGAGCACATCAGCCATCTTGGAAGACAAAGGCTTCAGTCGCAGATCCGCACATACCCATAACCCATCAGCCCAGCAGGACCTGTTTGCCGCTCCAGACTGAGCAAAGCCCACTGGCAAACATCCTCCCCACCAAGTCTGAACAACCGCCCGTAAACAGGCCACTCACACACACAAAGAGCTTGTGTGTGACCTAAGTTGGTTACCGAACAAAACAACACAGCAATTCAACACCCTGCCAGAACTACACCCTGCCAACCTACCATGCATGATAGAGGTTGCAGACAAGCCAATATAATTTGGATGATGGCCCAAAGTGATGTAATATATCTAATAATGAGTATAATATTAAATTAAGGTCAGTGGTGGAATAAGAGAGTGAATCAGATAATGGAAATGTCACAAACAAGTCGGATTAGTGTGCAGAAACAATATACAGTATATGTTTATATGTACCTATATATATGGGTAACTTTTCACCTTTAATGTAAATGGCAGAATAAATATCCAACATGATCCTCCTCTCCTTCCATCGGGAAGTGTGCTCTTCTCCCTTCTACCTCTCACAGTGCAACATCTAATTCATCCAAGTCAGTCTGGATGAAAGCATCAGGGAAATGCCTCAAATGTAAGTCATGTAATGTCACGTAATTGTAAGAATTGTTTGCCTGAAGTGTAAAATGTGATTGTTCCTGAGGAAAACAATGCAGTAATTCAAAGCTCAAGCTCTAATTCAACGAACATTGACTTATGACTTATGATTTATTAAAAGTGTATCTATATGCTATCAATCTACTATGACATCAATGTTATTTGAACAGGCAGAAACCACTCAGCATTACAGTAATTTGTCGCAAAAGTTCAAGTTGCCTTTTGATTGGATTTAGTCAATCAAACTGATATAAAGCTCTCGGAGATAAAGTGCAGACTGGAGAGGCAGCGGCAGTAAACTAGAGGTTTTTCATGGAGGAACCTTTGCTCCGCTGTCCTCGGCCCTGCCAGCTGCGGGTCACATTGCTGCTTCATTACTGTTTGCCTGTGGCCCCCGTGACCCCTCAGCCTTCATTTGCACCTTGGTGTGGGCCAGTCCATCACTGGTCTGGGACCAGTGGTCTCTGGACCTGACAGCCACATCGCACCACTGACATCATCAGTGCTCGGCCAACCCGCTGGCCTAAACTCTGAGTTGGAGCTGGCTTGCCCGTAGAATGAATTTATATTTAGTTATTTTTTTAAGTTATTATTTTTCTTCTCCCCCTGTTGATTTTGTATTGTGTGTTTTTTGACTTCTTAGCCTCTAAATTATCTCAGAAATTTGACATTATTATTATTATTATTATTATTATTATTACATTATATACCTTTATATTTCCCACTACACCCCAGATTAATGTTTGATTTCTTCATACAAAGCTCTATTTATTCTATCAATAATTCTGTTTGGGGTTTTTTTTAAAGTAGAAAGAAAAAAAAGAGGGTAAACTATGACCTCTAATTGGTGATCATCATCAGGCAAACAAGCACCTATATTCATATAACTTCGGTTTGACAATGTATACTATGAATGTATGCCATATAATTTATTTCAGCCTCAAAAGGTGGGTAAGGTGAGTTAAGGTGGGTTGTCCACTGCATCCCTGATACTACTGAAACAACTAGATCAGTGAATATAACACTTCGAGGCCTTGCTCAGTTCAATTCAATCCCTGGTGTTAGCATCGTAGGTCCATACACCTTTGAATTTCATAACATGGAAATTGAATGTGTCAGCCGTGCGTCACACCGTGATGCAGATTGTGACAAAAGGGTGCCAGTGATGGAAAGTACTCGCACGGATTCCTCAAACTGTGCACTTCCCCATCGACCCGTCCTTTCAATTGTATGTCAAAGGACCCAGATTCACTTAGCATAGGTGTGCTGACGTTGTTATTTTAAGAAAGCTCATAACCCAAAAGTTGAAGATTGAGGTTTGGTGCAAAGTGAGTTTCGCCTATAATCCATATGTAGGGGTTTCAAATTAAAAGTCTCACCTGTTCTCCTCATATCAAATGTAACTTTTTGGTGTCTAGTGTAGAAGTACATTTTATGCACATTTTATGGTTAACTTTTTATTATTTTAACCAACGACATTCTGTAATATTCTGTCAGCATATGTGTAACCCTTTGTCTTCTCAGCTTGTGTAGAGCTGTCCTCTGTGTTTTACCCTTGAACAAAATATTTATTATCTAGTGAAGCTGCAAAACTGACAAATTTCTGAAGCTCAAATCGGTAGCTGACAAGTGTGCATGAGGGAAAGCAAACGAGACAGAATTTGAGGAAAACAGACATTTTTAATTTATTATTAAATGACATAAATAAAACTCGCAGTGAGTTGAAATACAAATAGATAGGTATGTACATGTGTTTTTGCGAGGGAGTCGTCCTGCCTGACAACCCTGCGAGGATGAAAAAGGCACTTGTGTCTTTCAGTCCGATCGTGGAAGGCACACTTTTATCAAACATTTTAAAAAAAGGCACATTTATATGGAAAACAATGAACGTGGACGTTAATTTATTCTATATACACACATATACACATTTATAGGTTTGCACAACCAATTATTTTATCTTGTATATCTTTATAATAATAACAAAATATCCTAACAAATAAGTCAAAAATGTATGATTGACCACTTCAGTCTGGTTGTGTGGATCTGTACAGGTATAAACCTGTAATAAATCTGTAATAAACATGTAATAAACTTGTAATACACATGTATCTAAAAGGTTTGGGAATTACTCAGGACAAAGTATCTTTGAGGATTTTGACTGTCAAGAGATGAGATGAGCTAATACAGCTAATCCAAGGTTATCTATTATGGCAAATATCATGATGTTACAAGAGTAGACCCTTTGGATTGTCTTTCACATTGAATCTTTTCGCATTACAATCAACTTGATTCAGTACAGCATACCCCATCTATGAGTTCAACCTAACTTTAAAGTTTATCAATTATTGATTTAAAGAGTCTGGAATGGATAATCTAAGCTTGTTCACACACAAAATCCAAAGAGGATCCTTGCAAGTCCTGTGACATTTCCAGGCCGTCGATTCGCACATCGTGTTCTGCTGACCCGCTGCCAGTTGCCTCCGGGCTCCAGAGGCGACCCGCAGGCCAGCAAGAGGAGGGCGAGGACGGGGGTTGAGAAGAAGCATGTAAGGCCTGTAAGCTGATCAGTAGCTCTGAGCCACAGGTGCCCAGGATGCAGTCAGCCTGGCAATGGAGCTCTCAAACTGGGCTTCCCCCACTCCGACCTCGGTCAGGCTGGGGTCGTACATAGAGGAGGGCGAGGAGACGGGCAGCGAGGAGGTCAGGCCTGTGTAGGAGGAGCCCCTCAAGAACTGGGAGGTCAAACCCCCAGCTATGGAGCCTGAGGCCGAACCTGAAGGGGTGAGGGTGGTCCCGGCTACGGACCATAGACTGGGGTACTGACTGTTGACGAGAAAAAGACAAGAGGTCAGACATTATCCCACTTGATTGATAAGGTTGTAGTATTGTGATGGTACATGATGCTGTCTGTTAAAAGACTGGGTGCACAAAGAGGGCAACCTCCTGGATCGGCATCGTCATCGTCATCCCACAGTGCAATGCGTACCTAGCAATGCCCCGCCTCTTCCTCTCTGTCCACACGGGCAAGAGAAGAGGTTGGGACACTTTGCAGTGTGGGACAGCCGGGTGTGCAAAAAAAGTAATGACATGAAACCGATTGGCGCAGGACAAAGATTCAAAGGCCCACGGAACATTCTCTGTTTGCCACTATAAAAATGAGTGGAGTGAGAATGCTATGGGGACTTTGAACCTACCTTTTACGCACCTTAAAACGTTTGTGATTGTGCATTTTGAGGCTCACCTGGAGTTGGATGTGGAGTTGGTGGTGTGGGACAGGGTGCCCATGGCTGTGGAGTTGGGGATCTGAAGGGACCAGCTATCATGAGTAGGCAGGGTCCCCGAAGTGTTGTCCATGTAGTTGTCTGAAAATAAAATAAAGGACACGCGTTAACGCCGATTCTCGAAGTAACGTTCGACGGATTTTTTGCTGCTTAAACACTGAATGTATAAAGATATAAAGATATGTATAAAGTGGTGCGCATTACTTGTGTTGGCGCTGCGGTGGGGGTAGTGGCTGGGGTACGGGGCGGCTCTGTGGCTCCTCAGGCTGGAGTATCGCTCGCAGTAGGAGCCGGAGGAATGGCCCGCGGTCCCGCTGAACTGAGGAGGGCTACTGCTGGGGCAGATGGGGCTCTGGCCCGGGAGGAACCAACCACCAACTGTGGAGACGACAAACACAATTTAAGGATGTGACACTAACACCGTTCTCCGGCAGCGTGTAAAGCACGACTGCAAGCATTTATTCTCATATTCTCAGTTCTTGAAGGCCACAGCATGGACTTCCTTTTCCATTAAGCAACAACCCAAACTGAAGAGCACCTTCGATAAATGCCTCCACACACCAGAACTCGATAGAAGCACTTTTCTACATTCTTCTGAGCATTTGTTTTATACGTCAGAGCTTTGAAAAGTTGTTGAGCATCTTAAAATCAAACTCACGTTGAGAGTAGCCGGACTGCTGACCGTCTGCGTTGTGATCAGGGACATCTTTATGGTCACTCCTGCAAGATGCAACAATAAAAATTTAGACCCTCTAGATCCTTTTTGAGAGCAGAAAGGCAGTAATTCAACTCATCAATACCGTTCATGTTTTCACCCCTTACCTTTCCTTGGCGTCCAGGAACGCTTTAGCGAAGGGATTATGCTTAATCTTCAGAGCAGTAATCTGTGAGAGAGGAGGATATGGCAACTGTTAACATTTCATTCAGTGTTAACGTAAAGTTGGTGTGATTAGGTATTTATGTGGGGGATGTGTTGCATATGGTGCAGCTCACCTCTTCGTTCTGGTAAGCAGTGACGGCGATGAATTGTGTCTCAGGGAAAGATTGGCTGCTGATCATTTTCTGAATCCCTCCAACCTTCACAATGTGTATCCTCGGCTCATATTTGTGCAAGGAGTTCAGCATGATCTGTAAAGAATTTACAAATGAATTATAATGTTAGTTTATCAATATTTCAAAGATGTGGTAGAATACAGGTTTTTTTTTATTAATTAGTTGAGAGTATGTCCTGTGGATTCACCCTATTTGAGCATTTGCACTGCAACATTTTTTTGTTCTAGTATTGAGCTTTTATTGACAAATTCTGCCAATGAATGAGATGGGTTTTTTTTTGTTGGTTTCCAATCCAAATCAAATCAAGTATTAAAATCAAGTACCATTTTACTAGAGGAGTGACCTGCCTTGTTTCAAGATATTGACACTTGAAAAAAATCCTGAAATAAGTAAAACTGGAAACGAGCGAAATTACCTCGCGCTTGAAGAAACAATATGATTTTAAGACTGAATATGAGACCATATGGTTTCTTAAATTGTGTACTTTCATTTTCAGATGAAAAGAATATGAAAAATACAAAGCCATGATTAAGCTACTGATATTCTTTTGCAGATTAATTGCATGTTTTTATCTAAATTGCAATTTAGAAGTGTCAAGGCGCCTCACCTGTCCGCCCCCGTTCAGTTTATTGGAGAGTTTGACTTTGCTAAAGGAAACAGGCGCTTTCATCCAGTGCGCGCCGAAGTTGGGGGAGTCCGGATGGATGTAGACGCAGCTGGGGCTCTGCGGCTCCGGTTTGCCTCCGGGGACCCACTCCCCGTTCACGTATTTCCACCGGTTGTTGTCTGCGGCCACGAAATCCAACAGGACCGAGTACATGGCATTTGGGTCCAGGCCGGTGACGCTGGCTCTGAGCACCGGAAACATCCTCCTGGAGATCAGAAGAAGTAAGAGAATTATTCAGATGTTGTTTGTAGTACTTGACACGTCTGGTGGTGCAGCATTTAGCGGAACAACATTATTCGCATGTATTTATTCGCACAGAGCGAGACCCCGTTGCCATGCGCCCGTTAAAGGCCCCAATGGCGCAAAGCCTAGCCTACACTTTTGACACAACGCCTGTGTCGCATCAAAATATGTGCTATATTGTCATTTTGAACATTTTGACATAGTCCAGACTATTGCTTTCGGAAAACGAGTGCGTAAAAAAAGTGCGTCAGTGCGTAAAGGGCCCATCGCGGCCTCCATATTGCATTACACCTACCTTCCAGTTTTGGTGACAATCATCTCGTTGGTCAACTCTTTGAACTTGGTCCATAAGTCTGCGTCGTCCAGTGCCAGTTTAATATCCCTCTCGGAAGCGTCTCCTTTCTCGCTGCCCTTCTGGAACTCGCTCTCCACGGCGCTGAGGAGATGCTCCAGGCGCTGGTCGGGGTTGGAGGAGGTCATATTTCCAAGCGATGTAGAGATCCAGATCCCTTTTCCCAGGTGCGTTAACGGAGCTTACCGACTCTATTAGACAGCGCTGACAGCGAGATAAGGCCCAACTACTACAAACTTCTACACGCCGAGGCCTTGTAATTTAAGGGCCCCCAGGGACCTCATGGGGATGGGGGGGGCGTGGTTTGTGCGCACAGGCCACGCCTCTTTGACCGGGGGTTCCTGGTCGCTCCAAACCCTGCCCCCACACCAGGCTGCTCTTTTCTACATTGTAAAAAATTATAGATCCTCTATACATTTTTCCGCTATTGCCTTATAGGTTGAAAATTGAAATGTAAAAAACAAACTCATTCCTCAATCTTCATGTCAAATTTTCTCACAGCCTTTTATTAAGCCCATATCATGGAATACATTTCAGAATGGGGAAAAACATCAAAGGACACTATCAGGGTGTTGGGGTATTAAATTGTGGAGTTTATAGGAGTTTAGTTCAATAATTAAAACGTATTAAGGTCGATAGTGTCAGAAAAAACAAAGCTGTGTGTTTAAAAGAAGGAAAAAAAAGAAGGGAAGAGAGGGAAGAGAAGAGCGCCTTTGAACTCAGTTTTATATTTGCAAATAATGCTAATCTTTTGTTGTCTCAAATACACATGGGGGAGGCCTTGTGTTTACTGGGGACGGGGGCCATTAGGACGGACTCTGTGCTCCTGTTGTGCCAAAGTGTGGCCGGCCCAGAGGTGATGCCTGAATTTGCGTACTGGGCCTGCACAACGACTTCCCTTCCCTCGAAGCGGCTGATATTAAATGTTTGTACGGGGGGACCAAAACACGTCAACCTGCTCCCATTTACACGCTTCATTTCTGGGGACAAAGTGAAGAAATGAGAAGATATTATTTGGTCAGCGTGATGAATTGTTCGACATAGAAACTGTCTAGAGGGAATCCTGGTCCTGAATGCTGCCCTGATCTTCCAAATAGATTTCTGGCAATTTTTGATCTTTCCATTATAATGAGTCACTCAAGCTAAGGCACGGCCAATTAACACCCATGCATCCTAAATACATCCATATTGAGGTGATTGTTTACTGCCTGGAGTTACGCCCAGGTCTATTTCTCGCACTTAAATTAATACGCTTGTAAATCAGCCCTGTTGATCCCGAGAGAGGGTTTTTGTTGGGGGGGTTTTCCCGTCGGCTCTTATTCCAGCGTCTGTGATGTACTTGGAATTGAGTGAGGGCTTTGGAGCGCGACTCCACTTTACTACACCACTTCCTCCATTTCTACAGAGGCCATAAATGTAAAGGGGTTCTCTCACACCTTTCCATCCCGTATCATTCAGCGGCCTCTTCCTTTTTCCCCTTGTTTTGGAGCCTGAGAGAGAGAGAGAGAGAGAGAGAGAGAGAGTGTTAAACCGGCTACATGCAAGACATACCCCCTCCGACGAGGCCCAGTCTCCTAACTCCTAACCCCCCTGCACACACACACACACACACACACACACACACACACACACACACACACACACCCACAGGTAGCTGAATCATACCTCCAAACTGAGATTTAATGAGGGATCTCTTTGTTAAGTCTGTAGCTGCGGTATCAAAACCATTTCTAGGCTCAAACTCAAACTTCAGAGAACCAACTAAAGCACAAAAAAAAAAACTGCTTGACTTATGATTGAAGTTAATACTGAGAGAAAGGCAGAGCGGATTGGTTGTGAGCGAACGTCTGCTCTGGAATATGAAGTTTGCTTGAAAACCCGCCGCAGGTTTCCCACATGTTTTTCCCCCCATGTTGCAGACACTCACACACACACACACACACACACACACACACACACACTCGCACCGCTGCCCGGTGATGCGAGGGTTAACCGATGCAGTCCTCCTCTGGCATCGGCACACACTCACCTAGGTGAGAAATATTACAGAGGTCTGGTGCTTCACAAAGGGACGGTTATAACGATGCATATTTTCCAGAGGACTTCGCTGGCCTAAATAAGTAAACACAGGGAGCTGGATGAGTCAGGCCTGGGAAGAAAAAACAGCCACACACACACACACACACATAGGAGCTTGACAATTCCTTTTTTTTGTGACTTATGACCTAAGTTGGTTACTGAACAAAACAATACCATAATTCAACGCCCAAGGTCTAATTCTATATTAAATATATATTAAAGTGATGACATCTAATAATGCGTCTAATATGAAAAAAAACAACAACTTCAGAGTGAATCCGATATATGAAATAAATAAAAGAATAAGATAAGAAATATGAGAAATGAGAAATGCATAACTTAACTTAACTTATATATATATATATATGTGTGATTTTTATGTACATAAATATCCCATATCATCCTTCAATTGACATTAAAAAAGGGTTAAAAAGGCTTTCTCCCTATCTTATGGGCTATCTTATGATAGATAGATAGATAGATAGATAGATAGATAGATAGATAGATAGATAGATAGATAGATAGATAGATCTTACACCAAAAGTGTAAAGTGTCATGTAATAGTAACAGCAGGACCGACCGACCATCTCTGTGCCCTTTTTTTTCTTCAAGTGTCTGTGTGTGAATAAGGGGCGGAAAGAATGAAACAGATCTGCAGTCAGTCGCTGTATTGTATTTTAATGTTGCTTTATGACTGGAAGTGCGGCACTGTGTGCATGTCGAGGCGTTGTTTGAAAAGGCAGAAAGGGCGACAAGCGAAACAGCCACCAGTCACTTCCCCACATCCTATAGTAACCCAACCAGTAAAGGAGCCCCCCCCCTCCATCACACACACACACACACACACACACACACACACACACACACACACTCTCTCAGCCCCAGCCTGCCCTGATGTGGATTGAGCCCTGAGCTTCGTCTGTCACTTTTGCGTTTCCACTTCAAGTTCAGGAAATCTAAACTTTCCTCTTCTAATCACCCGTCCCTTTGAAAGGGATAAAAAGAATTAGTGGGGACAGTAATTGCCCCCCGCCCCCCACCCCCCACCACTGCCTTCATCTAGGTGCCCTACAGTAGACCTTGGGACCTTTGGCATGCTAATGATAGGAGGCTCGGCTTTGACACTACTGACTGATCAACCTAACCCCGGAGAGGATACCGCCGGAGGACAGTTTGTCACACCGGTGTTCTTATATTATGTCATTTCATTGGAGAAAATTAGCTATAAAAACTAAGTGTGACCATATGTAACTACGGCAGGGCTTGCTGACATGTATGGGACCTTATCTTGGTAAATAAATCAGATATATAAAAAATCAAATATTTGATCAAATTCATTAACAAAAATATTAATTTTAAGACCACAAGAATGATAAATAAGAGAGAACTTTCCAGATGGCTTCATCAAAAAACTCAACAAGAGCCCTTATATGTCTCATAATATGATTTTATGTCTAATATAAGCCTCTCTTTCTATTTCCTTTTTGTCTAAATAAAGACAAAATAGATAAGTAAGGTATCATTATTATTAATATTATTATTATTATTCTATTAGGTCAGATTGAATTATATTTATATATATTTATATTCGGTTGGATTAGAGGAAATTTTGCTGATCCCAGTGAGGAAAATAGGGTTTTTGTAACAGCTGAGAGAAGGACATTCTTCACAATACCAGACAGCAGCTATTTGTTGTTGGAAATGAAAAGTGAATTCATCACTTTGATCACATGAATCATGTTTGGTGTCATAATCAGTTTGTGCTGAAATCAGATGGCTCTTGGGGACTGTGAGATTATGGGATGGACAACTGTGTTTTTGTCAGGAGCAGTTGGTCAGGTTGCCAGAATGACATGTCGCTGGTTTTCAACTTCAATTTACCTGGCAAAATTTGAAAATTTCCCAATAAATTGTTCCTTTATCTGATTTTTTTGGAGCAACATATGATGACGGATATAAATGTTCCAAAATGTTCTATACCCACTACAAAATATGGTTCCTATTCAAAACACATTTTGTAAGTAACCCGCTACGAACCCGTAAGTCTTTTTATCCACTTTATGATAAATTATATCTCATTTGGGAAAGAAACTCCTTTTTATTGATTGATGGGAATTTTTATCTTTATTCTAATAGATCAAAATTCCCAGTACCAATAATAGATTTCACCTGCAGGTTTTCCTCAATTTGATTCTCTTTTATTGTCCTCTCCGCTGGTGTTCAGTAATGCAATATGATATTTGTCTCGTTCCACGTTGTATTTATGGACATATCTATTCTAATACAGCTCAACATTGTTCATCATTTTTTTTCACAGTTTATGTAGATAATACTATATTAGATACAGACATACAAACAAAGAAAAAAAAAACACATTCTCATTTCTTCCTGATTTTCTAGTCCAGTGAAGCTACTGTCCCAGGCCTGTACAGACTGTCTTCTTTGCAGGTTTGTTTTTGCCCGTTTCCTATTTTTTTTCCTCCTCTCCACAGAGATTGGTGTTGCCTGATGTAAATATGAGCAGCTGAGGTCAGCAGACACCACTGTGTGAGAAAACACAGTTAAATCTCCTCGCTCCAAACCCCCAGCTGTGTGCACACGCACCCACACACACACACACACACACACACACACACACACTAACAGTAGACTCCGTGGAGTGAGATCACACTCGGCCTCATCTCATTCTGACGTGAAGGAGGGTTGACTTTGGAAGCTGTGAAAGACATTAGCAAATATGAAAGAGATATCAATCATTAATTTGAGGTCGCTGGTCCTGACTCGGTCCTGACCCGTCTGCTTCATCCTGCCTCTATAACCCTTCTCGGGCCTGGTGGGAGACCGCAGTGAGATGCTCTCTTCTGTGGCGAGACTTGGGTGGGTGAGTTTGTGGGAGGGAAGGGAGGGAGGGAGGGGGAGAGGGGGTCGAATGGGCAGGGAGAGATCAAAAGAAGCGAGGCCAGTTTCCACTGACAAACAGTAAGTGTTAAAAGACAGAGGATTAATGATAGGTGCAGCCAGGAACATTATTTACCCAGAGTCAGGCGACGTGTGACTTCAGAGCCAGCTCATCACCCTCTTCCTCCACTATCACTTCCCCCCTCTCTATAAATGCACAATTAAAATGAGACGTTCACACAGCCCGGCGTCGCCTTCCCCGTGCGTGCCCAATCAGCCACTGTGATTGCCTTGTTCATCCCTTTTGCCGACGACTAACCCATTTTCGTTAATAATAATAGTGTATTATCCTGGCCCCCCCCCGACCTGGTGACGGCAGGTGGAAAAAAGAAGCACACCAAAAAATTAAAGAAAGACCAAAGAATAAAATACTTTAAAAAAAACTAAGAGCATGAACCGAAGAGAAACCCCCACCCAGACACACTCGGTTTAGAAGTGCTACGGGTGTCGCGAAGTGCATTTCATTTCTCAGGCTTATTGTAGAGTCAGAATTAAATATTTGTCAAAGCACTTAATACGTATACAGCAGTGTTTCCCCCAGAAGTTTATTCTTGTCAGGGTGGAAAAGCCTCTGAAACTGCATTTAGACCATCATGGGACACTAACACCCAGACTAATGAAATTCTTTTAGCAGCTCCTTAAGAGAGAGGGGGCGACCCACCACACCTATTCAGCGGTCAGGGAAACTCTCATACGCACTGCTGCTGTACGCGCCTATACTCCTGTCTGTCTGTGTTGTGTTCAGGCATCGGCAAGCATGTTGGACTTCTCTCTCTCTCTCTCTCTTTCTCTGATTCGTGTTGATCCTGCAGGTACCTTTTTGCCTCTGAGTCCCTTTCAGCAGGCGGCTACACCTCTACGGGTGCGTCCAGGGACCCGGAGATGCAGCCAGCGTCTGCCTGAGGAGTCTGAGGGGGGGTGGGGGGGGGGCCCCGGCGCACCGTAAACTGGGGGTAAGGGGGGAGTGGAGGTGGGGGGGGCGGTAAACAAAGGGGGCCGGGCTGCTTTTACTGCCTTCCCACGCCAGGCTGCAGCAGCTGACTGAAAAGTGTTACCTGGAATATGCCGGATCGCCCCCTCCACCAGCAGACAGCCAATCTGAATGCAGGCACGGTGACCCAGGTGTACAAACAGCAAACAGTGGGGCCAGATCAAAGGATCTCATTAAAAGACAATAGATACAGCCCCCCCCCCACACCCTCCCTATTCCTGCCTGCCTATTCCTTTTACCACAGCAGAGACCCTTCACCCGGTTCCACTTCATCCCCTCAACTACCCGGAGAGAGTGCCCCCTTCTGTTCACACTCTCCCCAGTCAGTTTAAATGAGGGGACTGAAACAGGCCAGAGCAAGAATTCCCCAAGATGTAGGTTTTACTCGCTTTATGGCGAGATACCAGTCTATTCTACTGCAGTGTAGTCGAGAGTTCAACGTGTCTGACTTTCAAATCGAGTAATCACTGCGCCCAGCTTGGGTTATAAATTCTGCTGCAAAGCATCTTAGAAATGAAACAAGCCGCAGAGCGCTTTGAAGTTAAAATTCCTCCCCCCCCCCCCCGTCCATGATTTTGAAAGACTGATATCTCACGATTTCTAAGATGTTTTTTCTAGCTTTTTTTAATTTGTGTCCCTGCACATTGCTGTTTGACTGGATTTTCTTCGTCGGCTTTATTAATGCATTTTGCTTTCAGGTCTCTCTTGAAAAATATATCTTGATCTACCTGATTAAAGAAAGCATAAAAAATGGCTTGACAGTAGACCTTGACCTTTTCCTTTTATACCTTATTATTAGAATATTGATCTTGGATGGAATATGTGATCTCTGTGTGGAGAACTGAGCCTAATAATCAATGATGTTGTGGTAAATAAGGTGATCATAAAAAAGGCAAACAACCATCAATATGAACACAAATCATACAGCCAGAAAAGCATTAATGTATCTTTTTCCCATCCTCATATAACTTGCTATGAGGTGGGTATTTACCCTCCATTACATCCCTGCCAACAATATCAGAGTCACTGAGGGGGGGGGGGGGGGGGGGGGGGCATGGACCTCGGAAAACTTGCCCTACCGGCCCGGCACCCGTCCGAAGATGCAATAGCCGGGAGGACGTCATCACTCGTTTGAAACGGTTCTAGACCCGCCGTGCCGTTAGATGTGAGCGGCCTGGGAAAAGGCCTATCTGGACTGAACAGACAGCAGCGGCCTCCAGCTTTGATGGGGAGGCCTCTTTGTAGTTGGCGTGGAGATGGCTTGTTAGTCAGTAAAAGTGAGGGCTAAATGGCTCCCTAACAGGAAGCAGTTTACACGGTGACGCTCAACCTGCCTGTGGCCCCCTATTGTCCCGAGCCCCATGTCCCACTTCATTACCATTTCCATAAGAAAGGAACAGTAATTGCCCCTTTTCTTCTGCTGGCCCTTCATCTTGGAGCGTCTCTCCTCTTTTTTTTTTTTCTTCTTTTTTTTTTACCCCCTTCCTTCTTCTCGTTCCCTCTCTCTCTCTCTCTCTCTCTGTCCTCCCCTCTCTCAGATGTTTCTGCACTGCGAGCTGGCTGGCTCTATCACAGCTTCCTTTCCTTCTACCTTCGACCCGTCCTCCCTTTTTCCCACCAGTAAGCATCCGTTTGAAACGGATCCGAATGAATCGCTCTCACTTTTCAAGAATGCCATTTTCAGTATCCCACTACTGCAAAAAAATATATATATATATATATATATATCCAAAAGGTCCAAACGATGCTCACGTGTCCAAAACCAAGCATCTCAGCTCTATAGAGTCCTGAGCCTGTCCTGACCTTTGACCCAACATTAGAGAGAGGACACTGTCTCTACTGCTTGGACGACCACACTGGTCAGTGCAGAGAATGACTCCTTACGTTCCAGTAAATAATTACACAAAATTCAGTGAATGCACATCCCATAGTATTGCACTGAATATATAATGCTGGATATATTTCATAGATTTGGTGTAATATTTCAGCCAGTTTTACTACTGTTATTTTATTTAAACCCTTTTTATGATGTAATCCATATTTTTTCCATACGTTTTATTTATATAGTCCAGTGCAGTGAAATTGTGGGTTTATTCAGGCCCCATTTTATTCATATCCTATTTCTCTCGCTGTGTCCCATTCCTCCTTACTGCTGCAACAACCACAATTCATTCAGTCCGTTAAAAATCATCAACTTTTTAATGTTGTGATAGATGCTGTCAAATGTTATTTCTACCAAAGAAGAAGAACCCACGAGGGAGCTTATCATAGGAATTACATGTAAATCTTATGTCAATTATTATAGACAATTTTGTCTCGTCATGATGAAAATATGTGGTTTTATCTATCAGTTATCCATTAAGATGAATGGAGATGAAACATTAATGATCCCTGTGGGGAAACTGGATCGCTGCCACAGCCAATAGTAAAAGATACAGCAAAGAATAATAGGATATGAATAAGAATAGACCTATAAACATACACAACCAACAATTTCAACACTGAAACGTGGTATGTAGAAATGCATGAATGAAAAGTATAAGAAAAGAAAATAATATATATATATATATCAGTACATATGTAACATATTACAAATAAAAATGATATGGGAATAGGAAGAAACCAAATATGTGAGTTTACTGCTTATATACATGATGTGCACATACAGTACAGACACTAACACAACTCACATGCATTTCAAGTAATTACACATCTAGAATAATAAATAGTGGAATTGTGTCAAAAGATTGCATTTAATCCACAGGCCAGAGAGGAAGCCACCCCAACACCCCCCCTCCCATAACCATCATGCCCCCATCGGCCTTGCCCTGCCCCACCACGGACTCCTTCCCTTCCCTTTGCCCCACTTTGAACTTCCCGAGGTGACAAGAGAGCAACGCGGCGACAAAGCAGGCATTAATCTATGCGGAGAGAACGATCAACAACCTCTTCGTCTCAGTAATCCCATCAAGACCAGTGCGGACACATGCAAACAGCCAAACTTAAACGCGTTTTCTCACTCGCGCTTGGTGGGATACCTGGACCCTGCTGTCTGGCTGAAGAGGCTTTTTTTTTCCAACAGCAACGGCCATGCTTGAAAATCGTTGGGAATCATGTACACTCACTCACCGATATGATATCGATATGATATCGGCCTTGTAGTGAACGTTGGATATCGGTCAGTCAGTGTCATCCACCTCTGAGGTGATGGAGGTTCCTCCCTGACCACAGCTGCATAAAAACAGTGTGACATTTCATTTTCTTTGCGTACTTTATTTAATCATTTATCTGTTCAATAAGGTTTTTGTTCTTATAGAAGCAGTAATGTATCACAGAGTCATTAGTATGGCTTTCAATGGAGTTTTAGTGTCCTATGATGGTCTAAATGCTGTTTCAGAGGCTTTTCCACCCTGATAAGGATACAATTCTGAGAAACAGAATACTTGTCATTTTTGAAAATGGAAAAATTGAAATCACAAAACATCGGCAGCTTTGATACAGCAATGGCCTTCAAAAATCTCATACGACTCAAACCCTTTCTCTCCACCGAATTATTGGCTCTGAAGTTCATTAGATACTGAGAGTTAGCGTGCCATGCTGATGAGGGAGCATCATGACTCTCTGAATATTACAGACCTACAGGCCTCCTCTGCGGCTCCTCTGTTTCCTGGGGCACTGGGGAGGCTGGAGCTTGTGCTCCTGTCAAGGGAAGGGGAGGGCAAGCGGCTCCCCTCGGTGACTTGAACTGTTTTAATCATGGCCCCATGCGGGCCCCCCGACAAAAGAGCCAGGTCGGAATCACCGTCTGCCCTATTGTTGCGGGGGGAGCCACCGAGGCTGGGATTCGGCTGGAGGTTCAGACCCTGCTCCCAGCGCCACAGCAGGCTTCCCATTTATTTGCTTTGGAGATTGCCTCATCCCAGGTGACAGTAAAGGTACCAGGCTTTCCAGGATGATATATTGCACCGTAATCATTTCCACCATCTACCAATAACTGCTGTCAGCAGTGCCACTGTGGGACACTCATCTAACATATAGGTCCCATATCTGGCAAATGGTGTTAACACTTTATATACTATTATTCCCTTTTTATGCTATTATAATGTTATGTTTATGAATACATATTTACACATTTAAAATAAAGTAATGCATATATAAGAAAGCAATTGTGATTTCTAGTAACAGTTGTAAGTAACTACAAGTAACTAATATGTTAGTAAACCATCCTCTTTCCCCATACAGTCTACAACATATGTTTATATTATCTACATCTATCATATAGTCTATTAATTGCTTTATTATTTTTTATTATATACTGTTTTATTGCTTATTTTATATTAGGTTTTTTGTGTGCTTCAATTCTAGTATTATTGATAAATTAAATTATCCAATAATTGTACATTTTCAATCACTTTGTCAGAGTAGACGCCATCGCTTTCTCCCTTTGGCATGAAATTCTCCATATATATTACATATACACACACTTCGGTTTGGTTGGCTTAAAAAGCTGTATTTTCCAAATCCCCAGCAGGGCAGGCAGACCCGGTGAAATGCCGCACGACGGCGAGCAATTATGTCAACACGGGGAAAAAATAATGTCATTCATAAGAGCGAGCTGATGAATATTGATCACCGGGCCCCGGCGCACGTGAGCGAGGTCTCTCCTGCTTCTAATTGGGATTTCATGTCACTATTGCGCCGCCAGTAGGAGACACAGCTGCTGACACTCTTTCAAGGTTTGGTGACATTTCCATTGATCCTTGCAGTGATCCCTGTATAAACTGCGCCCCGCCCCCGCCCCCCTCCTCCTCCTCCTCCTCCTCCTCCTCTTCCTCTAGTGTTTATTACAGAAAGGAAAGGAGAGGGAAAGCATCTGTACAAATGAGGCGGAGATGAAGGGCTTGGATAGGAAAGGTCTGCTTAGGGGCTTAACTACAACTGTCAGAGGTGTGTGTGTGTGTGTGTGTGTGTGTGTGTGCGCGCGCGCGCGCGCGTGTGTGTGTGCGCGTGTGTGCGCAAAGCCAAGGCAAATAAGGACTAAATAAAGTGCTGCATGGTAGCTTCAGGTGCAGGTGTCAAATAAGATATCACATGTCATATTATGCTTTTTTTACGCAGGAGATACCTGCTCATTTTGGAATTATGTTGGTCTACCTATGGGAGTTTTTGCTTTTTCTATGGAAGTCAGCCCACCAGCGGGTCTTTAAATGATGCATGGTCACCCTCTGGTGGCCAGAGCAGATACCACTGCGCCTATATAGGGTCGCCATGCATCAGCTCCCCAAATCGCTGTGCATTATGTGGGATACAAGAACTGCTCTGCAAGTGAACCCCCCCCCCCCCCCAAACAATGCGCAATGTGATACACACATAACAGCATGCGCAAGACCGATGATGAATAAACCGCAAATCATATTGAGGGGGACAAAAATGCGTGCGTCTTTACAGTTTCCCCTTTTTTTCCGGGCCGCTTTGTTGTCCTGAATATTACACTGAGAATCAAATTACGTGCACAGGATTTGTGAATGATTGATATAATAGAACAGCGTGCGGTAAAATGACTACAGCATGTTTTATTCATGCGGGGCCAGATAAACAATAAACTATCAGCCGAAAACATGAACACTCACAGTGCAAGAGGAGCATCCAGACAATAGATTCCCGAGAATAGCAAACACATTAGGCAGTTGTATAATCACTCAGTCTAACTCGGTTGAAAATATATATTTCCTATCCAAACTAGATGATTTGAATTCGGGTGTCAGCAATAGGCAGTTGGGGGGAAAATCAGCCCGATTTAGATTTTTGACTGAAGAAAAAGCGCCGCATATTTTTTTTTGGAACACATCTAATCAGGCTTTATTGTATTTATATAACTGAGTTTGCATTCGCGTCGGACCCCTTTCGGTCTTTTCATTTCATCCTTTCTCGCTCTCTCCAAAAAAAAAAAAACCCATGACAAACAGATGCATTAGCGGCCTAATTGCCGAGATTACCAATGAGATGCCTTATGAGTTACCAGGGTTGCCTCCTCCGAATGAAAGCCCCCGGGCCAATTTGCATGGGAGGTAATTGAATCGCCCGCAGCGAGGGGGAGAGAGAGAGAGAGGGAGAGAGAGAGAGAGAGAGAGAGGTGGACGTGCCGCGCATCGCAGCCAATTGGCTTCTCTGAGAGCGCCGCGTGAAAAGCCATTTTCAAGCACCGAATGCCAAGGGGCTCGCTCCCTCATTCACGTAGAGTCCACTTCTCTCAGCCTTTCCCATCCACTCTCCCATTCCCGATGGCTGCTGAATGGGGTCGCGTCTGCGGGGGGGGGGGGGGGTGTGGGGGGGCGAGGGGGTGAGGCTTGTGTTACTGATGAGGAAATGACCAATCACTGCTTCATCTGGATGTCCCGAGAACAATCACGGGAGAAAGGGGACGGAGGAGGGGGGGGGGGGGCGACAAAATGTCAGGCTGTGAGCTGACATGTTTTCTTTCTGTTTCTCTACATGTGTGAATACAGCATACAACGTGAATATGTTGGTAACAGTCTTGAACAATGTGCCTTCTAGACCTGTTCATGTCAAATACG
This sequence comes from Hoplostethus mediterraneus, assembly GCA_034670385.1. Classification (NCBI taxonomy): domain Eukaryota; kingdom Metazoa; phylum Chordata; class Actinopteri; order Trachichthyiformes; family Trachichthyidae; genus Hoplostethus; species Hoplostethus mediterraneus. The sequence continues at coordinate 2,540,106 of JAXDDW010000028.1, read as the reverse complement.
ACTTTGTACACCCTGTATAGATATTACAAATGCACATATTTGTTTTTCGTCACATCCTCATAGCACTGTAATTCCTATTTTTTTTATATATTTTTTCCCACTGTATTATTCCATTTTTTCTTTGCTGTATCCTGTTACTATTTGTCCCTGCAGTGTCCCAGTTTCCCCACAGGGATCATTAAAGTTTCATCTGAACTCGTGTCAGAGTCTGGCAAGAACATATACAGCGCGCACAGGCGGTGGTGCTCCGTGCACACCCGGGAAGCAAGATAAAGCTTGTTAGTTAGATAGTCTCACAACAAGGGAAACAACGTGGTAGTTAAAACATGTGCATTCATTTCCTGATGCTATACGGACAACATGGGTTTCTTTTCCTTCCATTCGCTGTCTCTTTTCCCATAAGACCACTGAAAAGGAAACACGCCCCACTCTTATTTATTTTTAGTCCCGGGCTCCAATGAGGCCGATTACACTTCCAAGATTGACAATTTTATGCTGCCAAATTAAAAGAACCCTCCGAATTAGCGAGGTAATTGTATGCAATCTCCCTTTAATGGGCCTGTCAGTGATTACTGGCTGCCTCGACCAACCCTATCAGAGGCAGGGGAGGGGAGTGTGCTGAAATGAAGTGTCAATCATATTACCATAAATGAGTAAATTAGCGAGAGTGGCTCATTGTCAGAGTGAATCAGTCTTGACGCGTCGCCCTCCGACCCGCGAGCGCGGGGAGCGACACCGTGATGAAGGAGGCACCGAGGGAAATGCCGCGGAGTGCGCGCGGGGAGGAAGGGGGGGACAAAAAAAAGGGAAAATGACACGCGAGCACGTGGCGCTGACATCCCCTCTGAGATGCGCGTTTATTATTTCCAACCGGTGGAGCGCGTCCTCGTGACAAAGACCAGATCTCTCTTCGTCTGCTCTTCCAATCCAGGCCCGGAAAGAGAAGAAGGTTACCTCAGAAGACATTTCAGGGAGTATAGAAGTTAAGTAGGGTTGTTAAGTAGAATTCCACTTCGTTTTCTTTGATTTTTCCTGCAGTAGATAGCGGAATCAGTTTGTTGGCCAAGTGCGTTTCCACATACAAGAAATTGTACTTGGAAATAAATCTGTAAAAAGAATTAAGCAGATAAATATGATATCCAGAAACTATACTGAAACTATACTGTATACACTAGATCAACTATAATATGTTATATTCAACCATAATATACTATACCATACTATACTATAAACACTAGAACAAGTATAGGAACTGAAAAAAATAAGAAGATACAATACAATACCATATGGTCTCCATAGGATCGATTGCACTGACCACATGAGAGTATTTTGCACATAGGGTATAAATATAACAATATTTACAGAATATAAAATAACGACAGCAGTTGGTTGTTTCGGTCGTGGTTGATCGTAGCCTCTTCCCCGAGGGGAGGGCCTTGAAGATGTGGTCGGCCGTCTGAGAGGGGTCCGCCATGATCTCGGCCCCCGGAGTCATGAAGTTCCTGGAGTCACGAGGAGTCCCGGAGCGAGGGCGGGTTGCAGCCCGGCCCTGTCCTGTGCGGGTGGCTGAGGTGAGGAGTACATCCTATGCTGGGCTTATTCTGCCACCTGAGGTCCTGGGAAATGATAGTTGGGGGGGCTTCCAGGTTGTTGCGGCTGCACCGGGAGGGCAGCTGATCAATCTCCCGTCTGCACGCTGGTCTGTCTCATATGACCAGCGGTGTGTCGTCAGCGAATTACGGCGGCTCAGCAGAGGTACCTCGGAGGTGCAGTCGCACGTATACACGGCCCTGTGGCGCTCCAGTGCTGAGGGTGACAGCGCTACCATCTAGAAGGAAATAAGGAACGATAATTTAGGGTGGTTATATACATCGGTTACTGTACATGGTCATCTTAAAGTTAAGCAAAACGTTGCTTTTGACAATACCGTTTATTTTTTTTCTGAAGCAGCAAAATGAAAAATGTTAAGAAAACAAATAGGAATTATTTTAACTTTTTCTTCAGACTAAAGTTCTGAAAAAATAGCACTAAAGATGATATATCGGCCTAAAAAGGCTTTGTGAATTCCCCCCCCCCCAAAAAAAAATCTAACTTCTATTTTCTGTCTCTGTTTTTCTTCTCTATTCCGAGTTTACCACCCCCTCTGGCTTTCCTTTCCTGACGAATGCAAGCACACGTACACACACACACACACACACACACACACACACACACACAGCCCCTTTCACTACCATTCCCCATGGCCGCTGGAAGCCGACTCTAAATCAAGGCAAAATTCCTCCAGTTCGACAATTCATTTGTCCACAGGCTTGTTAGCAGGAAGAAGGAAGAGAGGGAGCATGTGTCAATAAATCATCTGACGCCTGGCTGTATTTATGCCCACAGCAATGAGTTTAACAAGGAGAGCGGTCCTTGAAGCAATATCCTAAGTGGCACTTCATTCTTGCTTGCCTCTACCCCCACCACCACCACCCCCACCCGCCCACCCTCCTCCACCATCCCTCAGGAGGCTTCTGATTGTGAAGTGGTAGAAGATACTTCAGCGGCGTGGAGAGACACACCGAGACACCCGCTCGCCGCCTCTCAGCTAAATTTATCCCGTGAGCCAGAGATTTGGAGAACTTCATTTCCTTGTTCATAATTAAACTCCTCAACCTTAATCTGACCCAGTCATTCTTCTGCCGTAGCCGAGCTGGGGCTTCCTGCGGCGCTTATTGAGCCCTACTTATTGCGGGATCAGAATCCATCCGCCACTTCAGCTGCCAAGTGTGGGTCACCCTATTCAATATTTTTTTGTAATTTTTTTTTTTTTGCCATTCATAAGCGTAAGAGACGATAGATCCTGTAGAGATCATGCCCGTATACACTCTCTAAAAACCCGCAAAGGTGACTGGGTTGGGGGAGTTTTATTGTGAAAGGTTCAATTCCTGACAAATGACAAATGTGGCAACCATGCACAATGATAGAAGAGTGATATTATTGCATGATCCTATTCAGTAGGGTGCGTACTCATAAAGAGAAGCCACAAAACAGAGCACCTTGCACGTTTTTTTTTTTTCCCCCTCTGTGCTACGCCTGCCGATCCACTAGGTGGTAGTCCTGAACCAGCGCTCTTGCTAACCGCTGTGCTCCTTTCCCACACTCTTCCACCCACTGCTGCTTTAATTACCGGTAGAAAAGAGGGGAGCTGTTCTGTTCGCTCCTTTAGAGAACGTCATCATCAGATAGACGCTCTTGTTTTGCTGTCAAAGCGTTTTTACCAAATCAAGAATAAGCTGGTGAAATCGTGAAAAAAGGGGGAAGCGCTCGATGAACCAGCGCTGAAAATAACAACACCTGCCCCTTTCCTGCTGACCTCCTCCTCCTCACCAATTATCTTTCCTTCAAAGGGATGGTTTTTTTTGTTGTTTTTTTATGAAATTAGGTTGGAACCAAAAAGAGAGCAACAAAATCAAACACGTCTCTTCCGTTTGAATAAAACATATAACATATATCACAGTTTTACCACGACGTTAGGCGGTGTTAATCCCCCGGTCTAGATCAGGGGCGCCAGCCACCCGCCCCGCCGTGAATCAAAACTCTTCGTAATCGCGACACTTCGGATTGGCCGCTCATACACTTTATGACCTGTGTGAACAGCGCAAGACAACATCAGAGGGAGAGGGATATAATATATAAGCTCTCTCTCTCCGGCAGCATCACCTCCCTGTGACGTGGGGGAGATAGCCTGGAAGTGTGTCTGACGCTATTGATGTATTAGCAGATTTTTTTTCAGCGTGAGCCCCGGTCCCCTCAACGTTGTTTTTTTTTTAACTCCGCTAATATCACTGTAAGTGTGATTCCCCGGTCCGGGGTCGAAACGCCGCAACTGTGTGGGCGGGGAAAACAAAGGTGGAAAAACAGCGGCCCGGATTATTAGCTGTGTTGCCATTGTCATGCCCCTTTTATGGAGCTGATTTAGTGTGAGCGGAGGAGTGTGTCTTGCGGTCGGGCGACATGATTTCAGCCAGGGTGGAGAATGGGATACAAGCTTGGCTCCATACAAAAGCCTGGCGCTCGGGGTCGCGGCGGCGAGCCTCTGACCCCTCTCTCTCAATGGGTATTGTGTTCCTTCGTGGATCAGGGGGAGGGTGGAGGGGAGAGGAAAAAAAAAAGGCCCATAGGTTTAACAGGCATGAAGCAGGGGAGGGGGGGGGGGCTAAAGCTGGAGACGCTGGAGGGAAACGCTGGGGTCCGAGCCAAAACCCCCCCCCCCCCCCTTCTGCCCTGTAAGCCTGACACTGGTCAAGGGCGATTGGGGTAATCCGCAGGTGAAAAGGTCACTGTTGTCCAGGCCCGGAGCGTCTGGAGTCACCTGAAACGGCCTCAGGGCTGAGTCAGTGTGATTTAGCAAATTCATCTTGGATTGATACACATGCAACTTTCAGCGCTGACATAAATAACTGTACATGTCTTTGAAAGTAACCTACTCCAATCCACGTCAATTTTCAGAGACGCTCCTCTTGTTCTGAACAGCCCGGGCTATAGGAACAGCAAGAAATGGCCAGCGTTTTGGATCTATCAGCCCAGACAAGGGGATTAGTACGCTATGACCTGCTTTACAGTCAACACAATACAATGGTCTCTCTCCTTTGTTTTTTTTTCGTTGCTCCTCTCTCCACTTGAGACTTTGCCATCTCAAAGTTTCCTATTTTCCTGCACGTTGAAGATGGTGGCCCTAGACCAAGCAACGCGCTCGGAAAAAAAAAAGGCTCACGATGGGCACCGCTCTTTGATGTAACCTACTTTTCTTTTCTTTCTTTTTCTTGATACTCCCAACATCAATCTATGGCTGAATTCCAGTATTAGGACCCTATGTCAAAATGAATTCAGTTTTTACCAGGCTATGAAACAGATGGCTGTTTCATTCAGGACTCAGGGTAGTTTTGTTGCCTGGCAATCTCTGGCCAGCCCAAATCAAAGACCATAAACTGTCACTTAGGGGCAGTGGAATCTCGTTTTGCATGCCGTCCGACTAGGAAAACACCAGTCATCTTTCACCCACATCAACTCTACTCAAAGCCAGGCTTAAAATGTATTGATTGCTATGTTATGCCAATATTTAGCCCCTCTTTAGGCAGCCCTCACAGGAAAAACACCATACCACAGCAAAACTGTAACTCTCCATAGGCAATATTAGAGAAATATTGTAGGGATACCACAGGAGATTAAAAAAAAGTGCATCACTGAGTGCCACAGATGCACTACAATATTCCCATAATATCATGGTGTTTTTTTTTATTATTAATGTCTAATTTCAGATTGGACAGATTCAGAACTAGGATCAGTCTGATCAGGAATAAAAACATGCTATCATCATCTAGCAAAGAGTATAGAAAGAATATAGTTAATTATACACATTGACATTGTCAACGTGTATACATTTTTTATAATATATATTATATTCTGGCCTGATCATTGTAAGGCTACCTAAAGTTACCTAGCCCGGCTAATAAAAGCTTGAAAAGTGTAAATAGAGGTTTTTGTTTTTCCATAATGATCAGTACATATACTGGGTACATGTTGTGGACAATGTGGAATAGACACTTTGATGAGGCTGAGCCTATTTCATTAATTGAATAAACATTTCACCACACTTATATATGTGAGTCATTCTTTTATTACGTGATTACCATGTTCATTAAATCCAGCAAACTTGATCTGTGCTCTGTAAAAGATTACAAACTCCAATGTAAGTACTGTGGGTCTGGTTGTTTTATAGGGCTTTTCCACTCTCTCTCCCTCTCTGTTGTCTCTCTATGTCTCTCTCCCACTCTCGCTCGTTGAGTCAAGGCGGGAGTTTACAGGAACAGCAGGCAGGCAGGGCCTTATCACACCGCGGAACAAGACAGGAATGTATTGTATGCGTTAGAAAGACAAGACAGCCGGGGCAAAATAGTGCCCATAAGTTCATTCAATTCGACCCGTGGACGCTTAAACACGTTATAATTCACACCCCCGCAAAATAACAGTAAGAATGAGCTATTCCAGTTTATTTTACGCGACGTACCGGCTAAATAATTTGTCGTTTTGTTCTGTAAAACAAGAGTCACATACACGCACACACAAGTGAGCTGCGGAGGAATCCTTAAGGTTGCCAGTGAGTGCTTCGGCGCTGAAAGCGCACACAGTAAATTGAAGCTCGGATCCTCTGCAAAACCCGGAGTGGAGTTTGATTATAATCTCAAGCAAAACCCCAGTTTTAAAGTGGGAAAACCAAACGAGAAGGTATAACAATCCTCCACGTTACCTAATGAAAGGGTCGTAACAATTTGTGACTGATAAATGTTTCACACGTTATCGTTTTGTGCCACTTTTGGTCTCTTTGTGCCGGCGCACAGGCTGTGTACAGGAGGGAACGGTTGCTGTACTATGACCTCTATCTAGACTTGAAGACAATCTCTGGCTGAACTGTGTGAGAGCCAGACACAGAAAGCTACACAGGGAGTGCGACTGGTTACACTGGTGTGGTGGTGGGTGAACTGGGACACCCATGTGTCAAGTGTAGGCCCATAGGTGAGTAAGCTTCTACACTAAAAATGCCCCATAGAAATGAATAGGTTTTTTTTTTTTTTTTTACCTATATGAATGTACCCTTCACTACACCACTGAAGCTACACAGCATCACAGTCCAGGGCAGACATTCGACGAAGGGATTGTGGGAAAGTTAACATGCCTCATCCTGACTGTAAATCATTAGTTTCTCTGAACGGAATGGGAAATGTGTTATCTACACGTGTAAAGTGAATATATTGATAAAGTGAATGGTTTTTTTAGAACACGTATAACACACATCGACACTTATATACCTGTTAATGTCAATGTGACGCACATGATTGCGTATTCTATATATAGGCTGCAAAATCACGTCTTTGGTTTTGTCATATTCCCATATCTCTCTCCTGTGTTATATTCACATAGTGTATATGTTGATTTTTCTTAATATATTTTTTAAAATCATTTTTGTACTTACTTTGTTTCAGTTCATTGTGAGGGTGTTATTCACACCCTTCCAATGCTGCAATCCCATACTTTTGTCTCCTACTTTTCTTCCTACTTATCACCACTCAAGTGTTGAGTGCTTATATAACCCCCATTTTCTCTATTCTTGTTTAATTCTGTTTCGCCTTCCTGTATCCTATTTGCTGCTGCACGACAACAAAAAGTTTCAACGCATCTCATCAAGGATTTTATCGTCAAACTGTGGTATTATCATCAAGTGGTTTTTGTGTGGAAAGAGATGACGAATTTGAAGTACTCCCGATTTCTCGCGGGGCAAATCAGGCACACGTAAAGGAAAACAAAGCCAGTTTGACTCGAGAGCATCTCGAAGGCCAGGTCTTTGTGACCACGGCCAAGATCAGCACTATCTAGACAGTGGCCCTCATCCTGTGCAATCTCTACTGTCTGTCTGCGCTGGAATGCCGCCACTGCCAGCGATTTTTTTTTCCCCCCTTGAAGAACAGGGAATTATTTGGAAAGGGTGGCTAAATCAACACGCCTTCTGTTGGTTATCCCCCTGCTATTCTGGGTCCTTTGGCTCTGATGAGCATCAAAGGCCTGTTGGAGATGTCTCGGCCTAAAGGGAGGCGACGCGCAGTTTAATCAAACATTCGGGTGCCTCTGTGTTCAGTGTCATGTGCCACCGTTTCAAAGAAATGACATATTAGGGAACACAATGGAGAAAAATCGCCCCCTTTGGAGGGTTGAGACTCCAAACCGATGCACATGTGCCCGTTCCCACTTTTTTTTTATTTTTTTTTTTTTTTTTTTTTTTTGAAAGGAGGGCGGTCTGCAGGGAGGTGCATTTGGTTGAAATGCAACCAAGAACATTTTTGGGTGCACTTCAGAAGATGTCTCCCATCAGACAGAACAATTCTCCCATCCTTTTTTTTTCGACAACATAGAGAATCCTAATTTCTGTCACCCCCCCCCCCCCCCCCCCCCTCCCAAACAAGGATGTTTTTGCAACACTCTGGCACAGGAATAGATGTGTGGAATAAACCCAAGGTTCGATTTTTTTGGTTAATATTATTTCATAGTTCGCAATTATGATACAGAACTCAACAATAAAAAGGCATCGTAATCAAGTCTCACGCTGATGTATGATCTCGCGTTACATTCGATAAAAGGATGTGGAGGAAAGGTTAGCGCCTTCGCCTGCGCTGCTGTTTTGATTTGGACTCCATCGACATCAGTCGGTGTATTCGGTATTGGGACTGTATGCCTCCGCCTGGCCTGATAATACCCTTTCTCTATCCAGGCCCCCTTCTTGACTGTCACGTCTGGTTGACACAAAGTGCTGCCACAGGGATGGGGGTTCACCCCTCCCTTGAAAGCCCAGCTGTCAGTGGGTTACATAATAGCAGAGCCTTGTTGGGCTCGCCGGATGGCTTTGTGCGCCTGTCACCGAATGTGATTGTGGGTAAGATTAAGCGGCGGGTGAGCCACAGTTAAGGGGTTCCTACCTGGACTCCAGCAGAGAATACAGAGCAAACAGAGTCAGAGGAGGTTTTTTTTTTTTTTTTTTTGGAGAGCGCTTTAAAGTAGCGCGGCTAGAAAGCGTATCCCCTTTTTTCACGCTGCACATTGTGTCGGTGAAAAGTGTTTCTCGCTTACACGCTTGATGTTTTATGTATTGCCTTAAGTAAAGACCTCCGAGGGAGACGCTCAACTGGCACCGGCCCGCCCTTGAAACGGCGCAATCCCGGAGTGATGCGTTTGAAGATCAACAAATGACATGGGATTTTTTTTTTTTTTTCTCCAAAAAAGGCGCATTCTAAACCGGGAACCAAACATGACGCTGTGTTTTAAACGGTAATACCGTGGCTCTTAATTCAAAACCAAAAGCTGCACCAAATTTTTTTTATTTCTAGCCCAAAGCGACAATCAATAACTTGCTTATGAAATATAATGCAACATAACGGATTCACCCAAAATACCCAGCACAGTTCAAAATCACAAGCTAATAGTTATACACGGCCGAGACAAGGACGCGCACGTGACTCCAATAAACATGGTTTAATAACTGTTATTGAGCTTGAAACCATAAAAATCAAGGGTAGTGGTTGATAGGGGGGGGGGGGTTGGGGGGTTGAGGGGGGGGGTTTGGGGGGGGGGGGGTTGTCAATTTATTGCAGTGAAACCTGATTTCCCCAGGGCCCGTGTTGTTAATTCAATGCATTATAGCACTGTTTACCCAGAGAGAGAGAGAGAGGGCAGGAGCCGCTTCAGCAGGGGAAGCCTCTTGTCAGAGGAGTCACTCTCGGAAAGGATGATCCCGTCGGCCCGGGGCCAGCAATTTCTCAGATTGGACTGAATCCCTTTGAAAGCTCCACTGAGCGGTCCATCTGTGGGCTAACGGGCGTCCCCTTTGGGCCGCTGGATTGTGGCCGTCGCTCCGCTTTTCCCCCCTGCTCCTCCTCTCCATCCGCCCCTCTTCCTGCTAGTCCAGACCAGCTTTTTCCTCTCTCCCCTGCTTATAACAGAGAGCCAAGCCTTACATTAAATCTGTGTTTCTGCATAACCGGCCTTGTATGTTTTTTTTCTCTCCCCCCCCACCCCCCCCCCAGTCTGCTGGGCCTTCTCTCTCTCTCTCTCTCTCTCTCTCGCGCTCTCTCTCTTCTCTTGCAGTGGAAATACCGCAAACTAAGCCTCCCCATTGCCTCCCTATCAGCGCTCATTCTGCGCAGCCTGATTCTCCCAACGAAACAGCAAAATATACAACGTTGCAAACAAAGGGTGTTGCGTCTAAATAAAGTGATACCCACGTTAAAAACTTTGGGCTTCGGGAACCCGTCTGCCTGACCCTTTAATATGTGTTGTATATAATATGTATTGGTTTTTGACTGACAGACAGAGGCACGCCGGGGGAAGAGTCTCCTTTTAATCCATTGTCTTCACCACCGCCTCCCTCTTTCCATTTTCTCTTAAAATAGGCTTTTCTGGCAGGTTAAAATGAGCCAGAATAAATTACTAAGCTATATTTTGCACCCTCTTTTTTACGACTGTCTTGCTTTGCTGAGGCGCAGGACAAGAAACTGCTCTCCTCGGTGCCTGAAATTAAACATCGCCGCCGGCCCCACGACTGTGTTCCTAGAACTGTTTTTTTATTTGAAGTCTCGGTCGAGGATCGCGTATGTGGCGCCTGCTGTTATCAAAAAGAGGATGTCAAAAACGTTCTTTTTTTTTGGGAGAGGCGCAGAAGCCAAAATCCTCAAGTAAGCAGGTTCACGGGAAAAAGGCACTGTCATAGTGGGTTTACACAACTGAGGACACACTGTAGTTTTAATCCCACTCACCTGTTTTTTTTTACATTCAACTTTAATTATATGTTGATTTATTGATCCGCATTCGTCTCGCGGATAGACTGAAAGCGTTTGAATCAATCCCCATCAACCGGTGACGCTGCTGTACGCTAATGCTAAGTTGTGTTTTATATGGAGGAGACAAGTCATACTACGGAGACATATGCCAAACAAAACCCTTGGTTGGCACTATGATGCAGGGCATCATGCCTTTGCCAGCCTTCACTCTGTCGGGCCTGTGCCAACCTTTTATAAATGCCCTATTTGGCAAGAGCTGTGCCCAGCAGTGTCTCTCAAGGTTCTGGTTCAAATACCCTCTTCAAATGTGAACTTGATCCAAATCCTAAATGATCCAAATGATGCGTTCCAAATTGTAAGCTCTCATATCGCATTCAGAGGAAACCGTGGATTATGTTTTATCAACTCGACTGGCAGCAGATGGAGAAAAACTGGAAAGTCATATGTACAGCCTCATTTTACTTTATTGTCACACATTATAGTAGATTTTGTTCATTAATCTCAGCACCCTCCTCCTCCCCACCCATGAAAAAAAAAAAAAAAAAAAAAAAAAGGTGGCAGCTGCAACATTGTCAGTGTTTATGGTCTATTTTCGTGGTATTCAGCTGGAGGTGTGTCACCCAGCGCTACGGCAAAGGAGCAATCACAGCTGAATGTCTGTCTTTCATCAGCATTTCAATGCAGAGATTTAAACTCCTGCCCCCCAGCACCACCCCTATATCTCCACCTTGTCCGGCAGCCCTCAGGCCAACAATCAACCCCACGAGAATAGCTTCTAACCCTCAAAAACCCTTGTAGTTCCCTATCTGGCAGACTCCCCACGGAGCCAAGACAAAGTTTTGTTTTCACAGTTGACCTGGTGGGTGGTGCAGGGACCCCCCACCCTAACCCTAACCCTCCGCCCTCCCCCATCACGGATTGGAAAAAGGTCATTCCTGAAGTGTGCCGTCCCACCGCAGCTGCCCCCCCCTCCCCCTCTCCCAGGGAGGTGCCGATGCATGGTGAACAAGCCCACGGAGGGAGAGCGTTGGAGGCTGTGGACGGCCTGGCCCGGAGGACCCCCCCCGCCCCCCGTGGTCCCCGGCCTTGCCTTGACCTCCCCGCCTATACCCGGTTCCCCCCCCTGTCGAAACCCGTGTTATCACGATGTCGTCGCACTATCGCGGAGCGCCAAAGTTCATTCCTCCGTTTGTCTTTATACTCCTTTCGAACAGAAGTCTCGCTCGGCTTTTTTCGACATCCACTCTGTCACCTTTTCTCAGATCAAAACCGCACCGCTAATGTATTCCCAGGTTGTTGTTTTTTTTTCTTTTTCAATTTTCGCTTCATCGTTGCCCTCTGTAAGTTAAGGCACTCATGCTTGAAACAGCACAAACAGCAGCCCCCATAAAAGGGAAGAGGCACAAAAGGCGCATCTGTAAACAATAGGCGAAAAAGAGTGGGACAAGAAAATGACTCAGTCGGTAATATTCTGAAATACATGTAATTTCAATATATGGGGTCCTCACTCACAGGGAGTGAATTACATCGGCCTTTTTTTCCTTCAAAATAAAGCCCTGTATCAACACATTGATATTACACTCCGAGTGAATGGAGTCACACAGAAAATGCTTCGCCCATAAAACTCTACTTTGGTTCCTTGCGTGGACTATTTTCTGTGCTCGCCCATTCTCTTTTTTTTTTCTCATTCATTCGCACTCAATTCATGTCCTCAGCCTGTCTTAGTTCATATTGATATATGCTCAAGGGCTTTTGTATAACAGGTAACTTAGTCACTCAATCCTCAACGTGTCAATTTTGTCCATCTCTCTTACAGCCCGTGTGGGTCTGTCTGCATCACGGCTCAAAACAAATGACTACCTGCATTGATTGTAAACGCATGGCTTTCAGAACGTGTATATGTAGCTCAATGATACCTTTAAATATTAATAAGCTAGTCTATTTGGCCTGAATGTATTGCAAGAGCAATATCTAAAGGCTCTATCCATTATCCAAACATAAAAAGAAGGGCAACCCCATTACTTATAATCAAAACATGGCATTGAGGACGTTTTTATTTTCATTCAATCATTCTGAAAAATGATTGACTGAGTTTTTGAGGACTAATATGTAATAACTAAAGATGAGTTTTTAATGTATTTTGAAACAGTAGAATCATTTGTAATCTTTGCGAACATTAGGCTCCGATAGCCCTGTGTCTTTGGTTCAGACGGGTTAGCGAAGTTGGAGAAAAAAAAGGAGATATTCTCCACCTCCGAGCGAAACTTTTACAGAAACGATATGAATATACTGAAAAATGTATATGGTTAAAAAAAATAAATCGCTCTGGCATTAAAGCAGAACAGTGCAGTTATTTTGCGAGAAGTCCTGGTTCCATTTTTTTCTCCCCCTTACTTGGCACTGTATGGTCTCTTTCTCCTCTGTATTTTGGCCCTACCTCACTGCTGAACTGCTGACAAGATGCTCTGTGTGATTTTTCGGGGATGTGAGTGTTTTGTCAGTGGAGGAGAAGCTCACATAGTGGGCTCTGTGACCCACAATGGAGCGGCTCCCACTATGCCGGCAGTGATGAGTTCCCTTACTACAGAGATGATTCCCCACATGGTTTCTTTTCATCCCCGCTGAAAAGAAGCGAACACTTCTCTGTCCTCGCGGGGTGGACACCGTAATTTTGAGTGCTCTTAACCTTTGTTGAGATCGGGGGTCCTTCCCCATTACTTGAACACACTGCGAGAAATGGAGTGTTTAGAATTCAGCGCCGGTGTGACTGCGTGGACTTCATGAATTCGGGGATTTTCAAGAATGCTCAGAAAATGCCCCCTAGCAAATTATCGCTCCACACACACACACACACACACAAAAAAAAAGGGCCTTCTCAGATAAAAGTGCTTCCGTGTAACCTAAATACGTCCTATCAGCTTTGATTTGAAAGCCTGTTGTGGGGCATTGAGGTCTCCCAGCCTATTTTCACCTAAGGAACACAGAGGATTTCAGTGCTAGGTAGAGAATAATACAAGGAGAGGGGAGCAATTGATTGGATGTGTGCTAAGCAGTTCAGGGTAAAGCCACCGCTGTGGCTCGTAAAAAGTTTGATCCCATTTGATTAAAACAGGTAAGAACAATGGCCAAAAGATTACATTCCTTCTCCTCAAATGAAATATAACCTCATAAGGCGGCAAAATGCTTTCACAAGTGCTTTTTAATATCCTTTAACGTTATAAATGCTGTATGTTTAGATTTGACTAACAGCGACCCGACCTGCAGACGTCGCAGACAAAAGTTCTGTTTTTAAACCCGGTATGAAACGGATTGTTTACATTAAGTAGCGAACCCTGCCAGAATACTTTTCGCATGTTCTTTAGTACTTGTACTATTTGCAATGCAGTGAGTGCGTGTGTGTCAGGTATACGTTCGGGTGGCAGGTCCCAATGCACACAGTGTCTGGGAATGAGCCGGATGCCTATTGGACTTCGCAAAGTGGCACTTCCTTCCTCTGCACACTCCAGACTATGCGTTGAACTGCTGCCTGGCAACCATCTGGACAGCACCCAACTGTTCTGATTGTATGCGTTGTTTTAGTGTGTGTGTGTGTGTGTGTGTGTGTGTGCGTGCGCGTGTGTGTGTGAGAGTCTCACTGTGGGATTGTCACTGATATTTGGTGCGAGTGCGTGTGTTAACGACAGGCTCTTGACTTTCGATGATCGTAGATTCTCTGCGCACGCAGTGTTGTGAGGTATGCACTGTATTTGGATATTGTGCGCGCGCGTGTGTGTGTGTGTTTTGTGTGTGTGTGTGTGTTGTGTGTGTGTGTGTGTTTATGCGCGTGCGTGCGTGTGTGTGTCCAAATTCAGCCCCAATCTTGTTAGGAAATTCCACTCCACATTATTGGGTTGTCTTGGTGATTGTATGGCTCCATTCCCAGACTGGATCCCAAGGGATTGAAGAGAAAAAAAAAACATCTCAACTGTCATCAATTAACTCGCTCAACAAGAGTGACACTTTTACTGAAACTTCCTATATTAAAAAATATACTTGATTTAAGAATATTACGCTTACATAAACTTACATGACTAGAACATTAATGCCTAGTTGGTTTACTATTTATGACCCTAGCCTGTCTACTAAGCTGAGTGTAGTAGTCCAGTCTTATTTGATGACACGAACAAGTTTCATAATTCCTACAGTACATAGAACTACCCTCCCCCCATAGCTTGGCACTTTGTTTCATTCTTTACGCTTGCATCTTGCTTTTCAACGTGGCTTCGTCTGTTATTTCCTTTTCCCTTTTTCTAATCAATCCCTGATATCACTATAATAGCGATTAAAAAAAAAAAAAAAAAAAAAAAAAAAGGTTGCTGGCTGTAGTCCAGGCTGCTGCCTTGGTGACTGTGGGGGAAGCCACGGCATCGGGCCGAAGGTGATGCATCATGGTCATCCTCACAGGGAGGTGACAGTGGGGCACAAGTAAACACTCTTAAATCATCATCCTGGGACAGATGGGGGTTGGGGGGGGGTGGGGGGTGGGTGGTCACGTGACCCCTCTCCCGCCTCACCCCCAAACACACGCTCACCACACAGAGCAATAAGAGACAATGTGACTGGAGCGGCTGAGAACGCAGGTAGAGAGTATCTTCATTGGCTGCAAGACAGAATAGAAAAAAAAAAAGAAAAGTCTGAAAATAGGAACTGATTTTGTTCTGTCTTCTAAATGCCGTTGTTACCAATTTAAAAAAAAAAAAGAAAAAGACACAGGATACAAAACGTGTGGGAAGTGTGAATCTTATCCCACATGAGCCAAACAGGATTATGACAGAGAATTACAATGAGAAGGTTTCAGGGTCGCACTTTCCGTCAAGTCATTCTTTGTGGACGGCAACACTTGTAGTACAATAACTGCGTACAGTCAGTATTTGTAATTTTGTCAACAGTAGGCGAGATTGGCCTGCTCTGATTCAACTGGTGTAGTTTCAGAGAGGCATGCGGTAAGGAGCGAGGCTGTATTCCAAGTCGCCTCCATCCGAACAATCACAGTGTCCCTGTTTATTCTCTGTGAAGGAGGTCCTCATAACTTGATGCCTCGCTTGTTTGGACAAGCAATATGGCACTTTAGAGATCACCCTATCCCAGTAAAACAACAATCACATAAATAAATGTATGACAACCTTTCTTGGAGAGGAGGTCGTTTGTATCGCGTTGTTGCTCGCCCACAGAGATTTAACATCCCATATGATGTTACTGCTTTCGAGTCACTTCGCGAAGCCACAGTGGCTCACAGACTGAAACCGTCCTACATCTAATAACATCTAATAAGTGTTTTTTTTCAAGGTGAGTGCTGGAAATGTAGCACATTTTGATGCCACTCTAAAATAAGACCAAAAAATAGAGCATAAGAAAAGCAGAGTGTAGTGCTCTTTCATATAGGGGGAAAGGTAAAATATATATATATATGAAAGAGCGAAGCGAGAGACTGCACCCCTTGATAATAAACACCAAGTTTATGCTAAAAAGAAAAAGAAGCTCCCTACCCCCTCCTCTCTGACTGCCTTGTCTCTGCGCTTTCTGCTAACACTCACACACACACACACACACACACACACACACACACACACACACACACACACACTCCTCCCATAGCCTATATAGGCAAGCAGCAGCTCATCTGACCCCCTCCACCCTGCATACTCTCCTTTATTAAACATACACGAGGTTGTCTTTGCAGCTTTAAAATACATTTGTATATTTTGTTGGGGGTGGGGGTGTGAAGAAAACTTTAACTAAAGGAGGATCTCTTCCATGGACGGAGTGAGCAATGTGAGCAGAAAGCCCTGCATTGTAGAGAGAAAGGGCTGTGCAGAGAGCCCTGTGTTGCTGCTTCCCATCCCCCACACTCACATAGCAAAGTTCTGCTGCTTTTGCAAGCGGCGATGCTGCCTTCACTTGCTCTCTGTGAGCTCGGAAATACTCGTTCTCTCTGCATTCGAGTGCTTTTACGCTCGGAGTGAAATAATAATGATGATAAAAACGCCGTATTGACCCCGTAACGAAAGTTACCTGTTAATGCAAATACGAGCACATTGTTGCACACCCTGTATATATGCTGTAATTTTATGTATTGTTTTACTTCATATTCTTATTTGTTAGTATGTAAGTAAGTATTTGTAAGTATTTTTTACCTCACATATTTAATATTTTTGGGTATATATCACAGACTTTTTTTTCTTCATCTCATCTCTGCTGTTGCTGCACACCATCCTTATGTTGTAACCCGTACCTTTTCATACTTTAATGCATACATTTCCATGCAATGTTTTCTTGTTTGTAATTGGCAATTGTGTATGTTTACATGACCTTCTTTTGCTATATTCTTATCTATATTCTATTTTCTTTGCTCTATCGTGTTACTCTTTGCTGCTGCAACAGCCCAATTTCCCTACCAGAATCCTAAAAGTTTCCTCTTATCTAACATTATCTTATGTCGTTGATGTGTTTAAGTTATTTTATTATGCTTCCATGCTTTCTGGCCACGGCTCGGTAACTTGGTTATCGTAAAAAAAAATTAAAAAAATCCAGACATTCACAGTCAGTCGTTTTTTTTACTTTACTGGTGGGGTTTTTCGTGTGCAGCTCCATTGGTTCTTCTCATTACGAACATGTAGGACGCACATGAAGGCAACATGAAGGCTGCTGCTGCTAGGAGAGCGCGAGGCAGGCAGGCAGAGAGAACGAGGAGAGGGGGTGGGGAGAACGAGAGCGAGAGAGATAGAGAGAGACAGAGAGAGAGTCTGTTCCCATTAATTGTGTAGAGCTACTTTGTGCCTTCTCCAAATCTCTCTTATTCGTACACAGTTTGGGGTGTTATTTGACTTTTACAGATAACATTTTATGCTGCATTTCAGTGGCTTATACTGCCCCCCCCCCCCCCTCCACCACTGTTTCTCTTTTTTCTATCTTCACTTCCTGCTCTCTGACTGACTGGCTCAGTCCATCCCCCATCCTTCTTCCTATTCTATCCCCTCTCTCTCTCTCTCGCTCTCTCTCTCTCTCTCTCTCTCACACATACACACAGGTTGTAATTTCATGCTTTCCTCTACTTTCCTCCGCTGCAGTTAGTCTTCTCATTTGCTCTCGACACATGGAAGCAGTCACTTCCACCCATTAGCCCACTCTAACAGAAGATGACGTTGCAGCCTGATTTTGTTCCACTCTTTCAACAAGCTAATAAGATAAAGCGCACAAATGAACATAACAAAGAGGAACACACAGCTCATGCATGAAGCAACGTTTGTAATCAGCAGAGTTGCTATTTATGGTCCGGTTACCATGTGGAGTACTATAGCTTGAAGAAGGGTTATTCTAATTGTTTAATAATATGATAGATATAAGGTCTGCAATATTTCTACAATGATGTAAGACATACGCCTTCTATATCGGCTATTTAAACATATTTGAATTGAATTGAAATAAACTACATCAGGCTGATTTTGGTCATTATTAAGGCCTACTTGTATCTTTGCCGTGTGTCTTTATTACCCTGATGTCAGGAATGTATTGGAGGGTAAATTCAATTGAACCACATTTTTAGACTGACGTAAATCTTCATGATGTAAATTCATAGTATGTAGAAATAGTATCAAACTGATGTATTTACTTGAAGACATTCTCTTTTAGGGATGAGCCCTACCGGGGTATCTTCCATCTACAATAAATGAAATGAAGTAAACTTATATCAGACAGACGTTGGATGTTATGTAGCCTTACCAGTGTATCTTCTTTAGTCTACAGTGTCTTCCAAATCACATAACATAAACTTACATCAGACAGATTGTAATTGGCATAAAATGGATATTCTTGTCTATATATCGTTATATATATATCTATATATATATAGATATAGATATATATACTTTGGTCTTTAAGATGAAATAAACTTATATCTGACAGATTTTGGCCATTGTTGAGCCCCACCTGTGTATCTTCCTTAGCCTAAGATATATTTAAGTCCTCTAAATGAAACAGTTCCAGAATGACCAATAGCTCGAGCTGCTAATGGGGTCTTTCAAACAAAAAGCTATTTTAGATAACAGCCTAGTTTACAAGCCATTAGACACAGCATAGTCGGTCTTATTAGCTATAATCAATGTTGTTATTAACTATGGTTAATAGTCCGGATCCACTCAGTGCTGACTCCGCTCCGGGTTTCTTTTCTCTCGCGGCGGGTTGGTAAGATGGCTGTGTCTCGCGGAGCCTCGTGCAGGTTTGGTTGGTTTCTAGCTCGCGCTCTCGCTCTGTAACAGAAGCCCCCCCTCCAACACACACACAGTTGTGTCGGTGAATTTCAATTCCCTGGCTCTGTATTTATATATATTTTCTTCCACAAACTTTCCCCCCCTAGTTTTAACTTTAAACGGAGTCGCGGTGGATTACCGGATACCGGTCCGGGCGGAGGATAAAGGGGGGGAATGAATCGGGACAACGGGTACGTTGTTAAAAATATAATTGTATTTATGTTCAATGCTTATTCGGAGTTTGATTGTGAGTGAGTCGCCGTGCTGAGAGAGAGAGGTAGAGAAAGAGTGGGGGAGAGAGAGAGAGGGATATCATGGCCGCTCAGGTCGCCAGCGTCGCCACTCTCAACACCAGCCCGCCATCCGAACTCAAAAAGCCGGATCGGGACCCACAGGAGGAGTCGGTACCGGGAGAGAAACAGCATGAAAATAAGGAACCGGGATCTGACGGCGGATCTCCAGGCCAGAAGGAGCTGCAGGACGGGACCGATGCTGGAAATGCTGGGGGAGGAGGGGATCCTGACATGAAGAACGGCAACGGGAATTTACCCAGGGTAAATAATAATAGCAGCAATCAGAATGATACAGGCGGCCCCGAAGGGAATAACCATCCCGGGATGGGACACCACCACCCGGGCCCCTTTCCTCCACCTCCTTACGGTTACAACCAGCACTACAGCCGGGCCCCTTTTCATCAACATGGCGGACAACAAAGCCCTGGCATGGCAGCTGCATCGGGGCCGGCAGTGCAACCAGGCAGCATGATGGACACTTACCCCCCTAATTCACACGAACACGGCTATCCCAACCATTACAACAACTACAGCTCATTCCCGAATAGGACTTCTTATCAGGGCCAAGGATACGGGGCCATGAATTCCCCGCGTAATAACCAGCCTCCGGCGGCTGGGGGGCAGCCAGGCAAGCAACAGCCAGCAGGAGGAACCACTGCTATGGCTGCCTCTTACAATAATCAGAGGTATAACATGGGAAACCAACAACCTACGTCTACGCCAACTTTAAATCAGCTTCTGACCTCTCCCAGCTCTGCCAGGAGCTACCAGAATTTCCCCCAAGGAGACTATAACAATCAGGAAGGGGCCAACAAGGGACCAGCAGATATGGGAAGCAGCCAGTATGGTGGGGGCCATCCGGGTTGGCAACAAAGGAGCCACCATCCGCCTCCCATGAGCCCGGGAAACACTGGACAACCTCTTACCAGAAATCAGGTAAACTTCACTTACAACACTGACCTACTTTGAGTAAGTTGGAGCCACTCAACAGCTCTGAAAAAGCACTGTAGAGTTGCATATTGCAATGGACTAGCCATTGTCTATGTAGCAAGAGCTCTAAAATGGCTGCCTCTCTCTTTCTCCCAGTACCACCCCCTGCAATAGTGTTTAGATGTAAAAATAAGCTGTATATTCTGTTAGAAACAACTTTCCGAGCCGTGGGTATTGGTGTGAATCCTTGCTTGGTCCGGGGTGAAGTAGAGGAAGTTTGTCAGAAGAAATGGCGTGTCTGTGTGTGTGTGTGTGTGTATGTGGTGGGGGAGATGGGGTGATATTTCCTCGCAGGGCTCAGTGCTCCTTCAGCCTTAAGGTAGTTAAAAGTGCTGTAACCGCTGTCATTTCTATAGCAAACCGTGGTGAAAATGGCTTTATTTCCCGGTGTGCTCACCTCGGTGCTATCAAAGTTGTTCCGAAGGCTGTCAAGACAACAAACAAGATGCAAATGTTAGCGATAGCTGTTAAATACCGTGTGCATATTCATTAAGAAAAGACCCCGCTGTCGTGAAAAAGCCGCTATACAGTAAAGTGTAAGTGTCGCTAAGAGGCCAGCGAATGGCAACAATTACACCCGCTAAGTGAGTTACATTGTATCAAAATGTGATTATGACTGCGATTGATTCATTGTGACGGAGGGTTCATTCATTGCGACTCGGTTTCGACTCCGTTCTCTCTTTGTGTCTCTCCTCCATGTGCCGCCTTGTAAACACGGCCCGCTGGTTGGAGTTGGCAAAGTGCAGATTGCCTTTGCTTTGGGATTTGAATTATGGAGGTAAAATCCTGCTGTCAGAGCCAGGAGACAGTTGGTCTTAGGTTGAGATCTGATTGGCTCCCCAGTCCCTCTGCTCTCGGCCATTTATAATTGCATCTAATGGCAGGCTGCAGAAAAACACCCCCTCTTGCCCAGTTATGTGTTCCTCCACCGTATCAAGATAACAGTCTCAGTGTCTTTCGTATATTTATGCATTATTTGAAGGCTATTTGGTGCATTTTTATAGTCTTACATTTTTTAAATTTTATTTTTGAATCTTGTGTTTATGAGTCAATACGTTTATTCTCTAATCTGTATGCAAAAAACAGAAACCATACAAATCATGTGGAAATAATAGTCTACTCATTGGTTGATTTTATTGAACAGATTTTGAGACCAGATTTTGTTCTGTTCCTCCCACTGCAGTAATTTGCATGATGATTGTATTTATGTAGGCCTGTGTTCTTTTGTTTGTTTTAACTATAATTCTGCATGTGTTGCACAGCTATAATTTTTAGCAGTTTACCCCAGGCGTGCACCTGAAGTTCTGCTGTTGGTTACACTATGTGGACAGCTTGTTCAGTCGGCTGACTCCGGTACAGCAGATAGAGTAGGTGTGGTCTTGTGGCCCCACTGTAGCGTGGTGTTTTCCACTGTTTCC
Source organism: Hoplostethus mediterraneus (assembly GCA_034670385.1). Classification (NCBI taxonomy): domain Eukaryota; kingdom Metazoa; phylum Chordata; class Actinopteri; order Trachichthyiformes; family Trachichthyidae; genus Hoplostethus; species Hoplostethus mediterraneus. The sequence goes on along the minus strand of JAXDDW010000028.1, from coordinate 2,518,756 downwards.
AGATCAGGAGTTGAGGAGATTCTGTACCCGAACGTCTCAGGCCACGTGAGAGAGTTGGACTGGCTGCAGTTGTGTTTACAAGCAACCAAGGTGTCAGCCAAGTGTCACTGCTTTTTTTTCAAGCGGGGTTACAATAGCCTAATTTACTTTCACATGCAGAGTGTGTAACCATGTCAACACTGCTAACCTACATCGCCCTCCTTAGTGATAACAGCCACATGCAGTGTGGATTAGCGTGGTCTGTTTTCACTCTACGGTGTGTCATATGTACCATAGGTAGGATAGGTGAAGTGCGTTTGTCAACCCTTTCATTACAGGCCTCAATTTCACTTAAACAACACATCATTTTAGACGCCAGAAATACAAATGGGGAGGATGAAGAATGTTTTGAATGTATACATACTGCATCCTCATAAACAAATAATTTATTAGGACATGTGATTCATATGAGGGGAAAAAATGTGATTATATTTTTATAGGCCCTGTCAGCTTGTGCTAATCTTGACGACTGCACAGTGTCATGTGTGACTTTCCCTGTGGTGAGGAATTCAGCTATAAGATACCACTTTGGCTTGAGGAGGATATTGATTGATCTTCTATGAGTTTTAAAAAGCGTTATTGGTTGTATGTATACTCCATATAAATTTTATGTATTTTGGTTCACGTGTCCCATGATATTGACAAAATTAGCATGTGCAATCAAAGATGAGAAAGTGTTAGCGTGAGTAAAGTTGTGCTATATGTCTCCCTACATCCTGAAGATGAAACTGACATGAGGGGTCACTTATTGGATTCTTCCCCTTGATTTCCAGCAAAAATGGTGGCATTCTAGAAAAACGTCTTGTTACCACTACTTGTTGCTTTAGACTCTTTTCCACAGAGATGGTGACAAGATTTGCCTTCACCATCAGTTACCAGGTTTCTCAGAAACTGGCTAACTTCTGGGTAACTTATTTTGATTGTTGGTGTGCTGCACCATGACATGGTAAACTGTAGATAATTAAAGCTGCACTACGAAACTTCACATGTTGATGGCTCCAAATGGCTGCAAGAGATAACTGAAAAATACCCAGAAATCATATCAAGGCCCCGCTTTTGATTTATGCTGATAAACAGGTTTATTTTTAAAAATCCTGCCTAATCTTACACTGCATAAAGGCATAAAACACCCTAAAACACTTTAACGCTGTTTAAAAACAGCTATTATCTGTGTCCGTTTTCTTGTTTGGCAGTGTATTTTTCATGTTCCTGTGATTTAATTGACCCAAATGTAGATGATGGGTCAAGGTATTTCCAGTGCAGCTACAATGGAGTTTAATAGGCGGGAAAAATGATCTAAAACATTAACTGTAGACGTCAGGTTTTGGTGTCAGTCACACAGACACACAACAAACAAGGTTTTCTTTCTAGACCCACCATTTTGCACCGACATTCAACAATCATACAGCAAGAAATCTATCATAGAGGAGGAAGACACCAACAGCAGCCTCAGTAGTCCACAATGCAATGCAGTGACAAGAGATATTGCGCTTTGCATAAGGGGCGCGACCCTCCCCTTTTCCCCACTGGCAACAACAGCTAGTGCTACCACTATTGCGCTCTCCAACTACACACGAAACTCACAGCTCACGATGCATTCGTGTCTAATGAGCGATACCGTAAATACCAGCTTCTGACTGGGAAAAACTGTTTACGTCAACTTCATAGTTCACAGTCCATGGTCATGAAAAACAATTACTAGATATATCCACACTAGCACACTTCTGCACTATTGACTCTTATGATGCTTAACTACCTGCTGCGGTTTGTTTGGTTGACATATCAACTTGTTAAAGAGGTGTTGCTATGGAGCTAGCTAGCAATAGCCAAGGAGCGTGTGAACGCTTCCAGGTTGGCGCGATGGGAAATCTTGCCATCTTTCTGTCTCGTCTGACATGATATGAATGCAGCAGCAGCAAGTTTACACCCGTTCTCTGGGAATTGTCAAAAGGCTTTCTGGGAAATGTAGGCCATCACTAACTGAAGCAGAAGTAGCTAAGGCAGGTTGAGGGAAAGTGGGTACAATTACACGGTAAATTACAAAACCTTATCACAAAATAACTCCTGGAATACATTGAACATCACAGATTGATCAGATATAACGGTGCAAGAGTATCTAAGGGTGGAATTTTACTTTAAGTCGTTATTTATCTATCATGCCCTTCCTTATCAATGTCATGTTTTTAGCTGTGTTAGGTAGACGTCTGACATCACCACATGCACTCAATTTTAGTTGTCTAGTTTCTCGTTTAATGACATATTTGTGATGTCACATAATGATGTATTAAATATGTTTTTCAGCTTTCTTTAATCATTATCTAATCTCAACACAATTTACTTTGGAAATACTGGGGCATTTTCTATCACCGCCTCTCTGACAACCATCCTACTCGTGTAGCACATAGTAGTTATTATTAACTAACTCAGCTGTCAGAGCTTGTGAATGTAGATTAGTTGCAATAAAACTCATCCCATTGAAGTGCCTCAAGACACACGCTCTCTGGGTAGTTCTAATATCGGTCCTTGCCCGGTTGTGCTGGCGACAAAACAAACTCAAAACTTGTATTTGTCATTTGAGATTTAAATTCAGAGTTGTGTGCACGGAGGGGAGCGTAAGAAAAGAAAAATGCAACGCCTATTGTCTTTGCAGAGGCATGTAGTCTTCTCAGAGAACACTGTGTGAATTAATGTGCGATCACTTTTCTTGAATTTATGGTTGTAATGATTGTTGTAGGTGACAATTGGGCTATGTCGGTTACAGCATTATATTGATAATTGCAGCGAAGCCATTTAGAAGCTGTATTTTCTAAGTATTACAATTGCAGGTTTCACTTGGCTCCATACAGTGTTGCTGTTGTGGTTTCTTCCACTCCTATTAGGCTGTCGATCACAAAAGTCTATTCACATGGCAGAGTTTTGCCATTAAAGTGCTATCACACAGGTTTGAGTAAAAATGTGTCTCCCGATCGGATTATTTTTGTTTGGGTTAATATTCTTGCAATCATAGTCATATCCTCTCAATTTCTAGAGAGTGTCTTTTAGAGTGTCTAGCCCAACACTCTCAACACTCTTTCATCACTAGATTGCCACCAATGGGGCGTTTTCATGTGGATTGATGTGCTTTCAATGGGGTAATAAGCAGCTCCTTGCTAAAGGGGCCCTGGCTCGGTCTCATTGTACGAGACGAAGTGGAGGAGAAGGAGTCTGGGAAATTCTTTTAATTGGACATTTTGGTAGCTAAGCATACTTAGTGGTAGTATCTGTATTTAAAGGGATGGCAAAGGGCCGTTTTCAAAATCTCATTTGTGTTGCTGAATTGGGAAGAATCAACAATGTACAGGAGTTTGTCACGGTGACATTGGTGCAGGTTGCATATTGACTTGATGACTTGAACTAACACAGTTAGCGTAATAGACATACCGGCGGACTTGGTACGCGGTGGACCGGACGTCTAACTCGGACCAAAGCGACAGAAGGACCGACCAGAACGATAACCGGTACCAAAAGATCATTTTGGGCCATTACAAGGAGGTGTCACATTAGGCCAGCGCTATGTGGACACACTGTTTAGTTAAGAGAACTTGTGTGTGCGTTTTTGAAGCTTGACTGCAGGGCCCTGATGTGGCAACCAGTTGACCAAAGTTCAGCGAGAGCCTCGCTTTCGTAGGCTTCAGCCTGTTTCCTCTGCACAAGAGCTGTCCGCGATGAGTAATGTTGGCTGGTGTTTTGGCAGAGTTTATCAAACGCTTCAACTTTCCATTCATTAACATTAGTAATTTGAGTTTGGCCTTTTTAATTAGTGGTTGTTGCTGTTAGCGATCAGATGGGTTATTGTTTTTTTTCATAGAGGGATTCAGCTAACTTAGGCCACCTGCTATCTGAAGATGAATACATGCACTAATTGAGTGACGGCTGACTGCTATAATATAATTTCATCATGCCTTAACGCACAAACAAGTGCTCTGATGAAGTGTACTATATTGGGATTGTTTTGGATGTTATAATGCCAGGTGTTTCCCCCTGCTAAACAGAGGGCAGTAAGCCATCACAGATGCCCTGCAAGACTTTTCCCAAATGACTGTTTGAATGAAGCCAGAATCGGAAGAACACTTTTCTTTACATTTTTTTTTTTGAAAACTCCTGCAGTTACAAAATAACACCAAACCCCGGGTGTTACTTGTTTAATTGACTGTTGCTAATAGATGCATGCAGAGCTCTGCTGCTCCATGCGAGGCGAGCCCCACCGCAAATTGCAATGTAGCTTACAAATCAACAGTTTCGCGAAAGTGTTATTGTGTCACAAACTCGTGCAAGTAATGAGGATGGAATATATTTCCTATTTAATGGAGCAAGCATCTTGCCCGGTGCCGCGTTGTGATTCAGAAGTAAAACTAATTAAAGCATTACACAGAACAATGCACGCTCGTTTAGCACACCGGCGCTGTGCTAACCGTGTGTCAGATTTGAGCTATACTGGGAGTGTCCTTATGGGAGTGTGTCTGAGGCTATATCGCTCAGATCGGGGAATTAAAAAAAATTCTCCTGTTCTGTCGGGAGATTTGAAAAGGAAAAAAGTGAGCACGCTAGAAGCCAGCGGGTTATTGGAGACCGTTGTCACATGATACACAAACACTTCTTGTTTTAACCCTCGTTGAGTCCAAAATGGCTTAGCGCATGACAATACAGCGAGTATCGGACGGTTCGCGATCGCTGAAAAGTATGGCAACTGCCCAAGACACGGTCTGAATTATCGCGCGTTCCAACCGCATTGAACCAAAACAGAAAGCATCATTTTCCAGCTACTAGTTTGAACCTGTTTTCCCGGGGGTTAGTGCCGGGTAGAAGAGGTGGACCACGCATTCAAAAAGGAAGTTCACTCTTGGCTCTTTAGTCTGCACTGCTGAGTAATGATTGCACAGGCCACACGGACAGCATGCTGCCTCCCGGCACTGTGTGTGTGTATGGTGTGTGTGTGTGTGTGTGTATGTGTGTGTTTGTGTGGATTGTCTATGCGTATGAGGAAGAAACGGTGTCAGTGATACCCAGGGGAAAGGGGGGGGGGTGGGTGTTTTGTGAATGATCTTCGTCTGCCCCTGACAGCTGTGTGTATTTGTGTATAAAGTGCACCACTCAGTTAGTTGGTGGTGGTGGTGGTGGGGTGTGTGTCTGTTTGTGTGTGGTGTGTATCCCTGCCGGCTCTCTGACTTACCCATACTCCACGTGCCACTGGCCATCCGTCTTTCTTCAGCAACGGCGGCCTTTTCAATTTTGTCATTTTCTACAGTTCCCTCTCAGTTTGTTTTCCTCCCTCATCCTCCTTTTATATGTCCTACTAGTTTTAAAAAACAGAGCCAAAGTCAAAGAGAACAGCGGGGTGGGAAATTATCCACCATCCAGACGCTGGTGAATTTTAGGCTGTGGACTCCACCAGACAGTTGCAGGAGGTATCCAGCCATCATTCGGTCGTCCTATTAAATTGGAAGAAATTGGCTGGTGAATGTTCGAGATGAACCAGCCACGGCAAACTCAAAGTTACTTGGCAGCTTTATTACTGAATGTGACTTATCCTGTGTTAAATAAATACAAGTGCCCGGTTTTTTGCACATTTAAAATACATTGGGAAAAAAAAAGTTCCTCCATGGACAAATGTCAAACTTTGGCTATTGCATTGAGGTACGTGTGAGTGTGAGGGTAATTCATTTCTTTTGACATTTACCTTTTAAAATGCTCCAGATTAGCATAGTAATATCGCTCTCTGAGCCCGTATGAGACTACAGACTACATTTACATGACATATGGTGTGTGTTTTATGGAGAAAAGTGATTAACCTTTAAATGGGTGCAGTTGTTGATACTGGAGGGTAGAGAATGATGCTTCCCCCCCCCTAGATCTTATGCAGAGCTCACCTTTGCTCTTTGCAAAAAAAAAAAATGCCAATGGTTCATATGAGGCAAAAAAAAAAAAAAAAAGGCGAACATAAGCACACGAGGAGTTAGTTTTCTTTGTATGTGAAACTCAATTATGATGTCTGTTGTTCGGTATCGTGCCCTCCAGTGAAATCATTTTCTGTTTTGCTCGACGTGTCTAGCACTGTTTCAGCCTCCTTTTAAGGCCAACAAATCCAACGTTGTGGAGTGCGTTCAAAGAGAGCAGGGGTTGGTGAGGACGAGCAGGGAGTCACTGACTTTTATGGTAAAGGTTTTCTACTTTGGGCTACTCGTCATTAATAGGACCAACTAAACGGTCTGGGCTTTGTCTTGAAAATGTAACCATTGTCCGAAATTAACTTTTTGTCTCAACTGCTAAGCACTGGTAAACTACAAAAAAAAAAAAAAACCTACCTGCCAATAATCATTTTTACTGGCCAAAATAATGTCTATTTTTCACAGAAATATGTCAGTCTTTGCCTAAAATGAAACACTGCCACATTGTAGCAGCGTCACAGGCGACCAATCAGGAGCCTGCTTGATGCAGAGCTATTGATTGGCTCACGGTCAGGAGAGAGTGTACGGCGGTCAGCAGGGACAGCGTCTGGGAACATGTAAAGACCGTATATAAAAGAGGCATTCGCATTTTATCGTTTCAAAAAAGTTGTTGTGACCCATATTGATTTATCTGCCACAACACAAATGTAACCAGCGTTTTTCTACTTGGCCGGGGGTTAATGTTGGACAATGCATTTAACACTTGAACAGTAGCCAGAGTTCCACTGATATTTATGGTTGCTCTTGCCTACTTGTGGCCTCTTGTCATCAGTAAAGCCGAAACTAAAGAGTCTGGCCGTGTCTTGTTTGGATACACGTGGGCATGCCGTTGCAAAAAGCAGCGTTTGCCGTTTAGTGCAGTCCTCTCGTTGACCCGAAGATTTGCATTGCCGAGCCCCAGCGCAACTGTTTTCTCAATGGAGAGAGTGCAGGTTAACAGATGTTTGACTGTAACCTAAAAGCGATTTCCCTCCGTGCCATAGTTTTAAAAGCCGCAGAACTTTAATTTCCCATTTAAATGAAACATTCTCAGTAATCTGTTATTTTATTTGCAAGCATTTTTTTTTTTCTTCCTCCTCTCCCCTGACAAAGCGCGTTCAGAGAAGTGTGTCTGACGTCGGTGTCGGAGCTGTGACTCTAACCATGAGGCAGCCCAGTGACCCAGCCAGATCCTTAAGTGGCTTCGCCTCATTCGGTAGCCAGGGTATTTTTGGCATAGTAGTGAGTGACACACTTATTGTAATGGGTCGTCCAGGGTGCCAGTGGTCAGCCTGAATAAGCATCCTTCTCGACGAGGGCAAAGCCGAGAACCCCCCGGGGGAGCGTGACGTAACCGAAGCGCCGCGGCAGCCTCCGACGCGCCGTTGCGCATCAAGTGGCTTATCTGAGAGTAGGAGTGGAGAGCAGAGACCACTTTTCCAAACCGTAGTGAAGTGCTCGTGTGACCCCTGACCGGCGGGGGGGGGGGCTCCTACAGCAGCGCCGCTACTCTCATACTACGTTTACACCGTGACCTTAAAATAAAGCCACACTGTTCGGCCTCCAGGGGATGTCGGTTAACCGCCACGGCAAACCGCTTCCTCTTTGCCAAAGGTGATTTTAATAAATAAGTATCTCGACCACGCCAGCACACATTTTTTAAAACTGATCTGGTAAGTAGCGTATGACTTCAAAAGATCTATATTTTCTCAGTTAGGAAGAGAGAGTTTATGGTTATTCACTATTTTATCTTCAATGCAAGAGGAGATCAAAAGAATAGGTGGACAAAAAATTCAACGTTCGGTTTTGTCTTCACCGCCACCGGTAGAAGGGAAAAGTCGGGGGGAAACGGTAACATTTGTTGCGTGTGCGTGTACAGCAGGCGGCACTTCGCCGGCGGAGTTTGCCGTCGCTTCTCCTGTTGATACCGATGAACATCTGGTCGGCTGTCTGCGATGTGAACGCAGCATTACAGAGGCACTATACCCACTTGGCCCCGCTCTCAGCTCCTGCGTCTTGAGCTCCCGGTCCCCCCCAAAAAAAAAAAAACCTCCCTCCCTCGCCTCGCCTCCGTCTCGGGAATCCACGACGTGTCACCTGGAAATATTTAGTTTGGCCCGACAGGTTGACAGCCGGCAGTCAGGGCGAATGTTCAGCCTCTCGCATCTCTGACCCCGCGCATCACACTGACAGGCCACAGGCAGCGTGGGCGCCGGGGGGGGGGGGGGGGGGGGGGGGGGGTGGGGGGCGGGCCTCGGCGAGCCCGCTCTGATCTGCCTAACGGGAGATTTTTTTTTTTGTCACCGCGGAGAGCAGTGGCCCAGCCGGCGTTGGTGCTGGGAACCACTTAGTATCAGGTATTTCGCCAGGAAAATACCCGCGTGCTTGTGTGCGACCAGCCCAAACTGTACGTTTTGGAATAGAACGGGACTCCGAACGGCGGTCGGTTTGCCCCGTAGATCAGAGCACCAGCCGCAGCCGAATTTGAGCGCCCTACCGCTTGTTAATTTTTTCCCGCCACGTACGCTGACCTACATGTACATAAGACGGCATTGCATGGAGCGACGCCTCAAACCTAAGTGGTAATGAGCCAAGTGTTTCCCCGTGTGTGTGTGTGTCTGGCTCCGTGTTGATTCAGAGTTCAGAGCAGCAACATTAAAGTGCTGTTTTTCCATGTCCTGCTACAGGGCATCTGCGGGTCCTTTTTTTAGAAGTCTGAAAAACTCTTAAATGTCGCTATTGGGTCTTATTTTTTCCATCATACAATGATAGTTTATGCCCAGAACAGGGTATTAGTACATTGTGCATCTTATCTGCTTTTACTAAACACAATTGGACTTCATATACCTTAACAATTAATTTCCTGGTGTCCCTTTTTTTCTTATCCTGCCCATTCATAGTTTCACAATTTTCATTAGGCACGTTCACTCGGAAATAGGCCTGTTTTGCCAGCGTTGTTTCTTCATTTCGGTTTTTAAATTGGTCTTAAATTTTAATGCCAGGGAGTATTAAAAAGCTCTTAAATTTTACCTTCTGAAACCTGCAGATTGCCCCGTGCTCGTCTGTCTCTCGGGGGGGCCTTTGATCACCCGTGTCGGGTTATTCTTAAAGGAAGAATCCACCCTAAAACACTTCAACGTTGTGTAAAAACAACTACTGGCACCGCCCCGGTGTATTTCTGGGCACATTTTGTTTGTTTGCCGGTTGTGTTTTTTCTTCTTCACGTGGATAACTGGCCCACGCGTAGATGACGTGACATCATGTTGAGATATTTCCAGCACCGCTCCGATAGAGTTTTAATAGGAGAAACGTTTTTTTCGAACAGGTTTTGGTGTCAGCCCCTCCTGACTCAAAGAGCAATGGCTTCTTTCTAGAGCGACGTTCAGCAATCGTACGGGGAGAAATCCTCGCTGTAGACGAGGCAGGTATACCGATTTCTCCACCAACCGTCGCCTCAATAGAGCAGAATGCAGTCGCGCAGGTCATTCTGAGGGGGGGAAAAAAAACACTAACTGAAGTACAAGTACAGGCAGATCTAGGGGAAACTGGATACACCAAAAAAATACATCACAAAAAAGAACTGGAATATATCACAAATTGATTACATCCAACAGCGTAAGAGTATCCGAAGGTGGATTTTTTTAAAACATTTTTTTTCCCTTTAAACTACACTTTACTCTGCTCAGACCAACCTTGGCGCATCTTGTCTTTGTTGTTGTTGTTGTTGTTGTTCGCTTTGACCTCAAACAGCTCCCAGAAAGCTTTTGTTTCTTCCCTCCGCTCCGTGTAAAAGCCGAGTTTGTCATCTGTGCGTGCGAGTCGCTTTCTCTCTCTCTCTCTCTCTCTCTCTCTCTCCCTCTCTCTCCTCCCTGTAAATCTTTTTTGAATTCCTTGGAACAGCTGGGTGAACATCTGGGTGAGTAGGGTGCTGTTGCCTCTCCACGATCTGGATGACACCCCCGCCCCCCCCCGCCGCCGCCGCCCCCTCTCCTCTGATATGAATTACCTAATTGAGAACATGGCCTTTTCCTCCCCCCCTCCACCCCCACCACCTCGTTGTTTACATTAGCACTTACACTCAGGTATGGATCTTTTCCCCGGTTACTCGCTGACACCAATTAGCCACACTTCAGTTAAATGATATTATAGCTGCAATATTTACCTAAAAGGAGTCCGGGCTATCGAGGTTGTTTTAATTCCTTGTGTTTTGCGCTGTCGCAGGCCTGTGTGTTTTGGTGCGGTCATTCTTTACGGAGGAGGGAAATACTCGCACACCAGCGGCCGACACGAAAACAGGAAGAAAAAAAAGTTAAAACTTTGAAGCGAAAACTTAAATGACAATAATTGAGCTGTTGTGTTTCGACACGATCGTAAGTATAGAAAGGGCAAAGCGGCGCAGCCCTTCCTGGCCTCAGGTCATTATTTGCGCAGCAGTCGGTTGAAGTCGCTGAACAGCACTGAAGTTTTAATATCCAGGGGTGTGATTTGAAGTAGTATTTTCTTTTTCGGCGCACGACGCCCATATTCTCTCGTGAAAAGAGAGAATGCTTGTGAGCGTTTACTCCCCCCGACGCTGCGACGAGCGCTCCGGCAGTTAGGAGACCGCGGGGCCCCGCACTGGGCGGCGTAACCCGGGGTACGCGAAGCGGGGCGTTGCTAGGAAAGCGCTTTCCCCCCCCCCCCCCGGTTAAATAAAAGTAAAGAAAATAAAAATTAAATCCCGAGAATGACGTCGTATGGCGGTTGGCTCCCTCTGAGAAGCAGGAGGGTAGGTATCCTCCCCCCCCATCTTCGGCGTGTGATGTGCGGGACTCCGCCGCCATATGAGGGTGGCCTTAGCCGGTGTGTGTGTGTGTGTGTGCGAGCGCCGATGTGCGTGTCGAAGGGCTTTATTGCAAAACAATGGTGTGTGCCGAGCCGAGGCCATGTGGCTGTGTGGTGGATTAAATTAGCAGCAGTTGTTTATCGTCTGTCCCCCCCTCTAGTCCATCTGCTCCGCTCGGCCCAGTAGGCTCCATCTCTATCAGGCACAGCTCCAGTCCTGCCTTTCCCCCCCTCCCGCCCCATCCCTATCCCCATGTCACACACACCCACATGCACACGCACACTCGCACTGTTTTCAATACTTACGTAGGCAGACCCCACCCTGGATCAGTCTCCGCCCCGCTTCCACCAGCACCAGCTTAGTCGTGAGACAATATACCCAGTGCAACCTCTTCTGCCAAGAGTGCTTTGGCTTTCCTCTATGCAGATTAGCCATGTGCTAATTGCAGTTATTTTTTTTTTTTTAGGGAAGAGTCGGGGAAAAAAAAGGCCAGGGGAGGAGTTTCCTCCAGCAATTGATCAGATGACTGGGCAGGAAAAAAGAGAGACTGAGCAGCGGTGTGGGTGTTTATGGTTGTGGTGCTCATAAACCTTTAGGCCGTCTGCACTCGGGGGCCAGACCAATATGTGGAGCTGATATTGGCTTTTTATTAAAAATCAGATACGGGCCAGTCGGTGTCGTCCCACGCCTGATATGATGACATATTTATTGCAGGATTGATTGGCAGTCGTTCATGAGAAGCCCTTAGCCTGATTGATTTGAACACTTTTAACATTTTGATTGGATTCCACACAAGTATGCATGAGTGTGTTTTATTATTAATATCCCGGTTTTCATTGAGTTTTAGTGTCCCGTGGTCTTAAAATGGTCAATGAAAGATTTTTAATATCGGCACAAAAATATCTCCTATCAGCGGTTTCAATGTAATTTTCAAGTATCAGCCTGTAGGTGCAAGTACAGAACTCCGCTTTTTCACCCTAGGCTGAGTGAGTGGGCTGCTGCAAAGCTTTCTCACCTCGCGTTACTGTTGAAGAAATGGAAAAGATGTTCAAATAGTGGCGGGGCTAAGAGCTTGCTTGGATTTTAACTTTTTTTTTTTTTTCCCAGGCGGCTGAAAGCAAATCACTCCACCAGGCTTGCAGTTCATTGATTTTTGTGTTGGGGATGTCGTACAGTAACAACATCGCGCACGTCATTGTACATTTGTCACAAAGATTAGGTGCCTATTGACAAGTTTCTGTTCTGCTTCTGGGAAAACCACAACTGCTCCTCTTGTCTTTTTGGGGGGTGTGTGTGTGTGTGTGTGTGTGTGTGTGTGTGTGTGTGTGTGTGTGTGTGTGTGTGTGTGTGTGTGTGTGTGTGTGTGTGTGTGTGTGTGTGTGTGTGTGTGTGTGTGTGTGTGTGTGTGTGTGTGTGTGTGTGTGTGTGTGTGTGTGTGTGTGTGTGTGTGTGTGCCAGCCAAGGAATCTCCCTAAACCTCCTGACTGCAGAAACGTTTTAAGACGGGTACATTTTGTAACCGCATCATTTTCCAAAAGGTTCTTTACTCTTATGTCTGTATTGAGTTTGAGAGAATAGACCAAAGAACATCCATTATCTATGTTGTTCCAAATTCCCAAATATATATATATATATATATATACTCATTACAGGAAATGGAAAATGAAACAGGAAAAAGCAAATTTCACCACCAATTTGACTTAATCTTAACTCTTAATACTAACTTCATGTTTGATAGAAGTCACATTCGGCTTTTGCCACCCAAATAAATACTTTGTGTACATATCTCAGCTTGTTCTTTGGTCTTTGTCCATAACCATTAGTTAGTGTCTAGTTATGTCGGGCTTTTTAACAAAAAAATATTAAGCTGCTTGCACTGCGACTCCTGTAATTGTTACCATTTGTGCCCTGAACCACCGACGCCTCCGACCACGCTGATGAGCTGACACACTCAGCAGAGTTGCACGCCTTATCATCTTTTTCACTGCCTCTATCTTGCCCTGTAGTTGGTGTCGTGACCCACCACCACCACCACCACCACACCACACCACCCCCCCACCCCCCCCTTTGAAGCACCACGGAGGCGAATCAGTTTCTCTCCTAGACCTTGAAGAAAGAACAACCGTGCTGAATTCCAAACCAATAATTATACAGTACAAGCTTGGCCTTTTTTTTTAATATTCAGGACATCGCCAATGTGTGAATATTGAATGAATCTGTGTTTGCTTAATATGTATCGTATATAAACACGCTTCTTTTTCCATGCAACACACCCCGTCCCCCCCCGTCCCCCCCCCTGCTCGGCCAGTTTTATTCAGCCCTCGCACCTGTAAAACTTAATCGATTGGTCCATTTGATGTAGTAGTTTTATTGGTAATGATAAAAAGAAAATCTCAAGACTGATTCAGAGACCGTTAGAAATGGTGGGAAAATAAATCCAGATGCCCAAGGTCTTTGCCTCAGCATCAGCATCAGCACCTGGGCCTTGGTGTCGTCCTTCCTAGAAAGAGCCACTCATCCTCTGAAGGAGCGAAGAGCAGCGTCGTCTAGCAGGTCCTGACTTCTCTGTACGAGATACAGTAGAGGGGGTGGGGGGGGGGGGGGATTTGTGCGGTTTAAACACACACCTCAACAGAAGCCCTCTGGGATCTTGGGAGGAAACAGTAATGGTTGTCAGGGATTTGAATAACTTAAGCAATAGCAGGAAAGTGTTAGTAAACAGATCAATGGAGGCCCAAGCGGCAGGACTGACCACAGCTGGCTTCCTGCCTGTAGCCTGCAGATGTGTTAATGTGATCAAATGAGCTGTGGGGGGGGGGAAAAAGAAATAAATAGACTTATCAAGCCGGCAACAGATTCTGGATTCCCTAACATTCACGTTTTACACGTCGTTTTTTTTTTTTTAAAGCTGTGACATTTTGTACCGAGAGTAGACGATGATATCCGGCTGGGTCCACATGTGTTCCGATTGTCATGTGTTCCTCCCATCATTCCAGTTAAGGAGTTGAATATCGGTACATTTACAATATCACTATCTTTTGTTAGAGTGGTTGTTGCTATTATTATGGCCGAGTCAACACTGAGTCTCCATAGTGGCATACAGCATCCTGACTGTAGTCAAAGCTGTACCGGAGACGGGGGCCTGAGCTGCCTCGGGGCTTCGTAACGCACTGGTAGGTATGTGTGGCGGTTGTAGGGAAAAAAAGTTTCCCCCCCCAGCATACTGTCAGTTGTTTTATGGCCAGTTACCCGCCGCGAGATCGTCTCTTAATGAGAGATGCTCGCGTTCGCGTGGCTGTTTTTTTTTTGTAGTTTTGTTAGCGGAAGAGTCGTTTGTCAAGCGGATCGGAGGACGTTTGGGGGGCACTTCAGGCCTCCGCGGCACACTTTACGGATGACACGGGAGGCTCCGTGTAACTGCTTAACCAGCTCATTAGGAAAGAGCTATAGCGTCTTTCCATTCAGTTTACCTCAATACAGCGATGCATATCCTCCACTGAATTTGGGTTTGCAAAGACTTGCTGCTGCTGCCCCTGTCGGAAATGGAACCAAGATTGTGTGAATAAATAAAACCAACAACGAGGTGAAAACGGATTTACCTTTTGTCAGCCGGTCTTCCCCAGGCTGATCACTGTGTGTGTGTGTGTGTGTGTGTGTGTGTGTGTGTGTTTCGGGGGGTGGGGGGTGTCAGGTGGGATGGTGGAGGTATCACGTGTGTTTTTTTTTTTTCTTCCTTCCCCCGGCTCCTTCCATACTGACCCGGGTTAAAAGTGCATTAGAGGTCACAGGAGAGTTGCCTACCGAGGGCCCGTTACCTCTCCCCCCCCCCCCCCCCCCCCCCCGCCCCTGTGGTGCGGTTGGTAATGACCCCAGGGAGGCGTAGTAACACTCCCCTCCCTTTCCTCCACGCACACACACACACACACACACACACACACACACAAACATAATACACACCATAACACACACACACACGCATACTGTCCGTGAACCTGGAGACGCTCAGGAGAGTGTGGCCTGGGGGAGGCTAGAGGGAAAACCTGGAGTGGAATATGTTATCTTGGATGACGTCGGTCGACTGCCCCGGCAGCCTGTGGAGCCAGCCTCCCCACCCCAACACACACACACACATACACACACCACCCTCCTGCTGTGGTGTCCCCCCCCCCCCCCTCCCTCCTCCCCTTGCAGCGCTGTCATTCATAGAGTGCCAAAGCCTGCTGCTTTATTAAAGCCCAGGAAGAGCAAGGCCTGGCCCAGGTTCAAACAGCAGTGCAGCTGGGACCTGTTACATTTTCGGCAGACTGCCCTCTCCGTCTCGCTTGGCTATAAATAGCCCTGGTGGTTGTCTCCCTTAACCAAGGAAGAGAGGTTTTTTTTTTTGGGGGGGGGGGAGAGGAAAAAAAAAAAAAAAAAACACTCGCAGATTAATAACCGTGGGAAGCAATGAAAGCTTTTGTGTCTGCTGCCCGAGGTCAGCGGGCCAGGAGGTGTTGCTACTTCAAAGCCCTTTATTGTGGCTCGCGCTTTCAGACGGCGCTGCTCGGCTTGGCGGGAATATAGACGAGCTGCCAGCGGTGTGATGAGCTGAAGGCACTAGACCACGCCACCCAGACAGATATACATCACAGCCCCCGTGTGATAGAAGGAGGGTTCATCGTGGTTCAGTGAGATGCCCTTTTTTTTTTTTTTTTTGGATACTGGAGGTGTTGTTTTTGGGGGGGATTCCACAAACTTCACCTCTTACACACACACACACACACACACACAGCCACTTTATGACCTTGGCTCCAGCTGTTGACAGGCGAGGTTACCTCATTTTGAACCCTGCCCACCCCCCCCCCAAACACACACACTTCCTCCGCCACGCTCTTTTTTTTTTTTTTTTTCCCTCCATGGGTCTCCAGCCAGAGAGACTGACTGACTGGGCGGAGTGACACTGCCTGCCCGGGCCATGTGGATCTCCCAGAGTCCACGCCGGCCAAGGTCAGCCCCCCCACCCACCCACCCCCCCTAACGTGACTCCAGCTGAGGGGTGGGCCCAGCTCCAGCCGCCGCAGACACTTCCACTTCCCTGAGCTTATTTTCACAGAAACCCTCCCTGACGTCTCTGGCGTAACAGTATCCACCCACTGGCACAATGATCTCCTGGGCAGGGAAATGCTCCTGGCGGATATAGTGGGCTCATTCATTCATTCATTCATGGCCAATTTTTTCCCTTTTCTATTGGGAAAGTAAATCCAGTGCTGTGTGTTTTTTTTTTCCCTCCCCCTTCTGCGTTTTGTTCTATATTTGCTTGATTATACTCAAGATGATGCTTGCGCAGACGACATTGCAAGTGAAATCGCTCACGCTTCATCTAGTGACTAATGCGTAGGGTAGGATTGGTAGTCCTCGAGAAATCTGAACATCATTTCTGACCAACATTTCTTCAGTTGCTTTACTATACAGCTACTTATGTGTCTCTGCGGCTCCACAATACAGTCCTACAGGGCCAATCGACACCAAAAGTCAACCCTAAAAGCACCCAAAGCAAGTGTTTTTCAACACACTATCAATTGAAAGTCATGCCTTTCTCGTACAATTTTGATGCTACCTAGATGGGGTATCAATTGGCCTGTTATGAGTATATCGGAGAGTTGCGAACCCCTGACAAGCAAGACAGAAGCTCTATAGCAATTGGGTCAAGCAGTTGAGTTAAGTTATGCCTTGACTGGAATTGGTAATGCACACCTAACCTCTGCCTGTGTGTCCTCCAGCCTCCCAGCCCAATGGACCAGGTAGGGAAGATGCGGAGCCAGCAGTATGCAGGCACCAACCCCTACTCCCAGCAGCAGCAAGGGCCTCCTCCAGGACCCGGCCCCCAGCAGGGAGGCTCGTACCCAGGGCAGGGCTACGGACCTCCAGGCCCCCAGAGGTATCCCATGGGGATGCAGGGCCGCACCCCCAGCGGTATGGGCAGCATGCAGTACGCACAGCAGGTCAGTAACTGTTGACTTCCATACCTTTCTCTAGATACCAATAACAATCTGGTAGATAGTATATAGTAGATAGTATACTGCTAATGTTCAATATTTATTTTCAAAATAGCTTAGCCCTATGGGTCGCAATCCCTAATCAGGGACTGATTTTAGACCTGGGATGCCAGGTGAAAGCAATTCACTACCTGGTAGGACAAAAGACCAGCGGGGCTCTGGGCCCCGAGGACCAGGAACGAGATCCACTGGCCTAGTCAAACCTGCGTGGCGGTACATCGTTTTTCCCCGTAGTCCAAAATGTACAGAAGAAGAAAGCCGCTACTTATTCACTTCATTGGAAGAGGAGACAAGAAGAGCAGGTGGACATATCTGGTTTTCACCGGTATTTTTCATTCGGTTAATCTTCGGCGCAGCGGTTGAAGGCAAAAGTTTGCAAAATGTAATTGTTGTTCCCAGGTTGCACCTGCAGGTGCGGTTAGTCGGCCCCTTTTACTTTCGATCGTCAATTGAAAACCGAACACGCGTTTTGCCGCCGCGTACCCCGTACCGCCACAGTGTGAATGCAGGATATATCTGTATCGCCATCAGCAGGTTATTGCTTACTTCTTACTCACAGCGTGGAAAAAGACCCTACTTGAACTCTGAGCAAGTCAGTCCATCTTAACAGAGAAATTGCATGCAGGGAATCCCAGGGAGTGAAGCCTTTTCTTCCAGGCCCCGCTGTCTGCGGTCTCGTGCCCATTGTGCGGTGTGATTATCTCATACCGGCCTGTCTGGTGTCTGACTGTGGACTCGATAAGTGCCCCGCAGAGAAGGAAATGGCTTCCCTCCCTTTGTCAGACAGATACAATACAGCCACTTCATGTTGTTTTAATGTGTGGCAATTCTGCACCATCTCTTATTTTTCTTTGAATCCTTGAGTAGCTAAGTGCCCTCCCACAACAACACGTGGCTTTTGTTTTTTTTCTTATTATTCTTATTTTTCTTATTGCTGTGCTTCCTCACAAGGTCAGCTCCTTCTCCTTTCATGCTCCTTGAGGGTAATGAAACGAAAAACGCTGTATTGAAAGGCTTTCTTATGCGGGATCGGGTGGAATATGAAAAGCCTCATACTGAAAGTTCAAGGGGATGAATTCAAGACTCGTTTTTTATTTTCATGGCTGTAATTTGAAGGGTTATACCACTGAATTGCAACACTCAGGTATGTTTCTCTTGTGCACATGGACAGATCACTTTGTAGTAATGAACACTCAGTGCTGTCACAGAGAGCAGAGTGTCCTGCCTTTTTAATTTGTGAATTGTGAATCGCCATTGAAAATAAATAGTAAAAGGCCAAAGAGGCGACTAGATATGGGGATATTCATTCTTTAGATTGCTTATCACTGCCATTAAGTGAAGCTCATTTTGGTCTCAAAGCTCCACACAGCTCCAGACACCTGTACTAATATCTTTGGTTTGTAGTTTGTAGCTATGAAAGAGTTGTTCATAAACATTGATTAAATTATCCTGTCTTAGAGTTGACGTATCGCAGTTCTTATATTGATTGGCTTTCATGTTTTTATGCTAACTGCAAATCATACTTCCTTGTCTAGATGACAGCCTATGGACAGCAGGGGCCCGGTGGCTACAGCCAGCAGAGCCAGGGCTACTACGGTCAGCACGGCCCCCCACCTCACCCTGGCCAGCAGCAGCCTCCATACTCTGGCCAACCCCAGGGTAGCTCTGGAGCTCCCTACCCCCAACAGGGCCACCCCTCGCAGCCTCCTGGCCAACACGGGCAGCCAGGGGCCCCTTACCCACAAACCCAAGGTGCCCACGGTCCTCCTCAGGGTCAGCCTCCCTACAGCCAGCCCCCGCAGTCCCAGGCAGGCCAGCCGCCATACGTCCCTCCCCAGCAGCAACAGCCTCAACAGCAGCCGGGTCCCGGTCCCCAGAGCCAACCGGGCCCTCAGGGCCAGCCTGGCTATCCACAACCCCAAGGGCCAGTGCAGCCGCCACAGCAGTCCCCTCAGCAGCAGCAAGGGCCCTCGCAGCAGCAGCAACCGCAGCAGCAGCAGCAGCAGCAACAACCAGGAGGTCCCTCTCCTCAAGCCCAGCAGCCCCCAGGTCATGCCCAGCAGGGCCAGCCGTCACCTTACTCCCAGACCCCCCCTCTGCAACAACAGCAGCAGCAGCAACAACAACAACAACAACAACAACAACAACAGCAGCAGCAGCAACAACAGCAGCAGCAGCAGCAGCAGCAACAACAACAGCAGCAACAGCAACAACAACAACAACAACAACAACAACAGTCACCATTTCAGAGGTTCCCACCTCCTCCACAGGTAATCACAGCCCTGCTCTCCCCACACAGACGTCTGTATCTGTGTATCAGTTCGGGCTCGAAATTGCAATCAAAATTGCTGCATATGCGACTTTTTAAATTTTTAACATTTTTTTCAACTTTTTTGAAGAAGTGCGATTGGGCGTGTCCGATCAGGGATGGGTGGTATTACTAAATAATACAGTACTATTACTTTCCTCAGAAATGAGTCGTGTAACGAATCACTATTTGTATTTCAGTAATAATATTGCAGTTACCAATCAGAGGAATAAATCTCCATCCCTGGATTCATTTTTGTCATACTAAACTAAAGGACACGCCACACACTGCGCTTGGATCAATATTGATACATTTAAGTTCAGCGGCTGGAAATATTCCTATTACGTGTCAAGAAGAAAGACAAAAATACTGTCATGTGTAAAGTATGGCAGTTACACAAAACTAGGCTGCGCAGTATTTGTTTAGACAACTAATATAATGAGAAGTGTACAAATCCCTATAAGGACTAATAAGTAAAGTAACATTACTTTATAAAGGAAAAACAATGTGCAATCATTTCATCTTTTTTGTAAGCTTGTGACATAATTCATTGGCCGGTTTTTCTATTTTAGTGAGTACCGTATCCATGACTTCTAGTGACCTCAGAGATTTAAAGTCCTTGCAGGATATGAGCCTTACTTTCTGCCACCAACATCGTTGGCACCAGTGAAGTCTGCAGATTGACTCCCTGATCGTTTCATGCTGTATAACGTTACATACATGTATTATCTTGTCCCAACCCGTGCCGTCGTATTCCCGGGGAAATCCTTCAGATTAGTAGCAATGAATTTCAGTATTTAACAACGTGGTTCGTTCAAGGTGGGTGAACTATCCAAAAGTAGGTAGTTCCCGATTAGCAGGCAGGAAAGATAACGGTATGGTTATAAATTGTTGCTACTATGTTACGTGTGAAAGGCATTTTTACTGGCCCTCCGTAAGTAAAGTGCGTTATTTAATGAACTATTGATGGAAGGGAGTGAAACTGAGTCAGTATGGTGAGATCAATGGAACACTGATGGGTCATGGGTAATCGATCACCAATAGGAAGGGGTATCGCTGTCAATCATTATACATTAATGTCAAACTACGGCATTTAAGATGAGTGTCGTAAGTGTGTGCAGAGGAAAACAAATAGTGCCGCCAAATCATATGTTGGTGCGCTGAGAAAATCGGTAGCACCAGTGGGGAAAGTTCATTTTGAGCCCTGATCAGTGTTTTTTTTTTTTTTTTTTTCTTCTTCTTGGAAGTAACCAATCTTGACTGGCATTTTTCTACATGCATAGTCACCCCGTTGTATGATCTCCCTCTTCTTCCCGCCGATCAGGAACTCTCCCAGGATTCCTTTAGCTCCCAGTCCAGCGCTCCTCCATCTAACCAGCCCATGGCTTCCAGCAAGAGCAGCCAAGACGACAGCATGCAGGCCCGGCCATCCAGTCTGCCGGTGAGCCCCTCCGCCTCTGTTTTTTTTTTTTTTTTTTCAACTAACAACTCTCTCTTGTTACAGGGTAGGGTCTCTTTTTTTGGGTTTTTTCATCCACTGGCTACCGTGGCTCATTTTTCCCCAAAGGTCACCAGCCACTTTCCACATTTGACCTGCTAATTCGAATTTTATAACCTCCAGACAATGGTTGGTTACCTGCCAAAAGGCTGCTAGCTTAGACAAACATTCACAGCCAAAATTTCTGAGCGTTTGGCTGTCGGTTGGTGTTAATTTCCCAGCCTGTATTCTTTCGGCCAAAGGCAGTCCAGTATTTGGGGATGTGAATCACGCTCTCCCATAGCCAGACACCAGAAAATTGAATAATTACCGATGTTGATCAATTTACCGCTAGTAGCCGTTTCGCTGACGATGAATGGGAGACTCCCCGGCCTGCTGAATTTGTAGGCCCATTTGTTTGTCTAAACGCCGACATCCCGATGAGCTTTATGTTGTAGTATTGCTTCAGCTCTGAGCCAGAGAATACACACGTCTCCCAGAAAACCCGCACGAACGCTTTCCACCTCTTCTGTTTCACTGACCGAAAGGCGATAAATCAGGCCAATAGAATCGATTGTATTTTATATATAACGGGTGGTGTTAACTCTTCTCGTGTGGCTAGCTATGGGAGAGAGTGGCAAATGTACGCAAAGTAGAAAACAAACTATCCCAGGGCACAGGAGGAATATTTCAGAGCTGAAATTGCACTATATAGTCTATATAGTACTGTAGCACACAGTCACGCGTTACCCTCCGGGGTTCCTACACAGATGTATGGGAAATGAATTAGATCATTTCCAGGTCTGAAAGGCGAAGAGCAGCATGCATCATGTTGGGGAAATAACAATCGCAAAATGGTGACGGCTGGAGTTTTGGATAAACCAGCTACTAAAGTGTGATTTCTGCCTTGACCTCTGACCCCCAATCCAGTCAAGACATTTAAGGAATCCCATCCAGTCACCCCCCATGTCAGTCGAAAACTCCGTTCCAAGTTTGCCGGACGCCGATTGGCCCTTGTAGTTCTCTAGCCTAGCCCCGCCCACTGGTCCCATCTTTTGAAAGGTAGACTCCCATCCCCCCCCCTCCCTTCTCTGCCGTTGACACACATGCACCTGTGGAAGGTAAGCGTGAGTCAGGTGTGTGCTCGCGGTACAGGTGCACACCGTCGTATTTCGGGGGGGAAAACAGGGTTAGGGGGGGGGGGGGCGTGGATTGCCAAGAGTGGAGTCCGTCTTGTCTCTGATAGTCCTCTGGCTAAGATAAAGGTAAGAGACCCCTCTCTCTCCCTCCCCCCCCCCCATCCTCCCTGTTCAAAAGGTGTTTCGCTGTAACACGTTGCAGTTTCCATGGTAGTGTTTATAGGTCATGTTGCAGAGCTAACCTCATTCTGAGCCTCAGGGAAGGAGAGTGAGAAATGAGATCATTAATGGGAGAGAATGAAAGTCGGAGAGAGAGAGAGAGAGAGAGAGAGAGAGAGAGAGAGGAGTTGGGGAGAGGGGGGGGGGGGTGTGTGCAAGCAAATGACTTCAAATAGTGTGAGTGATTGGTACGAGTGGGAGATGCTGAGAGGGAGGGAGGGAGGGAGGGAGGGAGGGGGGGGGTGAGAGGCAGGGCTGTCTGTGCCAGTAGGGGATGCCCTCAGGATGTGTTTCCCTCCTCTTTTATTTATTTCTCTTATTTATTTATACATCTCTTTTGCGGGCTCAGCCATTGGTCGAGGAGGGCAGGCCGGGGCTATTTTTATTTATTTCTTTTTTTTCTCTCTCTCTCTCTCTCTGTCTCTCTCTGTCTCTCTCTCTTCTTGGGGATTCCCTGTCGGCGCTGTGCGATTGGCCGTGAGAGCCATTAATCTGGCTAAGGTCTGGATGAGCTGATTCCACCCTGCCAGCCTTCCTTCTCCCCTCCCTCCCTCCCTCCCTCCCTCCCTCCCTCCTCCTCTCTTCCCTCTGCTCCCCCGTGGAGCACACATGACACTGTGTGCAGATTAAACCCTGCCAACTGTAAATGCTTTCTCTCTCACTGCACACACACACACACACACACACACACACTGCACCTTGGCAGACACCAACCCAGAGTATAACCCTGGCTGCCTCTGTGTCAGAATAGCTAAATTGACTCCTACAGGTGTCATAAGCGGAGGTGTACAGATGGCGTGTAGTATTGGTATCAGTGCCGATCCAGCTTCCACTTACTCGCACTCAGATTGGCGAGTGAAGCTTCCCGATATCGATGATTTTAAGCGCTTTGCCACAATATCAAACTTTTTGACCGAAAATGGAGAAATGCCGGGACTTGCGAAGTTCATAGGAAGACCACCTACCCGCCCTACTGCACTGTTTGCTATCCTACTCTGAATAAACTGTTTTTGAATCGATCAATAAGCTGTTTGATCAGTGTTAGGTAGCATATTATCTACATATTTATTTTTTCATCTGATTGAGGATTGTTATACAACTGGCAGTGCATAATTTGACACATCGGGCTTATTCCTGTAATTGTTTTATGATCGGCCTCAAACTAGAAGGTATGAATGACTGTAAATTGAGAAGCTGATGGATACTCGTATTGGGAAAAACTCCAGTTTTTAGTTGGCCTAGTCCGTGGCCTCAATTCAAACTGCATCATGGTATCAATGAAGTCGGTTTTCCAAATGCAAGCGCACTTTTTTTTCGTGATAACGGAGATCTACAGGTAGAGGTCTGGGTCGTTCAAACGAGGCGCCCTTGGAAGCCGTTTGTACAAAAGCGTTTGTTTTCACCAGCCGCAGAACTGGTTTTGAATCCCGACCCGCTAGCTGTTCGTGGGGGCAAGTGCCATTTAGCTACTTTAAGTAGCGTTCGCAGAGAGAGCCAGCCAGACAGCGCCTCATCCACAGCACAGATGGGTACTGTTTTGAGCCAGGTGCAAAAAAAACCCAGCGTCTGTTTGGGCTGCCGTTGACATGGGAATGCGGGAGTACGGGAGGCCTGTTGGAAGGTAGCAGGTATAGGAAAGCAACAGTCGGCTCGAGCAAAAGGTTCCGCGGATAGGAGGCGGTGGTTGGGTGGGGAAAAAAAAAAACAGCCGGCGAGACTGGAACTAGCTGAGCAGGTTGAGCTGGTTCCTGGTTTGTTTTTCGCCGAGGCTCCAGGACACACACACACACACACACACCTTTTAACTGTCGAGTACTCGGCGTTCCCTGTAACCGCTGTGTGCTTTTTTTTTTGTTTTACAATTACGTCATTTAGCCGCTGCTCCTATCCAGAGCGACTTACAATTACCAATTACCAGGAATTACAAGCGACCAAATAGTGCAAAGGTCAAATATTCCCGTGAACTAACAGCGATTGCGACAGAGTGCTAGGAAAATAAATAGAATAAGCGCTAAAGGGAAATGCAGTTTCCCTTTTCTGTCTCAAACGCGTCACTACACCGTTCAGTGTATCAGTAAAACTTTGTCTGACAGGCAATACGCCTTTTTTGTTCTTTAATGACCAAGTGAGTTATTTATTTTCAGTGCTGAATAACCCAGAGGAAGATGCATGTTTTTTGGGGGGGGGAAAACAACCTTTCAGGGAGCTGCTTATTACTGAGCTTAACCCACAAATAAATAGCGCAATGTACTTATTCTTGACGAGCCAATTGAGATGGGCAATTTTTGCTTTCAAGCGTTTGTAATGTGGGGAAAAAAAAGAGGCACCCTGGCATCGCAGGCACTGATAAAGACAGCCGCCATCCTCTTCCTCCTGCTTCTTCTTCTCCTCCACCTCCACCACCACCACGCGTGATACCACACACAGCGACGGCAACGCAATCGCACACCTACACGGCGACGGGATTGATTTTTTTTTTTTTCCCCTCAAGAAATACACGGCAAAATAGCAACATTTCTGTCCTCTTGTGTGTGTGTGTGTGTGTGTGTGTGTGTTTCTTTAATGGACGCGAGGAAGGAAGGGCTGGAAAGGGAGCCGATCTCGGGAGTCGGTGGGAGTATCTCGGTACGTCGGTGTTGCCGACTGTCAGGCTTTCGTATTCCCTGGAAGTGACACTTCCTCTCCACGTCAACCCGTGGGAATGGGAATTACTCGACCGCCACCTCCTCCCTTTTTTTTTTTAAGAAAAAAAAAAAAATCTCCTTGCCCTCTCTCAGGTCTTTTGTACCCCCGTCTCTCCACTGAGGGGCTAATCCCACTCAGGACCGCCCACTGGTTTTGGTCCTACGCCCCCCCCCCCACCCCTCCTCCCCCCTCTCCTCCTCTCTCTGATGTGTATGAATGTGCTGTGGAAGAGGAAGGTCACATGTTTGTCACACACTCGTGTCTCGTTTGTTTTTCACCCCAACCCCAACCCCCCAACCCCCTCCGATCCCTTCCCACCAAATGGGATTTCTGGAGTAGTTTTAATTCAGCGGGGACAAGAGCCGAGGGTTCGTGCTCGATGTGGTGTCGGCCTGGTAGCGGGGAGGGTAAACCCGCCTCTATTCAGGCTGACGTAACTCTCCATCACCTTTTTTTTTTAAAGTCGGTGTAAGATTCTGAAAACAGACTTGATTTGTGTTGATATCTTTTATCTATCTTTTATCTATCTAACTTTTCCGTCGCGGCTCGTTCGGGGCCCCCGCCCTCAAATGCGTCGACTTTCCCCCAATGTGCTGGCGGAGCCCAGGGGGACCAAAAACCCTCATGACCCCTTTTTTTTTTTTTTTTTTTTTTTAAACGTACACATCAAGACTCCAAGATGTGGTGCCAAGGGATCTTCCAGTCTTATCACCCCCCCCCCCACCCCCCCCCTGTGCCATCCACATCTTCATCCCCAGCCCAGCCCAGCCCAGCTCTGCTCTCATGCTGCAGCTAAGCTTGTTTTTGCGACATAGCTCTGGAGCAATCAGCCTGACTAGGCCGGCCCACTTTCCTCTCTCCCACCCAGCCCAACCCCCATCCAAGCCTTTTTCAATATTATACTGTATTTTTTCGCTGCCTTTCTCCTTTTCTGTCTCAGTTCTTTTTTGGTTTGACTCTCTCTCTCTCTCTCTCTCTCTCTCTCTCTGCCTCTCCTTCCTCTTTCTATCTAAATTCTCGTTTTCTCTTTCCCTCGCCTGCGCCCTCCTCCTCCTCCTCCTCCCCTCCTCCTCCTCCTGCTTCTCTTCCCTCCCTCGCGCTCTCTCTCTCTCTCTCTCTCTCTCTCGCTCTCTCTCGCTCTCTCTCTCTCTCTCTCTCTCTCTCTCTCTCTCTCTCTCTCTCTCTCTCTCTCTCAGTAAATCAGCTTTCGTAACGCTGTGCAGCTCAGCCTTGTTTTGCGAGGCTCTGCCGCTGCAGCATTCAGAGTCCGGGGCCAGTTTCCTGTTGCTATTCTGGGGCCCTTGCTTCCTGTGTGGACGTGTCTTATTCAGATTCCAGGGCGCCTCTCTCGCTCGCCTTTCTCTCTCACTCCCTCCCTCCCTTCTCCCTTCTCTCTCTCTCTCTCCCTCTCAACCCCCCCCTCTCTTCTCTGCCTCGCTCCCCTGCTCCCTCTCTATCTCACCCTTTTCCTCTATGTGATTTTTAATTAATGTACTTGAGAAAATTTGATCTGCTGACAAACTATATTGTTGTGCATTTGCTTCAGTGAATTGTTTTTAGGGCTGCAAAAAACCCGAGCCCTGTTTTGCTCTTGCTCGCACACACACACACACACACACACACACACTCCCTCTCCCTTTTTTTTTTTTTTTTTGCTCTCTCTGCTCGCTCAACACACACACACACACACACACACACACACACACGCGCGCGCTCTCTCCCATGCCCCTCCCCTCTGCCTCCATTTCTGCTGGGCTGAGCTAGTTTTGCAGCACAAAGACTGAGGCTGACTGCAGCACTGCCTGTCCTCTGCTTCCTCCTGCTCTCACTGGAACGAGCCGCTGAGCCTGTATGGATGAAACCAGCCCACCGCAATGAAATTTAGCTCACTCTCTATGAAATAACCTTTCCATTATTATTATTTACATTTTTTTTTTTCTCTCTCTCTCCCCAGTTAATTGAGTGGTGGTGTCGGTTGCTCTGGCAGCGCCCTCTAGAAAGGCTTTTTTTTCCTGTGTGAGTGACAGTAGGAGGGGAGGGGTGTTGCTGCTCTGGAAAGCAGGCAGACTTGGCTGTAGGGGTCTGGAGCCTCCCAACCCAACCCAGCTCCCCCCCTCCTCTCCCCCTTTCCTCCCCCAAGCACCCTCGGCCCTCCGTATCCCAGCACCCCTCACCTCGGGCTGGGCAGCTGCCTGCCTCATTTGGGCATCTGTGCTCTGCCCTGGGACTCCCCGCTACTATTGTGATCGGTACAAAAGCCCCGCCCCCCACACCCCCCCACACACACACACACACACTCACACTCAACACACACACACTCAACACACACCATCACCCCATTATTCACAGCAATCAGACCGCCACCACCCTGCCTCTTCACCACTTCCTTCCCTCCATCCACTCTGTGTTAGCTACACATAGACTGCTGCAGGGTGTGTGTGTGTGTGTGTGTGTGTGTGTGTGTGTGTGTTCTACCCCTACAGAGAATCTCAATTAGTCAAATGGGGAATGTTTAGAAAAGGAATCCCTGCTTATTGATCAGCGTTCATCGTCGGCCTGTATTTGTTCCAGCACCAAGCTTGTGTTATGCAGGAATGTTGAGGTTGAGCAGCATTGATCAGCGTCAAACGCGCTGTACCCCCCCCCCCCACCCCGCCTCTTTTAGCAGTTCTTTTTTATTTTTATTTTTGCTGCTTCACTCTTTCCTCCTGCTACTTTCGTCCATTATTATTAGCCGTCCCGCGTGGCAGTTGGTGATGAAGTAACGGTGTAGCGACGGTCTCCGGGGAGACGGGGCTCGCTCCCTCCTTCGCGAGCCCCGTCGAGGTAGTGCGGCGATGCTTCAGACGAGACGTCGAAACCCCCGGCAGATCGCTCCCAGGCCCGGGGGGCGTTTTAGTCTTCGCGTCGTCGTCGTCGTCGTCGATCCCATGTGCTGATTTTAGCCTACATCTCGGTGAGGTGATAACAGCCCCTCCCACATGTCAACGTCAGCCTCTGATTGGTCTTTTGAGCCACCTGCTGCCAAGGCCCTCGCGTCTATACGATGGCATGGATGGAGTAAGGGGTGCTGTAGCAGCGTGTTGAGTTTCTCCTCATCCCCCCCTGTGCTGTGTCTGAAACCCTGTAATGGCTGCTGCTGTATGAAGCAGGGGCCTCTGCCTTTGCTTCTCCTTTTCTCCAGTACTTTCTCCATAGTGGGATGGGAGTGCCCCCTTATGGTTGAGCTCAGCCCTGCAAAAAGCCTGAGCTGGGGCTGGAGCTGCCTCTTCTCCAGGCCTCCAGTGGACTTCCCAGAAGCCCCCCCCGTACCTCGGCGTACCCCGGACGGTAAGGGCATCGGTGACACCTCCGTGCCCGTTTCACCTCTCTTTCCCCGCCACCCGCCAGCGAGGTTCCCCGGCGGCCATCGCTCCCGCCGTGGGTAACGCAGCACCGAGCGATGGGGAAGATGGCGTGGCCCCCCGAATCTTATTTTGTCTGCGTTGATAGAATGAAACGGTCATAGAGCTCAGACGGTGTACGATTTTTCGTCAGTAGTGGAGAGGTAATGCGCGTCTGGGCTCGGTTAGGGCCGAGTCAGCGCGCCCGAGAGGCGAGGGGGAAAAAAAAAAAAAAAAATCCTCTCGAAAACGCGTGTGGAGAAAATTCACTTGATCTTGAGCATAAAAGGGACGAGCTGACTTTTCCCATGACCTTGTTTGAATATCAAAAAGGCCACTTTCCCCCCCCCTCGAACGAGAGGTAAATGTGCTGCGCCGGAGCGTTTTCACCGATGAGGTCGTAAACACACAAACATCAACACCGGGGACGGAGGGCTTCAAGGTTCTGCTGTCTGTGTTTGTCCACTGTGTGTGTGTGTGTGTGTGTGTGTGTGTCTCCCAGGCCTCCTCAGCGCAAAGGCCCGGAGGCAGTGTGTGTAATTAAAGTGGTGGCGGGAGCGGGGGGGGGCGGGGGGGTGGGGGGGGAGGGATCACGGCTCTGGTGCGTCTGCGCTTCCTGTAACAATGACGGGCCTCTTCTTTTGTAGTAGCTGACTGC
This sequence comes from Hoplostethus mediterraneus, assembly GCA_034670385.1. Classification (NCBI taxonomy): domain Eukaryota; kingdom Metazoa; phylum Chordata; class Actinopteri; order Trachichthyiformes; family Trachichthyidae; genus Hoplostethus; species Hoplostethus mediterraneus. Next base: position 2,490,025 of record JAXDDW010000028.1, on the reverse strand, counting down.
ACCGTGACCCTGCCAGGCACACAGGGAGGCCGGGGGGGGGGGGGGTTTGGGGGGTGTGTGTGTGTGTGGGGGGGGTGGGGGGGGGGTGTCGGCTCTAATGTGTCAACCCACGTGGATCACAGTAACCATGGCAGCCCCGGAGATGCAGAGAGCTTTTTTTTTTTTTTTTTCTTCTCTCCTTTTTCCTTCTCTACCCTCCCTCCCTCTCTTCCCCATCCATCACCTCTCCACAGAGGATGAGTGAGCATGTGCATGTCTGGTGTGAGGGAGAGCTTTTTTTTTTTTTTGCTTTTTTTTTGTATATTGTGTTTAGCGTGTGGATGCCTGAGAACAGGAAGCCTGCCAGCCCGGCGGTGGGCGAGAGCCTGAGAATGACAGAGAGAGAGAGAGAGGGAGAGAGAGAGAGAGAGTGGGTCAGGGAGAGTGTGTGTGTGTGTGACTGAGGGGTGAACTCTGTAACCACCCGCCACCAGATCGCGTTACACCGCCGGCCAGAGGTCACACATTCCAGATAGGTTTCATCATCTCAGGGCCCCGATACGACACCTCGCTTCCACTTTCTGTTTCTCATGGTCCTCCCAAAAAAAAAAAAAAAAAGAGAAGAAAAAAGAAAAGAAATTGGCCGGCTTGGCAGACTAATGGCTCTGGTCAGGCTTGATTGATTCAGTGAAGTAATCTGCAAATGGAATACATTAGGACGGCGGGGAGAGGAGAGCAGATGAGTCAGAGACGGCGTCGCCACTCGCTCGGAGAGGCAGCAGCAGAGAATATGAGAATCGTGGGAAACGATCAAGGCAGCGTCGTTGTCTTCCACACCCGCCAACAGTAATTGCGTTTATAAAGATGTTATTACACATGTTATTACACGTGTTATTACACAATATTTTTTGATTCGTTTCCCCGCCGCTCAAAAAAAACGCCGCGAATCCGTCCCTTTTTCCCGCCCGCTTCCCTTCAACCCCTCCAACACGTGTTTTTTTTTTTTTTGGTTTTTTTTTTAATATATCCTGCAGTTCTTCCTCGGCTCTGAAGTTCCATGTCAGGCAGTGCTGGGAAACACAAAATGGCTGCCGTGGAGGCAAAGCTTGGAGCTCTACAGAAAAAGAGCTGCAGCACTCTCTCTCTCTCTCTCTCTCTCTCTCTCCATCTCTCCACAACACAGCTCGCCCAGCTTTTTTCCCCCCCCTTTCTCTCTCTCTCCCGCATGTGGGGGGGGGGGGTGGGGGGTGGGGGGGGGAGGGAAGGGCGTCTTCTGCGTTTCTGCTCTATTTCTTAGAGAAAGTAGTGCTGTAACCTCCCCACCCACCTTCCTACCCGTCCACCATATACTCACACAGTCTCTAACTTAGCCACCCCCTCCCCTCCCCTCCTCCCTCCCTTCCCAGATCCACGTCCTCTCTCTATCATTTGCCCTCTATGCTAAGTGGTCAGTGTGTTGAATAGCCGAGCCACAGCAGCTCCAGTATTACCCCCCCCTCCTCCTCCTCCTCGTCCTCCTCCTCCTCCACCCTCCTTTCTCCTCTCGCTGTCCGGCTTGTGCAGTCAGCAGAACAGGCTGGTGCTGTGCAGTATTGAGCTGGGTAAAAATCAATGACTGCAGAGTGGGAGTAGGCAGAGACTTTGTGTGTGTGTGTGTATGTGTGTGCGTGCTTGCTTGTGTGTGTGTGTGTGTGTGCGTGTACACAAGGCTTCTGCCTATTCAGGCCGAGTGATCAGAACTGTCGGTTGTCAGATATTTACGCCGCGTTAAGGAGCTCCGCCTGCACGACGCGCACGTGCACGTGACAGCAGCCGGGTTTGTTTGGATGTTTTTGTTTGTTTTTTTTTCCCCCTCATGTTTTCATGTCAGTAGAAACACACTAGAGCTACAGACTTGATAGGATTTTGTCCCCGAGTCCTCCAGTTGGGAATATTTTTCTTGTTTATGTAGTATTGAATTGAACTGTCTCTCCTGTACGTGGGGGAGATAAAAGTGTTGAGAGTGAAACCTGCACATGCTCTTAACCGGGACAATTTCTACTAAATATAATTGTAGTGAAATTCAGATTCCACCTTGAGAACCGTCGTTTGATGTCCCAATCAATCCTACCTTGTTGCTTTCTTGCTCCCGCCTCCTGTCTTGTGACTGAAGTGTGTGTGTGTGTGTGTGTGTGTGTGTGTGTGTGTCCTGTGTCCCAAGTGACCTCCTGCTGGGTGGAACTCCAGGGATTGACCCCTGACCTTTTTTTTTTTTTGCCCTGCGGTCTGGAGCGGAGATCTCTGAAAACATCGAGCGGGGAGGCAGTCGTTGTGCCACGCCGGCCCTCGGAGCAAGCCCTCGGTCAGATGACTGGTCTTGTGATGTCTGAGTGGGGGAAGGGGGGGGGGGGGAGTGGGAAGGGGAGTGGAGTGGAGGGGAGAGGAGGGGGGGGGGGGGGGGGGGGGTCAGCTGATGACACTGGATCCGCGCACGGTTGTTTAACCAAGGAATGCCGCGCTGTTTTGATCCCTGCTCTCTTTTTCCAGGGCATTTCACATCGTCTCCCGCCGACCCCGCTCTAACATTTTCGTGAACATTAACTGGGTAATAAACACCGGAGCGGTTAGTCGTCTTGATCCCAGCCGGTTCCGCGCGGTCACGCAGCACACGGGCTTTCGTAGCTGCCACATCTCCTGCGTGGGTCAGACAGGCTGGGCTCCGCGCTGTCAGGGAAGAGAGAGAGAGAGAGATGGAGGGAGGGAGGGAGGAAGAGGGGAGGGCAGGGTGGAGGTGGATTGGGGGAGTGGTGTGGGGGGGTTAGTCTGAATCAGCGTTCTCCTCCTGTCGCTCCCTCTGGGGTTCCTCCATCAGGTCATGTCCCAAAAATAGCAACGGGCACCGTTTCAAGTGCAAAACCGCCGGCTTCGGGGCTGCAGCCAGCCTGCGAGTGTGAGATTTCTATGGGAATAGTTGGCCACCTTCCAATGAGTGTTTTTTTTTTTTTTTTTTTCTCTTCCTCCCTCCTCCTCCCTCCCATTTTTTTTTTCTCCCCTCCTCCTCCAATGTGACTGGCAGATGAGCTTGCATTTCTGAGCAGCACATGGGATCCACGTGAGTGGCCGGCGTGTAAACACTCACCTTCCCCGCAAACGTAATCACTCGCCTGCTGCCTTCCTACCTTCCCGCCTCGCTTTGGCTATCTTTGTGTCAGCACGGCCAGCGAGGCTCAATAACAACACCGCGTGGCACCAGCGCCCGTGTGCCCAGCACCAATTATCTCAATTGCATCCCCAGATGACTTGTTTTTAAATATTTTTTTTCCCCCCCTCCACCCCCCCCCTTCTATTTCTCACCACAAACCACACAAGCGGAGAGAGTCCTCCTCGCCGAGACGGATCACACGGCGTTATTACAGCCGAGCATCGTGGAAAAGAAAGTAGCTGGGGGAAAAAGTGCAATATGTGAAGGCTGGTGTTGTGTGGAGAGGATGATAATGATACGGACACGCCCCGATGAAGGCCACGCTCGCTGAAATGCATCAGGGGATGTTTTGATCGCCGGGGGTGTCGCGTGTCGTCGTTTTTCTAACGTGGGCGTTGTGAAGCCCCTTAGAGACCGCAACTGATTAAGGGGCTGCACAAATAAACGTGCGCTTCAATTCAGCTTTTCTAAGCCGACATCCTCACTCAAACAAAACACCCAACTCGTGTCATTGCATGAAAACATTTCAGGGGACGAAGCGAACTTAACGTCCCCTTTTTTGTTCCAGGATCTGTCCGGCTCCATCGACGACCTGCCGACCGGGACGGAGGGAGCCCTGAGCCCCGGCGTCAGCACCTCGGGGGTGTCCAGCAGCCAGGGCGAGCAGAGCAACCCCGCCCAGTCGCCGTTCTCGCCCCACACTTCCCCCCACCTGCCGGGCCTGCGCGGGCCCTCGCCGTCACCCGTGGGCTCCCCCGCCAGCGTCACCACCTCGCGCACCGGCCCCCTGTCCCCGGCCGCCGTGCCAGGTAAAGAACGGAAACCGAGAACGAGTCTTGAGGAAGGGTTGATGATGTCTGAATTCGAGGTCTTTTAAAAGTATTAAAATGTCTTATTAGTGGTCGTAGTTTTTCATGCCGCGTCTACTTGTTAGATTAATGCAGAGCAGGGTTAGTCGTACAATATGCATCCTGTCTGTTTTACAACACAATTGGGCTTCGTGTCTCTTAACACTTAATTTCCCGCTGTCCCCTTTTCTTAACCTGCCCATTTACACTTTCACATCTTTTTGTTCAATTGCAAATATGCTGGTTTGCTAGCGTTGTTTCTTTATTTCGCCGTTAAGTCAGACTAAATAAGGCAAACTCTATGCATTGTGTAGTTTGACCTGAAGATGTGAAGATGTGACGGGGTTAATGCAATATGCCAAACATGTTTTGTTCTTGCCACATCTGCTTTAATCAACATAATAACATGTATTGTAAATATATTTGAAACATATATTGGAAACATTGATTTTCCAAGTGTCCTTTTTTCATTTATAGTTTGTAGATCAGCTTTGTTCAGACGGAAAATAGGCAGTTTTTCTTTTTAGGTAGTAGTTAAATTGGTTTGGAGTTCCAGGCAGCATCTCTAAAACCTGCAGACTAAAGTTTCTGAGCCTTGTTGTTGTCGACGTCCCGCAGGTAATCAGATGCCTCCTCGGCCACCGAGCGTCCAGTCGGACACCATCATGCACTCTTCCATCAACCAGTCAGCTATGGCCCAGGACAGGGGTGAGTGTGGAGGTACAAATGGGGGTGCGCGGCTTGAAGAGGCGACGGTGCCGTTGAGGAAAAACCGCTTAAGCCCCCCGTGTGCTCGCTTTTAACCCCAGCGCAGTTGCTCAGTGGCCAACAGTACCAGAGTGTGTTTCTATGTATTCAGCAAATAGGTGTGGAAGTGTCTTTTGTATTGCATCCCTCCCTCGCCTGCAGCTACTCCCCCAGGCCCTTAATACGAATGCGATCTATGTCAACTCGCTGCACTGCTGTGTTTGTAAGGGAGTAAAGAGCGTGGGTCTGCGTTGCTTTTGTTTTACTCCTTTTTTCTTTTTTTTTTAAGCAGTTGCAGATGAAGTGTGTATCTGATGATGTTCTCCTCTCCAACCCTCTCTCCCGGCTCTCCAGTGTACATGCGTAACCCTCAGATGCCTCCTTACGGGTCCCCTGGTCAACCTGGCTCTGCCTTATCTCCACGCCAGTCTTCAGGAGGCCAGATGCACGCCGGGATCGGCCCCTATCCCCAGAACAACTCCATGGGAAACTACGGGCCTCAGGGGGCCCAGTATGGCCCGCAAGGTGAGGGCTCAGGAGGGGGAGAAACTTGGTGGTGGGGTAGCTGGAGAAGTGTTGTCGTAACAGTGGTTTATAAAGCGAAGGGGGTTGTAGAGCGGAGCGTCACGCCGGTTTGTTAGAAATGCTATAAATACTCTGTTTTTGAACGCGTTTACAGTTGTCGTCCTGTGACATTCAGGGTTTTGTAGGTAGCCTAGATTCAGAGAGACTTTGAAGTCTCGTCCCGCAACGTAGATTTATGAAATAGTATCACTTCAATGTGACGTCTCAGACGGTTTCTGTGGGCTTTGAAGAAGTTGCGCTATTAGTCACATCAGCCAACAGCGAGGGCCAGATGATGCCTGCTTCATCAGGCTGCTTGTCAGAGAAGGCAGCGCAGAGGTAAATATAGGGCTGGACTGCTGAAACTCTTATTTGGTCTGGCAGAAATGACTAAGTTCCACCACAGCTTTAGATTAGATTGAAAGGCGTCTTATGAATAAAGACACTCTGATATTGGATATTAGCTTTTACTACAGTGTTGTACTGGACACCAGTTTAAACGTCTGGTAGGACTTAACTATCAGGTGACAGACTATGTAACCCTGACCGTAGCCCAGCCCCAACATCAACCCCGACCCCGTGTTTTGAAACTCTAACCTGACCGTGCTTCTAACCCTATTGTATATTTAGTTTCATTATTCTTTCTATTTTGATCTCATCCAATCTCCTGGAGCATATTTCTCTGAACTGAGCCTCACCGAGGGATTTATATAGGTGTATATAGTCTCCACAGCAGTCATGACAGGTTGATTAACATCTTCAATTTATAGAGGCTGTTTCTCTACCTCTCTTTCTTTCTACCGTTTCTTCTTGCAAACTTTCACTGATCCTCAGTGCAAAACCCCATAACCTAACCCCTAAGATTAAGACCCAAACATTAAATAACTATCACCTGAAACTCATGTAATACTGACATATTTTAGTCACTGGATAGTTGAGTATCAGCGTTGGACTAACTAAATAAAGTGTGACCAAACGTTTCTCCTTCTCCGATCCTTCCAGCTTACCCCAGACAGCCCGGCTACAGTGGGATGCCCAATGCAAACTACCCCGGGGGCCCCGGCATGGGCGGCACTATGAACCCCATGCCCGGTCAGGCCGGCGGGACTCCTTACGTGGCCATACCCCCTGGCAGAATGGGCCCGGGGCAGATGGGCACTCGGCCCTACGGTCCTGCGATGGGCCCCAACATGGCCGGCATGCCTCCTCAGGTGGCGTCTGGGATGTGTCCTCCCCCAGGCATGAACAGGAAGGAGGTTGGCCCCCCCATGCACCAGGGACCCTCCAACTCCATACACACCAGGTGGGTGGCTACCGCTACCGGCTGCATCTGTGTCTCAATGAGACACAAGGGAGTGGTTGACTGTCGAGGGTCATTCACTATCACTGTTGTATGGAGACTACAGTTAAGACTCTCTTGAGCCTGGAGAGGACTCTCTTCATCTTTTAGCGGAATAACAAGTGTGTGTGAGTGAGAGTGAGGCAGTGTGTGCATGGTGGTATGTTTGTATGAGTGTGTGACCCTGAAAAAATGATTGGCTCTTCCTAACTGAGCAAGATGCAGAGTGAGTGGATGGAAGTAGACAAAACACGAACCTAATCGAGAGAGAGAGAGAGACAGTTAGAGCGATGGCCTTTGAGATCAGTGAATCACATCCATCCTCATAAGGAAGCCAGCTCAACCTACAATGGCGGCCTTGACAAATGCTGGAACCATAGGAAGTCAAATGATTTGAGAAGAAGGGAAAGCGGCGCTTTGTAGAGATATAAGATATAAAGAACAGGAAGGCAATTCCTGTACTTCCATACGTTTTACTGTTAATATCATAACATAATCTACAATTTTCAGGTGTTTTAATAGGCTACAGCAGTTTTGCAATGCGTTAACAAACAACCTGTTCCCTTTCCAGGCCACCCGGCTACCCTAACATTTCTCAGGGCATGATGGGAGCAGGCTCCCCGTACGGCCCTGGCATGAACAGCATGCAGAGGCATGATGAACCAGGGAGGGCCAGGGCCATACCCCATGGGAGCCAACATAGCCAACAACACCCCCGGTGAGTGACCGCCACATAACAGCCCTGCTCAGGCTATTATGGTATCGACTTTGACTTTGTGTCCATAAAATAGTTTTATAGATTGGTAATGTGTTTTTTTTATTTTATCCCCTCTTCTTATCACCTCCTAACTCCCAGGAATGGCTCCCAGTCCAGAGTTTGGCATGGACAAGATTAACCCTGCCCAGAAGATGAACAACAAAGTTGAAGGGACTCCCAAGCCGGAAACCAAAAAGGTAAAAGTATGTATATCGGGATTTTTCTTGGGTTTTCCGGTCAACTTCTATATCTGGTCAGCTTTCCGAGTCCTGTTTTACAACCTCCTGTCTCCTGCCCTGCAGAAATCGAGCTCTTCCACCATCACCAACGAGAAGATCACTCGTCTGTACGAGCTCGGCCCAGAGCCAGAGAGGAAGATGTGGGTGGACCGATACCTGGCTTTCGCTGAGGAGAAAGCCATGGGCATGAACAACCTGCCCGCCGTTGGCCGGAAGCCTCTCGACCTCTTCAGGCTCTACGTGTCCGTTAAGGAGATCGGCGGTCTTACCCAGGTACAGCTGGATTATCTCATTTTTTTCGGTAATCTCCAGTCGCGAGCCGTTATTCTGCGTTACCGCAGAGCAGAGCGGACGGCGCCGCGACGGTTATGTGGTTGTTGCGTACAGCTTTGTGAGCCTCCTCCTTCCCTTCCACCAGGTGAATAAGAACAAGAAGTGGCGGGAGCTGGCCACCAACCTGAACGTGGGCACGTCGAGCAGCGCTGCCAGTTCGCTGAAGAAACAGTACATCCAGTGTTTGTACGCCTTTGAGTGCAAGATCGAACGCGGCGAGGACCCGCCCCCGGACTTCTTCAACACGGACGCCAAAAAGAACCAGCCCAAGATCCAGCCTCCCAGCCCAGGTGAGCGCTGGAGCCCTCCCACGTTCAAAACTCAGTTACATATCGGATTACACTCAAATAGAATGAATGAAAGTTCATTTCATTTTCCCCCTCTCTCCCCTGGGTGCAATGAGGTTTCCCTGCAATTTATCACACTCTGCTCGCCTCACATCATCTGCTTATAAACCAGTGTGTTTTATTGTATCCTATTAATTGCGATGTTAAAAGGCAATCTTACACCATCGTTTGTCATCTCCTGTAAGAGCTGCCATCCTCTATAAATCACCGCTCTTTTGGCTTGTGGCGTCGTATCCGTAAATGACAGCGGCTGTAAGACACAGAAGTGCGCCGCGTTCCCCGGACAGTTTCACGAGCGTATCTCTGGGGGGAATTCTCCCTGGCATTTGCCAAAGACGCGCCGATCGACTCGTCCTTTTCTGACTCCCCATTGGTCTTTGGGCTGGGTGCCGACGCCCCCGGCATGCCAATGCTGGAATGAACTTTGGATGTTGGTTCTCAACTCTATGAAATGCCGTCGGCCCAGTGTGTGTGTGTAAACTGGCAGTGTGTCATACCAGAGGTGAGGGGTGTGGGGGGGGTGGGGGGGGGAGTAGGGGGAGTCTTGGGACTGTGTTGTCGCCTGGAAGCTGTTTGTTTTGGAGGGACTCCTCTCATATCCATAGCTGCCAGGCTGTGCCAGGACCAGCCACGTGCTGCTTCAGCTGGCCGAGACCCAGGCTGTCAGACGCGGGGCACTGAGTCAGCGCCGGGGCGGTTGGTGGGGTGGGGGTTGGGGGTTACAGGAGGCGTCAGGGAGCTTGTCAGCTGGCATCACCCCTCCAGTATGAAGGAAGAGTGAGTAGGGGTGTGGGGGGTGGGGGGGGGTGATCTGGCGATAGTGATGCCCCAATCAGTAGCATGTCCTCCCTGCCTGGTGCCTGGCCCTGGGCTACAGAGGCAGCGCTCCCTGGAGATTAGTGCTGAGCCAGAAATGATGAATAGGGGGGAAAAGGCTTGTGTGTGTGTGTGTGTGTGTGTGTGTGTGTAAAAGTCACACGCTTTTTTCTCTCTCTCTCTCTCCCTCGCTCTACCACGGTATCCTTTTTTTTCCGCCTTCACGAGATCCCCGCCCCCTTCACCCCCCCTTTCCTCTCATCTGTAGTAGAGGGAAATCCTTGCCCAGAGGGAGGGGGGAGGGGGAGCCGGTTGGTGTGTGTGTCTTAGTGAGAGAGGGTGATGTGAGAAAATGTGAATAAATGTGACCTGCCGGTGACCTCGGTGTGTGTGTGTGTGTGTGTGTGTGTGTGTGTGTGCCAGCTTAATGAATGGGAACACGTGAGTCATCAGACTGGCGTGCGAAGTCCTGTGCTCAGGTTAAGGATGAGCGGTGCCACACACACACACACACACGCGCCACAAACAAGCTATCACTCACTCTCACACATGCACAACTCCCTCTCTCTCTCCTTGGCTGTCTCTTCTCTCTATAGGTCAGACAGTAATCTGTCAGAGTCGGGGGTTCAGATCATTGTTTCCTGGTGACTCCCAGAGCCGGCGGTGGTGGGTTGGGTGGGGTGGGGGGGTGGGGGGGTTGGCATGCTGTGATGAGCTGAAGGATTCAACACTCGCCGGCTGTGTGCTCAAAAGGCAGTCAGCTTGACACAAACTGTGCTCCTCCATGCAGCTCTCAGGAATTTCTTAATGGGATTTAGAATTGCCAAAAGCGGCAGCGAGCCCCCAGCAGCTCGCGGCCCATCCAACCACAAGGATATCCCACCTCAGTATCAACTAACAACTGCCCCCTTTATCTCCCCTGTTAGATCAACTCTCCCCCTTTTTTATCCCCGGAGTGGAGGGGGGGCATTGAATCCTATCCTCGGGCGTTGGATTCTTGGAATTCTTGGAATTCTTCTGACCCTTTTGAATATTGCAAGCTGCAGGTTTTGGTGTTTTTTCTGTATTCAGTGTGTCTGTATGCTCTTGTGTTGCAGCGGGCTCTGGATCTCTCCAAGGCCCCCAGACTCCCCAGTCCACCAGTAGTTCGATGGCAGAGGGGGGAGACCTGAAGCCCCCCACCCCCGCCTCCACCCCGCACACCCAGATGCCCCCGATGCCCGGCGTCAGGTACGAGTTAGGAGCCGCAGTACCACGTCTCGCATGGTTTTGTTTCTCATAACAATGGTAGCAATATTAGGAATAATGACGATGATAAGATAAAACTTGAACGATCCACGCCATGAAATTGGGTCACTGCAGCAGAAAATAGTAAAAGCATACAGCAGTGATGTGCAGAATATATGTATCTTACGAGCCTCGTTCCCCGGTCTAGGAGTAGCGTGAATCTGCAGGACCCGTTTGCTGATGGCGGAGACCCGGCGTTTTCCAGAAGGAATGCCATGACTCCCACCTCTCAGAACTTCCAGCCCGGGATGGGTGGGCCGGAGATGATGGGCCGGATGGGTCCCTACGAGCCCAACAAGGACCCATTTGGTGGCATGAGGAAAGGTGAGGGCCGATTTTAATAGCTCACCTGTGGAAAATACTGCGAGTTCTCACTTTGAGCTCAATCTAAATCTATTGTGTCCATGATGTTTCGTTTAGCTGGAGAGCAGTTCATGACCCCAGGCCCCAACAGTGGAATAGGGGAACAGTATAACAGAGGCCCACCAGGTCCTATGGGCAACATGCAGATGGGCCAGAGACAACAGTACCCCTATGGACCGGGATATGACCGCAGGTAGGTTGCCTGAAAAGCCTATCTTATCAAGACAGTGTTACAATGTACTTTACAAGATAAATAAAATGGAACCAATAAATAAAAATAGGAAATAGGAACAAATTGGTAAATAAAAAGGGTGCGTGTGGGTGGGTAAAAGGTGAGGATACCTATTTTAGTGTTCAGTTGAATGAAGGCTAGATATCCCTGACTTGTTTCTGTGTGTAACAGTTACATTTTCTTTAGTATACCAATATGACGTGGGCAGCCAGTGGAGCGAAATCAACTGATCACCGTTGTTTGTTGCGCTTACAGACAGGAGCCAGGCATAGGCCCCGATGGCAGCATGGGACCAGGAGCTCCCCAGCCCAACCTGATGCCTTCTGGACCCGACGCAGGGATTTACTCGCCCAGTCGCCCTCCACAGCAGCAGCGGTCAGTACCGTTCACCTTAGATCATGCAACAGTATGATTAGCTTTTATTATGGGCATTGGTGATCATGTTGAGTGTGTGCAGGATTATTAAGATTTTATTTTTTCCTATCAGAATGTGGAAGAAGAAATGTGTGAACTGTTGTTTTTTTGGTTTGTTTGCAGGCATGAGTCCTATGCTAATCAGTACCCTGGCCAAGGAGCTCCCCCTGGTGGCCCATACCCAAATCAGCAGCCAGCAATGTATCCGCAGCAACAACCGGTAAGAAGATTTTGTTTGTTGGTCGTTGTGTTCCTCTAGTATATGTTTCATTGACTTAAAGTAAATTTCACAATACATATGTTACTATCTGTGCTGGCTATATAATTCAAATTATTACGGTAGATCATGTAAAAGTGATCCGTTGTTATTGATAATGTTGAATGTTGTTGTCTGACAGAACTATAAGCGGCCTGTAGATGGAGGCTATGGCCCTCCTGCCAAGCGTCATGAGGGAGAAATGTACAACGTCCCCTACAGCAGTCAGCCACAGCCAGGACCTCAGTCCTCAGGGCCCCAGGGCCAACAGGACATGTACAACCAGTACAACGCCTTCCCTGGAGGGGAGCGCAGACCACCAGGTCCACAGAACCAATTTCCCTTCCCCTTCAGCCGGGACCGAGGTCCAGCCTCTGGAGGGCCCAACTCCCAGTCCCCCATGCCTCCCCAGATGATGGGAAGCCCTATGCCTTCTGGTCCTGATGGCCCCCAGGGCCCCATGTGGCAGGGCCGCAATGAGATGGGCTACCCCAACTATCCCAACCGACAGGGCCCCCCTGTACCAGGCCAGGGCCCCGGATACCATGGCATGAATCGCTCTGAGGAGATGATGCCGTCAGACCAGCGAATGAATCACGAGGGTCAGTGGCCTGGACACGTCAACCAGCGGCAGCCCCCGTACGGCCCCGGTGGCTCTGGACCACCCATGTCCAGACCCCTGCCATCCAACTACCAGACCTCCCAGAACCACATTCCCCAGGTGTCGAGCCCAGCGCCCATGCCCCGGCCCATGGAAAGCAGGACGTCGCCCAGCAAGTCGCCCTACATGCACTCGGCCATCAAGATGCAGAAAGCCGGACCCCCGGTGCCCGCTTCTCACATTGGCCAGGCCCCCGTGCAGCCACCCCTGATCAGGCGGGACGTTGCCTTTCCACCTGGCTCCGTGGAGGCCAGCCAACCCCACCTTAAGCCCCGCCGGCGGCTCACCATGAAAGACATTGGTACAGAACTCTCATCTGTCGTCTTCAAATGAAATCACCGATTATGATAAAGTAGCTCAGTTATGCACCTTCGTTATCCATCTTCATCCTCTTTTTGTCTTTTCACAGGCACTCCTGAGGCTTGGAGAGTGATGATGTCGCTGAAGTCAGGCTTACTAGCTGAAAGCACATGGGCCTTGGACACCATTAATATTCTACTGTATGATGACAACACCATTGCTACTTTTAACCTTTGCCAGGTATGTTTAATAAACCTGCATCCAATAAAATATTTGTAAGCATGAGTGAAACTGATTCATGAAGGTAGAGAAATGTTAAATGATTAATTATGGGATTGAGTTGACCTTTTTAAAAACTGTTTCTCAGCTACCTGGATTCCTGGAGCTGGTGGTGGAGTACTTCAGACGTTGCCTCATTGAGATCTTCGGCATCCTGAAGGAGTACGAAGTCGGAGACCCCGGCCAGTGCACCCTCATAGACCCCAACGCTGCTGACGAGGATGGCTCTGACAACGAAATCCCAATGCCTGAGGTAGAGGACATGGACACTGATGAAGAGGAGGATGAGGAGGATGAGGAAGAGAAGGCTAATCCGGACCCATCGTCACTGGTCCAGGTGAAACAGGAAGAGGAGAACTCCCAGAACGACAAGTCTGATGAGGAAGACGAGAGGGAAGGGGAGTCTTCCGCCAAGGAACCCAGCACCTCCACCTCAGGGTCGGTCCAGGACCCCACCCCTCCCTCGGAGAAGCCCAAGCAGGCCAGCAAGTTTGATAAACTCCCCATCAAGGTGGTGCGAAAGAAGAATCCCTTCTTGGCAAACTGCTCCTCCAAGTTTGGGCAGCGGCAGAGCTTCGACAGCGGCCTGATACACTGGAGCATAGGCGGCGGCGACACTACCGAACACATCCAGACCCACTTCGAAAGCCGGACGGACCATCTCAAGCAGCGGAAACGAACGCCAGCGGCCACCGAGAGCCGCAAAAAGATCCAAGTCCATGACACGGTGACAGAAAACCCAGAGAAAACCAAGGCCAAAGGGGAGGAAAAACCGCAACAGCCCCAATCTTCTGAACCTCAGAAGTCTCCCACGGAGAAGACTCCTCCTCCTCCTCCTCTTCCTGTTGGTGCGCCAGTCACTGCCACCATTGATGATGTGCTGTCCGCCCGCCCAGGATCAGTCACCGAGGAAGTGGTTCGCGGCGGCGCCGAGGAGCAGAAGGAGAACGGCAAGTACCTGTTCAGCATCAACCCTGACCTGCACATTCGCCGCAACATCAAGATACTGGAGGACGAGCCGCATAGCAAGGACGAGACGCCGCTCAGCACGCTCTCGGACTGGCAGGACTCGCTGGCTCGCCGCTGCATCTGCGTTTCCAACATCGTCCGCAGCCTCTCCTTCATCCCCGGGAATGACCTGGAGATGTCAAAACACCCAGGCCTCCTACTGCTGCTGGGTCGTCTGGTGCTGCTCCACCACAAGCACCCTGAACGCAAACAGGCACCGGTCACGTACGAGAAGGAGGAAGAGGAGGATGAAGGCGTGAGCTGCGAGAGGGACGAGTGGTGGTGGGACTGCCTTGAGGTGTTAAGGGAGAACTGCCTGGTCACTCTGGCGAACATTTCAGGCCAGTTGGACCTTTCAATCTACCCAGAGAGTATATGCCTGCCACTGCTGGATGGCTTGCTCCACTGGGCTGTCTGCCCTTCAGCGGAGGCCCTGGACCCCTTCCCCACGCTGGGGCCCCATGGCTCACTTTCCCCCCAGAGACTGGTCCTCGAGACCCTTAGCAAGCTCAGCATCCAGGATAACAACGTCGACCTCATTCTGGCAACGCCGCCGTTCAGCCGCCTGGAGAAGCTCTACGGCTTGCTGGTGCGCCTAGTCGGCGAGCGCAAAGTGGCCGTCTGCCGGGAAATGGCGGTCGTCCTGTTGGCGAACCTGGCCCAGGGCGACAGCCTGGCAGCCCGGGCCATCGCCGTGCAGAAAGGCAGTGTGGGTAACCTGCTGGGCTTCCTGGAGGACAGCCTAGCAGCCACGCAGTACCAGCAAAGCCAGAGCTCCCTGCTACACATGCAGGGCGCCCCCCACTTTGAGCCAACCAGTGTGGACATGATGCGGCGGGCGGCCCGGGCCCTCCACGCCCTCGCCAAGGTGGAGGAAAACCACTCAGAGTTCACTTTGTACGAGTCGCGGCTACTGGACATCTCTGTGTCCCCCCTTATGAACTCTCTGGTGTCCCATGTGATCTGTGATGTACTGTTTCTGATCGGCCAGTCATGACAGCTGTGGGGGGTTTCAGCTCCGCCTCTTTTCGTTCCCCCTCCCCCTTTTTTGTTTTTTGTGTGTCTGTTGCGTGTGAGTGAAGAGAACTAAGCAAAACTGACTGTCCTATTTTTTTTTTTTATTTATGCAAAATCACCTCGGATTCCACTGTCTTTCTGCCCCTGCTTCTCACTAAAGGAAGGAATATCATGAAGTAGCTGTGGATTTTAAAAAGTCTGAAAAAGAAAGACACTGGCAAGAAGAGCATATTGGGACCCAGGCCTAGGAGAGAGTTGCGCTGCCCCGCGGAAAAAGGACTTGTTTTTTAATGAAAAGAAAAACCTTCAGAAAAAAGAAAAACAAAAAACTGTAACCAAAGTTGCTGTCTCGTTTACAGTGAATTTGGGGGATATATGTGCCCGCTTTCTCCCTTGGGGGGGGTTGGCAGGGGGAAGAGGGCATGGACAAAACAATATTTTGGTTCATGTTTGGAGGCTAAATAGACTCATGGACTCTGGTGTGGTATAATTGCTGTAACTTGGATACTATATACTCAGCCCCACAGGAACCACATTATTGGCTGTGAACAGACATCTGTCATGGGAGGCCTGTGCAGTAGATTGTAGGACTTTTTTCTGTACTGTACACCTTAACAACTGTAAACATACTGTAATAATACTGTTTCACACTGAGATACGCTGGCTTGGCAGCAAACTGTAGTTTTTAAAAACAATTTTAGTTAATGTTGAGAGAGAAAACGGCTTTCCCCCCAAAGTATCGTGAACCTACAACACCCCGACCTCTTCTCTTTGTCCCTTGATTGTATGACTTGACCCTTATAAAAAAAGTCACCTCTTAGGACTGGTCCTCGACTCTAGATGCAGTCCAAGCTGCAGTGTATATATGATGTTGTACATTACACCTCTCTCTCTCTATCTCTCTCTCTCTCTTTCTCTTTCTCACCTTCTGTTGCTCTTCACCATTTTTAATCTTTGATGAATTACATGTTCAAATGACGACCCCCCCCCCCCCCATTATTTCGGCGCCTCACCCTGCTCGTATCATGCTAAAGGGTCTTTAGCTGCTGTCCAACGCAACCCAGTTCAATTTTTAGTTTGTCTCCAGTCCGGGTGTTGACAATATAACAAAAATCATGTCTGCGGTTCCATTTGAGCTCCTTCAGAAATGACAAACTAGACCTTGATGAAGAAACCATTTGAATTTTTTTTTTTTTCCAGTGATGCGGATTCTGCATATTTGTATTTCAGACAATGTAGCTAAAAACTTGATGTAAATTCCTCTTTTTTCCTTTTTTTGGCTTAATGAATATCATTTATTCAGTATGAAATCTTTATACTATATGTTCCACGTGTTAAGAATAAATGTACATTAAATCTTCGTAAGACGTTTGCTGTGGATTTATTCATTATTCCGCTCATACATGATACATGACGGTTTTTAGGTCATGGCAACAGTAAATTAAAAGTCCCGAATTTTTCATTCAACTCACACTTCAGTGACAATTTGATGCGTCTAAAGCAGCATCCAGCATGTTTTACTGAGGGTGTTGATATAGACACATGCATGGATAGACACAACACACTCACACAGCTCTGTTGAGGATGCTGCTTTATCAAATGCACAGCCATGTTTTCCATCCATGCACTGATTGACATCTCACCCCAGCGTTGCCTGTCTTTGTCCCTGGATCATACATACTGATATTTACATGCATATTTACATTATTGGAGAAAGGTGAACAGGCTAGCGGGTCTGCTTGGTGCATACAGATAAGAGTTTTCATCCACTGAGGGTGAAAAACAGAATATTGACTCAATTCTGATTTTTCAGCAAAGCTGCGCTCAGTTGTCAACACAAATCGGCAGGGAGAAGAATTCATTTTAGAGGTGCTGGTAAATAAGTGCAGACTTCTGTCTCATAATCCCTGATGTTAAAATCTTCATCTTCAAATATCTATCGACATTGACAGTCAAAAAAGTTTGACATGCTTATGATGAACACTGAGCCAAGTTTAATTTCATTTGGAAAATTACACAATTGACTTTCCATTGCACAAAGCACAAAAACAAGATCATAGGACATGCATGGCATTAGCTTAATACTAATACTTACTAACTTAATACGGGGCACTTTTCACTTTGTTTCAAAGTAATGGGGTGACATCACTTCAACATTGCTTTGGCAGGACAGGTTTCATAACGTGGGACTGGATAATTTTCATTGTTTGGCTGTTGTGGGTGCTGACCACATAATGGGATACAACTAAAAGTTGAATTTATGTTCAAGCTCTTTTATTACATTTTTGTGTTGCGATAAACTTTGGCTCAAAGTCCACTGGCTCATTTTACATCTGTCAGTCATATTATTCACTAGTGACTGTAGTATTTTTATTGTACCATTGCGCTCTCTAGTGGTCACTTGAAGGTAATGGTACAGCAGGCCAGACCATGAAAAAATATTGAAAATCCTTAAATTTATATTTCAGAAATTCCAATACCAATGAATTACGCAGGCATATACTATGGAAGTCACTATAAATCAATGTTATATGTCGATACGGGCATATAACATGCGTTGGAAAGGCATGTTAAAGCACTTAGATACTTTAGCTGACACAAACATTTAGCATTCATTAAAACTGTCAAAGATTTGGATTTTGGTATTTATTTGTCTTTTAGCCCAAAGAGACTGCAGAAGGTCAGAACAATAAAAAATGATTTATGTACGTTTAAAAAATAAATGGTAAAAGACCATAAATTGAACTATTAAAGCTGATGAAAGTATTCAGTGATACGGGACATGATATGCTAAATAGTGTGTGGCAAACATAAAACTACATGTTTATTATACAGAAATCATATCCAAATTCTGAAATTAAATAATTAATTCCTTTCATATATTGCCATTTTCGGATATGCACAGATTTCTAGAATCACTAGTTTAGGCGCAACATTTGAACGTCGGTTAGCCAGCCGGGGACAAACACCAAGCAGCTATGGACATTACATTTTCAACACAAGAGTGTGTTTCCAAAAAGAAAGGACAGAAAAGACCAGGAGGAAAAGGTGGCTAAGCTCTTGGATGTGTTTTTTTTAAAAGCAGTCGCCTGCCGCCAGACGGTTCCTCCAGCAGCAGCAGAGCAGCAGCAGCCGTGATACCGATGCAAGGACTTGTAGCAGTTGAAAGTCGTCACCACTGCTGCACCCATCGAGGTCGAAATCTTGTAGGTAGGATAGCAAGCTAGATATAGGCTTAAATAATCGTAGGCTACTTTTTGATATAAATTACAAGTTCCATTACAAGTTAGATATAAATTATGGTGGGTTTACTAGGCTATAAAGTTAGGTAAATTATAATAGCTACAAGCTAGTTAAGATGGGGGATTTGATGGCCGCCGTGCCAGCCTGTTAGAGAGTTGGGTGGTGGAGCGCCTGTCTCATTGTGTGTGTGGCAAAGCTGCTGCCCCACATACAGGAGTCCTGTATTGTGTGCCGCCGTGCCAAACCAGGCCTCTTTTGAGTTGTTTGGCCTTCTGTGGTGTTCCTCTGTTATTGACGCAAGACGTAGCCTGTTTCTATTCATAAGTGGCATGAGCTATAGGGTAGTTATGTGACCGTCCCAGCTATAGTTAGTTGATTAGTTGACTTAATGATTTGATTCTCTGACCGTCCTTGACCTCAATCCCTACTTTCCCAAGAAGTAACTAGTCTGACTGTAAAATCCACCATATTGGTAACATTTCTAGCCTATCTACGTGCCCTGTGTGTGTGTGTGTGTAGTTGGGTCCCTCATAAGTAGCGTGAACTGGGGCCCCTTATAACTACCATACTCTGCTGCGTGAGGGGCTCACCCTGTCCAAGGGCGACAGGAGGAACCAACCTGCTCAGGCTGGGTCCTCGGGCTTCTTGCTGAGTGAAGAGTATGTTGAAAGTCTACTATAATGGGGGGGAAACAGTCGCACCAACAACTAACAAGGTGTTGCTACGTTTTTATGTCTCTTGCTCTACAGCTACAATTACTTTGTCCACTTCAGAAATTAACACTGGAAACAGTTTCTTTCATCAAACTGGGATGCAGATCTGGTCCGCCACCAAGTAAAATGTTGCCATAAACATAGCATGTGAGCTCAGGTGCTTTGTGTTTTGTTGTTGCAGCAGCTAATAGTGGTAGGATACGGTAGGGGGAAAAAATAGAAGCAGAATAAAAAGACAAACAAAAACAATAAAAGTGATAGTGAGTTTGGGGGCCTGCCTCTTAGCTGTTTTGACCTTGAGTGAACCTACCATCACTGCTGCTGCTCCAGAGTCTTTCACTTTCCATAGGGTGCTTAATGGAAAGACTATTATCTTGGTAGGTATGTTGCGCGCTCTGATGCACAGAAAGTTGAAATAGAAACCAGGGACAGCGGCCACACTAAAACTTGGGATCGCACCTAGGCACGAGATCAAACTCCATCATAAACGTATGCTCCAGACGGCGGCTCACATTTAAGAGGAGCCACAGCAGAGTATGAAGAGCTCGCTGGAAATGACACTGATCAGCCATAACAGTAAAACCACCTGCCTAATATTATGTAGGTCCTCCCTTTTTGCAGTGTGGCAGGGCGCATTATCCTGCTGAAAGAGACCACTGCCATCAGGGAATACCGTTGCTATGAAGGGGTGTACTTGGTCTGCAACAATGTTTAGGTAGGTGATACGTGTCAAAGTAACATCAACATGAATGCCAGGACCCAAGGTTTCCCAGCAGAACATTGCCCAGAGCATCACACTGCCTCCGGCCGCTTTCATTCTTCCCATAGTGCATCCTGGTGGCATCTCTTCCCCAGGTAAACGACGCACATGCACTCGGCCGTCCACATGATGTAAAAGAAAACGTGATTCATCAGACCAGGCCACCTTCTTCCATTGCTCCATGGTCCAGTTCTGACGCTCACGTGTCCATTGTAGGTGCTTTCGGCGGTGGACAGGGGTCAGCATGGGCACCATGACCGGTCTGCGGCTACGCAGCCCCATACACAGCAAGCTGTGATGCACTGTGTGTTCTGACACCTTTCTATCATAGCCAGCATGAACTTTTTCAGCAATTTGTGCTACAGTAGCTCTTCTGTGGGATCGGACCAGAGGGGCTAGCCTTCGCGCCCCAAGCACATCAATGAGCCTTGGGCGCCCATGACCCTGTCGCCGGTTCACCGGTTGTCCTTCCTTGGACCACTTAGGTACTCACCACTGCATACCGGGAACACCCCCACAAGACCTGCCGTTTTGGAGATGCTCTGACCCAGTCGTCTAGCCATCACTATTTGGCCCTTGTCAAAGTTGCTCAGATGCTTACGCTTGCCAATTTTTCCTGCTTCCAACACATCAACTTCAAGAACTGACTGTTCACTGGTTGACAGGTGCCATTGTAATGAGATAATCGATGTTATTCACTTCACCTGTCAGTGGTTTTAATGTTGTGGCTGATCGGTGTAAGTGTTCCACTGTGGGTTTGTCATCAACCCAACGTGTCCCACATCTAGCGTCGGAATCTCTCTGGACCGGAAAGCCCCACACATCACTGCACAACCTGCCCGTGTCCTTCTATAGCTGCAAGGACTGAAGGACTAAAAATACATCACTCTTTAATAAAGCAGATGGCCCGTACACACTCAGTACCAACCATGAATAATACTTCCAAGTAAGCAAATGGGCATAACAACTAAACAGGACCACCACCTGGAGTGCGTTCGATGTTTCAGTGCAGCAGACTGGGAGAAGATGAAATGAAAGTGGGACAGCTTCTTCTTTCAGTACTCCCTCCACGCCTGGTGCACAAAGAGACCACATACTACAATCAGCTTCAATACTGTTCAGCAGCACCCACAAGCAGTCTTGGGTGGGTAAGAAATAGTGTCAAACTTAGAGAATTATACATGAAGCCTTGTTCATTTTATTTTATCAGTTCAGTTCTATCAATGACATATTTTGACAAATACAGAAAAATAAAAATCACAAAATTTATAGTCTAATGTATAATTCATCACCACATTCATTTTGAGATTTTAGGATAATTACCATACACAAATGAGACCATGGCAGAAAACACTGGCAGCCTCTACTGTGTGCAACCGGGTCAGATTTGGTGGGAAGTCTGCTGGAAGAGGGCGCTGTTCTTCCAGCACTAACAGAGCTACAGCTTCCAGAGCTCGGCAGGAAGCATCGAGGCTTATGGGAAATGTGGTCTTTAATTTTTGAAAAACAAACACAAAAAAAAATGTACAACTGGTGTGAGATAAGACACTGCCAATCAGCTTGACCATGGTTTCCTTTGCTATGGTCACCACAAGGTATCACAATTTGACCATGATATATGGATGTTTGATGTGCAGCCTCCTGTAATTCAAAGGCTCATCATTGTCACAAGGCTTATGTAACTGTTAACGCAACGGCACCTCACCTTCAGTGCACCGGGAGAATAAAACGCTACCCATCATTCTACATATACATTCAATAGCATCTAAATCCATTTCATCCACATCGAATACAGTGTAGTGAGTTGAACATATTGAATATTTACTTTATACATTTTCCTTAGACTGACGGCCCACAGAAATTTGTAAGCAGAGTACACACCGTCCACATTTGACTGACTGACCCAGCGAGCGCAAGTGGTATCGCACCATCAAATATACGGTACCCTTGGAGTCTCCTGATGCAGCGCACCACAGGTCCTCTCAGGTCAGCTATCTCTCGTGTGTGTGTCAGACTTTCCTTGCCAAACTGCCCTTTTGCATCCAGGAGCTGTGGTGTAGCCAGAGTGACTGTGATATCTGCCAGTACGTCTTTGATAAGTAAGCCCCTGGCCGCCATAACCTCATCCCCCTCTTCTAGGAGATCCAGAATCTCTGACTGTTTGGTAATTTCTTGTCTGAGGTGAGGTGAGGAATCTCCTGCGATGCGTCCTCCAGGCGATCTCCCACCGTCAAAGCCTTCCCTGCATAGCCGTGGTCCACTTTTGAAATGTCCGCAGGCTGGCTGCATGACAGGAAGAAAAACAGAGGTGTTGAAGGTTATTCCATGCAGTGCTTCCAATGAGGCCTGAAGTTCGAGGTACAAAGGTACAAAGGTACAACCACTTCCGTCCTGTGTTATAATACCTGTGTATTTTGCTACTTTTAGTATTCATTTGGTTCCAACTGAAGATAGTTGGAACCGACCCCTTTTTCAATTTGACACTCCCAGCTTGTGTTTTGAAGATGCGGTCTTCAGTGAAGTGTTTGGAACACACCCTTTTACTTGGCGTGACCTGTGTGAGACATGACATATAAGATAGAACATTGCTTTAATAGTTGAATACTCAAACAAGCTACATATTGTATAGAAACATACTCGATTGTTTTCCACGTTACTTAATTCATAGGCCTAACGTTACTACTCCAAGTCTTATTACATTCAGCATATTAGGAATCATAAATGGAACTTCTGAAATAGTTATGGAAGAAATGACAAAACAGAACTACCTGATAGATAGATAGATAGATAGATAGATAGATAGATTCAATTTTAAAATAAGCGAAACACCGAGCTGTTTTGTCGCAATAACTTTGAACTTTGTATATTAAGGATATCACATATTAGCAATATATGACGCTGATATAAACATGTACTGTATGAGCAAGCAAACGGACTATTTGTGTTTGCGGAAGGAGCCATGTTTTCATGCTTGCGTTAATTGTCTACAGTGCCGTTTCCATGGACACGACGCGAATAAACATGGCGGCACAGACGCCCATAGCGGTTTAAACTCTTGTCCGGTGCGTATTTCAAAGGTGGCTTCTAAACGATGAAAATAGCAGTTAGAAGATTATTTATTCAGTTTGTCAGAGGAAAAACAACTAACCTATTACGAACACCGGCATTTGCTGAACATAATGAAAATAAATGCAGATGTGCTTCAACTTGTATTGACTGCCTGTCCACGAGTGCCGGAGCAACATTTCACGTCACATTCACATCTACATCTAGACGCCTCGAATCACGTCTTCTGTTAGATCTGTCTTTGGGCTCAGATCACCCCAATCAGTGGTAATGTTGAATAGTGATGAACTAGATTACAGGCATCACGTGTTATGTTGTTTCAGACAACTGCTGAGGATATTGTGGATTTTCAAGATCAGGTCAGTGATCCGTATAACGGTACCGTTTGTTGCAAGGTGTTGATGAAATGTTAATACAGTATCTTAAAACCAAATTGATGGTTTAAGTCATGTATAAACGAGAATGTGTGATATTTTCACATCTGCTTAAATTGCAGTTCTCGTCCATCCTCCGTATTACATGCGGTTTTGTTTACTTCCGCAGTAGCAAGTAGCGCCGCCTGATATGACACGTGACTATGACGTCATTCACTCTGGCTTGGGGCAGAGGTGTTTGAATTTGTACGTTATCATCCATGCTACTGCCTTTCCCGCTTGCATGTCTGGATCACCTACATGTAGAATATTTACCTAAATGTCATTCTCAAATTAATTTTGATAGCATAGTATAATGGCTAATGATGGCTAATGGCTAATCTGAACTCTGCAGTATATACTCAGATCACATATTCTGACAGCCACCAAATTCGGCCTATCAGTGCTTTGCTACGTACAAATATATGGTATGTTTTACGATGAGATGAGGCGGGCCTTAACCAAAACAGGAGGACTGCGTCACTCTGAATTACTCTACTTGTTCATACGTGAACAAATACATACAGTCCACATGCTGTCCAGTCCCACGGCGCCTAGCTAGTGTGGTACAGTGGCACACTGCTACCTCACAGTAAAAAAGGTCCTGGGTTCCATTCCCGCCTGGGGCACTATTGACTCTGGGATGCCCAGGTGGGTTATCTGCCGGGCCTCTGTGTGGAGCTTACATGTTCTCCCTGTGCTCACATGGGTGCTCTTCCACAATAAAGGACCCCCAATTGGAAAAAGAAGTTTGCCATGTCCTGTCCCTGACGTGGACTGAACATCTGGAGCTGTTGGCCCCCGGGCACCAACACAGAGGGCTGCCCCTGGAGGGGCAGCGTAAAACAGGACGGGATAAATGCAGAGGACAAATTTCCACAGCTACCCTCCCTGCATGCACGTGCTGACTGCATGCAGTGTGACACCCAAAAAAAAAAAAAAAAAAATTGTGTTCTAGGTGTGCAGCATCAGCTGTTTGTAGCATAAGTTCCTACAGTCCTGGAATAATCATTTCACATTGAAGTGACTTCCAACCTTTTTTTTTTTGAAACTTACTTTTGCACCTTTTTGCCGATGTGGTTTCCAAAACATTTTTTTTTTTTATCATCCTTCACATTTAACAGCTACATTCCTATGGTAGTTTTTACAATTTGAATATATTAGGCAACAATTTGGTTACATGTGAAGAGTGTTAGTTGTATTGCACAACTGTATTTTTACTGCAATAAAAGTGCTTTCCAACATTAAGATTTGAACTTCAGATTCATCAAAAGAAACACTGAACTTAAGCTGAAGAGGTTCTGTCTATTTCATGATTTTTTTTAAAGGCCACAGATTACAGAAAATGTGACCTACAGATTGTTTTTTTTAGTGGCCCTTCGTAAAAGACAGTAGGGCTTCAAGCCCTACTGTCAAGGCTAGAGTTCATAAAAAGTGGCTTCCTTTTGAAATAAATTAGGTCAATAGAGCATCTCTATATTGTTAGAGCAGAATTTAAATAGTTCTCAAGAGGGCCACCTTGAACATTACCTACAGAATTAAATGTTTCTAAAGCAAACACATTGGGTGCCCAGCCACAATTTTACAATGATCACTCAAGACAAAGACTCCATTGAAGTTTGTAGGACTGCCAAACTTCAAGTTAGGCCCCTGTGATGCCATCTCAGCCTATTAATGTAATGGGGCCATCTTTACACAGCACCAGAAAACTAAATGTCCATATTTCCCCAAACCGAGCTAGTCATGCAAAACCCTACAGTAGCAGACGAGCAGTGTCTGAGGAATATATTGAAGTGGAGTACATTTTTGAAAAGAAACAAAAAACCCTCAAGACACTAATCAATTTGTTTCTCAGTTGACTCCAGCAACTCCTGATGTAAGTGTGTCAGTATAATGACATCATTGATCCCATTAATATTGTTTCAGATTCTCTTGCATTGCAAGCCCATTTCTTAAAGACGCTCACTGAATTTAAATAGTCCATGCTACAAAGTCAGCCAGACAATGTTGTAGGGCATCTTTCTATACACTAGATGGCACCCAGTCTACATGTATAGACACCTAAGCAAGCATGTTCAAGGGTAGAGCAGGCCGTCTTCTACAGTTGAGTGAATTAACACAAAGATTAATTTGGATTAACGTTTGAAGTCACATTAACATTTATTTTGAAATCACTCGAACTCCTCCACAGACATTTCCTGTACCTGTAACGAGTCAAGACATTAGAAACCAGATTTAGTACACAAACAGCAAGCGATACATATTCATGAACTTACCTCAACTTTAACTCCTGTAGCTTGGTCTCCTCACCCATGTGCTTTTCAGATGAAGCCTGTCAATAAGATGCAATCTGTTGAGGCAGTTTTGTTTTAAAGCTTAGGCTTCCTGACACTTTACTCCTTCTGGAGCCGGCGGATGGCAAAGCCACCATAGTGTTTAGGGATTTTGTGGACAACTGCGACAAGACGCTGGCCCGAGGTCCCCCGTCTCCCACTCTGGCGGTGGCCTTGACCAGAGGAGACTTGGGGAGAGCTAACACTGATGGGGATTTGTTTCTCTGCAATGGAGGTGTAGCTGGGCTTGTAGCTGAACCTCTGACTTGTAAGCGCATTTCGGCTGTGTGACTGCTGACGGCTGGTTGACACTGGCACAGATTGGCCATAGCTGGAGGGGCTTGAGATGGCCGCATTGCTTGCGAAGAGTGTGCTGCGGTGTGGTTTCTCAGCTGGAGAATGGCTGGGGTTATAGCTAGTTGCTACATCACCTACACGAGGGGAGGGCTTCTGGGATTTGTGAAAAGTGGTACGCTGTAGAAAGACTCTACGACCAGGGGCACTGGCTGACATCCCCAGCGGCACAGAGGCTTGCTGTGACAGACGGCCGTCTCCCACAAACTGGCTAGGATTAACGTCACCAACAGCTGGAGAGACGCCTCTTTCAGAGTTGCCTTGAAAGAGCCTGGCTGAGCTCTGACCATAGTAGGCTGGCGTCTTGCTAGCAGTGCTGGACCTGTAGGGTTCATTCTGTGCCGCAGACTGGTGGGAGGTTGATGTGAAGGAGTAGCTTTCCCTAGAAGGACTCTTGGGTAGATATTGGCCAGTACGCAGTGTACTCTTCTGAATTGGCCATGTACTCTCCTTGCTAGACACAGGCTTTCTTGCATCACTAAGAGGATTCTGGTATTGGCGTTTGGCACTCCGACTGCTAGAACTCACAGACTTTCCACTAGCTATAGAAGTAGAAAGGCCAAATGTATTCCTCTGCCTCGTTGTACTGGGACTGTTCACCTGACGTGAGCTGGTGTGCGAGCTAGGGGGGCTGGCTGCAGCAAAGCCAGAGCTGCTCTGATGTGCTAAGCTGACTGAAGCACGGTCACTTTTCGCTGGTCTTGAAAGAGTTCGCGTATAGTCCTTATTGGAAAGTCCCTGGCTATAACTGCTGCTGACTGCAGGCTCTCTTTGGACGCTATTGCTCTGTGCTGAGTCTGGAGCTATGGCAGCTTGTCTGAATCGATTCTGGGGATAGCTGCCACCAAGTTGTCTTGAGCTAGTTTCCTGTTGTGAGAAGCCAACACGTTTGTTGCCGTTGTGCGTTTGGGAGCCAGAGCCATGAGCTGCGAGAGACAGAAATGTATACAGTCACAACCAGTTGAGCTCAGGATTGAGTGATAGTAACAATGTGTTTTTTTTTAACTCACCTTGTGTACCCCATAAACGGCTCACATGTTCTGCTTGTACCGAGCAGATCAGCAAAAGCCAAAAACTAGAAGCGAGCAAAATCCTGTCCAGAACACAAGATATCAAGGTCAAAAGAAATGGGACAACGAGCAGCAGCAACAGAAAACACAATCAGAAAACCTACCCCAAATTAATTCCAGAAGCCATTTCTCAGTGCCAAAATGTCCAGACCAGACAAAGCACTGCTTGCCCACAACAGGCCTACTACCCAGAAGCCACTTGCGCTGTGTGTGAATGCTCTAGTTTGCATGCTTGCAGCAATCTATTGTGGGAAAATGCAGCCTGCATCCAATCACAGCCTAATTAGTTGATTGTCTACAGCTGCCTGTTGGAGTGCTGTTAGGATGACTTGGGGACTGGAGCTCTGTTGGTTTTTGACCTTATCAGAGAAGCTCATTAACATTTGGCTGTTTCCTTTTACTTATTTTCAGTAAAAGGAAACATTTATCAGGATTATTATTATCATCAGGAACATTTTCTCAGACTGTGTGTTTGATATGCAAAGATGGAAAAGTAAAAGCATTTTGTGTTTTGTCTGCAGAAAGGGCCAGTGATTACCATACATGGGTACAGTAGCGGTTAACAGCGCTTGGTTCCCTTGCGTCGCTGGGACTTCTAATCTCCGCATCAAGCATGACCCTGGGACAGATCATGTAGTCTTGATGCCCTTGTTAACATTATTAATGATCCCTCCAGTACCCCCCGACGCCGAATAGAACCCATGTAGCATACTGCAGCAATAATGGAGTCGACCTAGCCATGACATACAACAAATCAAAGCCAGTACGTTTCCAGCTTCTGTTTCCACCTTCTATAGTATATACATGAGATAATTACAGTAACTTCACAAGAATACCACAAAGTAAAACCATGTTCATTGAAAATCTGATTCTTAAATCATTTTTCTGCACGATGTCTGTCTGTGTTTGCATGCGAGTGCGATTTCAACCTCAAGAGAGCCCTTCCTGCACGGTTTGTGCCTCCTTGACTGATCTACAACTCAATCTGTCACCATGTGGCATGCTCCGTATGAAAATGACCTGTAGCACTGTCAAAGCAGAAGACACGCACACACACACTACAGCACACACTAAGCCAGGTACAGTATGCACTCCCTAGCAGTCTGGCAGGCGTGAACCTCCATCACAATCTGTCCTTGGTCAGTGGTATTCATTAATGACACTGCCGCAGCCAAGGGAAGTGTGATGCAAGTGAAGCCAAGTGGAGCCTGTCTGTCTGCCTGTGCTACCAGGTCCTGGATGACCCAAGTGCATGCCTTTATCAAGTACACAACCCCAGAGTAAAGGTTTCAAATCCTTTTTTTTTTTTAAATGTTTTATGTTTCACTGCTGTTGAAGTATTCAACTTTCACATGGGCACGCGGTACGAGCCGGAGCGTGGATATTAGATTTCCTCTGTTACAACGCAGGAAGGAGCGACACCTTGCATGCGATGACCATAGGAGTGTGGTGGCTTAGATCAAAGACACAATTTCCTGTCAAAGGAAATGGTGCAGAGGAACAGTTTCCTCCATTCTGAATTCTTTCCATTACGCCTACGAGCATTCACGTGACAGAGTAAAATAGCAAATGAAAGTCCTCCACTGGCATCAGCAAAAAGAGTCTTGATGACACAAGTCATTTACACAGGGGTACGGGGCTTTAAAAAAATCTTGCACAAAAAGTGGAAGGGTGTCATAAATCAAACTGGAAATGAGATCTATTAATCAAAGTAGGTGACTCTTTTCTCTGAGTGGATGCTCTCGCTCGCTGATTTGGAATCTGCTCCCATGATGTCTCATAGGTGCACGTCCAACTTGTGTTGATTTCCACAGACCAGGCTGCTGCTCTAAAAAGGAAAACTGTCTTTGGCTGCAGAGACTCCTGACGTGGAGCAAAACAGGCGAACGTACTCATCTGGTGAGCTGCTGTCATGGGAGTCACCGTATAATGGTTACACTGTCTGCTGTCAGGTTCTCCTCTCTTAGTGGCTTGTGTATTTCCTGCATGCTAAGATAGATTTCTATGTATATGTCCAGATCCACTGGGAGCACGATTACAAATGGGGTGTGATGGCAAACAGACAGCATCGTCATCTAATTTCTGTGCAGAGCTATGCAGGGCCTGGGAACATTTGTGAGAAGGGTCAGTGACAGAGGAAGTGTACAAGCTGGGCGACTTTTAATATCGCTGTTGCAGTTTAAAGGATAATTCCATTTAATACTGTTAAAAAAACAGTTATTGGCAGTGTACCTTGCATTTCTGGGTCCCTTTTGTCATTTGGTGGTGTCTTCTTCTTATTCCAGTGGATAAGTGACCAAACGTAGACAAAGTGACGTCATGTTGAGATATTTCCAGTGCAGCTAGAGTTTGTTTGCGGAAAATATTTCAGCTGTCTAAAACGTCAATGGTAAGGTTTGCTGTCAGTCCCTCAGAATCAAAGAGCAAGGGCTTCTTTCTAGATTCACCATTTTTTGCACCAAGGTTCAACAATCATACAGGTAGAAATCCATCGTAGAAGAGGCAGATAAACCAATTTCTCCACCGACAGTAGCCTCAATAGACCACAATGCAATGCAGCCACAGCTTCGCCCTCTTCAACTGCTTCTTTTGTAATTTGACAGGGCACAACACAGCACAGCTTCCTTCTCTTTCCAGTCTCTACTATGCTATTGCTATCACTCCCTTCACCTACATGTATACAGCTCAGAGAACCTCCTGAATTTCCCCACGGAACACGTGAATTTCCCCACGGCGGGATCAATAAAGTCTATCTTATCTTATCTTTTTTGGGGGCTGTTGAAAGTCATTCTGAAATCACTAACTGAAGTAGAAGTAGACGAGGCAGGTTGAGGGAAAGTGGGTGCAAAAAAACAGTAAATTCTCATTTAATTTCATGTAAAAGTCCTCTGCAACGTTTGACATTGACATTTTGCAGATACAAGGTTTATATTCACCTACACAGCAAGACATGCAGTGTATAACATGCAGTCTGTGGTGGAATTTTACAACCACTACATCCCAACAACCAGTGAATCATTTTCATTGTAGCTCAATGTCTAAATCCACATTGAGGATTGTCTCCATTGTCTCCTCCAGGTCTTTTTTGGCAGCAAGACAATGTGAAGTCAGAGAGACAGTAAGAAGAGAGACAGTCAGCAGATGGTGTCTCCTCTTCGGAAGAATCTACCCTTTGACCTCTAGGCCGTTCTTCTCCTTCTGACCAATCAGGTACCTCAGATCCCTGTTGGGTGCGCTGGGCTCCCTCCCGCTTTGGCATCTGGTGCACCATTTGAAAAAAATGAAGGTGATAATAATGAGCTTGAGGCTCCTCCCTCTGGGAAACCAGAGGTCAAACTACCTATGGAGTCCACACCTAACACATCCCATGTGCAGCGCACGTATTCATCATCACCAGACAGGCTGCACTCTTTCCATTCCAGTTTAAAACTGACATTGTTCTTTTACCCAGAGTTCATAATTTTCCATAAAGCTCATAAAATACACAATATAGTGTGTGCTTAATGCCAAATAAGTGTGGACAGGAGTTGAAACTATATGCAGCAACACATCGAGTGTTTGAAGATGAATCATTCTGGGGAAATCCTTCAGTAACGAAGGTTACTTGATCCCGGGTGCCTTCAAATGAGTCCTGTTTCCAGCTGGAGCGTTGAATTTGCCCCCGTTCTCTGTTCAATTCAAGCCTACCCCATTGATACATGAAGCAGATGATAAAGTAGGGGAGGAGTTTTAAGTATCTTCTCCTTTCCTTTAAACAAGTCAAGGCCATTTATAATCAACACAGAGCACCGACGGAGAGACTCTTCAATTAATCATATTGTGGCTTCCTCTGATATCCTCTGATATCAATTGAAGTGCTTGATTGTGTTTGGGCTCCATCAGACCAATTCATCTTTATACTGTATTGTTCTCCCTTCAGAATCTCTCTAAAAGTACAATGCACAGTATAATTATATATATATATATATATGTTATATAGTACGTTATATATTACGTTTTCTTTCAAAGAAAGGCAGACGGAGAGTGGCTGGGGTGGAACGCAGAGGGAAATGTCTCTCTAACTGAAAACTCCCTAACCTCATCCTCCTCTAAACAACCACAGCAACAACAAAACAAAACTTCTGACATGCCACATGGACTGATAGGCTGATACCCGGCCAGCTGGGGGACAGCAGTGCCCACAACAAGGCTTCAACATGGTCGCAGCTATGAGCAGAGGGGCCCCAGGGAAGGAGGGGGTAACTGTGGGGCCTGGCAGGCCCATGCTGTTGGTGCGTTTACAGTTTTAGTCAATTCAGAGATCAATGGGCTTGCATTCACAAGGACTTCAGAGGGTAGCTGCATTGTTGCGGTGGAGTGTTTTACATGAGCCTCTCTTTCACATGAGACTTTGTTGAGCGCATTTGTTTCTAATTTTCCTCAAGTGCAGTGATCCATTGTGGCTGGCAAACTTAGGAACCAAGAGGTTTTTGTTTAAATTTCAAGAGCATAAAGACCGTCATTATGAAATGTGTACACATAGCGGGACATCATGTTGTACCATCTTTGTGGTAAATATACACAATTGAGAATGATAGATTACACAATCGAGCTCAAATCAAACCCATTTGTGTCCTAAACCATATTCAATAGATACTTACGTCAGAGAAAATAAGCAGTATGTGACACATTTGTATGGTGAAAGTTTTGGCAAGTACCATGGTTCAAGTGTGTGTGTGTGTGTGTGTGTGTGTGTGTGTGTGTGTGTGTGTGTGTGTGTGTGTGTGTGTGTGTGTGTGTGTGTGTGTGTGTGTGTGTGTGTGTACTGATGAAGCCAGCCCTTATGAAGGTGATAAATGGGAGCCCAGTTGGGTTTAATGGGTATTGGGCCAGCTGTACCAACTCCTCTTCTCTTGCATCCTCTGGCACACACAATTACTCACATTGATCAAGTGAGCAGCAGAACAATGGGCGACGTCCCTATGGAACCACTTCTGTGGTTTTGTTACCACCTCGGTGACCAGACATGTTGAACATGGAGGAGGCTGGGCAAATAAGCTCATTGATCTCAGATCACAAACAAGATGTCAGGGTCCATTGTTAAAAGAATTAATGGGATGGGAGGGAAAACTACATTTTGTCTGTTTGTGTGTATTTTGCATGGTTGTGTTTTATATGTTGTATAAGGTGTCAGCGGGCAAAACAAACAAAACAAAAAGCAGAATATATCAGGTGACTGTATATTATTCAGTGATGATATAGGTCCTAGTTGAGACAAGGACCAAGAAACCACCATGGAGAGAGAGTGAGAGACAGAGTGTGAGAGAGAGTGTGAGAGAGCAGAGCTGTGCTCGTCATACCATGAGGGGAGTGGATGCCAC
Source organism: Hoplostethus mediterraneus (assembly GCA_034670385.1). NCBI lineage: Eukaryota > Metazoa > Chordata > Actinopteri > Trachichthyiformes > Trachichthyidae > Hoplostethus > Hoplostethus mediterraneus. The sequence continues at coordinate 2,457,746 of JAXDDW010000028.1, read as the reverse complement.
TTGGTCTTTGTCGTCATGCTGCTGACTGTTGTGGTCTCTTTTAAACATGTTCAATTCCTCACAGATGTGGTATTCACTTTTAAGGCATATTCCCTATCATGGCCATTAAATCCATTTAATGCTGCCAAGATGTTCCCAGAAACAGGAGTCATATAAAAGCCTATTTGCTTCAGAGGAACCTTTAAAAAAAAAAACAACGTAAAATATGCATTTTGTCATATTCAATAGCAGAAACCACACCGCTGCACAGAATAGCGTCAGACTAAAATATAAAAATATAAAACACACAAGTTTTTAAGAATGACTTAAAAACCTCTGTGGTCTCACAAACGACTTGTGGGGATACAGGACATGGTACATTTTGTAACTGATATGTTTTCTGGGTCAGCCCAAACTATTTTGATAGCCACATTGAAATAAAGACATGGATGAAAGCATAGTCTTTTAATCAGATATGAACAATCTGAAAACCAGAGGTAATTGCTCCAATTTGTCTGCCCCTTAACAAGCCCTTCTTGTGCGCTCAGGGAGCAATGGAGAACGACTAGATCTATTTGTAAGGTTCTTCTCTCCTCGTTGCCTTCCCGCTGAGACAATCCCGCATAGCCTCTACGGCAAGCAGACAGTGTCTTTTTTCAGCGGAACAGTTGCTGCCAGATTCATAACAATGTAAAAACCAAACACGGCTCCTAATCCAGTCTTTAATGACCGAAAAGGGAAGTAACGACCCATCGGCGGGGGAATCGATCTTCCGTCTGCCCTGCCGATCGACACCGGTAACCCACGGCCGACTCGATGCCCCCAGTCGTGACACGCCGTTGGAACAGCAAATGAAAACTTCTCCCAGGATTTCCTCCCACGGGCGATTATTAAGAATGATGCCACCGCTCTGACAATGGCTGGATCAGAGCGCTCAACTTTGTCATCCTATTACGCGGCGGCATAATGGCCCTCTGTCTGAAAGCCAGGGAGAATGAGCATCACAAGCCATCTTTGCATTGGGAAAACAAAGCTCATCTCACACGTCTCGCCCCTTTGAGCTGGCCCTTGTGTAACGGAGCCTCAATCGTTTTCTCCTCAGCCAAATAAATGCCCGGCTTGATGTGGTTCTGCAACTTGTAAAAAAAAAGTGCAGTATACTTACAATTCAGTATAAATGTTATGGATGTATGGATTTCTGCTCTATTCTGTTATGGTGCTAAATGAGTGCGCAGACGTCACAAAGGCAACATCTCTAAAGCTTTATTTGGTCATGATACATGCATATACAGTAAAAATGGATCCACACTATAAACATTTCTGGATCACTATCAGAGGAGTTTGGAGAGCATTATTGGATGAAGACACTTCTTTGGCTTCAAACAATGGGCGGCTATGTCTCACTCAACTCTGTGTCCCCGTTTCCCTCTTTAAAATACCTAGATAGCCAGCAATTTGGGCAATAACGGCAATAAAGCGGTAACAATTTTAGGAATGGCAGTTTGCCAGCTTCCCTCCCTCCCTGTCTTTCTCTCACTTTCATGGCATCAAAATGGCCACAAAGAATTAAGTTGCTTTTTGTCCGCGGGGGAGGACGACTAATATGTTACTCTCTTCATCAGCCACTCATAAGAAGAGGGACAACACCTTCTGACATTTAAGGAAAGAAGACTGTGATGTTTTAGGAATACATGTAAAGGCTTTAATTCAATTCAATTTAAACATGCACATGAATTTTATTGTAACAAGGCTATCTATGCATAGATTTATTGACTTTCCATTTATAGATTCCAGTGTTATTTAAAGAATTATGGCAAAATAAAACATGGCAGATTGCAATCAAAAACAACTCCCACTAAAAAACCTAACATATGCCCAATTGTAAAAGCATAAAAAATAAATGAATCCCAACAGAGTAAGAATATATCCTTGGATTCCTCTTCATAGTTTCACAACGCCAGTTTCTTTCCTGGTACGAGCAAACCAGCGAATGAAACTGTGGCTGGTGTTCCAGAATCATCTGTATCTTATCATTGGGAAAAGTCCCCTAAACAGAAAAATGTGGAGAGCCAGGCTTTCCTTCAAAGAGCCTCCAGAGCGGCTGTTGTCTTCAAGGAGGAGGGATTGCTTTCAGCGGCCTCAGCCTGGGACTGGTTCTCATCATTTTGACAATAAAACTCGAGGAGTTAAAACAAAGCAACGTTTCATGAAAAAAAAAAAAGGGGGGGGGGGGGTAAGAGATTTCCGTTGGTCTGCGCTGAATTGTCCCTCTCAAATCCGTAGCCAAAGAGAAGCAGAGGGCTGATTTTTAGGAGGGCTTAGGAAAAGTTTTCCTTCCCCTTTAGAGACTTAATTCCTCTCTGGCACCCCGGGGCCGTAGGACAGAAGACCAAAGGGCTTCAAAACAGTTCAAAGATGAATGAGTGCCTAAGATTTCCAAGGTTGGGTTTCATAGTATCACTATTTTATTGGCTGACTTTTGGGGCTTTACACAAGCTTGACAGGAATCACTGTGTGAAAATGTGTCACGTATAAAAATGAGTTGTTCATCTCACTCCAATACTTCAGCTCAACTTTACCTATCTCACTCCTTAGTGACCAACCAACAAAGGCACTTACTGTTTAGATGTAAAGAACAGGAATTGAGGAAAGGTCTATAAATGAACATGGTCGGTGGTTCTTCCACATAGCAACTCACTCCTTAGCATTTATGTCCATTTGACAAGGAATAAAAACAAAATCCAAGACTGTGTGTATTAAAAGAGGGTATTAGTTAAGTAACAAGCTCCTACAGGAAAGACAGGCAGTGCATGCTTCAATCAACAAAACTAAACCATTATTGTATGTATATATTTACAGACAAATATGTACAATTTTTACATTCTTCTACTGATAAATGCACTAGAAAAGAGTCAGTATGTTCATAGGAAAAAAACTAGTAGTAATTGCCCTTTCACGCGTCAGCGGTTGTGGAGACCTGCGATAACCTGGGGTCAGAATCGATCTCGTAGCGGTAGTGGTATCCTTCCCACACCTCCCTGCAGGCGTCACGCGTTTCAATGATCCGCTTCTTGATGCCTTTGCGGTTGAGATAAAGTACAAAGAGGAAGATCAGGCCTACAAAGCCCAGAACTATACCCAAGAAGACATAAGAGGTTTGCAAAGCAATGTCTGCCCCCGCAGCCCTCTGGTGGCACCCCAGAGTCAACTTGCCCACGGCCAATAAGGACGTGTTCCGCATGCCGGCTGGGAAGGCACACACCAGGCCCTCGGCGTCCCTAATGCGCCCTTGCGATTGATTGAGCCACAGAGCGAAGGGTTCGATACCGCAAGTGCAAGTGAACGGGTTTTCTCCCAGCAGAAGCCTGGCTGTGGGCAAGGAGTCCAGCTCTTGCAGGCCCTCCTTGGGCACCGTCTTGAGGGCATTGAAGGTCAGGTCAAGCTCCTCCAGGCACTCCAAGCCCGAGAAGGTGGAGTTGTGTATGGCCACCAGGGAGTTGTTGGAAAGCTGGAGCCGCCGCAGCTCGGCCAGGTGGGAGAAGATGCGCAAGGGCAAGTAGATGAGGCCGTTGCCGGACAGGTCCAGCACCTGCAGCGTCCCCAGGGAGCTCCAGCGGAGAGAGGTTGCAAGATCCACCACCGAGGAATGGTTGTACAGCGCCCGGCTGAGGTTGAGCTCCTGCAGGGAGTGATTCTGCACGGTGAAGGCCTCGGGGTGAATGACAGCCAGCTGGTTGTTGCTCAGGTCCAGAGAGCGGAGGCTGCGCAAACTGGTGAAGGTATGGGACTCCACCTCTAAAATCCTGGTGGCAGGTGGGACAAAAGATGTCACACGATCTCATGAAACTTCATTCACACTTTTATGATCACATCACATCACAAAACTGGACTGATTTGCTTTGGATGGAAACTGAAATCAGACTGAACAGGAGTGTCAATTCACTAAGCTATGGCAAAGTCCCTGCATATAATATCATTTGCCACCAACACTTCCAAACCTGCTCATATATTAAGCGGAGCCGTTACTGATGAATGAAAAAAATATGATTATTTGGTCAGTATGATAAATTATTAGATGTAGGTAACAAAAAAAAAAAACAATCTAGAGGAAACATTGGTCCTGAATGCTCCCATGATGTGACCTTTCTTTTAGATAATGTCTTCAAAATATGTTTCTGCAAAGTTTTGCTCTCCATTCTACAAGACATTTAAACCCACGTATGCTAAAGGTATGCCATATAGACGCCCACTAGACTGAATTAAAGCAGTCACCTGTTATTGTTCAGAGACAGAGTGGTGACATTGTCCAGTCCTTTGAAACACTCCGGTCCGATTCGACTGATCTGATTCCCTGTTATAAACAAATTCCTGGTGTATCCGGGAATCCCGGACGGGATACTCCGCAAGTCTTTGGAGACGCACTTGACGGTGTGCGCCGCTTCTGAACACTCGCAACGCGGAGGGCAGGACGCGCAAACGGAGCCGATGAGCGCGCAGAAAAGCACGCGTCGCGCCAAATCCAGCATGTCGAGAGATATATATATAGAAAACAGCAACTACGCGGTGCGAGAGCAGCAGTCAAATACTGGCGTTCACCGAAGAGAGGAGACCAAAAAAAAATCCACCCCCCCAAAAATGAATAACGGGTAAAAAAATGAAACGATCAACTCGTTCGAGGCATCGTCGTAGTCATCTCTTGTCCCGGCTGGGAATGCTCTTCAAGTTTGCATCGCTGCTGGAGCAGTGTGACCGGGAGGCAGGGTCTGATTTCCATGAGAAAAAAGAAAAACACTGGGAGTCTTGCTGATCAGAGGGGGTTTTTGATCCTTTGCCGTGGCAAAGCGGGGCGTCGCTTCTTCTCCAACAATGAAGGACCATCGCCCAGTGCAGTGATCTGTGGGGAGGGGCTTTTCTCTCCGATCTACCAGCTCTCCCTCCCGAGACTCTGAAGTATAGACTGCTGGTATTAATATAGAATATAATACCAACTAGTGCGAACACATGTGATGATAAGGAGTGATGGGTATGGAAAGGTAGGACACGCCCCATACCTGATACAATTCACCAATGTTTCCTCTAAGCCGGTTTCGTCATGTACTTCTAATATATCACATTGACCAACTAATAATATCTTGTCAGTCATTGTAAAATGTTTTCCGTAGAAATGTAATGCATATAACCCGACTTTGCAAGTTTGGGTGGTAAATAATATTAGATGGAGCGATGCCGTAGCTTAGGGTTTAGTGAATGTGAAATCATCAGCATTCCCAACTACCCAGGTGGTACTTCAGTCAGGTGGGGGTGGGGGTTTTGGGGGCCAGACTGCAGGGCCTTTGATCCCCCCTTTTTCCTGCTTACTGTGATGTTTTGCAGGATAATGGTAATTGCCACTGAATGGGAGCATAGCCATTTGATAGCCAAGTAGCTGAGCTGTGATGCTTGTCCCAGATCAGTGGTGGCATCTCCTCCTAGGTGTTTATTCCTTGCAACTTCAATGACAAAGATTATCACGACAGATACTTCTGGGTTGGTATTTACGGTGTTTTGGAGGAGGAGGAGGGTTGATTTAGAGTCTTAACATTTTGCCTTTTTTGGCCCAGACAGGCCTGATGAAATACAGTTGTCATATAGCAATAATGTAAATCCATGAAAGACTCTCAATTTTCTACAATAATAGACATCTTTATTGGTATTATAGTTATTGGTCATAAATACAATCATAGTTCACACAGTCACTTGCAGGTTTCTTAAAATTCCTATGGGCTATAGGCTATGATCTGCATCATAAAGGATATTTTAGGGATTATAGAAACAAAAGAGGGTTTTGGTGTTGCAGACTGGTAGAAGTATACATGGATAGTGGCACTAATAATAGCATCCCGACTGTCTTTTGTCAACGGACTGAATTGGTGGAACCACAGGTCTCCACATTCCAGGACCTGGCTCTTGGATACAAGGCACCACAGCAGGCAACATCTAAAATCCATTCACAAGGTCTCCAGAGAATATTGCATTCTTGCACATGCACTCTGATAAAGGGTTGTTGTAATATTTATCAGTCTCATTTTCTACTTCTCTTTGAACAGATGTGTTCAAAATGTGTTACCGGCGCCACAGGGCAGTGCTCATCAGTGTTTTGTTGCTCTTCCTAAAATACAAAAATGAAAATTGGATGCAAAAAGGTAATTTTTCAATCACTGCAATGCATGAGTCTGACAGTGGGGGCACGATACAAGCATTTTTAAACAAGGTTTTTGCAACGTCTGGCCTACAAGAGAAAATAATCTCATTGTGCATGTGCTTACTGTGGTGTTATTGCTTTCTCTGCGTCTTCCTTCTCAGCTTGGACACGTATGTATAAACGTTTATTTTAGGAATAGTCAGATAGATGTATAGATTTTTTGCACAGCCTATACAACTTTGGGGAAGAGTATTCTGAAAAAGCCTGCTGGTCCAAGTCTAAAGTCGAAATTTCCCATTCATTTTAGGGATAATTATTTCAGGATTTGGGGGGTAAACCTGTACTGACACTGAGAAGTGATTACCCTGTAATACCAATAGTGCAACTGATAAATGATGAAAAAAAAAAAATACTGCATCCATTTTTCATATTTAGAAAAAACTGAAAAGAAACCGGAAACAGCAAGATTATGGTTGCAATTTACTCACAAAACCACCTGACTTTTTTATTAAGCACAGATTGAAGTTTTCAAATTCAAATCAAGTCCAGATTCTTGATTCTATCCTCCAGAATGACAATGAACAATGACAATCCAATGTTTGTTCATAAGTGATACCATAAAGAGGCCCAATTAACTGGATAAAAATCTGTTGCCAGTTTTAGTAATCATCGCCGTCAAAAGGGGAGGAGAAAAATACTCCAATTCTAAATCTATAGTATCCGTTTGTACCTACAGGATTTAATAGAGGTTATGGAATCGAGTCAACATAATCAACTTAAGCAGGCCTATTATAGTATTTTATTATATATTTGCTACGGTTTCAAACTTACCAGCAATCGCATAAAACATATCCTTAGAGAAAGATATGGAGTAATAAATATATAAAGGAATCATTAGGCAGTTGACTGCAATGAAATGCAGCATATTATTAACTTCAAGAAGCCACAGTATATGAGTAACACATTAACTTGGAAAACATACACACACACGTCCCAACTTCACCCATATTCTCGCATGCATGCAATACATACGTGCTGGCATGCAATCACATGCTCACTCCAATCACCATGTACATGACTGAACACACAAGTGTCCACTCACACACTCATCCCCACACTCATTCAGGCACAAATCTGCATTATCGCAGAATAGTGATGAGATATGCATTGTATGTTGAAGTGGAATAACGAGGGGGAAAATTACTGTATAAATTAAAGAATAAACCTATAGAGAGAGATCAAATTTGCAAACTATATAAAGAGCACCTGGTCTATAACATCTGCTCATATATTTACAGGCAACATGGGTAATATATAACACACGCACACACACACACACACGCACACACACACACAAAGCCACAGCATATCTGCTTTAAACAGAAACCAGATACCTGGAAAACTGGCATATTGGCACCCTGCTAGCATCAAGCCCTAAATGTGTTAAAAGGGGAAAATAAAATAGATTTAAATTTAAAAAAGGAAATATATGCCATGCACTTTGAATTATTGCAGTACTTTGGCCAGTAGATCAAAGCTGTGTGAAACAGTATTGACATTTCACAATGACCTTCTAATCTGATCTGCAGAGCTGGAAAACAGCAGGAGTGACGCTCATCAGGCGCTGGAGGAAACTCTGGACAGTCAGCAAGAGTTGGTGAGCATGAAAAACCTGAGGATCCTAGCTACCTGCTGCTTTTGGCAGCACCGTGGCTAAAGAGTGGGCTCAACACTTTTTCTGTTTGATTGCAAACAATGAAGGGATTTGAATCTACTCGCTAAAGCCATGGCAACGGATTTCGAGTGCCAACCATCACCTGGGATTAATGTTGTAAATTGACATTCAAAACCAATATAGATGGAGTCCTAAGACATAAACATTGATAAAGACAAAACCGACAGTGTAGGACCTATGAAAGAGGTCATTTTTTTTAGGCACCTATTCAAACCTTTTTCTTAATGTAAAAGGAAAAAGCAGTGATGATAACAAAAAAGTTATGTCTCTGGTTGAACAAAACAAAAATACAGACCAGGGTTTCATTATTCCAACTGAGGTCAAAGGGATGTTCATTCCCAGTAAGTTTTTAGTTCAAAATAAAATCAGTGAGCCGTTTCACAGGTTATATCTTTAAGGACACAGTTTGAGTTGGTCTTCCATCTTTTTACATTTGGCACAATAACAGAAAACCAAAGGATTCCCAAAATTTCGATGGTTTCTGTAGGCATTTTCCCCAGCCATGTTCACTAAGGTTGCTACAATCACTGCACTGATAATCTGTAGTTAATGAGGTATGAAATAATTTATCATAAACCTATGAAAGTAGTACCATAACATGGTACATCTCAATATACACAATGCAAACATATTTCAAAGACTTTTTTTTTCAGAAGATGCAGATTTTCTGATACCCTATGGTTATATTGGATATAATCTAACACGGTAAGAAAATACACAAAAATACAAACTACTCTGGCATATTAAGGGTTAAGTTGCAGTATAAGAGCTGTATCAAATCAAGCGTGAAATGCAATACATTCTTAGAAAGGCATATAATTGATTTAGCATGTTTCTGCTCCCCAATATAAAAATGGCATTCAGGAAGCACTGAATCAAGGGAACATAATTTGAATCCATTACAAGGAAGATAATCAAAATCTGAAAGAAAGGCATGGATGCCCCCTCCCAATGGATTCAAGAATATACATCCCTTGACAACTATTAATGTAGCTACCACAACTTGTACTTTCCAGGTGGTGATGGCTTAACCCCCCGTCTTAGGCTTTCATTAATTATAATCCATGAGGTGTGTGTGTTAAATCAATTCGCTTCTTATAAATATTCCCGCTTCACCACTAGAGTGACGCCAGTAATAGGTGCCTGCTTCCCAAAGACAAGCAGACGTTTGTGAAAGACTTGCACGAAGATGTGGATCTTCCTCTTCGACATCCTTCTCTTGGGGTGAGTAGTCCTTATTTCCTCCGATACAACGTGCTGAACACAGAGTGATGTCTCCCTAGTAGTTTGCACAGTCAACCCCACGTCCAGCCTTCAGGGGTTTCCCGTTGTTCCCAACAGGACTCCCAGGTCATCGGAGGTTCAAGATCAAGGCCACTGTTAGAATGACGCCAGTCAGCATCAGGAAAGGCAGCCAGGTCTTCAGAAAGCCTACGCAGCTGGAAACCGCAGAGAAACACCCAGAGAGACGAGGAGAAAGGGGAATAGGGATGAGAAAGGATGGCGCTTGAGAACGAGCAGGGTGGAGGCAGGGTAGGCAAAACAGAAATACAAGTGATCATCACTGCAGAGCGCTAATCAAATTCTTGTGTAATTTCCCCCACCCATTGTCCTGACTGTGCGCTCTTGAGACAAGGCGCACATGATCAATTATCCCGTGCTCACTGTAACCACGGCAACCGCAGCTGATGCCACAACAACTCTGCAATCCACCTATTACAGGGTGTCTTGTCTGACCCACCTCATAATTCCCACTCTCACTGGAGGGCCATGGGGATGCACTCTCTCATTCCTTCAATAATAAAAACAGCAAAGGCCTACCAGACTCTTGTCCTATATAGCCTCCAATACTTCCCCAAAATAAGGGCGCTCTCTCTCTCTCTCTCTCCCTCCCTCTCTACGGTGTCCTGAGACACAACAGGTTCAAAGCATATCCATGCCCCTGGGATCCCAGAGAGAAAGCTCCTGCAGCCCTACTTCTCATGGCTGCTTTCAACAAAACAGAACAGGTGTAGATAGTATCGTTAAAATTATATAGATTTTTGAAGGCAAGTAAAATACTGCTAATTTTGGACTACAGCTGCTGATAGCTGATATTTTGTGCCAATATTCAGTATCTTACATTTAAACATTTTCATGTTAAAACATTCAAAAATAATTGAATAATTTGGCATTTTACTCATGGCAGGATGGAAAAGCCTGACTACGGGATTTATGGGCGTATGGGACACTAAAATACTGAAACCCAGCATAATAATAATCCTACTACTTCTACTAACAAAAACATATTCATGCATTCTTGTATGGAATGATGAAAATGCTGCATTAGAATCAATTCAGGTTAAGGGCTTCGCTTAGACAACCAGTGTAGTGTTGATGAATTCTACAATACGTAATCAATTAAACTGCATCACTTCATCATATGAGAGGTGGACTGCAACGACCTATCCAATCTTTTATAAAAGGCCGATATCTACCCGACGTATTGGACACCTCACCTATCTTACCTGACATGTTTGCCATGGATGAGAGCAAGCAGGCAAAGATTGACCATGTTCCACGAAGTGCTGTTTTCATAGCGCATTAGATTCAGAGCCATGGCAACGTGCGAGTGACAGTTGTCACAACAGAGGTTGTGCTTTGGAGAAAAGAAAAGGGCAAATCAACATTGTCGAATTCTGTCAAACAAAAGTAGATAAAGTGCATGTCCACAAAACCATGTGTTTACCATCCTGTGCTTATACTCCTCTGAGGCATCATGCACTGCTGTGTCCCAGGCGTTGGAGCCACTAGTGTACACTTTGCTAACGTCAAGCATCCAGTACCTGCAATTGAAGAGAAAGTTTAAACTCTTGAAACATATTTTTGCAGGACACTGCAAAAACATATATTCTCAGACTCAACTTTATAAGAAACAAGCTGGGTTCTGAAATAATGTGCACTGAAAAATTAAAAACGGTGTAATCAAAATACCCTAAAGCTTTCATTTACTTACTTTGTTGGTCTCCCAAAGGCCATATTGTCTTCCTGCAAAACAAATATTCTTGTTTATTATTTCAGAAATAATGAATGGTAAAAAATGGTAATAAACAACAATTTCCATTATAAAGTAGTATTTTAATATCAGCATATACCAAAGATAGGTGCTAAGTGGGCTGTAAAGGTATGGGGAAGCGGCCTGTGTCACACCAGGTCAAACAAAATATCCTCATTGGTTTATTCACATATTCCTTGATTCACCTGAAGTTGTTGTACTTTCTGTTACTACACGACTACCAAATTAAGTTAAGGGTTGGGAATGATAGCCAGGGTCTCACAAGCAAAACACAAGAACGTTTACAGCTAGGATTTTCCAAACTAAAGGACATAGAAGACTAAACATTAACATAGATAGCCTTTTGATATGGCAAGTGATAAGTGTTGTTATTTTTCAATGTGGCCAAGCCTGGAGTTTCTCTGTTGGGACGACATGTGCTTGTAAGCAAGCTTCCAGGGAGGTGGATAATACAGAAGCTTTTTATTGATCCCTGAGGGGACTTAAATGTAAGATGCCCCAAAAAATCCAATTCAACTATAGATTTTATATAAAAGAAGTAAAAGTAAAATCAATAAGTCTGCAAACTGCTTTATTTTGCTATCTTTTCTCTCATTTAAGCTAAATGCAGGAATGCATGAATAGAGGACAACCCTACTTTGTCTTAAATGTCCCAGGCCCAGAGGGGCAATATAAAATGCAAGCACTATGCATACACAATAGCTACACTTAAGACGATTCTTACATTGGGCTGCTGTAATGTGTGATGATAGGTCCTTGATGTGTAGCAAGGTCCTTATTTTTACCTTCTGTGGGAAAGTGCAAAAGCTATGCAAATGAATTCATTGCAAACATAGACTAGCTATCAATTTAAACTAATCTTTTTAGGCCGTAGGCACATCACACCCTGGTGTATAAAATACTGCCTTTTCCCTGATCTTACACATTTTGAAGTATGCATGCCTGAAGGTGGATCATGCACCAGAACAGTTCAGCCATCACTAGGGACACCAAGTCTTGTTTCAACACAGGCTACTATCTTTACCCAAAATGACAGGGGTAAGCCTTAGGGTACTATAGTCATTACTCACTGAGACAAAGTAAGGTCCAGCAAAATCCCGGATGACACCAGTAGAAGTGCAGATTCCCATGTGTCCGATGAATGGAAGCAGCCATCTGAAACAATCACGTTAAAATAACATCAGAATATAAAAAGAAACATTCCTATGGAAAACAACAAAAATCTAACACCTAAATCATAGTCTTTGGCCAGGTCCATGTAGGACCCACAGGTCAGTGCAGGAGAGAGGCACAGTGGTGACTATCGCAATCACAAGTCTACTTCGCTACAGTAGAAAGAAAGTTTAGAATATTCAATGGACAGTGTTGAGATATCTTAGACCCCCAAAGAGAAATACATTAGGGCCACAGACCCCCATTTGATACGATTATGTCCCAGGGATCTCCATGTAATTTGTCAATTGATTGATTTGTTGTTGCTGGTATTAAATTGTACAGGTGTTTGCACTGTACTCAGAGATAATAGTGATAAGGGTGGACCCTATGCTTGCATGCTTATACATTCTTTGACTGGGGTAGCTCCTAGAGAATGAAATTGTAATGCAAATTAAGTACGCCTCATTTTGTGAACCACTGCTCTAGGCTACTGAGACCCAAAATAAAACCAGTTACTGTTATGATTTTAAAACCTTGTAATTAGAACTATAGCTTTGATCTGAACTGTTTATCACTACTAGCCAACTTAGTATAAAACACTGGCTGTCAAACATGTAATCTTGTAACCTGTTGTCTATACAGAGTGCAGCAAATACAGTTGGTGTGTGCAGGCACCTTGGCTGAAAAAAAAACAAAAAACAAAAAAAAAGCCCAGTGGCTAACCCAGAACAACTCAATGGCTTTGTTGTTTGTGCACCTACAAACTCTCAATCAAGGAAGGTGTATCAACCTGAATTTGTAACACGTTCAACGTCGTAAAATTTCACACCACTAGAGGTAATAGTGTCAACAAACACTGGAGAGATGAGTTACCAGTCAAACAACTATGATGCTAACAGCTGTAAATGGTGTTTTGGCAATACATTGACATCAAAGACACATTGTTTAAAGGCAGGTGCTACATTCCTGGCTCTGTTTTCATCCTAGCTGATAAGCTTAACAAATAAACACAAACTCACAGGTATCTATCCCCAACTTTAGTACCGTTCAAATAATGTATCGATATATATCGGTATCGATTCCCAAAACGTAAGGCTTTTTATAGCATATAGTAACAACTCAATTCAATAAAACCTCAACTTCTTGAATTGGTTCACACTAGTTACCCGCTACGACCCACCACAGTGTATTTTGGTCAAGGGAGATTCTGTGTATGAGAGTCGAACAGATGATAAAACTTTAAATTCTATTCAAATGCGTGCTGGTTGGTGGATTGGATGTATGCCGAATTGAAGAGTGGTTCAAAATGCCTCAAGTCATGTTGTATTAGGTTTGTGCATTTGCCGATAAGCAAGGCCACATTAAACTGTCAGATTTTTTTAAAGGAATTTCGCGTATCATCATTTCCGTACGAGAGAACTGCACACATCGGGGCTAGCTAGCTAGCAAAGCTGTCACTTGGTCCCGTGATGCCCCAACGTTTGGAGCAAAAGTAGACATGCACACTGGTTGCTAAAACTCACGACAACACGGGGATAGGTGTCCACACGATACAGTAAGGATAGCGACTGCTGCCCGGGTCAATTTTCTCAAACGCTATGCGGTAATTCTTCATGGTGTCTATTTCAACAACATCCGCCATCACCAGCTGTGGAAAATGAACTTCATTCGTCCCACTCCCAGCTGCGTCAAGCGCGCCAGAGATAGACAGAATACGGACGGGAAACCAGTAATTCTGCCTTCAAAATATATGCGGAAAATGTGTAATTTTTGGGCAAAATATATATAACTATGTATTGGGGTGTGCACAAAAATCGTATGTAATTCTCAGTGTAATCATTGGATTGTGTATGGAGCTAAATTATAGCCGAAAAGTAGACAGCAATAACGCTGTATTGTATTGTAATGGAATGTGCTGTATTGTCGTTCAATAATCGTTTTATTTTGGAAATTGTGACCGGAAGTTTTATCTATTATTCTGGGTGGCTTGATACTATTGTCCTTTTTGACAAGAGAAGTAATACGAACTTCCGGCCCTGAGTCTCTACGAGCCAGAGAAGTATCTCTGCCGGAAAAGAAATGTTGAAGAAACAAATCTAAAAAACCAAACAAGGCAGTTATTTCAATCAGCAGTTACTCCATATAAACTGCACTTAAGACAGTTTTTACTAGTGATTTTACATTTGGTTTCAACCCCACTTTTGGAAGTAACATAGCTCTCAACTAAGTCAGTCAGTTAGACAGTTGGTTGTTAAGCTTTAATTAACAAGTAGCATAACCCTTAGGAAAAAGAACTAGCTATACATTTTAGATTACACAATTATGACAACAAAAGTCGTTATAAGACTAAGGGAAGATCAAAAAAATAACATTAAGTGTGATAGTCCCTATAGAAATAGTATTGATGTTTTGTTAGGGAGCAGTTACACACAGGCATGGAAGAGAATGGAAGATGAGATGGATGCATCATTATTTACACTTAGGATAAACCTTAAATTCGACCGCTGCAGGCTACAGGCAGACACACTTATGTGTGCAAGAGGTCAGAGTGCTCTTGTAGTGTCCCCAACATACCCAAAATAGATAAATTAATGTCTACTGCCAATGACATGATTGCACAGCAAGCATGAAAACACATCTTGTCGCAGCAACTTATTGGCTGCAGACATCACAAACTGTTTTCACCATAGACAAATATATCAATAGAATAGAAAATGGGGCAGTATTAGCTTAACATATCAAGCTTATAAATATCAAGATCCATCAACTCTTATGACCGTTAACATTCATCAACAACAAACTCCGAAATTCAATCCTACCACTAGGTTTTTTTTTTAATGGGACTTCTATCCAGTTTGTCACTAAAATAACCTTTACTTTGAGTTCATACCAGAGCTCTCGAGGATGGTGTGTACCGTAGGGTTGCAGCTATCGAAGGAGTTATCTGTGGCAATGGTGGAAATGGAAACAAAGATGAGCCCAAGGGATCTGCTGGGGCTCTGTGTACTCCATACTGGCTCCCATTAGATGTGACAGGTGATATATTGTGCGAAGGGCAAAAACAAACTACTCAGCAAAAGCAGGCAGACGTTGATAAACGAAGGCACTGTGGGCTCATCATCGGGGAGCTGGGGGAATTCTCCTGCAAAATGCCACCTCAATATCTGGCCAAGCCATCCAACCCAATTAGGCCAGAAGATGTGCTGCTTTAGGGACTGTAACTCAACGACGTGTTAGGGCTTTCAGTCAAAGGTTTTGAAATGTAAAAATGTCAAGTGTCCGACGGTTTCTAGCTCAGCTCCCTGGACTGTGATTGTCTAGCCAAGAGATGAGATGAGTGGCTATTTTTACAGATTTAGAGACACATACGAGAATTTGAATTCCTCACAAAGGTTGTATAAACTTCAGAGAGTAACATATAACAAGGAGGAAGTTGTATTTTTTTTGCCTAATAAAAAAAAAGTACTGATTACTAAAAAATACAAGCGCCAAGCAGTCATTATTCAACAATCATTTTAAAGCTATACAGCATTTTCTTAAATATTCCCATGAGGAAAATTAAAAGGCCCCATGAGGCGAAACTCCTCTCATTAAAGACTACTGAAACCTTGTGAAACATCTCATAACTACAAAAACAACAACCATAATCAATTTATCAATCAATACCAGGTAATTTGTTTAAATTGTGCTATTGATTTTCCATCCGCCAGTAAAGTAAGCTTCAGGCTTTTGACCTTCTGAGGACAAGCATGAGGTTACTACAATTGTTGTGCACCCTCGATTTTTCTCTAGGGTATAGTGCAGTCAGATTCTTTATGAAATTGACTTCTGGAGGCACAAAACTACATAATAAACACTTTTCTAAGCACTATTTTCATGTTTCATATGTTAAAATCCAGACTAATGATGACAATGCACATTACAGTACTTGCTTTTATTCTTGTTTTGTTTTTTTATTCTTCTCTTGCTATGTTTATTGGTATGCACTGTACACAAAGTCAAATTCCTTGCATGTGAAAACATATTTGGCAATTGATTCTGATTAAATGTACATTAAACATTAGGAAATTAGATCTTTGAACATCCATAATTAAGTAATATGTTGTGACTCATTGCAGCAAATGAAGGAATTCACAAAATAGACAAAGAAGTAAAATGACATTTGTTGTTTGTATGAATGAGGTACCTAAAATCTTCCCTAGCTGCTATGACCAACAGCATTACAAAGGGAAACAGTGCCCCTTGGTGGACATGTGTTATGAGCACCAGAGGTAATATTAAGGTATTGTTTCTTCATCTTCATCTTCTGCCTCTTATCAAAAACTGCCTTCTTATGCATGAGAAATCTCATCTAAATAATTATGCAATAATTCAGTAGGTGCTATAGAGCTCCACTTCTCACAATACATCTGTTAATATGTCAATCCACTGTATAACTCTTTAAAGCTATTCATAGCCACATTTTACATTCAAATGTCACTAAATTTGCTACACAGCCTCTTCAGACCTTCTTCGTCAAGCAATCTACAGGGTTTTAATTTTTTTCCCCACAGCACATGAAAACATTTGAACTGTAAATGGTACTGTACACAGACACTGTACATGCTTGCCTAGTAAATGTCCAATATTCATCTTTAAACATCAGCTTCTCACTTATGGAGTGGTAAATATATAAGGAATGCCAGTTATCAGTACAATTATAGAATTGCACCTTTAAAACTGGATTTTTGAGATGAATGGAAAGTCCTATTTGTCCCCCTGGTGGTTGGATCTGTAAACGTTTGAAGACGTTCCCTCTTGGTGTTAGCGTGAAACAACCACTAGTCCACATCTTGCCACTGGCACCAAAGATTGTGAGACTGAATCCAGGCTGGTGCTGAATACACATCGCACATGCAGCTATGTGGATTATGTTTTTGAGCAAATTTGTAACTTGATTCTTAAAGATACTTCAAGGTTTTAATTAGAACCATTTCATATGCATTTTCATGACTAGCATGACCCACGATCTACAATCGTGTATCAGCGTTTTGTAATAAACGTTACAGAAATTATGTACAGATGAGGGCTTCAAACAATTCAACAAAACGGGAAAAGAACAACTGAGGTGACGGGCTGAGATACAACATGGTGGAAAAGGATAGAACATGCATGAAAAAAAAGAAAACGTATTCAGGAAATGAAATCATTGGGGAAATGAGTGTGGTAAATGATAACAAGGGTACATTTAAGAGGAAGCTGAACCACTGAACCAGTGGGGTTTGTGCCTCACATGAACAGACGCTTCAGGTCCTGACAGCATTTTGGTCAGGACTTTGACTTGACCAATCCAAAACACTACACTTCTTCCTGAGTCATTCTTTGGTAGATTTGCCTGAATGCTGAGGATCATCGTCTTTCAGCCACTTTGAGCCCAGCTTCTTGTAGAGTACCTCTACAGTACTTGCGTTATTCTTGTTTTGTTCTTATTCTTCTGTGTTTATTGTTTATTGTTTGTTGTTATGCACCAATCACCAAGACAAATTCCTCATATGTGAAAACATATTTGGCAATAAACCTGTTTCTGATTCTGATTCTCAGACTGATGGCCTGACGTTCTGTTCAAGCCTTCTCTGGTTTCCCTCAGAATTCATGGATGCCTGAAGAGTGCACCCTGAGTTTAGTTCAGTCCTAAATTCACTATGCCTTCGGTCTGGCTGTCATGCCCTCAAAAGCAATGTAGCAGCCTACATTGAATTAATATTATCCCTCACATTTGGAAGCCGGTGTGTGTGTGTTTTGAGACTGAGAATGTTACTCGAACTTCAAAAAATACAAACATTTCACTAATCCAAACCACCACCAAACTTTTCAAATGAGCGAGCTTCTGCAACATTAGATCAGATATGATCAGATTAGGCGGGGATGCATATCTGACGTAGCTTCACTTTACCCAGGGCTGAAATCTGATTACTAATTTAGTGAACTGCATGCATCACCACCATCAGGGCGGTGTTTTTCATACCCCGCAAAAAAACTGTTATAGTAAAAGTTTGGCTGTGAATAAAAACGGTTAGTTCTAGCTCTGGGCCGCCATTTCTGGTGTCTTGTACACCGTCTTTCCTTCAGCAAGAGAATGACCTGTTGATTAGAACAAACACTTTCTCCAGGGCTAATCTTGACCTTAACCTTGACCCTTGACTTTGCTTGGCTTTTTAACACCTGATCTGGGACTGCAGATGAGAATCGGCGCCCTTTCTAACTCTGGCAAGCTCACGGCTCTGTGTTCTGCCTACAGCGTTCCTGATGTTATTTCAGTGGACGGCACAGTCGGCAGAGTAGTAAGATGTGCGGTTTGCAGCGCAGGCATTCCCCTCCCACTCATTTCCTCTTTCCGTATACACACACACACACTCACAAATATGCAAACAAATGTGCTCATTCTTTTTCACACACACACACACACAGGAGAATTAGACTATTAATTCAATGAACAATAGCGATTACTGATTTAAGGGCCGGGTTCTCCTAATCTCAAAGGTAACAGACTGGTACACGGTGTATCTGTTTGTTACACTCAAGAAACACATATCAAACTGTAGGAATGGGTTACTAATCTGACAATATTTATTATTATTACTGAGGGAACAGATGAGACTCCAGATATCTGGAGGTTGGAGCCCAAACGTACTGCACTTCAGTTGTTTTTTTTCCAGGAACTTCAATTTGTTTTACCCCTCCTTTACATTCCAAAGGTATCAGTTTAGTTTGACCCCACTACATCATCTAACTCCTGCAGTGACTAGACACTGTGAATAAATAGGGTTTTTGCTAACAAAATATGTGAAAGGGTCAGGGAAATAATAAGACCTACAGTTCTTATGGTGCGTTTTCAAGGTTTCAGACAGTCAAGAGGATCAGAGAAAAATAACTCTACGTCTCACAAAATATGTGGACATACTGGATAGGTTCCATTCAGAAGAGAGCTCAAAATTACAGAGCCAAATCTGGCCTTTGCTCCATGCCAAATAATTATGTAATAGTCGGTGTCCAAAACAACAAAAGAGGCCTTTGTTAAAAATGTGGTTTTATTCAAATTTGATCTGACAACATAACAGAAAGCTTTGGCAACGAGCCAGAGCTAATCTCATTTTGATAGTCACCAATGATTTAGACCTTCTTAAAATATCACCCAAAAAAAACAGAATAGAAAATAGAAACAGAATAGTGGCTCAGACCTGATTACCAGCAACACAATACAAAGGTGGCTAAACTCTGACTTCCAGTTGGTGGTCATTATAAGGCTACCAATATAAACACAAGTCAATGACAATTCATGAAAGAACCCATCCTCATATAATGTACCTCAGTTTGGTGCTACTCACTATGATGTATTGTATGTAGTCAGGACTAAGCCCTAAAAAAAAAAGTAAAGTAAAGTGAGTTAAGGTGGCTTCCCTCTCCACTACATCCCAGAATAAGCGTCTATCAAAATGTGATAAATAGCTTAAGTGTGCTTTCCTTTTCATTTGATTCAAATTAAATTCATTCAGGTACATGCTTCGTAGAGTATTATTTGAGCTACTCTTCAATTCCACGTTCATCCGATTCACTAAGCAGCTCTTATTTCTAATTTTCTAATTTTCAGCTTTTACAATAGCTTCACCTCTTATTCCCATAATCTTCTCCCTGCAATATACACCGTGGTGGGCGGTAGTCAGTAGCGTGAACACATTTTTGAATCGGGTTGGAGTATGATTTTCGTCATAGGAGTGTGAACGTCACATCGGGGCTACCTCAGGAGCAAACAAACGGGACCTCTACCATGTTGCTACCCTAGCCTATGTGTCTGCGTAAACAAAACTAGTGTCTTGCTACAGCCTAGTAAGTGTTAAGGGACCTCAAGTCAAACTTGGACTCAAGAGTTTGCTTCCGCGAAGTTAAGCGTCCCAATAAGCGTTTTTTTCACACTAGAAGAAACGACCGCCTTCTTTCTCGTCTACCGTAACTCCGGTGTCTAGTTCGTTACAATTAAAACTTCCGGTCACAATTTCCAAAATAAAACGTTTATTAAAATGCCATAATAAAAGGTGGTTCTATAATCTATTTTAGCGTTTTAAATGTTTAAATAATCTATTTAAATGTTAGAATGCGTTTTTACGCACGTGAGGTGCGTAGAACTGAACTTGCTATTTAATATGTGTTTTCTTTATGTTCTATTAAAGTTACCATCTTTAAGGAGACAATGAGGGTCGGCCATACGATTTATTTGTCTATTTATTTATTCTTTCAGGAGAAATATTATCACCAATCACTCAAACATGTTAGTTTGTTTAGTACTGATGCTAACCAGCATCAGTACTTTGATACATTACATTGATACAATCAGTGACAATGAAAGTAAAGAGTAAAATGCATTGAAAATGGATTGAAAGGGTCTCCAATATTCCTTATTTACAGTGATCAGTGTATCAGTATATCATTGTCACTGATTGTATCAATCAATCAATCAATCGGATTGTATCAATCAGTGACAATGTCAATAACAACAACCTTCATTTAAGAGCGCCTTTCATCGTACCAAGGCACTTAACAATGGAAAAGGGAAGAACTAGATTCAACAATTTTTTATACTCACAGGGATAATTAAAGTTTCATATTATCCCTGTGACTCCAGACTGTTTGGACACGCCGCAGAATTTTCTTTTTCCAAACGTGTCAAATGTCGCGCTTTTATTTTGGAGGTGAAATTACTCAACCTCCCAGTTTCGTGGTGCTAAACCCGACGAACTTGACGCTGCTTGTCACACCTTGGCGCAAGAACCCATCTAGTGAATTTCTCGCTTTGCCGGTTGGAGGAGGGGGACGTGATCTTTTCAGTAGGGGACACAGAGAGAGAGACACAGGCGGTCATCATAAGGTGAGAAACCCTGACGGAAAATATTGAAGAGTTACGAAACTAGAAAATAATTTATAGTCCTTTACTTCAAGCATGGGTAAAACTTTTCTCAACTGGCTTAGGTGTAGTCAGACAATTCAAACACCAAAAATTGATAATAATCGCAGCTGCAGTGCAGGCTAACTTACAGCTGCAAAAATCTTTAGAAGGTAAACTCATAGTATACCTAATTGCAAATATTTTCAGCACACAAACATATACTTTTCAGTGAGTCTTATTTTGAAAAAAAGAAGGGGCGAGATCATTTCACTTGTTTACAATACCAATCTTTTTTTTTTAAACAACTTGTTGAAACTCAGTTCTCAGAATCAGAATCTTATCTTATTGCCAAGTATGATTTGACGCATACAAGGAATTTGACTTGGTGTTTGGTGCATAACAATGAATAAAAAACATAGAACATAGAATAAAAAGAACAAGAATAAAAGCAAGTCCTGTAAAAGGCAAAGAATACAATAGAAAATAGAAAATATATGAAAAGATATTATCCATATGTGTGTGCAAGGGTGTGTGCAAAACTTAACAATATTTGGTTTGAATAATGTGCACTGTAAATTGTTTCAAACAAGTCAAACTGCATATGGAAACGACTGGGTATTATTTCACCCCATTGGCAGAAGCCTGATTTCTTTAACGGGAGCGAAGGCCACTGTTTTTTCCCCACCCACTTTGTATGGGATTCTAATGAGCTACCCCATCCACTTCAGCTGCCTGTAGCTTCGAACCACCCAGCCGGCAGCGGGGCAGCGGGTCACCTATCGACAATCATGGCCACGATTGTGATGGAGAGAATCGGGAGGCTGTTCATCAGCTTGCAGCAGGTCAGGCGGGTGCCCCGGATGCTGACGGAGGCGGCGCCCTCCATGCCCGGCACCCTGAGAGACCACGAGGTCCCCCTCTACTTCAGAGAGCGTTACATCCACGGCGGCTACCGACCCCTCCACCAGAGCTGGCGATACTACTTCCTGTCCCTCTTCCAGTGGCACAACGAGACCGTCAACGTCTGGACTCACCTGCTGGGGTGTCTCGTATTCCTGGTCAAATTACGCCAGCTTGCCGAGACGGTGGATTTTGCCAGGGATCCCCATTCGTGGCCCCTGTTCGTCCTTCTCCTGTCCTCCATAAACTACATGGCGTACAGCGCGATGGCCCACCTGCTGGGCAACAAGTCTGAGTTCTTTCACTACGTCGTCTTTTTCCTGGACTACGTCGGAGTGGCGCAGTATCAGTACGGTAGCGCCGTAGTTCACTTCTATTACGCCGTGGAAGAGTCCTGGCATAGCCGCGTGCAGGGGATCTTCATGCCCATCGCTACGCTTCTCTGCTGGCTGTCGTGCCTGGGCTGCTGCTACGGGAAATACTGCAACTACAACCTCCCGTCCTGGGCGCGTAAGGTGGGCCACGTCGTGCCCTCGGCGGTGGCCTACGCCTGGGACACCAGCCCCGTGTTCCACAGGCTCCTCTCCTGGTCCGCCGCCAGCGACGACCCGGCCCTCCGCTTCCACTTCGGCCAGGTCGCCTTCTTCCTCTCCAGCGCCTTCTTCTTCTCCCACCCCTTGCCGGAGAGCTGGTTTCCGGGACACTGCGATTTCGTGGGCCAGGGCCACCAGATGTTCCACGTGCTTCTGGCCCTCTGCACCCTCAGTCAGATCCAGGCCTCCCACCTGGACTACGTGGGCCGCAGGGAGCTGTACTCGCGTCTGCACGGGAGCGGCGACGCCGCTCTCTTCGTGGGCTTGTACGCCGTCACTATGGTTGTGTGCGCGTTCATCGTCGCCGTCATGCTCAGTAAAGTGAAGCGGCTGCTCGACAGGCAAGGCCAAATCGAAATAACGGATAGGATATTGGAAGAGGTCGGTACCAAAGTATTAATGTGGCCTTGGTCTGGAAACGCTGCCTTGCCTGTCAGACGGTTTGCTTGTCCTGTTTCCTCAGAGCAGAGCTGTCCGTTTATGGGGCAATGCTAACGTGTGTTGCCTTAACAGCTCAGATGTTTTGCATTAGATTAAATAAAACCCACAACATGTATTAACCCACATGACACTCAGTTAATATTTCCATAGCACTGTTGGATTTACTGTAATGTATTTGGGTATGAGGGAATGAAGTATATTGGATTGCACAAAGTTTATGAATTCATGAATGTATGTTACACTAGAGATACAGTATATATTAAGACTCTGCTTAGCTCATGAAAGCTGCCCTAGATGGGTTTTATAATCTGACATGTTTGAATTCATCAAAAGGAATTCCCATGTCGGGTTAACCTAATTGAGCGAGATACTATTTTGCTTTCAAAGTAAATCTCGTGGCCCGGGGCATCTGACCGGGTGATGAAAACTGTCAATCAGCCGGGTGTCGATCGCCACTGGTTCGGTGGGTAGGGGAGGTGGGGTCCAAGCGCGTCCGTCTTCCTCTTTTCCTTTTAAACGTACTCACCGCTGCTTTAAGTAGTCGGCAATCACTGTACTATGTCATGCTGGAAAAGCTTCATTCGTGCCTTTTGAGTCAAACGTCAAAGTGAATGTGAGTTTTGAATGAGTGTGATCCGAGAGACGGGTATTGGGTTTCTCATTTGGGAGATAAAAAAAAACAATCAAGTACGAGAACTAGGTTCATTTGAGGGCTACTGCTTGTAACGGCCACATTTGATGTGTTAGCATTAGAATGTATCTTCACAACTACTTCCACAGCAAAATAATGAGAAACTCCTACATGTGGCATTTTAAAAAGTCACTGCATTGTTAATGTTTTTGTTTGGAGATTTGTGTTAATACAGAACAAAACTAATATATGCCAAGGCAGAAAATGACTTTCTTAACCAGGCTTATTGTTGACAGCTCTGGGTTTTGTGTCTTCATCCTTCTTCCTCGCCTGTTTTGCACAACGCTCTGACGCAAAGCAGACGACACACAAACTCTGATTGGCTCTTGCTCAGAGATCTCCATGGTGACCTCTAATTAAACATCGCCCCTGCCAGTAGGATTTAATAAAGGTGTGGGGCGAAATGGGCTGTCGGCTCTTCTCTACATACAAAATACACGTAGTAATGATTTCCTCTCATTGATTTGTAAGATCAAAATAGCACCAACCGAGTCGGCACCTACTGTACCGGCTGGATGTGCAAGAACAAGGTGTGAAGCCTCAAAAATCCAATGGAGACTAGAAGTAAAGGGAGCTCACCCTCATAAATGCTAGAAAAAAGGTATCAAACCGGGATGTCTAAGTGCAAAGTCTGCTTTTTATTTGACATCTCACCAATAAACTGACATGCTAAAGTGAAAAAGTGTAAAACATGTTTGAATTATCAGTGGCAAAGAGCCATTAAAAAGAATCACAGCTATATAGAGAAAGAGAGAGAGAGAGAGAGAGGGAGCATCACATGGGCCATAACAGCTGTAGACAATCAAATCAAAAGACCATGAATGTAATGTATACCGTAAAAGACATTTAATACACTGCACTTTCTGTTTTTAAATGATCTTTGATGATGGGGTCACGCTTTGCACTTTTTCTTTTTGTTTAGCACATGTCACTTTGTCAGATGTAGAATAAAATGGAAACTTAGCAATTCAAAATGTTGGATAGAGATGTTTTTTCTTCTACTTGCGAGCATCTACTTGCCTCTACTCTTTATTTTGGCCATGTAGTGTTGAGAAAAGTCTCACCCAGACCGAGGTATCATAAACGCACTGTTTGAACACCCACGCCTTATCTTCCTAACACTGTTAATCACAAATGTTTTATCGTATTTCAGTATTTTATTTGATATTATGTTGTGTGTTGGAATCCAATAAAGATTTTTGAAAAAAAGGATGGATGCTAAAGGAACGTCTTGATTGTTGTTTTCTTCTCACCTGCTCCAGTACATTGCATCTACATCATGTTTTATAGCAGATATCGCCCACAATGCATTGCATAATTTCTCACTTATTTCATACTGCATATATTTCTTTTTTTTGTGTGTTTTACGCAGAGTTTCATTCATTTTCCTCTGTCTCAGTATGTACTACTGCTGTTATTTTGGGGAGCGTGTCTATGTTCCCTCAGATCAGTATCTCCGCCAATGATGTAATGTTTTTGCCCCTGTCTGTTTGTTTGTTTGATCGTTTATCTGTCTGTCTGTCTGTCTGTCTGTTATTGGATATTGTTTGCGCAATATATATATATATATATACAATTTAATTTAATTTAGAGAATTTAACAGAACTGTTTAAAATTCCACATGTATTTGCCAAAAAGGGGTGTGGAAATGGGCGTGGCATGTCACAAAAAAGCACATAACTTCCTATATCAATATCTAAGTTATGGACTGATGTACACAGAACTTTGTGGAAAAGTTTGTCATGAGCCAAGGAAGAACTGATTAAATTGTTACACCAAATTGGCCCAAAGGGGGCGTGGCCAATCACAAAAAGGTGCATAACTTCCAAACGGATTCACGCAACACCACAAAACTTTGACAAAAACTTTGTCATGGGGCCAAGGAACAACTGATTAACTTTAAAAGGGGGCATCGCAGTGGGTGTGGTTCATCACAAAAAGATGCATTAACTTCTGGCTCTGATGCTGAGGGAATTTAGGGCCTAATTTGGATGGGAAAAAAATTCATAGGCGCTGAGTGAACATAGGTGAACATAACAACCCCTTATTTTTCATACACTTGTAATGCTACAACTAATTTTTTCTGACTTTTCCCACAATTTTTGACATGTTTAATATCCCCCACTTTTTATATTCATATTTCCATTTAATTTTTTCCCCATGTTGTAAAGTTTCGTCCCATCTTACAACAGATAGTTATACCATTTAATTGTTTATCATTCCACCCTGTCCTGACATTTGAAAGATAATTTTCTCACATGTGTACACTTGCACTTACACTTGCTTTTGAAACACATTATCATGATGCATCATCAAACCCCTCATTATTAGGCCGCCTCCACACCATAATACTAGTCTGGAGGTGGCATGTTAGAACTGGCATTCATAAACTGTGAAGTAAGATTGAAATGCACTTAAAGGGTAATTCTGGGATTTTTCAACCTGGCCTCTATGTCCACAAAATCGCTTTTCATACCTTTAAGTAGATCCCAAAAGTTTCTGAGTTTCTCCGGTCCATCGGCTCAACCGGAAGTCGCGTAACGGCGGCTCTATGGCGGCGACGTAATCCGTAAAGGCATACTCGGCCGGTCAAAGTACGTCCACTAAAAGTGCTTGTTTTTGTCACGAACGGGCTCAGATTGTTATTCGTGTTATTATCCAAATGTCTGACAACATTATGGAAAGGGTCGCTACAGAAACAGCTCGGAAAACGACGGTGAAAATGAATGAAGCGAGAGGGTGAACCAGCTGCTGCAAATTCTAGCAGTTCCTCTACGTAAACTCAAAACTCCTCTCTCCGACTCACGTATCAACCGTAATTGACATATCAAACATTTGGATAATAACACGAATAACAATCTGAGCCCGTCCGTGACAAAAACAAACACTTTTGGGATCTACTTAAAGGTATGAAAAGCGATTTTGTAGACATAGAGGCCAGGTTGAAAAATCCCGGAATTACCCTTTAAATCACATTTTCTTCCATTACACAAGTTTGCTGCGAGGGTGTTATTGTGATTGTAGAATTTGTGTAATCCCTCTCAGGCTCCCACTTGATCTCAGATTGCAAATAAAATGTCCCTGTCTACTGCGCCCAAGTAGAGACAACTTAGTGTGAGGTAAACACACATAAACTGAAATGCCTAGATGTCGTGCCGTGAACAAAATTGATATTTCCCTTGAAGCCGGCATTGTTCATTACACTGGCAGATCTCAGATATATTGACTGGCCGGGCTGCCCGGGGTTTGGACTCCAGTTTTGGCTCTTCTGCAGGAGTATTGTGTTGGTGTGTAATGGTCCCTTCTGCATGGCTCAGTTTCCCCAGTAAAAAGCCTGATTCAGCAAAATAATCCCACTGTTGGACTCTCTCCAACATTCCCCACGTCTGGCTTACAATAGTCGGGATCCGCCTGCTTCCCTTGTGGATACCAAATTAAACAAATGCCATTACTGTTCATTACTGTTGACACAATATTGATTCAGAGCATTAGCAAACAACGATACACACCAGATTTGAACTCCTATTAGGGTTTAGGGTGTTTATTGTTATGTTCAGGATATGATGACCCATGTGTCAATAGACTTACAGCTGTGAGCTTTGAGTACAGGAGGCTTTTGTTTTTTGGATAACGTCGCCCTAGTCTAGGAGCAAGGTGCAGCCAAAATGGATGTTTATGGGTGGATGTTAAAGGAAAAATCCACCCTAAGACACTTTAATGCTGTTAAAAAAACATCTGTTTAATACCAATGGTCTCGATCTGGGTATTAACCAAAGTCACCTAACCTAATGACCTAATGAGAAATGAACGTTTCTCAAAATACCACATTTCCCCTAAACCACTATGCTTCCTGTTGCAAAGACGCTGGCAAGGATTAGCGTAACAGCCAATATGCATTTTGACCTGGTAAACTAACGTGCAGCTGAAAAACCTGCAGACTGTTAACTCAGGGGAGATTTTAGACCCATTTTGAGGGGACTTCAGCCTCCACTAGAACATCTTCAGCCCCCCCTAGAAAATCTAAGTGATTTTCAAAAAAAAAAAGTTGCAGATCCTTCCAATCCTTCCTGTATCCATATCTCCTAAAAGGCTATATGCACTATAATATAAGGAAAACATTGTTGAACAAAAGGCAAATTTGTAGCATTTTTGTAATAATTCATGAAGAAAAAACATAATATTCCTACAGGAATGTCTGTGCTCCTCGGCAGTGAGTTTATAGTGACCTAATCCTACTTGATGGTATTTTCTAATCTGCTATGGTATTCTTATAATATTACTATTGGGTTTTATAGTTTTTCTATGATATTTGTATACCTAGTATCCTTCTAAAATCTGTTCCAGGATACTTTAGTACCTGCTCCTGTGTCATGGAGAGGATTTCTTGTCCCCTTCTTGAATACATTGTATCCATACCTCCTAAAAGGCTCTCTGCATGTCTATAGATGTTCTGGTCACTAGCTGTTGGCCTTCTAGTTTTACTATATTTAAGTAAATGTAGTAAATCAACGTGCATGCGCAGCACACATTAAATAAAATGCAATCAATTCATTTTAAAATTCGCTGCACGCTTTGGGCAACAAAATCACCCCAAACCATGTCCTAAAATCGCCCCTGCTGTTAACCCTTCATGGTTACCCATCCCTGCCCATGGGTATGAGCCTTGGAGGCCCTCTTGATAATACAGGCGTGCAACACAGATAGTTCACCCAAGAGTAAAACATCCTGTAGATCTGACTGCAGGCATCGAGAAACCTGGATGAATTCATTAGGCTACACACGGAAATACCTCACAAAACTATACTTGCCGTGGGTCTGTGGAATGAAAAGAAATGAATGAGCGCCACATTTTCAAATGAATATAGGAGTAATTGGCGCACTATGTCTTTAAACTGCAGAGAAAATAGCGGGTTGGGTGGAGGGACACCAATGTCAAGCGTAACGGAATACAAAAGCAGAACTTCTGGTCAAAACTTTAAAAATAAAACCCTTAACAATACCATGCACCTGCTGCATAGATCG
This sequence comes from Hoplostethus mediterraneus, assembly GCA_034670385.1. Lineage (NCBI taxonomy): Eukaryota > Metazoa > Chordata > Actinopteri > Trachichthyiformes > Trachichthyidae > Hoplostethus > Hoplostethus mediterraneus. The sequence continues at coordinate 2,429,077 of JAXDDW010000028.1, read as the reverse complement.
GGTTAATTTCACTAAAGTGCACATCACTAAAGGAAAAAATCGGCTACAAGTATTTGGGAGCTGACTTGGCGCCTATCCCAGACACTCCCTCTTCTTTCAGCTTAATCTTCACACCAAATACAACCTACTGAACCCACTGAGTATTTTGATACAATTTTTTGCCGTTGTGCACACTCAATAATTTTAGACGTCTCCCTTTAAGCTTTTATTTTGAAGGTACAATCTGTATACTTCCTCTTTTGTTGTTGCGACCTGCGTCTGACTTGTCGCACCAGAGCGTGTGTGAGAGAGAGAGAGAGAGAGCTGGCCGCACCAGATACACAAAGGGATTGGAAGGATCTGCAACCATGGGAATCAAACTGTACTACACCACTGTTACTGCTTCACGGGAGGTAAATCAAGTGGCCATAATTTGATAAGATTAATGTTATATTTCTGTTTTTTCTGTCTCTGGTGACCTCAGCGAACAATGGTCAGTTCAATAGACACACCCAACACCCTGTCAATAATAGGTTCCTCCTGTATCTAGTGCAGTGGGCCTATGCAACTCAGTGGTTTTTTGTATCATTATTGTAGCCCTCCTAGGTTTTGGGCGTATTAAAGGTAAATATATATCTTATGAAGATAGGAAAAAACCCGCAAAGTCGAGCCAGGATATACGGAAGTCATATTGTTTCGTTTCTGAGCTTTCTGTTATTTCCGTTGTCCTGGTAAAGGGAACGTGATTTTTTTCGTCGACCTCGTTTAGCTAATTTTCAAAATGAAGTCTCTTTTTTTTAAAGCAGCGTTTCTTTTCACATTGACGTCTTCTAAGCATTGACGCTATCGCGATGTCATGGTGCTACAGAATCCTGGCCTGGATTGTAGCCCCGATATGTACCCTTCTCCTGTATAAGTAAGCCAAACTCTGTTCATAAATCTGGTATTTTCATGCTCATTTGCTCGTCAGCGAAGGTGCACTCCTCTTAGAACATAACGTCAGACCTTTTTGAAATCTGCACGAGTCAATCTTCAATTCGGCATGCGCCCAGTACACCAAGCAACTCTTATTTTAATAAAATTTAAACTTTTTAGAATTGGGTCGCCTGTTACTCCCATACTCTTCTTCTACCAAATGCACCTTCCTGGGTGGTTTAAACCAGTATTAAAAGTTTAAATTGTACTACAATAACAGTTGATTGGTGTATTATATGTATGCCGGCTTTACCAGTAGACCCTTAATGTTTCAAAAAAGTCATGTTCTGTTATAGGAGGCGTGTACTAAAGTCTAAAAGCACGGTAACTTTACAGTGTCACATTTGTGAATGGAGTTCGGGATAGTTGTAGTAGAAGCGATCCACCAGGTTTCAGGAAGAACCGGTTAACAACAACAGGCACATTAAAGCAGATAATCCCTAGTTAGATTAATTTTGTGGAAATAGTGCAACAGCAAGTACAGGGTCAAACATCTGGTATCAGTTAGGTGTGTGGAATTCAGCACCAAGTGAAATAGTTTTATAACTTGCATTTCTATTTTATTTTTTTTAGGTCAGTTTCTATTTTAGTTTTAGTATTTCTGGCTGTCCTGAAAAAGGGGAATGAGTGCTGGCTTTCTTTTCATGCGTGAGTTTCATAGTATGTATCAGTGTAATGACAGATGTGTCTTTTACCCCATATGCCACTTTATATTTGTCTTGGCAAAGAGAATGCAATCTGTTTTTAGGCGACACATTTACTGTTTTCATAAAGAAGCAATTCCCCCCTCAGTGTTATAGACATGAAATTGGTTTTATATACCAAGTGCATGGTGCTACATGAATGCCAGCCTACAGTTGCTGCCTAGCTTTAGGTGTGGTTCACTTCTGCAAACACCCCCTCCCAACTTCCTCAATCCGGCCCAAAAAGATAGCATAATGGCCCCGAGGTCTATTAATCATCAACCACCAGCGAGATAAGGTCATTGTTGTTGTTAAAGGCACAGGAATTCACCAAGCTCAGATATTACCTGAATAATATAAAGACTTTGTTTTTCCTATCATAGCAGTAGGTGCAGCAAACCTTCTGCATCCACCCTAACCTTGAAGAGAAGTAATGTGGAAATTGCGTAACCTAGAGCTATTAAATTGTGCAACAGCATTAGATTCATTCCACTTTGCATGGGTGTTATGAGTCCAAATTTGATTTTGTAGTTTTTATCATCATAACAGAGAGAAAAGATGAAGCAAAATTGCAAGAAGTCTATTTGGAAGCATCCAGGAGCTGTATTCCCCCTAAACTGATAGTTTGGTGACCTATGTCTAGTAACTTATCACATTGAACAAATAATCTTGTCATTAGTGTTTGCTCCACGGAAAACAAGTCTCTTTATATAAGCGGGTTTGGTACGTTTTGGCGGGAAACGATCTTGAACACAGTGACTTTGCCATAGGACCGGAATGTTTAGTGAACTGCCGCCATTTCTGCCCGGCTCGAATCAAACGTCTGATCGAAGCTGTCATTTTTCCCAGGTGAAGGCTCAACAGGGGCAAGTGATACGAATCCTGGAGAGCAAAAGCATCCAGTATGAGCTGATCGACATCTCCGTGAGCGACGAGGTCCGCAAGGAAATGAGGAACAAGATGGGGAACCCCACGGCCGTCCCTCCCCAGCTCTTCAACGAAGACCAGTACTGTGGGGTGAGGAGCCCAGACCCGTTGTCTGTCACAGTAGCTCACATTTCAGCGCCACAGCAATCGTAAAAGTAACTTTTTATAGTTGAAGAATTGAGCGACTTATTATGAGCGCAACAGTAGAATTAGCTTCAATTCATGGGTGTGAGTTGGATGTGGCACTCTCCGGATCTTAGCCTAATGAGTCCAAATTCAATCTTGTAGTTTTTATTATTATAATTGAGGGAAAAGATGAATTACCAGAAATATATTTGGAAGCCATAGTGGCGGGAAAAAAAGGACCACTGTTCCCTCTTAGATGATAGTTTGGTGACTCTACATCTAATTTATCAGAGAGAGAGCAACTGTTTCTGTTTTTTGTTTTTTTTGTCTGTGCTGGTTGACACTCAACGTTTTCCTTTCCGCAGAACTACGAAATGTTTTCCGACGCGGTGGAAGCGGATAAACTGCAACAATTTCTGAAACTGGCATGAGAGGACAGGGAAGAAAGTATGTTTCTCCATGTTACCCCCTCGATCCTCCCCTCACCGTACCCCACACCCTAATGGAGGTCCGTTACCCAGCCCCTCTGCCACCGCTGGCAGCTCCACCTTCCTTCAACGCCATGATGACGAATGCCAAATATCTACTATCCAACGAATCAGAAGACTCACTTTCCCCAGCTGCCCCGTTAGACTCTAAAGCACTGTTAATCTGATTTTCCTTTTTTGTTGTTTAATGTGCTATATGCTCTTTTTTTTTTTTTTTTTCTGTCCACTGATTTCATTCCAGACCTTTTCCCTGCCTGACGCACTAATGTTACTAATTCCGGGGTGTCTAGATGTGCGAATCTTCCCGATCGCTCTCCAGACCAAACACAAAACTACCTGTTCTGTTCCGTTCTCCTTTTTCTGACCTTCGGTTTCCCGCGGATGTAAGAGGAAGCGAGGAGCGCAAGGTCTCGATTTTGAAGTATAGCAGTAAAAAAAAAAAAAAAATTAAAATCAAGGTGGGGTCGAGCGTCTCAGTAGGCGAACGTGATCAAGACATTCCTTACTGTTAATCTTGGTGCCAATGCATATCTGTGGTGTGTCATTACATGTGGAGATTCACTGTATTATTAGCTATAAGTCTTATATTTCCCACTAACTTGGATCAAACGTTTTCATTCCTGGTGGCAGAAAGACGGCGAAAGCCCAGAAAAAGTGATGGCATCACGTCTGGAACGAAAAGGATCGTTAGGCGTCCGATCTCGTAACTTCCGCTCGTCCTCGACGGCGAAGACGCAGCGAAACGCGACTATGCACACTGAAAACCCCTGTCTCGTTCTCCAGGAGACCGAGAGCTCAGTTGGGATTTCGGGTGCTGTTTCATGTCTTTTTTGTTAATCTTTTTTTTTTATCGAGGACAACACGGTTTCCTCATCCTACCGGCGACATCTGTCAAAACCCTCCGCTTTCAAATATATGCAGTCGCATCCTTCACTCACGCAACGTTTGTGCACCGCTTTGTACATCGATGGCAGTAGATGTGCTTGCCCGTTGTTGGCGCGTATTCACTTGAAACCATGTTTTAGACATTCCACGTATCTGTGAGCTCCTGCTTTTGCTTTTGGACCAATTCCCCTTGGATGAAAAAAAAAAAGAAAATAGGGAATCAGATGCTGTTGTCTTCCAAGAAGATTGTGAAAAGTGATTTATGGTTTAAAAAATAAAAAAACAACTGAATCTACAGATGTGGATTTCTTTTTTTTATATGTAGCCTTAGGACCTGAAGAGAATAAGTGTTTTACCTACAAACTGGCTTACTTTGTGGAAACTCCACAAATCCACCGCTAGTGTAATAGTCATTAAAATGAGTCATTTTCTATTTATATCATTCAGCCCACATTTTATTGAGGGATTTTACAGGCTAGCGTGGGACTGCACGTCCTCCTGCAAAGACATTTCTGATTAGCAAATGCTAACATGAAGTCACTGGAATATTTTGATTTGCAACATCATCCCATGAATGCAGTATATGCTTTGCATTTGCAGTAAACCAGTAGGCCATAGGTTTACTATTTTGTTCAATGTTTAATGGTCCTCATATTGTGAACTGAACCATCATGGAGGGTACAATTATCATACAATACAACATCGCTGTAACGCATAGAAGCAGCCCTGGATGTGCAGCAATGACACATGAGTAGACAAAAGTGATTAATAATTTAAGCATACCCACTTCTCCGCTTCCTCTTGCTGTGTGTTTTCTGCATGGTGCATTCCAGGATTTCATTCTAATGTGATTTATACCAAGCTCCCTGATATACATGAGCTAGTTTTTCTTAAAAATGCAAATAGTTGCATCTTAAGAACAGAAGAACACACTTTATTAGTCCACATTTTGTTGACACACAAACAACATGCAGTAAGTGGTGGCCGCCAAACACACACAGGCATACAGGGAGGGTGGCTGGGGAAATTTGTCCTCTGCATTTAACCCATCCTGGGTTTTTTTGGCGCTGCCCCTCCAGGGGCAGCCAGGAGCAGTAGGCAGTCCTCTGTGTCGGTGCCCGGGGACCAATAGCTCCAGATCTTGGGTCCACGTCGTGGTCAGGGACAGGACAGGAGATGGCGATCTTCTTGCATTTGTCAATTGCGGTCCTTATTGTGAAAGACGGACCCCATGTGAACACGGGGAGAACATGCAAACTCATCTTCAGAAATGTTATAGTTTCAATATTATTCCATAATGAGTTTTAGTTTGATGCCAACAATAATATTGACAGAAAGGGTTTATCTTATGATCTCAGAGGATGAAAATGTGCCCCAAGGCCCACTGCTGACTAGTGTAAGGTATGGAAGAGAGGTAAGGCCTGTGCAAGAGGTTTAACTATTCTACAGTGGAAACACTGGTACAAATGCACCTTGAGACTGGTTATATGCTCCTTTTAGCGTGTAGAGCTTGACTGTTGGATCAGTGTTAATGATGCCCAGTTAGAAACTCTAATCTTGTGTTTTTCAAATGGTGGCTATCTTAATTTTTGAGTCCCTAGTAGTTACAATTTCAATGCAGCATGACAGCTTATACAGTAGCATTTTGCACTTATATGCATGGTAATGAAAAATGACTGTCAAAACTCAGCCAATGTACCTACAGAGGTTTGTAGTTGTCAGTCTAAAGTCATAGATGGACAACACATACTTTAATTAGGCTTAACTATTTCTTTTATAGGTAGTAGTTATTTGTGATTTTTAAAAATAATTTAAAAACTAGTCAACTTTGATTGGTGTTAATAGCACCTACCACCTAATATCTCCAAACCATACAGGAATAGGTTCTGTGAAAAATGTGGTTATTAATGGGTTAACCGTTAAGATGAGTTCACAAATGCGTAACGTCAGAAGGGTTTTCTGTCTCTTCTAATTAAAAAAAACAAAAACAAAAAACAGTTTTGAAAATTCTGCCCTGTGTATGAACTTTTCATACCACTTACTGTAGGTCTCCCACATCCATTGATATTAATTCAGTATTAGAGAATGATAACACATTATGAATATTAACATAAATAATATACATTATATGAATATGAAAAATATACATAACATACAAAATATTATAATACACAAATTATAATCTTAAAACAAAGCACACGGATTGTACAACTTGCAGTTCCACATTTCGCCCGTAGGAGGAGCTGATGAGCTCTACTCCCACCTTGGAACCGAGAGCAGTAGAAGAGCCAAAGAAGCGTTGCGTTAGATAGCTACAGTTAGCGAGATAGAAACAGGAAGTTAGTCGTTTTACGTTCAGAATAAAAGCAGAAATATTTTTTATATTTAAAAATTAAAACTACTGCACACTGCTTTACACGTTGCAGAGCCGGCATATTAAAGATAATCTTTAAGATACAGAGGGGAATCAATGTATATTACACAGTGCATGTTTAAAATTGCAATACAAAACTTAATCTTACACAGAAGGGTGTGAGTGGTTTACACAGCTTTACACAGAACAAATGACAGGTAGTGGTTGGAATGAAAACCTGTATACTCTCGGCCCTCCATGGCACATGGTTGAATAGCCCTGGTTTGAAGACTGCTGTAAACACTGATGACATGTATTATGGTAGCGTGATATTTCAATAAGGCTTTTATTTTGAAAATCCTAATCAGAAGTTTGTCTTTCAGCTTTACAGTGGTACAAAGAAGAAGGAAGCTTTAAAATTTGACATCTTACTGCTCAGGTAACATGAGTGATTAACATGAATGATAGCCGAACAGTAGTGAGATTCGTACGATAAACAAGGTTACTGAGCTGCTATTTGTGTAGCTTTGCTACTCAATGGTGGCCAACCAATTCATAGGTTAGCTAGCTGTCAAACCAGCTAAGCTAGCTAACGCTAATGTTTAGCACGTCAACTAACGTAGTTGTTTTGTTATTGCTAAAAGGCTTCGTGCCATAATGAATTGAGCCAACCAGGTTGTATCGTCACATATGTCTGGTTAGACAAACTTGTTTGCCACGTTAAGAACATTTTGGCTGCTGCCACCATTAGCTGGTGCACGGTGGGTGTTTTTGTTTAAGTTAACGTTAGCTCTACGCCTACGCCGTTCTCCCGTTGAAAGAAACTGTGCGCAAAACAATTTAACGTTTCCTTGCTTATCAACAACAGTACATACTTGGGAGAACATGCCTTAGGATCTGTAACATATCGTTAGGATCCACTCTTCAATTCGGCATAAATCCAACACACCAAGCACCACTTATTTAATTCAATTTTCAACGTATAGAATCGGCTTCCCTGTTATTCCCAATCCTCTTCCACCGAAATAACGTTACACCATAGAGGACCGCAGCAAGCACCACTTATTTATCATTATTATAAAAGGTGAGATTGTAGTGAAATAAGGTGCTGCTTGGTCAATCACGTGTATGCCGATGTTTCCAGTGGCTCCTAGTGATTAGCGACAGGTCTTACGAGGTGTGTATCATTTGCCGATAAGCAAGAGAACATTAAACTGTGTGCATTTTGAATAGTTGGTGTGAACTTATGTGGGCTAGGTTTTTTTTATGAATGGAGTACACGTCATGGTGTAGGTGCACCGACACAGCTGACTCTGTTGATGTTGCATGAGTTAGAGTCATGTTGGCAGAGACTTGAAGCTACTTCAAATAGATTGTCCTTGCAGATCGGCCAAATTTATTTGAACCTAGACCCATAGTTGATTGAAGTCGGTCCATTCTGCCAGCGTTTCACATTGTACCTTTATTTATAGCAGAATGTAGTGCACCGAAGTATTTTTACATGAATGCATTGAAATGCAGCCTGTAACCACTATTAGCTGGAGGTGTACTTAAAAAAGCACACATTAGCCTGTAAATGTTCAGAAACTGTCACTGTATTTGCAAAACAAATCATTTATCAACATTTATTTGTATAGTCTGTAATCACCGTTACAGTCTCTAAGGGGTTCACAGTGCCCAACGTGTGAAAACAATAAATGGTTAGTACACGACATCCCCCAGCCTTGGACCCCCTTGGACAAGGAAAAACTCCCACAAAACCTTTTGGGAAAAATTGGAAGACACCTCGGGAGGGGCTACTCAGAGAGGGATCCCCCTACCAGGACGGTCGGGCGTGCAATAGATGCCGAATTTGGGCAAGCAGCGTATACACAGTGCATAAAAGTTTTGGCACTTTTATTCGGTTGCAGATGTCTGAAAGCCATTGCAGGTTCAGAATTGTTGATGAATTTGATGATCAGAATTGTTGCTGTGACTCAAGCGAATATAACGTGTTCTATTAAATTGTTTTGCCTCTGCTCCATGAAGCCACATGAGGAGATGAGTGTCCCAGACTACATGCAATGTGCTGAGGACCACCAGACGGTGCTGGTGGTGGTCCAGCCGGTTGGCATCGTGCCGGAGGACCACTTCTTCAGGATCTACAAGCGCATCGCCAGCGTGAGCCAGGTGAGCGTCAGGGACTCGCAGCGCCTCCTCTACATCCGCTACCGCCACCACTACCTGCCCGAAAACAACGAGTGGGGTGACTTCCAGACGCATCGCAAGGTGGTGGGCCTCATCGCTGTCACGACCTGCAGCTCGGCCAAGGAATGGCCCCAGACCTCCGATCGCTTCCACGGCCAGAAAGAGGTGTACGGCTCCACGCTCTACGACTCGCGCCTGCTGGTGTTCGGGCTCCAGGGAGACATCGCAGAGCAGCAGCGTACAGACGTGGCCTTCTACTCCAGCTATGACAATTGCCCCGATGTGGAGAAGAGGGTGGAGGACTTTGTGGAATCGATATTTATCGTCCTGGAGTCCAAGCGGCTGGACCGGGCCACAGACAAGTCTGGTGATAAGATCCCCCTGCTCTGTGTGCCTTTTGAGAAGAAGGACTTTGTGGGTCTGGACACTGACAGCAGGTGAGTTTGTTTTCTTCTCTGTACGCTAACTTTTTTGCAGAGGCATTTGAGTGCTTGAATGCTGATATATTGAATTATATACAGGTTGTTAGTCTGTGGTTTTTGGTGCATTACATAAGTGTTTCCCAGGTCAACCATGGCTGCTCAAAAATCTTCCTCTCAAAAATCTGTCTTTTGATTTTTGCTTCTTTCGTTTTCTTTGTTTACCTTTGGTTTATTTGTCTTTCTTCTTTTTTTCTTTCATACTGTCCTGTGAGTTTATTGTTGGGTGTGAAAAGGTGAGCTGTTAGACACATCACTTTAGTTAAGCCATATCAGTCCCATCAGCTTTAGCCCTGTCCTAAACCAAACAGCCCAACCTCAGTGCTCTTGTGCATGGGTTCATGGCTCCGAGCCAAACTCATCACTCCTCCCCTCCTTTGAATTTAACCACTAACTAAATTGGAAAGGCCTGAGGGAACTGCCCCGTTATCGGCCTAAAGTAGCGTTGATGCATTTGCTGCAGCGTTAATGAATGTGAATGTACAATATTAGGTAATGCAGCCTAGTCATCTACAGTAGTTAAACGCAAACACATGCTGGTTAATCTAGGCATACCACATTATTTGTACTAGAGCACAATGTTAAATGACTTTTTAGATAATAGGTGTCAATGATTACAGACAGAATCCACTCCACTACCTTGCAATAGCCTTTATGTGTTACTTTGGATAGGCAACAATTATTAATGCAACACCACAATACACTACACTAGTGCTGTGTTACAAATAGCCGCGAAGTCACATTTCCTCTAGTTAAACATTTAAGAGCTACAATGTTTGGAGGATATACTTGTACTATATGCAATATTGATTGAAAGGGCAGTTACCGGAGGAGCTGATAGTTTGGACATGCTGAACACATGGCACAATACATGCTGTCAAAGGAATCTGGGGATTGGGAAGGTTTAGTTTGATTGGGAGTTTGAGTGGCAGTAACGACAAGAGAAACACACTGGCTGCATGGATCTCATGTCATTGTTCATGAGAACGTGCATTAGCGTTTTGCATTTGCAAAGCATTGCACCTACTCATGAAAACATACATTTGATGATTGTGTCCACCTCCAATTGTTAATTTTTCCATGACTTTTTTAAATTAAAAGACAAATTCCCTTCAAGAGCAGCTTCCAATGATTGGTTTTATGCCATCAGAACAATTTGACTGTTGTTATGTGGTAGCCTACTGAGCAGTAATATTAATTTTTATTCTGCCAGATGTGTGCTATAGATTTTTCACCTCCCAAAATAGATAGTAACCTAGTTTGTTATATATTGGCCTACTATACAGCTAAGAACAAAAGTCTGTCCATTGCTCCATTTCATCTTGAGTCTTTGTTTGAAAGATCATCCACTAAGCCAATTTATTGTCTCCACTTGACCTTCCCAGTCTTTCTGACCCTTGTAGAATATTTAAAAGGTCTTGCACAATGGGATCCATATTTTTCCCAGAAACAATTCCACTTCCCATTCATTCTGTGGTTGGTCCTTCCCGAGTCCCTGCGTTATTGTGCAAGACTTCGGTGGTAGTAGGTCGGCTTATACTCTCTCCTTGATTGTTCTATTGCCGTCCTTTGCTTGTGCTGTCCCACCCCATACATCCCTCCTGTAGCTAAGTGATGAGATTCACTTGACACCGAGTCTCCTCTCCTCTCCTGGCACCCCGGTAAGATAAGAAATGACAATTGCAGAAAGTGAGTGCTGCTTTCTGTTAAAGAAATCAGTCAGAAACAGAAAACGAAAAGTCCCCAGAAACATTTCAGATCTCTGGCACACACCTCTGTTCAAGACGGTGGCAAGAATTTGTGCCATTTTTGTCAGCCTGCTGTTTGTCTAAAAGTGGTTTTTTTCCTCCTTTTCCTCAGGCATTATAAGAAGCGTTGCCAGGGTCGGATGAGGAAGCATGTCGGGGACTTGTGTCTCCAGGCAGGCATGCTGCAGGATGCCCTGGTCCACTACCACATGTCCGTGGAGCTACTCAGGGGGGTTAATGACTTCCTTTGGCTGGGTGGTAAGTCTGGGATGGAGGACGGAGGTCGGTGTAGGCTTATTACTATAAACTGGCATTTGCTCAGTCTCTGTAAAACACTCTACAAGACTATTTACCCATTGGCTGGTTTGTGGCTATAGAATGTTTAATATGTACTATAGGACCATATGGCCTCAATTATAAGTTATGTCCATTTGCATTGATTACTTTTGATTGTGGGACTATAATCTATAAACAACCAGGAGTGCACAGGCCAGGGTTTTAGTGTCCTTTCAATAATCCCGAGAATGTAGAAGGATCTTGTAAGAGCCAGCTGTAGCAAAATAAATAGAAGAAGGGGTAAGGAGAGATAGATAAAAAATAAATATATATATTTTTTTATTATTGCTGTGTTTTTGCTCCCCAGCTGCCTTAGAGGGTTTGTGTTCAGCCTCCGTCATTTTCCACTACCCCGGGGGCACAGCGGGGAAGACGGCAGGACGCAAACCAAGTATCTCCCAGCCAGCGGATGCAGGGAAGCGCCACAGACCAGGTAAGGGCCGACAGAAACGAAGGTCTGCAGATTTTGTCCGGACGGGATAACGGTAGATAGCCCGGTGCCTGTGAGCGAGTCCTGATTGAGTGGCGGGGCTGAAGTGTGAGAGAATGTCACTGCTGACTTGCAACTCAAGCATCTCTTAAGCTTCGCTCAGCTAAGCTGCTGCTTTTGTGTGCAGTGCACTAGACATTGGCTACCTAAACAGTGAAAGCTTCCCTTGTTTGCCCTCGTCAATTTGCCGAATGTATTTGAAAGCATTTAACACCATTCACTTCTTTCTCTTTAATCAGTCATTAACATGCTATTAACATGAATTTAATTTCACACCGCCTTGTGTGCTTCTTCATTAGGCATGAATAATAAATCTTTCATATCATTTTTAAATGGATAATTTGCAGCGCATTATGCTATGATCATTTGCTTTTTAGAGAAATTGTAGGAATAGGAGAAGAATAATTTGTGGGATTGATGATTTCTGGATCATCTACATCTGGAATTGCTTTGGAAGAAGTACCTCACTTCCACCAGCTTACATAACAAACATACAATAGTTATACAAAAGTTAGTTCAGATGACGTAGTTCAGCTGCATGCCAAAACTTGGATCCAGCTTTAGTGTCGATTCAAGGAGAGCACCAGCGGTAGCCGCAGCATTGAAGCGAGTTGTTGGGACTAACATTGCTAACATTGCGCCTTGTGTCATGGAGTGAATCTGCATTCTTTCTCTCTGTCTGTAGGGGCACAGGAGGTTCTGATTGACCCAGGTATGGTATGTCTCACACTAACCGATGTAGCTCTAGTATCCTTCTGCCTGTCAGCTTGTGGCCTCCCTGTGAGCACATTCGCCCGTGTGTGCATTTGGTTTCATGCTTCATCCTGCATCATCAGCACCGTGATTCCACCTGTTTTTAAAATTGATGGCTTTTTTTCCCCCCTCCTATGACAGATAAGTTTCTCCTCGTATCGTTTTACCATCGTCTTTTGTTTGTTCAAATTAACCTGCTCTTTCTCACAGCCAGATCGAAGACCATAGTCTCAGTTGTTATGATCAGTTTCTCCCATTCCTTTATATTGATGTGCATTTTTGTAACATGTTACTTTCAATTATCACACAAAGGCGAGGTGTTTTAATGGCATATTGTGATATAACAAAACCACTCATTCCTATCAAAACTATTCGCAAGTAATACGTTCTTAGAATATTTACCAATTTGAACAAATGGTCACGTACCTGATGGGAATATGAAGCGCCAGAAGGTGGCAGTGTTGCCATATCAATCCAACACCATTAGTGCGTACTTTCATTTACTCCGCTTGTTGAATGCTAAATGTGGAACTGTACAGCATTATCTTGACCAACCTCTCAGCGTAGCTCAGAAGGAAAATAAATCAAATAGTACATTAGAGTCTATAACTTTACTTTATGAGAATATGCACTTTATGGAGCTCAGTGCAATTTTTGCCTGAAGCGTTGCCCTCGAACGTGCCGCCGGTGCCGTTTGGCCAAGGAAACGTACAGCATCTCATTATTCACACGTTTGTCATAGTGACAGTGCCACGGTGTTGCTATGGACCCAGCTCCGTTGCTAGGCAATGCACTCTCAATTGAAATTTGTATTCTAATCAGATTTGGCCGAGAGATGCACCTAGCAATTGCTTTCGAAACACTTCACTTGCAACTCTTAACTCTGGCTGGGATGTTAGCCCCGACCATTATTTTGATCTCAACAGGTCACATTAGACGCTCCAAAGGCCACAGAACGGCGTTAAATCAGTTTTTATGGGTTTAAGGGAGAGCGAGGAAGTCCATCCTGCTTGTGTATTTTGTTCATTTTATTCAGAGAGGAAAAGGTGAGTGTTAAAGACAAAGGGGATGATGGTCCAGCCCACAGCGCCCTATGGACCACTTTATACACGCTCACCCGCTGAAATCAATGTTATCAGACTAGCATTGTATCACTGTTAACTGCTGTCAAGAAAACCGCCAGCCTGTGTTGGTGGGATCAAGCATATTGTACAGTCTACCATTTTATGCCCTATAAGTAAATGTACAGTATACTAGTCTGGGGATGTTTTTTGATTTATTTATTTATTTATTTATTTATTTATCTATTTATTAATGTCTGTTCAAGTTCATTGATTTACAATGAACTCTGTATCTTTGTGTCTTTCTTGACATAGTTGAGTTTTTAAAGAGAAAGCAGTGAGTTTACTTCCTCCCGTTGTCACTCCTCTATGCTTTCTTTTTGTGTTATCAGTGGCAGAGCAGACTGGTGCATGGTCATCCCAGAGTGTTTCTCAAACTGATCTTATCCCGTCCTTTTCTGAGTGTAGGTGCCCTCACGGCCAATGGTATTAGTGCAGACACCAGCACTGAGATTGGACGCGCCAAGAACTGCCTGAGTCCCGAGGACATAATAGAGAAATACAAAGAGGCCATCTCCTACTACGGCAAGGTATTGAACAGGAACTGCAGAACTGTATAGGCAAGGGTTTTTTGTAAAAAGCCGATACTTTTGGATTGAAGCTGCCAATAACTGATATCTGCCAGTATTCAGTATCTTTAAATTTGACCATTCTTATGCCAGAAAAATCCCCAAAATGACCAGGATATTAATCTTGAAAGAGCAATTCTTGAAACTGCATTTAGACCACGGGACACAAACGCTCCATTGAAAAAGAGCAGAATAAGAATAACATGTTCATACTTGTGTGGAATCTGGTCTGGTCAAAGTATTCATCAGATACACAATAAATATGCATCATACTGCATCATATTGGAAGTGACATTGAATAGCAGATTTCTGACTTTTCATTAAAGGCCAATATCAGCCTGGTATATCGGTCTAACCCTAATATTGGCCTATACGGTACGATATATTCATTTCATGTTTGAAGAACTTTTTATATGACTTCTTCTAAAGTTGGGTAAAAGTACAAAGTGTGTGATAATGCAACTCTCTCCATTTACCAGTGTAGTGGTCATACATCGTACATATTCAGATACCATAGGCACAAAACAAACACGTTGAGGCAGGCAGGTTGAGGCAGACTCATAGTCCAGTCTGTAATAATCAGCCCGCTCACCAGGGGGCAGTGTTTCATTTGGTTTCATTGAGCTTCAAGTTGGCGACAGCACTGTGATTGTATCTTGGTAGCAGCACACCAATACATGCTGACAGCAGCTGTATATTAGTGAATGCTACATGGGGTGACGGGTGAGGGGACTCTTAATGTTGGCAAATCAGACAATAATAACCCCTTACACAGCATTATATAGAGATACAAAAAAACAACTGGCTATCGTCTATCAATTTGTGGTTGAATGTGTTCATAATGTGACATTGTGACACTGTGCTTGGACATAGATGCAAAGAATAGGAACAAAGTGTCCCCAATCGTTTGGGAAAGCAAAATAGGCTAATTATTCCATCAAACTATTCAGAAGCCATGCTGCGCTTTATCTCCATTATTGTAATTGCCTTTTTGCACTGACCTCCCTTGGCCCTTTTACCTGTAACAAGTTCATTCAAAATTAAATTACATCTCAACACATAGCCATTCAGATATTAATTGAATTTTAATGAGGAGACAATGAGGGTGGAGGGAAGTTGGAGGAGGACGAGATAAAAAATGCACAAGCCTCAGTAGTGGTAGCTCAGGTTTCCTCTCCAGTGAAACCACAATCTAGATAGAGGCTGGGAATCCCTGAAAAAACGAGCGACATGGCATCTGAGCTATCACAGTTGTCTGCCGTCCCACATCTGCCGTGAGTGATGAGGGTGGTCGTATGTTGATGAAAAAAACATTGGTTCTGATTATGAGGTTGGGTGTAGAAGCCACGGCAGTGCTCATTGATTATTAATTTGTCATTAACGCGGAGCCTTGACATTCCTCCTCTTATCTCCCGCAGTATAAGAACGCAGGCGTGATTGAGCTGGAGGCCTGTGTGAAGGCGGTCAGGGTGCTTGCCATTCAGAAGAGGGCCATGGAGGCCTCTGAGTTCCTGCAGAACGCCGTCTATATCAACCTGGGACAGGTACCTGAGCTGACTGGGAAATCCAAGCTTTTTACTGTCAACTTTTCAAGCTTTTCCTTCTTTACTGAATAATTAATATGGGCACTGACAGTATGGTTTACTGTTGACTCTGGATGTCAGCTCACAGTTGATGCACCAAGGAAACCTCACTTACAGTACTTAAAGCTGCATTATGTAACTTTTTAAATGTAAAAAATACAAGCTGCTTATCAGTCTAGTTCAGGGGTGGCCAATCATGTGCCGTGGAGGGCCGAGAGTATGCAGGGTTTTCACTCCAACCAAAGACTACACCAGGGGCACGTTCAATCTGAAAACGGTGTGCACCGTTTTGCTACGGTTTCCGGGTTGAGCGACATGTTTCCTCGAAACGGCGCGAAACGGTGTGCAACGGGCTTTGAGGTATGTTTTCTCTCGTTTGGTGAGTGTGTCAGAGGTGTTACCCAATCAGCGATGTGTATATAAACCACCGTATTAAAAAGGCAGTGCACACAATGGATCCAACTATAAAGTCATTTATAGTCCACTGCAGCTTGGTGTATGCAACAATCGAAGACATTAGAAGACATGTTTGTCGTAAGTATTTTATAGTATTAAACCCGTATTTAACTGATTTCAGAAGAAGAAAAGTCTTCGAAAAATCAGTGAAATCACCTGCTGTAGTCTTTGGTTGGAGTGAACACCTGCAGACTCTTGGCCCTCCATGGCACATGATTGGCTACCCCTGGTCTAGTTCATGAAGTGGGGCTGCGACAGAGAAGACTGGCCCCTCCCCCTTCACTGAGCTGCTGTAGATTCACTCCATACACTCCAATGAAGTTTTGGAGTCGGGTAGGTACACTGGTGGGAAGTGACGAATCGAAACAAGCCGAAGGTACACAGCTTTGGAACAGCAGTGAGCGATATCAGATATCGCTACAGAAAGCTAAGGGTATTGAAGTCTTCAAACAGTTACATCTCGTTGCCACACGGGGGGCCAATTACCAAATTACATAGTGCAGCTTTAAAGGGAAAATCCACCTTAAAAAAGTCCCATATGCCCCTTTTCTGACCCTAGACACTTTACTTAGTGTTTGTGAATGTAACCAACTCTCTCCAAAATCTAAAAGTCAGAGAGCCAGGTCTTTTATCTGTGTTTTTAACCACTGCTAATGAATTCGACTGCTGCATTTGAGTGTTTGTATCAGTCAGCTTTATTTCTTTTTAATACTATGTGGGTTCTGTTTTAGGGAAAATCTGTCCTTAAAATCCTGATATTCTGTAGATATGGGACTCGCACGCCAGCATTTAAGGGTAAAAAGCCTTTTGATTGACATTGAGGATGTGATCATGTGACATTGAAGCGTGTCTGCTCTTTTTGTGAATATTACTTTCACTGCACCGAGCACCTTTTTGCTTTGGCACCTTTATCATTAAATTACTATATTTTTCCTGATCTTAGCATTCTTTGATTCTTTTTCAAGAGGGTTTTTACCCTTAATTGCTGGCGTGCGTGTCTCATTTCCTCATTGTGTTTGTTTTCAAACACACCTCTTTTTCTGTGATTTTTCGAAATCCTGATATACCAACAATTTTATTTCTGTAATTACTCAATTAAGCCCTTATTCCAATGCACTGACCTGTGTATTAACCCATGGAAAGGTATTGTAAGTACAGAGAAATGTGGTGAAGTTCTCTCTAATACATAATGTACTTAAAAGGATGTAGCCACACCATGTCATAGTTAAGTTTGTACACTAATCGTATTTGACACCTAATTGTATTCATCACATCACTAATACGGTGAAAAGCGCCACAAAAAGTTGATCTTAAATCTCCCGTCATCTCCATGACTTCAGCTGTCAGAGGAGGAGAAGATCCAGCGCTACAGCATCCTGTCAGAACTGTACGACCTGATCGGCTTCCACCGCAAGTCAGCCTTCTTCAAGCGCGTTGCGGCCATGCAGTGCGTGGCCCCCACTATCCCAGAGCCTGGATGGAGGGCCTGCTACAAGCTACTGCTGGAGACGCTGCCTGGATACAGCCTTTCACTTGACCCCAAGGACTTCAGCAAAGGTAGGCCACTGTCTCGGACGCGGCCTTTTGCCTCAAGGCAGCTAGTCGTGCCCTCCTCCCCCTCAGTTGGTCACATTCCGGTCCCAACACTTGTCACTCATCTTGCTTGTGCTGTCTGCCTTTAAACGGCATCTAGGCTGAGGTACCGGCATCTGCAAAGCCACCATGGGCGCTTAAGAAACAGATGGTGAGCCCAGCCAATCTGCAATAAAGGAGGAAAAAAAAAAGCAATGCGAGTGCTGACCGCGGTTTTGAACATGTCTTGCTTGTGCATTGTCCCTGCACTGTGGCCACTAGCCTCTCCTTCATAACCAGAATAATAATAACCATGCATAGCAGGTTTCTTTTTTTTGCCCCCAAGTCAACTGGTGTTCACTTTGTTTACATGCATGAAAAAAAGTAGTAAATCTCATGAATGAGAGTAACTGAGTGTAAATACAAATTCACCACACACAGGAAAGGAATAGCATTGCTTTCCTCCACCTCAAGCTTTGCTGTCTGTTCAAGAGTCCTCCTTGAGGGTGTTATGCATTCAGGCCACCACTTCGCTCAATGATAAACACAATTGAGACCTGACCCAGGCTTTTATAGACTCTTTGACACGGTCCTCATGATAAGCCTTTTCTGTTCTGCAGACTCTCGCCCCTCGCCCAATGCACCCACTCCATGGCAAGTGTTGGGAACACAAAACTCTCCCAGTGAACACAGGCTCAGGGCCATCCATATTTCGCTTGTGATTGTTGTTCAAAGGACACTTTGGAGAGGATTTTCCCGCAGCCACACTGTTCACCTCTCTGCCCCATTTCCCCTTAAGAACAGTGAATGGAGAAAAGCTGCAGCTGTTTGAATGGTTGTTTATTTATACAGCCCTTTATCACAAAACATGTCTCATAGGACTTTACATAGATGAGCCTACCTAGATCTATAAGTCAACGATAAAACACAAAACAAGATAAACAGATTTTGAGCACAAGGAAACAGAGGCAGAACACAAAATAGTGTGTTAAGACAGAAACAAGCCTACCAACCCATCCAACCTAACCTAACCGACACCACTAGCCTTAGGCCCTCACAGAAGACAAGGCAACACTCCCAAGAAAACCTTATTAGGAAAGGAAAAATGGAAGAAACCGTGGTGTGGGGGCAGTTCAAGACGGCTCAGTGTGTGCATCATAACATGGATAAAAACATGCCAGGGGCAGGGAGGCAGGACCGGTGTCCACTGCCAGGTAAGGTCCCAGTGTGCAACAGGTGGCTGAAAAGAAAAGAGAGACAACACTAAAAGCATTAAACACAACCTACACACACACAGGACAGACAAACTCAACCGTTTACACACTCACAAAGACCGCAGATAGACGGTGAGTGAGATCTAAAACCTAAAAGGAGCCCTAGACTGGGTTCCCAACGGCTTTTACTTGTACTAGTGCTGTCTGAGAGAAGAGAGTGTGTTGTTCTCGAACTATGCAGATCATACGAAAGTGAGAAGAGATACATTTTGAACATTTTCAAGGAATTAGCTCCCCTAATCGCAAGAGGAAATTAATCCCAGACATGGGGAGCTCGGTAGAAGAACGGTCTGCTGCCCGCTGATTCTTCTTGATTCTCGGGGCGGTCAGATAACCAGCGTCCTGTGATCGGGGGGTACATAAGGGACAGTACAGCCGGATAGATATGGCGCTACGAGCCCGTGTAACAATTTATATGTTGAATATCCGGCTTGATTTGGGAGCCAATGAAGGGAGGGCAAATGGGAATTATGTGGTTGACTGTTCTAGTTTTAGACAATATTCTGGCAGCAGCGTTTTGCATGATTTGAAGATTTTTTTTTTTTTTTTAAAGCTGGAGTTAAAGAGACAAATCAAACAAATGCTTTTTGAAAAGCCTGTTTCTCAAGACCAGCTCAGCGTAAGTAAATATCTGGGCTTTGAGCACTTGGGATGGGTAACCTCAACAGATTGAATAGATATTTATTTATTTATTTATTTCTCTGTGCAGATAAAGTTGCTCAGAAAAGTGTTCGTCCCTATTGACTTTTGCTTTAGCTTTTCTATCCAAGTAAAAGGACATCTACACACTTATGTGAAAGTATGAAATTCAAATGAGGAGAATCCTGTTTGCATTAGCAATCCTCCTTCATACTGAAGTATCAGGTGTACCATCCAGGTCCTCCCTGAGGCTCGGGCACCCAGTGCGAGTCCTCGGAGGGCGGGACAGCTGGGTGTGACGACTGCAAGTCTTTTGTCAGAAGGTGTCAGGTGGGAGTTTATCGAGCAGTAAGAGCCGGAGTGAGTGAGACGAGTGAGAAAGAAAATGGGGCTCAATGGTGCATTCCAATAAGGTTGCTGTGGCTTGAGATACGGTGGGGCAAATGGCTTTTTAAGTGGCTCAGAAGCCCCTTCTTCGCTATTCCCTTCAATTACCAGAAATGGGAACACTCTCCCTGTCACTTTCTTTCTTCACCCAGACATTCTCACATAGACCGACTATACGATGTTTTCTGACTGTTTTCTTGTCATGCTGTTCCACGAACTCCGAGTTTTTTGTCTTGTAATATTTACGGCTAGAAGAGAGGGGAGGATAGCATGTGGCGTCTCATCTCCCTACAAAGTGGCAAATTCCCCAGTTTCTTCAGAGCAGGCCAGAAGGTACAGTGCCTTTTGAGTCAGGTTTTGCGTGACAGGGCGATTGCTCGGCGGTGGCACCGCTGTCATTATCTTGGTGGTGTGCTAATTGGATTGCCAGACACCTTCGGTTCTGGCTTGAGAATATCACAAATGAAGTCATTTTTTTTTTTTGTAGGAGTGAGAGCAACATCCACAGAAAAAGCCGAAGTGTCCTTTGGATTGCTAGCCCCCAGATAAGCACTGGTTTTGGCACGAAATCACTGGCAGACAGGTGGAACTCAGCTATTTTTAGACTGCTTAGTGGGTGCAGTTTCTTAACAGAAAAAAATAGCTTATGAAGGATTTGCATTAACAGTTTTTTCAGATGGCAGAGGAAGTCAGTGGGAATGAATAATAACCATGGTAGAGAAATGCTGATAACTGAAAAGCATCACGGGCATAATTTGACTTCATTGGAATCAGTATTTAGCTGAGGGAACAGTGGAGTATTTACCGACCCCTCCTCCCCCCCCCCCCCATCTTTCCACTTGTTTTCTTTGCCACTCAGTGAGTCAACATTTGACAGCTGGGAGTGGAGCTGGGAATGTGTAGGGGGCCGGGGGTCTTACGTAACAGCTGGTGTCAGGCTAGAATGCTATTAAGATGTCTCGTGGATCTCTGCAGAGCAAATAACGCTGGCTGAGTTTGCACCAGGCTGGAGCTTTGTGTGATGCTTTGTAATGGGGGATGTTTGAATTCTAGGAAGTGGGTCTAATGAAATGAGTGCGGTTTGGCCTGAATCTAAGAATACGTGTGCACTTTTGTGTGCTAAGGGTTAAAAGCATGCCAGAAGGCTAATGTTTTATCACACACTTATTAGCATTAATATTACTCTATGAACATGAGGCCCCCTATTATGTATTTGTAGCACATTTGTGTCAGGTGTACTGTAGTGTCATCATATCTATTATATGTATCTATCTATTATATGTATCTATCTATCTATCTATTTGTAAACCCATATGATTACTGAGTACTTTATTACATATGTCGGCCGATACAAGTACCAATCCAAGCACTACTCAATGGCCCATTATAAAACAAATACATAAATTGTGTACATGCAATTTGCGTTATTCATTTGATCAAATTATGCACTGACCATTGTATAGCAATCCTCAATCAAATACTAATAAATACTAATGATAAATGATAGTAATAAAATAGAAAATGGGCTAAGAGACATAGGCTAGAAGTTATAGCTCCTCTTTTTTTGGGGGGGTTTTACTGAGTCATGACAGACTCAGTAAAACCGCTTATTCAGAATTGGTTAACAGATAAAAACAGCGTACTCAGAATAGCTGAACAGCTAAAACCAGCTTACTCAGAATAGATCAAACGATAAAGAATAGTGCAGTAGATTAAGTCTAATAAAACAGAGTGGCATTTAACCTCCATAGCCAAGGCTCCTCTTCAATAATAGCTGCTGCGTCTGTGTAGTTTTATATCACGGCAAAGTGTCATTAAATTATTGGTATCAGGCAGCTTCTTTTGCTGAGTATGAGTACTTCGGAGCCAATGTTACACTACAGATACTATCGGTGCACCTCTACTAATTTCATATGATAGCTCTATTACAGTGGATGTCAGTCATCCGACTTTAAATGTGAATTTCTCTCCCTCATCTCTCTCTCTCTCTCTCTTGCTCTCTCTTTCTGCCTCTCTCGCTCAGGTACCCACCGAGGCTGGGCTGCTGTGCAGATGCGTCTCCTGCATGAGCTTGTGTACGCCTCCCGTCGCATGGGCAACCCTGGCCTGTCTGTACGCCACCTGTCCTTCCTGCTGCAGACCATGCTGGACTTCCTGTCTGATCAAGGTCAGCTCATGATAAATGTTCAGAAAAAGCTCTTGTCTAAAAAGTATAAAATGTAGATCCTGCGTATTGCTTTCAGCTTTATTCCCAAGCTTTAAAAAAAATCAACATACTGCCACCATATCCTTTGGTGAATACAACATTATACCTTGTGCTTAATGGTGTGCGGTGCACAACAAAGCCAGCCTTTTCCTGGTGGGAGTGCGACACTGTGCTCTGACCAGAAATCCTGTGGACTCAGGAGATAGGGTTGTTACCCGAGCAGTCTGCCAGACGGTCCACTGGCCACACAATAGAGGCCAATGTAATCCTTGGTTGGCTACAGAGCACCAGAATGGGAGTGAGTGAGAGAGGGAGAGGTAAGAAAAAGATGAGAGAGCTAACAGTATGAAATATTCAACACCATCAGCAAAGGGACTGCTGCAGCGGTGTTCAGGGCGTGCTCCCATTACCAGCCGCCTCAGAGCCGGTCCTGCTGGAATAACATGAGCAGCTATAGCTTGGCTAGCCACTATGTACATCAAGTGGTAGAAATGTTACCAGATCATTTAATTAAAGAATGGATACTTTAACCTACGGATGGATACTTTAATGGATACTTTAATGGATGTACGGCGTCTAAACTATATAATAGGCAACATTTTGACTATTTCATCACTGAAAACCTGCCTTTATAAGCTCATCTGAATGCTTGAGCAACCGGTTTTGCGAAAAAAATAAAATACTATTTTGTATTTACTCTATGTAATGGTTCATGCACAAAGCGCTCCCTGTTGTACTGCAGTTTGGATGCCCTCTTTTGATTGCCTCTACTCCCGCCTTCAGTGCGATATCGCAAACGTCGGAGAGGTTATTGCAGGTCGCTGTAGTGGAGTTTGATGTGTGTTTGAGTAGGTAATGTGGGTATACAAGCACAGGATAGAGGGCAGGAGAGCAGTATAAGAGCCCTGCTACAGCCAGCAACAACCTTCTCCTCCATTCAGGGTTCCTCTCTGGAAAAGTATGGAAATTTGACCTGGAAATACGCTATATATAGGAAGTTTAAAGCTGCAACAGGCAGGCAACATCACACATTCTCCATATGACAGTGGTAACTGTTTGAAAGATTTGAACTGCACACAGAATGCTGTTTACTAACCTGGCTGGTCTGTGATCGCTTTATACTTAAGGGATGAGGTAAAAGATCTAATGTTGGTGAGTCTGGACAGAGCGCTTGCTCGCTGTTGTTAAGGAGACGTTTTGTATTTCACACCCTAAAGATAACAGTTAAACAGTTTCTGTGTCCAGTTTGTTGTGTGGTGGTGCATTTTTCTTATTCCTGCAGATAATTGGACAAACATACAAGACATGACATCATGTTGGCATATTTCCAGTGCAGCTACAATGGAGTTTATTAGCAGAAACATATCCAACTGTCTAAAACGTCAATGGTAAATGTCTGGTTTTTGTGTCAGTCCCTCAGAAACAGAGCAAAAACTTATTTTTAAACTCATCATTTTGCACCGACTCACCACTCAACTATCATACAGGGAGAAATCCATCATAGAAGAGGGAGCGATACCAATTTGTCCACAGACAGTAGCCTCAATAGACCAGAAAGCAATGCAGCCACAGGACTTGTGTTTTGAGTGAGGGTTTGAGTAAGGATCTCTCCTTTTGCTCTCTCCACTAAGTCCAGGCATGTTCTCTGGAGGTTGTCCAAAGGCATTCTGGGAAATGTAGGAAATTTCCAACTGAAGTAGAAATACACATGGCAGGGTGAGAGAAAGTGGGTACAGCAAAATGGTAAATTACGACACAAGCTGGACAAAGTATGTGAACCTCTAGGATAAAGTTAAAAGCTAAAGCCAAAGCTAGCAAGCCAGCTTCCCAGCTGCTCCTCAGGTTGGTGCACCTGCTGCCGGTCCAGCCCTATCTCCCCGCTCCTTTCTCTGCTCCGACTGAAACACAAACACTAATTTTAAAAAGGTTTCTGGCTGCAGTTGGCTAATTAAGGCTGATTGGCCACAGCCGGTAGCGGATGCAGGGAGAACCACCCCATCCAGCCCACACCTCAACCACATGGACAGTTTCTCAATGTGTTCAAAGCTTTAAAAATGTGAGTCTCTACTTTCAAGTGAAATTTCACCCTACAACAGAATTAAAATGTTATTTTCTGTGATGGTGGACATTTTTGAACATTTGTATGCCTGAAATCTTTCACAAAGATGGGAACAAGACAGCCAAGACTAATCTTTGATCTGGTCATCAAGTGATTATTTTTGAAGCAAGTCACACATTCATTGATGGTGGGCATGTGACACTGACAACTGTGACACTGACAACACCTATGACAGTATTCAAAGCATATGGGGTTTTGTTTGGTTTGGATCTGCTAGAACTATTAGTTGAGAGAGTTTAGTATTTTGATACACAAATTTTAATTACACTAAGATTTTGGGGATAAAATGCATTCTCTCTTAGGCTTGGTTTTCTCTGGCATTAGTTCCTGTTCTAATGTCACTCTAGCACCCACAGAAGCTAAATCTTTGAATTTGGGTGTGGGTTCATTCAATGGCCTCTCTGAGGTGTGTTGTACCGTTTTAAGTCTTGGATGGCGACATTAAAAAACATAGCTCAAATGTTTTATTCAAGCCTTTACCTCTTTAGCAGTGCTGGAATCGAAGATAATGCTTAACCGCTCTTCCTCTGGGTCATGACAAGGTGACCACGTACGGATAATTATGGCCGATCTTAGGACTGCCTGAGAGAAGGCAGTCTGTGATAGAGATAGAATAAAGCAGAGGAAAAGAAAAAACGGAACAGGGCAGTGAGTGAGGAGAGGTCAAGAGTAATAAGGCTACACTTGGAATTCTACTGGAAAAGAAAAAAGTTTTCTTTTGTTGTGAATATCCTGGAGGGTTGTTATTTGGCTATTTCTGTGGTGCCACTGATTAAAGATGTATCTTCTGCTCAGCATCAGCACTAGCATACACCTTGTATCTTTTTGACAGAGCGTTTGGTAGCAGCATGATTGCTGGTATATTGATTCTTCAGAATGCTGATATTGATGTTTATATAGATGATATATGGAAAATACAATTTTATTTTCCTTATAATTGATAAGAAAATTTGCAGTACTTGATGTATGAATACTGAATTACAGCTGGATTTTCTTCACTATAATATCTCATGAAAAACATGGCTGCAGTAATGTTTGAAGGTTTATATAGTGGGAAATATCTCCAATAGCTTGTCGGTACTGTATGATTAAGAAAGCACCTGAACCCAGGTGTAAGTAAAATTTAAATATTTAAAATGATCTTTTAATGAAATGACACCACATTGGCATACTTTGTATTCTATGTGGTATTGTTGTTAGTTGAAGTTTCATTAATACTTTGTTTCTCTATAATATCGTTTTTATTACTTTTGCATTCATTCACTTTTCATTGTCATTGATGCTTTTTTACAATTACAGTTGACCTTCAGGGTGTTTGTATTGATCTGTATGTATTAAGCAACCAAACAAGAGACTGATTATTTAGAGAAAGGCATTATGCTTCAATCAAGTAATAAGCTGCCTAATATCTAGGACTGCAAAGCAGTCATGGTAGGGTGCATGTTATGAGGAAAACAAGGGGAAAAAGTGAGGAGCAAAAGTAAAAATAGTGAAGGTTATAGGATAAAGAAGAAGTCCATAAAAATTGAGTGTTAAATAAGATTTTCCAGTAGCTGGCCATGAACTGAATAAGAATACCATTTGAGAAGCAGGTTACCCTTGAGGTTGTTCAGCATTATGAACAAGGCAGATGACTTTCACAAACAATAGTTAATTGTTTAAATCTTAATTCTTAAGATACAGTTCTGCTAATTCATATTCTTCATCTAAACTGAATGTGATTGCTTTTGAAATTATTTTCAAGTTTGGTTGCACTATAAACAAGATACTGATTGTCAAATATCCCCTAATTCCCATTGACTGCAATTGTTTATTCCTTGCAATTGTTTAAAATTTTGCACAAATCATTTTTTTATATAACTTGCTAAAAATTCGTACATGTCATCTTCTTAACCTGTATAACACTTTATTTTCATATAGTTAAGACACTTTAAGTGAGATTGTACAGTGAGTGTGAACAGCACCATTGACATTTTCAGTCGCTGCGAGCTCAGTCTTTGATGAAGTTGAAAACCTTGTTGTAGGATTATTTGTCTCTGTCTGACAATGCAGTGTCAAAAATAGCGGGCGGTCTATAACTTAATTAGTTTTACAGTTTAGGAGAAAATGAGTGATGAACATAACCCTCGGTATCAGGGTACAAAAGATTCATCTCACATCCTCTGAAAATTGCTTGTTTTTTTGTTTTTTTTTGACATTCTATGGTTTGAGAATACTTGTTATAGGCTAGTACTTCTACTGCTGTATAATTGCAAGCCAAAGAAACACTTTTTGCTGCTATTTATCTATTTTTATGTTTTCACTGCTTCTTTAATCTGATCTTTCAGTTGGATGTGCATCATCTCTGGGTTTCACACCTTCACTGTAGTAAAAAAAATTTTTCAGCCTTCTGTTTACTTGTGGAGTGACATTCTTAGTGACATTTCATCGAGTAGCCTCCCGTTGACATTCCCCAGCTGTGAAAGGGAGTAGAAAGTATTCTCCAGAGAAGTTACACTCAAGCTCAAAAGCCTTCTTTTGGAGAAATGGCAGAGAGTTGACACAACACGAAGGCGGGGAGGGAGGTATAGTAGGAGACAGAAAAGAGGGGGAGGGAGGGAGACAAATAGAACATTTTGTGTATCACAGTAAGCTTGAGAGACAGTGGTTATGGTGCATCATCTGAAAATGAATAATACATTGTTTGCCCTTCACAGGTTGTCCTTCAATCCACCATATATTATATCTCTGTTCATGGGGCTTAAGTCTGCAAAGCAGTTTTGCAAAATGAAGAGAATTGACACCTGCTGCTTTGAGAATTAAGTTAGATCCCTCCTGACAAATGATTAGTACAAGTATAAAAGACGCTGTCAGAATACTGGAGCCCCTTCATTACTGTTACATTAATTTGTATGCTACAAACAGCGTTTCACTATGTATTAAGTGAATGCTAGGATACCTCAAGTTATTTAAAGTACAGCCTTTCTAAGGTGAGGGAAGAAAGACTACACTCTAACATGTTAGAAGAAGGTGCACATTGCAAAATGTTAGTGCTCATACACATATTTACTGTACAACAAGGTGATGTAGGCTCAAATGTTCAGGTCAAGGGATTTTTAACAAACTTGGGATTTGGCTCTTTTTTGTGCCTGTTGGCTTTCATCCTGCTTTTATCACCGATCTATTTCCTGACACTTGAGTTGCTCTGTCAGATTAGATGTTATCCTTCCCCTTGGAAAACCCTGTGAAATGTTTAGAGTTGCAACTTGTGTTTTTTTCCCCCCTTTTTGTGAGAGTAAAAAATATATTTTTGGTTGTCTGGACTGCATGTTCTATCTGTCAGACTAATAATGTGCTGCACTGTAGTCTTCTGGGCAAGGACGGAGCTTGGGGAAAAGCAGAGGAGAACTGAGCCAAAGGGCTTGAGTGTATTTCTCCTAGTCTAACCCCTTGGGTTTGATTGCCTAAGGAGTCATTCAAAGAGACGTGTATATGCAAGAAAGGCAGCAGGGCTAAGAGTGATGATACAGCACCTCCGTAAACAAACACGTTTTTATTGATTGTGCAATAAAACGTACAGTTTTACTTGAAGGCTGGGGCCGTTGTGGCTGAGGGAGATCTACAAGTGGGAGATCATCAACGTCTGGTAAATTTATAACATACACTAAGATTGAGCCTTTATGGAGATGGTACTCAAATTATCTGGCTGGTGAGAAATTATAAAGGGAATCGTATCATGTGATGATTCTCATTATCTGGTCTTTTACCTGTGATGTGTTTAGGTTTGCTGATGTACTGTGGCCATGTGCTCATATACTTTCTTACCATTATATCCTCCTATTTTAATGGTTCATAGAGAAGAAAGAGGTGACCCAGAGTCTGGAGAACTACACCTCCAAGTGTCCAGGTGGAATGGAGGTCATCACCCTTCCTGATGGCTTGAAGCTCCCTCCGGTCCCATTGACAAAGCTCCCCATTGTCCGGTAAGTCTGGGCTATATGTGACTGTTATTTGGTGTCTCCCTTTTCACATTGCCCTCAACATCTGAATTAGACTAATCCTACAATAATCTTTACCACTTATCTTATCTCCCATCAACCGTGCCAAATCATTTCCTCACTGTACAGATTTAAACGATTAACTTCCTTGTAGTGGGTATATTTTGGTGTAATAGCCCAGTGTTCCTTATTTAAATAGCAAATTTTACACCAAACTTTCATGCCAGTTCTCAATTTCTTTATTTTGTGTTTTTAATGTAAGCTCATACAATGTCATGTCTTTCATGGGTCGTGCAATTTCTTTATTTTCAGGCAATTGTATAGCTCACATTTTTTCAGTGTGTTCAACATATTGCTTGAGGTGGCAGCTATCAGTTATTTTTTGCATTTCATTTACAGGCAAGGAGAACTATTCTGAACTTAAGCAAAGGTCCCAAAATATATGTTGTGTGTGTATATACATTTATTATAATGATAATATTATTATTATTATTATAAATTATTAAATAATTATCTAATACATGATTATATATATGAAAAGTCTTTCCACCAACTATAAGGTAATGCAGAATTTCTGAAGCGTCAGTTAACTAAACCCACTGGTTTATAGTGGCTAGTGTGAATTTCCATAGACATCAGGGGTCTTATAAACAAAGCAATAGATTTTCTTGAAAATCACATGGCATCACTCTCCGTTATCTAAGAAATCATAAGATATATAACATATTTCTGTTATTTTGGGAAAAATTGTGTACTTAAAAGATAGTCAATGAATAAATATTGCTTCGTTCTATGACAATTGGAACCAGTAGCTTCCCTTAGGTAAAGTAATCTGTACTATATTAAAATAGGCAGAAGTGAACCAGAGGCGTGCAGAAGTGGCTCCCTATTCCTGAGGCAGTAAATGCTCCACTTGACCCACTCTCACTGCAAAGCAACATGGCAGCAAGGCAGAATGGCAGAATTTAATAATAATAATAACTTTATTTATATAGCAACTTTCAAGCAAATTTTTTTGGGGTAAAGCCAAAAATAGGCACATTCAATAACAAAAGATAAAAACAGAGGAAAAATAAAATGAATCCAAATAAATGTAGTAAAATAATAATAATAATAATAATAATAAATGATAGAAATAAGACACAACCCAACCAGTATTTGATCAAAACTAAACATTTATAAAAGCAATTTTATAAAAGTGAGACTTTAAGCAGGACTTGAAAGAGAAGACAGTTCTTACGCTGGAAGGCTGTTCCAGATAGGAGCTTTGATAGAAAAGGCTAAGTCCCCTTTCATTTTTACCCTAGACTCTGATTGGAAGATATGAGTGATCTTTGAGGGTTGTAGAGTGTTAAAAGTTCTTTGATGTACTTTGAGGTGCTAAGTCATGCAATGCTTTATAAGTGATCAACAGTATTTTAAAATGGCACTCTAATGTGGCTCTTGAAATGGTATCAAAAACCATACATTCATGATCTGAAATAATAAAATCCTCCAGAGGGAGTTCAAGCCCAGGGTACAAACTAGATCATGGGTGTGGCCCTACCCGTGTGTGGGTCCAACAACATGCTGTACTAAATTAAAAGATTCAGCAATGTTCAAAAACTCAAAAGCAAAGCCACTTGGAGGATCATTAACATGGATATTAAAATCACCAGCAATGACAATTATGTCACGAGTACAATAGAGGAAATCAAATCAGAAAATTCTGATAAAAAGGCACTGTTTGGTCTACTGGGGCAATAGATAACACAGCATAAACAGGGTTATCACAAGCAATTTTAAACTCTTAATGCCTCAAAGCTAGAAAGTGCATCAACTGTGACAGGAATACATTTGAGATGGCTCTTAAAGGCAACAGCAACGCCCCTGCCTCAGCCACTATACCTGGGGGAATTAAGAGTCATTACTGGAGGGACAAAGTTTAGAAAGTTGGTAAGTGAGTAATCACCCACAATTAGCCATCAACAAGATTTAACAGTCATTCAGAATAAAAGCCCTCCTTGATTAATGCCATCTATTGTCATCGCTATGTCCTGCTGCACCATTTTAACAAGGGATGGATCAATATTAGTAGGTTCAACCAGTAGGACTACAATGTGTAGGCACATTCAATAAATGTTGTTCTGAGGCTCTGGGGATTATTCCTGAAATCTGGTGTCATTAGATCCCACATGCACAGACCTATGTCCGTGACTGGGCGCTACATCTGGAATGCCATTTGTAATGTCTAAAACAGTGGCTCCAGGGTAGCATAAAACAGTAATTTGTCACCTTGACCAATGATGACGACGTCTCGTACAGTGGAGTCTCCAATCGCGTTGTTGATCTGAGTGTGGGGGGTAGGTGGAGAAGATGACAGAAGAGCTGAGAGCCTCATACCGGTTGAGGATGATCAATTCTGAAGGTATTGGGGAGGAGTAACTGGGAGGAGTGGTTTTTTGGGAGCCAGGAGTGAAGAGTGCAGCTTCCGGGTTGCAGCTTCTATGGACCAGTGTTGATGTTCCCACGCCCTCGATAGGTCCTCGATAGGGAAAGCATGATTCTTGACCAACTCCAGCATAGTCATCCGGGCATACAGCCAAGACAGCTGGTCTGGTATAGCTTGTGAAGCTACTTATCCGCGTTCTTCTAGCTTTGATGCTAGACAGTTCAGTGACGTAATCCACCTCACTGTAGTTCTCCATGCCACCGGCCCTCAAGTGGAAAAACCACAACGGAGAAATCAGCTAAATCCGGTAAATGCATGCGTAAAACAGTAAAATCTGTACTTAAATGCTATAAAACAATAGAAACAAAATTTGATAAAACAGGGAAGTAGACAAAATGACAGCACAGGCGAAGCCAACTGGTAACGGTCTAATGCTAAGCTGCTTCTTGTTGCAGTGCCAGCTCACCATCCCCAGCACCACTGCCAAACAACTGTCCTGCTCTTTCCAGTAGAATCTCAGGAATCCACAAGCTCTTCTGAGGAACTTATATTCTGTCTTCTGATGTGCTCTCTATCTCAACTTGTCTCCTCTGATGCCCTACCTTCCCTTTTCTCACACCAAACCAGATCAGTGAAGCTCCTCAATCTGCCTGTCAGTCTGCGGCCCCACAAAGTGAAAGGCCTGCTGGGACAGAACATGTCCACTGCCAGCCCCTTCATCTACTCGCCCATCATCATACACAACAGAGGAGAGGAGCGTTGCAAGAAGATAGGTAAGCACAACGCTAGTGTATGGCAACGAGTGTCCCTCACAACTAAATAACCCCCACTTAAGAGTATGTGTGTGTGTGCCTATAACTCTAGACTAATACAGACCTGAATCGAAGTCTAGGCTGAATGTTTTTCTTCTTCTATTGTCTAAATTAATGCTAAAAACCAAATTCTCTCACAAAATGAGATCTGAAACAAAGTGGATATAAATTTATAAAAAAAATATATATATTATATATATTTATATATTTATTATTTATTTATTACCATGCAGTTTAATGTGTTGAACATCAATGAGATTATTTAACATGTGATTTTGCAAGATGTTAGCAATGGATATTAATTTTGTCCATACAGCCCAGCACTACACACACACACGACTAGTGGGTCTGGTTCATAAGTTGTCCTGACAAATTTGTATGGAAAGTATTTTTAAAATATATGCAATGAAAAACATTTTGGATGCAAATTAGACAGAAACTCACCTTTTTATGCATATTTCATTTAATGAATAACGTTGGAAGCAGCATACGAGCATATTTCAATTATTTAGGCCTCTGGAAATATTGACAAAAATATTTGTATCCTCTCATCTGAACTCTCATTTTTTATGCTGCCATACCAAAATTAAACATTACATTTTTTCCCCCTTGTGTCGCTGTTGGCAGTAGACTCTTTGTTTCTTGGGTTATTTTAGTTGCCTTGTCATTGATCTTGATAAAGTCCAATCATGGCAGAGACATGACGGATTGCTTGTGGGCATGACTTAGCACTGGCCTCTCGTGGAACTCTACTGGAGTGAGTGTGTTCTCTGCAGCTCAGGCTTATCTCTGCTGCATTGTCACATCAGATGAGCTTACCACTAAGGTTATAGGGTGTTCCAGTTTGCAGATATATTTGGCTGATATTGGCCTTTTATTAAATATCAGATATTGTCCAGTCAATGTAATCCCTCTCCAGTCTGATGGAAGTAACTCCCTGGCTAATCTGTAAATTCTGCAATGATTTTGTTTTGTCTTTGTACATTTTATTCATGTATTCAATTCTTCAAAATGTTTTTTTGTGAATTAATTCTTCATCTAAAGATATTAATGTATCCCAGAGATTCCTCTACCATTGAAAAGGGTCTCTTAAAGAGCTGCCAACCCACCTAAAATAATTGAAGTATCCTGGGTTTCAATAGAGTTTTAGTGTCCCATGATGCTGTTGAGGCGTTTCCACCCTGATAAAAATAAATTTTGGGGGGGAAACACTGACATGACTAGTGCCAGCTTCAAATATTGGTAGTGATATAGACGAGGAAAGTTTCCTTTCCATGTGATCGGAACCATTCTCTTGTTTCATTGAATCAATTTACTGTATCCTGTATTTGGTCGGTGAACCTATTGACTAGAGTATAAAATGTCTAAAATGTCCAAAAAGATTGTTAATCCTCCTTCCTTTTTGCCTTTAATTATCACCCTTACTAGTATTGTTTGTGTAAACATCAGGCTGAATTAGGCTAATGTCTGTTGCAGCTGATTAGTTTCTTTAATTTCTCTGTCGCCAGAGTTACAGATTGACAGTGGAGTCTTTGTCCACTGACAAACAAACAAGTCAAGGGAAACATAAGCAAAGAATAAATTAGATTAACTCTTTCATTGGGAGAGTGCGCTCAGTGTGATCTATTATTCATCGTTTTTATTTCATTTTGGACCCCTTGTCTACATTCCTGTCATAGTGTCCCTGTAAACAAGGCCTATCATCTTAACTGGCTCAATTTTGAATTAATGCCTTCTCATAAATTCTCCAACTGCCTCAGAAAGACAGATTCGTCACTCGGGATGAAAAGTGCGGCAACAGGCTCAAGGCTATGCGGTAGTGAGTCACTGCTCTCTTCACTGGAAATCTTTGGCATATGAAAAACTACAGCTTGTTTGCGTCGTGTCTGGGTTGCATCCATTTCAATGTTTTATTCGACGCTAGACATGGAGTCATCAAACAAACTCAAACTTAGCTCCATATTTGAGTAGCAGTAAGAAGCTGAGTGGGGCTGCCCATGCGGCGTGGCGTGGCTCTGCGCTTTGAGCTTGTTTGGTCTTCAGGTGGTAAAGATCAATGGTGACATGTTGCTGATGCTGAGTCAGGGACGTCAAGCAGCCTTCATTTCCAGCCCTTTGCCGCTCCTGCTTAGATCTTTTGAGTCAGAGTATATGTGTATCAAAGTTTAGACCTGTCTCCTGCAAATAACTCATCTCTTACTTTTGCAGCATTTCTTAAAATGCATCCTTAAATAAGTTGACATGTTCATTGGCCATCTGCACATGTGAAGAATGACAGAGTTGTAGAATTACACTAGTGTACACTAAGGTTTGACTAATAAGGATTTTTGAAGGCCAATACCGAAACTTCAAGCTGCTGATATTTTGTGCTGATGTTCAGTATCTTTAAATTTGACCATTTCCATGGCAAAGAATTACCAAAATGTCGGTGGATGTCACCGACTGTTATCCATTTTTTAATAAAACCCCAATGCCAATATCGGCCCGATATTAACTGTAGTGCACACTCCCTCAAGCAGTTCTTTTTTTTCAATCAGGATTTAGACCTGGAAAGTCAGATTTTCATTTTTTGGCACCGTCTGGCGTTGTGAGGCTCTGCAGATTAAATCACACATGCCTTTCTATCTCGGCCCCTCCACCTCTGGAGAGGTAGCTGCCGGCTAATAGAGTTACACTTCTGTCTAACTCCTTTAAAGCATTCTCTGGCACGCAGAAACCATAGAAAGCACGTCTTTGGGTGACACGTTACTGTGAACATGCATTCATCATACAATGGCCACATGTAGGCATGTCCTCCCATGCTGAACTCTGCATTATCCGTGGCTCCACAGACGCTAGAGAGGGGAACAATACTCTAGTCAATATCGTCCATGTGACCTTGTGAAATGTGAAACTTTTCACAGTGATTTTTATTTTTTTAATTTAAGTCTTTGTTTTTTATTTAAGTTTATGTTTTGTTTCGACAAATTATGTATTGAGTGAGCTTTCAGTTCTTTTGGCAGTTGCAGCATTTGTAATTATCCTATATTATATTGTAGTCTGCAGTCAGCATAGTGTAAATGACATGTTTGTTCCTACTCTTGTTCTTTTTCATTGAGTCAGCTCAGTACGCCAGTTTTTATATGGACATGATGAAAAGTAAAACTCCTTCAAATTGTTTCATTTTCTTTGTTGCCAATATCTTTGTGAACATTTTGTGAGATGTCCTAATGCAGCCTGGAAGAGTCATAAGTGAAAAAGACACTTGGAGATTGAGGTCTATGTGCTTGCTTTGTGATTAGTGAAATGTGCACTATGGGAGTGTTCCTAAGAGCTTCATTATGACTGTGATGGGCTGAAATTGGCAGTCGCAGTCTTCCTGCAAGTGCTGCAACTGTAAACCCTTAAAGCTTTAGAGCAAACCCTCACTAACCCCTTGCTCATTTTGTTCATGGGAAATCAACATTACTAGCATTTTGTGGTAGGCTGTGAAACCCAGGGAGTGTGGACACTGAGAATATATGTGTCTATTTTGCTGCTGTTTGAGTCACATGCTATGAATCAGATTGATGTCCACCTATAAAACAAGGGATTCTGTAATGGGAGATTGTTTTCCCTATAATTGCTCTGAGACTCTGTTTTAGGAACTGCCAGGTCTACTGCTATCCATTCCCTTTGATGTGGCTGATAGGCTATTTATTACAGTGGTATATGGACATACAGGGTGGTGCGTTTCTCTTCTGGGGATGTATGGTAGATGGAGGTGGGGGTGGGCCTCGGTTTGTTGCTTGACATCTGGAAGTGGTTTGATTATCTGTTTTGTCTGAGCAGTTTCATGTGCTTTCTGTTGGAATCCGAGCATTTATTTTAGATCTGTGATTTCAGGCATCACCAGAAGGAAAAGATGGGATGCATCTTGAGTCTTGTGATTATTTATTTATTTATTTATATATTTATTTGAATCTACATTTTGAAACAAATCATTTAAAGGGGAAATAAGGTTTTTACTGACCCTTAGGACAAAATTACCATAATATATCTGTGAATTGATCAATACCAATGACAGTTATTGCATAAGATGCAATACACAGCTGTCAGTCTTTCTTTTTTTCTTTTTTTTAACAACAACTATGAACTATATATGTTTACCTGTTGCCTCGGGGTGGCTACAGGCACAGTTGGAGCTTGAGGCGGGGATGTGGAGCTAGGCTCTGAAAAAAAGCTTGTTACTTTTTTTTTTTTTTTCCAGCCATTTCTCTTTAAATGGAAGGGAAATGTGCACTTAGATGTTTTAGGGTAAGGTTGGCTCACGTAAATGCAGATGAAAAGTAAATGCAGTGAAAGTAGTTACAATATTTATTTTAAATATGAATATTTTATATATATTTTATATATAATATGTAAGAATGTACTATTATTGCTCACGTAATCAGATACACTGACCTTCAAGTTAAAATGACAACAGTGAAACAATGCGTGCTGCTCCCAAAAATAATGCTCTCCTCTACTTGCAGTGACGTTGTTTGGCCTGCAGATGCCGCTGATAACCGCTGTATTCACTCTGGAACTCAATTAAATTTTTGCAGGAATTTCTCAGCCAAGGTGGACGACAGTTCTTGCTAAGGCTTGCCTATAAACCGTTGCGGGAAACCTTGGCTACTTATTTGTATTGATTTCTTTTGGATTTTTTGGATTTGCATTTTAAGCTCCCCATGGGCAAAAGGCCCAGAGACGATCTGTGTCAGATTGGCCAGACTGTCACACACATGTATTTCAATTTAGAGTGGTGACTTTGGCTTGGTTTTCAAGTAGACAGATGGACTGCCTCCTATGAGATCAGTGGAAAGCACCAACAAGACACACTCTAGTTTCATTTTAGTCTGTAATAATTTCTTTAATACCTACAGCATTTTAGACACTTAAATGATTGTCAGTGATAATAATTGTCATCTAAGACACATTTGCTGTCCTATCCTAAGAATTACAGTAATATCAAACCACAGAAAGATATTCTGAATGATCCTGTACTATGAGATGATATACCACTAGGATGCAAAGATGAGATTCAGATTCTTTTTGATTTTTTTTTTAAAATGTGGGATGTGACATAATGGTTAGACTTCTGAGAGTCTAGCAATGGAGACTTGGGTGTCAGTATCAACTATATGTTAAGTGTGCGCTAAATGATCCCAGCTCCCAAACTCTGCTGAGCAGTGTGCATGCTTATTGGAGGAGAATTTGAGTTGCAGAGAGATATCTAAAGCAAAGAGCCTGTACTCAGTATGTTACCTGTTTCATTAGGCAGGCAGTGATGCTCAGACATTGCCCGTTTACTTAGTATCCTCAGTCTGGGGGGGGCCGTCTCACAGCAGAGGACTGTATGAAAATGTTTTCCTCTTTCATTTATTTTCCAGCTAAAACTGGTCGTGTATAGCATACCCCAATCTTGACATCTTGAAAAGTGCCTTGTTACTTTTGGCTCAATGTCCATAACTTCTCAGGGAATTGTATTCAGCTGAGTGGATGCCCTCAGTCAACTGTGATCAACACATCCTATAAACCTTGCTATCATTAGCCAGCAGATAGGCATATTTTATCGAAGTGTATTGCCATCCTCACAAGAGGGTGCTAAAGGTTGCTTTTGCTCCTGCAGACGTGAGGCAATGACACCAGCAGGCCTACTACTATGTGGTGGGAAAACACTCTGCAATTGAAGAGACAATTGAAAAGAAGACAAAAAACTCCTCCATTGGTCTGCTGACATTTGAAGCTAATAGGAAATAATTGGTAATGAGTATTGGTGGATTTCCTGGTACTTGAGTGTGTTTCCTTGGACAAGTAATTCCTGTGCAGATTAATTTTGGAGGAAAGATTCATTGACTACATACAGTGGTGGCCAAAATTATTAGAACACTTGGCATATTTAAGAGGTAGGCACATTTTATGTTTCCAGCAGCAGCAACAGCGGTTTGTTTGGAATAAATAGAAGAAGAACTGGGTAGTTAGCGTGAGCAGCGATAGCCACCATGGCTGAACAGACACAGAAAAGAGCGCCACCTACAGAAACGCAAACTCCACCAACACCAACCAACACAGTTTGATTGACAGGTGATCTCTGGGATGTGCAGTGCAGAAACACCACAGCAATGAGGCTGAGCACCAATATCAGAAAAAAATGAAGATCTTACAAAGTACCACTTTAAGTCCATGATACCTGGGGGACATTTGCAATTGTAGATGGGAAATAATGCCTTGAATAGCGACACAATCATAAAGAAAATGTAAAACACACTGTTGGTCATAGTGGCTGCCAGATTTTCTCATCTCCATCACCTTGAAATTTTGCCCATGCATCACAATCTTTACAGAGCATCTATGCTGGTAAATTGGGTGTGGCCTGTAAGAGTGAGTGTCCCTAACTCACTCTACATGTCCTTAGAAAAGCATGTCAGCGGCTGCCACTCATGCACACATGCCCACACGCAGACATAGATTTGTTTTGTGCAAAGTTAAATTAGCAAGTGTATGAGGACACCCACATCTAAACAGACAAAATTAATTATTTTCAGCAGTGGCACATTCGGTGTTTGCCTACAATGCGGGAGACGCAGGTTTCATTCCTGGGAAGGGAGGTTTTTTCTGGACACTCATTTTTTTTTTAGATTAGATTCATATAGCAATTCATCCATTACTACATGTTGTGAAGACAGGGTCCCACATTAACTAGGGGTAATGAGGCCAATTATTTTATATTTTTTTGGGAACTATCTAAATAAATCCAAATCCAAATGAATCTGCATGAGTTGTTTTTCCAGTGAATCTCTTAGTTACAACAAAATTGTGTGGGTGAAGCAGTTTTGCATTTGTAGAAGTAGAGTATTAATAAAGTTATTCAAGATAGTAATCATATACCAAATAAATCGACCAATAACTTGACACCACTAGTCCTCTTCAAGGTATCAGTCCAGGTTCCGGCACCAACTAGCAGTGCTAGTGTGGTTTCTGTGGAGAGATGACAAGCCATCAAATTAATCTTAAGACAATCCTTCTAGGGCAAAAAAACTGCCCTGACTCAGTAAATCCTCTGTAAATGTCACGGTAATGAACGAGTACAGGGCAGCATGCCCTCCGCTGTTCAGCGCCTGTGAGAACATCAAATGCGGACACACCTAACAGTTCGTTTTTCAGTGGAAAGAAGAAATGCTTTAAGCATAGCGATAAGAGAACATGGAAATGAACCATGTTAATATTTATACATGTTCTGTATGGGCTTTTTAAACAGGGTCACCCGTGCGTCACTTTATGCATCACTGCCTGAAATGGAGTGGTGCTTAATCCTCTTTCTACATTCCAAGAGAAATAAGGATATGTCGATAGCCTACTCTTTGTGTGTGTTTGTGCGTGCGTGCATGTGCACACTGTCTGGTTATAGGTCCCAGTAACTGGGTATGATGTGAATTGATTTTGGGCGAATTTGGGCACTGCATGGCACATTATTTTTGTCCCTTGATAAACAAAAGCTTTACAACCCATCTTCTGAAATGGATAGGTCTAGGTTTCTTTAACTTGGCAACACAGACAATCCCCACAGACACAATATTTGTTATGTATTTTTTATGTAAACCTTGATAAGTTGTGTATGTTTCTTGCAAAGGTTATTTTGTCTTCAGTTCCGTCTATTAAATGAATCTCTTAAGAAATGTATCTCCACTTGAGGTGCTAATGACTCTTAATACCAGATGAGTTTAAGAACTGGGTTTTGGTTATTTTTCAGTGCATTCCTTCTTGCTCTGGGGCTGCTTCCTTTCACATGCAGGTTTTATGCTTCATTGCCCAGGCGTTGTGTGCATGCATTATTAAGTATGGGAGATTGCTGTTGCTGATAGTTTTACAGCACATCTCTCTGTAGGCTTCAGTCATACCAGTAAACAGCTCTCTGATCAGAAAGAGATGATGTGCAGAGCATGTGAGAGACAGTTTAACAAAAATAATTTGCCTTTTTAGAAATCAAACACAAACACAGGCAATGTTAAACTGACCTTGCAGCCACGCTTTGACTGAAAACATTCATGATTGGTTTGTATGTTGAGGATTCAAAGTGCTGAAGCCTTTGGAGTTCTGTGCAGAATATCAATGACCACCTGAGGAGTTTAGGCTGAGGGTGACGCAAATGAGATGGCAGCAATGCTGTTTTTTTTTTTTTTTTACGGAGGCATATTTCACATTGAATTAGCTGGCTACGAGAGCACGCTTGTGAGCCAGACCTGAGGATGTGAAGGGCTTTCCAGACATTCATATTATATAGATACCTTTCTTTTGACTGACTTTTAATTTCCCAAGGTGCAAGGCCAGAGTTTGGTCTTCATAAATCCCTTTGCCTGCCAGGGTCTGAGCTAGGATTTTCAGACCCTGTTTCTGTGAGACCATTTACAGTGATAGACTCTCCAAATGGACTAGAATAAGTTACATTTGAAAATGGAGATGGGTATTGCTACTATAGGACTCAAAGCATATCCTTTCAACATCCCATTTACATGAGTGATCGATGTACTACACTGTCAATTGCAGACTGCAGACTTTCTTGTCTTTTTATGGTTTATAGAAGTAGGCCTAGACTAATTTTGAAGGCCCCAATTTTACTTATAGATCAACTCAAACACTACAGCTTTTATAGTAAGAAAGACACAAGAGTATTGAATACAATACTTATAAGGCAATGCTACATTTTCTTCCACACCTGCCTTTTGACATTTTACGTTGGTCTGCAGTCCATTTAACTGGGTCCAAAGATAATTTGATAGACCATAAGATCTTATTGTCCTTGCTATTTGCTCATTATAACAGGCCAATGAATTTCACTCTGTGATCTAACTGTGAATCTCGAAAAGGCTCTATTACATCTTCACCAGCCTCAGCATCAATTTAAATTAATTGTTTTTAGTTGCCTGGAGTAATCTACATTGCCTAATGGATTTTGTTAATATACAGGAAATGTATATATTTACAGAGGCATGGTGCCATTGAAAACTGGATGCTTTATTTGCTTTAGCTAAGTCATGGGTCATAAACTGGATGAGCTTGAGGCATACAGTAATTATTCCAACTCAACATAGAAATGGTTTTCTTCTAAGTGAAGTACCTGCCAAATTAATCTGGAAGAATATTATTTATTTACATGCTACCATCATCCTCCATCATTAACTGTTTCCGTTTTCTGATTTTCAACAGCAAGTCTAAACTTACAGTGTATTATCTTAACATCATTAATTTCAAATGGATTATATTAACATTGGGAGCTCATTCTGATGTCAGTGTGGCTTTCTCGTCCTAGATTTCCAGTGGGTTCAAGGAGATGTTTGTGAGGTGCAACTCATGGTCTACAACCCCATGCCCTATGAACTACGCGTGGAGAACATGGTCAGTGAAATATTGCTACACCTTAAGCTTGCTGACAATACAAATGCCAATCTAGCCAAAAGAGAGAGAGTGATTTGAATATTTTGAACTCGTCTTAATCTGTGTTTTGCCTGACATTTACAACTATCAACCACAACTATGTGAAAATATGTGTGGCTGCTGACTATGGAGGAATTATTTGGACTAAATTAAATAATCAAATGTATATATATATATATATATATATATCTTTTGACTGACTTTTAATTTCCAAATGTCATCATAAATATATTTGTCAGAATAATTAAATCAGCATAAATGTTTTGTCAAATAATTAAATTCATAAATAGCTGATACATTAATCCGTATTATTTATCTATTAATAAAATAATTTATATCAGTCTTATGTACAATGAAATTAATATATATATTTCAACTTCATCAAAGTAAGACAGCTGAAAGATTAGTTGAATTTTACAAAAATGCCTTCATTGGCTGCAGTCTCAAATACATTTTTAATTAGGCTTGAATAATTTAATTAGCACTAGATTTCCATTGACAGTGCTTGGAGAGAGGTAACAGTCATGCTGTAGAGGGATAAGCTGGTAGCTAATTGTAAATTAACGGCTTCCAAA
The DNA here is from genome assembly GCA_034670385.1 of Hoplostethus mediterraneus. Classification (NCBI taxonomy): domain Eukaryota; kingdom Metazoa; phylum Chordata; class Actinopteri; order Trachichthyiformes; family Trachichthyidae; genus Hoplostethus; species Hoplostethus mediterraneus. The sequence continues at coordinate 2,387,512 of JAXDDW010000028.1, read as the reverse complement.
AGTTGCCCGGAGTTACTTTCCAAAGCAGCTAGTTTGACACGAGAGGCTGCTAGCATGCCCCATAGCATGTAATGCTCAGCTGATTCCACAGGAGTATCAGAGGGGCGTCCAGGGCAAGCAGTGTTACTGTTACAGCTCCTATCATGTAGCCTAATTTACTGTAGAACCTCCTCCAGGTTTGCTAAGTATGGCATCAGCAGTGTCATAGTCAGAGAGGGCCAATATCATTGCAATTACTTCAGACAAACCTTCAAATTGTGCTAATAAATGAGAAGAATGACCAAATCCTTCCATTTTGTCAAATAATGTGAACATATTTCCCACTATATCATGCACAAATTCAAAGTAAACATTTTCCCTGGGCATCGTCATTTTGAAGGAAGCATGAACAATTGTCACGGCCACCCTAGGGTCCAGAGGCCTCGCGTCCCTCCGTCCGGAACCAGCTCCGTCGTTGCATCCTCGGCCAGCCCCGGCGTGATCGTGGAACCTTGTCGGTTCAGGAGTTCAGTTTTTATATGTTTTAAAAGTGGCAGTCATCAAATACCATTCATTGTTGTTGAGCTTGCTTTCTTGCTTGGGGAAGGAAGGGTTTGAAGGATTATCAGTGGTTCTCTCACTGGTCAGTCCAAACCAAAACATACAGAAACATAATAATTGGGGATAAACTACAAATATCCTCCAATGGGAATGGCATGTCCGTAACACAATCGATTCAAGCTCAACCACCAATCAAAAGTTAAAATTGGTTAGAACCGTCGATAGATAGATAAGTAAATGTTATATATTAAATTGGCTTTTTATTCATACATTAAATTATTTATTTAGCAATACATATATTTATTTGTTCGAAAAATGCCACTATTAATTTATTTGTCCTGAATATTCCTCCATAGTTGCCATGGACTCCTTGGTAATATAAACCTTCCCACTGCACTTAACCAAGCATTGCAACATTGCTTTGTACTTACTCCGATAGCCTAATTAAGCCCCTTAAAAGGTTTTTCCTGACACCTTAATACTGTAATGATTGTATGGGATGGACAGCACAGACTCTTCTCACGACTGACACTAAGAAAAACAGCACAACAGAGAAGCAAACCCTTGTCGTGCCAATAATTTTTATGGTTTCACACGCCATCCTGTCAGACCAGATAGCTTCTTTATTAAGGTAAGTGAGAGGCCATTTGCTCTTCTTTATCTGTGTAAAATCGAGCTTGAAAAGAGCCCATCAGACATCAGGGAGTCCAATTTAACCGTATTGTTTAATAGCTGCTTAGCGACAGCAACCTTCCTGAGCATTTCCTTATTAAAAGACAACCAACTGTAGAACTGGCCTGCACTTATGCGCCATCCATGTCTCATTTATGTACTTTGTCACTTCCCTCTCCTTTCTTCTACACACACCACACACACATGGTTCAGTTTTTAAGGTTCACAAATGCAAATGATTGCTGAATAAAATCGCGTTGCTTCCTACTGACTGGTGTGTCTGTTGACACACGTTTATGAATGCAGCAAATGTGGGGCAGCATTGACATGCAGAGCAATCATCAGACTCAATAAAAGGGCAGCAGGGAGAGACCCACATTCAGCTGCTGTACAGCGGTGGCACAAAGCGTTGCCCACAATGTACTACCTGCCAAAATTGATGTTGCCTTTAATTGTTTGGAAGCTTGAGAGCAAATTGCCGTGAAAGTTTTGTCACACTGTGAGCAAGAAGAGGGGCCCTTAATAGTGGCGGCTGTCTCGGAGCTGAACCCAAATGGACTTGGACAGGTCTGGCTGGGTGATTTAGCTAGCCTGCATTGTCTTACAACTGCACATGCTGTTATTTGCAGGTAACAAATACAAAGCCCAGTTATGAACATCTGGGAAACAATAATCACCAGTCTGTTCCCCGTGTGTGTGTGTGTGTGTGTGTGTGTGTGTGTGTGTGTGTGTGTGTGTGTGTGTGTGTGTGTGTGTGTGTGTGTGTGTGTGTGTGTGTGTGTGTGTGTGTGTGTGTGTGTGTGTGTGTGTGTGTGTGTGTGTGTGTGTGTGTGTGTGTGTGTGTGTGTGTGAAAAATAAGAGGTAATTAAGGTAATGAAGAATAAGAACTATAGTGTAAGGTCAAATGGTGATGAGAAGTGATTTTCTTTGTTGTTGAGGGATTATGGTGAGTGGATAGGTTAAAAAATAATCTCAGGAGAAATGCATAATGTCTATACTTTCTTGTGGGTACAAGGTGAGAGGAGGAATGCTCGCATTGACAGCTTTTTTTCGCTCGCATTTTGTTTTCACGCCATTGTAGGCCTACTTGTAATAGTCCTAATCTTGAGTCGTCTTTACATGTTCAAATAGAGTTTTATGATTGGACTAAGATTGGAATGGTGCTTCAGTGAGCAATTAGTTAACCTTGCTACATGTTGATCTAAACCTTTAGGTGCATGACACAAGGTTCTCCACTCTGACCGTACCCTTAGGCTGAATCCCAATTCACCCCTTGGCCCTACCCCTTAGCCCTTCCCCTCCATTTTGCGCGTTCACGTGAAGGGGTAGGGGTGTCCCAATTCTCTTGGGATTGAGGGGTAGGGTGAAGTGCGAGGGCTACATGGCCCTCCAAACGGAGATTTTTCAGGGGCACACTACAAACCTAGGGTTACGAGAAATCTCCCAGAACAACCTGCGAATCAACTGGAAAATCATGGCGACCGCTACACTACCATCAAAGTGAACCACAAATGTAGTATTTTCTTCGTTAATAAAGATTAAAAAAATATTCTAACCGTGGTATTATCTTAGTTTAATGTCGTTTCAATGTATTATAGACCTCTTCTTTATAACAAGCATAACAAAAAATCACTAGAATGCCGATGTCTCTACCTCGCTAGTTAACGTTACAACATTGCTTTTAGGCTGATTTGTGCATGACAGTCCTGCATTTTGACATATTTCCATGTCGCATTTCCCCCCTTTGATGGTATATGAAGCCGAAATATAACTAAAGTCCAGCAGCGAAGTTGCTGCACTTGTTACGGCTCCTCTAATATCAGTGCAGACTACAGAGCACCGCTAATGTTATTCTGTCATGAAGTAGACTGGTAATCAAGCAGTGGTCTTTTTTATTTGATGACTTGTTTGATCGATTAGTAGCATGAAACGTATAAATTGTGAACAAATCGCTAGCGTCCATGCTTTTCTATCTCCATCAGATGAACGGCAAATGTCACTGTGATAATACCATTATTGCCATAGTAATCTCCGATAACAAACTCGTCCCGTCTGTTTATGTAAATGTCATCGATGACGTATCAGGGTCTTGAAGGGTTGTCCCATTTCTTAGGGAGCGATTTATACCACTACCCCTTGTGACTCTGTTCCGAGGGCCAAGCCGAAGGGCCAAGCCGAAGCCGTAGGGGTGAAAATGAGAATTGGGATTCGGCCTAAATATACTGGAACACTGCTACACAGTTCAAGAAGGGGCTACAAGGCCACATATCTCCTGGCTTTTGGCAAGTCAGACCATGCTGCCATCTTCCTCATACCGGAATATAAACAAAGACGGTAGCCCTCACCTCTATGGTGATGAAGTGCTTTGAAAGGTTAATCAAGGACTTCATCTGCTCCTCCCTTCCCAGCAATCTGAACTCTCTACAGTTTGCCTACCGCCCCAACAGCGCAACGGATGATGCCATCTCACACATCCTACATACCACCCTATCCCACCTCGACACCGGCTGGGGGAACTATGTGAGACTGCTGTTCATTGACTACAGTTCAGCTTTCAGTACCATAGACCTCTCCAGGCTGGCCACCAAGCTCAGAGACCTTGGACTGAACATATTCCTCTGCGACTGGGTGCGGGACTTTTTAACTGGCAGACCCTAGGTGGTGAGACTTTGAGGCTGCACCTCCAACACCCTTAACACTGGAGGCCCCCCAAGGATCTGTCCTGAGTCCCCTGCTGTACTCCCTCCACACGCATGACTGCGTTGCCACTCACTGCTCCAACACCATCATGAAGTTTGCTGATGACACGGTGGTGGTAGGCCTGATCACTAACAATGATGAGAATACCTGGACGAGGTGGAGGACCCTGTCACTGTGGTGCCAGGCAAATAGACCCGCCCAGAACATCTGCAAGACCAAAGAGCTGATTGTGGACTTCAGGAGGAAGCAGCAGAAGACCTACACCCCCCTCAGGATCAATGGGGCCCCAGTGGAGAGGGTGAGCAGCCTCAAGTATCTTGGTTGTGCACATCTTAGAGGACCTGACACTACACACAGACACCCTGGTCAAGAAGGCGAGACAGCGCCTTTACCACCTCAGACAGCTCAGGACGTTCAAGCTCTCCCCTCAGATCCAGAAAACCTTTTACTCTGGGGCCATAGAGGGCATCCTGTCGGCAACTGCTCCTCTCAGGACCGCAAAGCCTTACAGAGGGTGGTACGGTCAGCTGACCGGACCACCGGGACAACACTCCCCACCCTGCAGGACATATACACCAGGCGGTGCAGGACCAGGGCCAACAGGATCATTAAAGACACTACCCATCCCAACAATGGACTGTTCAGACTGCTGAGGTCAGGTGAGCGCCTCTGCAGTCACATGGCCAAGACAGAGAGGCTCAGAAGGAGCTTCTATCCTCAGGCCATTAGGACACTAAACTCACACATATCCAACCAATAATGTTTGCATAACTTGGACATTTTCTTCAGGCCACAGTGCTCACTGCTCCATGGCAGTTGGCAACCTCAGGTGGAATTGTAGTGCTATCCTGGTAGAGAGAGACATGGTGACTCTTCACCAGCGACCCATGAGCAAGCTGCCAACAGCTTATCTGTACCCCAGATAAAGTAACTGCCGTTGAACTGGAGTTACTATCTATCCACTGTACATAAACCAACTCCAGCCAATGCAAATACAAACACACACTAACACACACGGACACAAACACAAACAAGGGCGATTTCCCGTCTCCTCATCACCAAGGTGACCCTGCAGTTCGGCAAGCCCTCCTTCTCAGTCGCCACACGGCTTCAGCAGTAATACCCAGCTTTGCTTTGTGCTTTATTGATTTTCTATTCAAGTGGTGCACTTACTCCCCCTTTCATTTTCACAGAGGTCGCCATCAGATTCCCTCGTCATTCTCCCAACAAACAAAGAGATCTCACCTTGTCGGGACCTGTACTTATTTGCTTTTCTCCAAACGGTGAAATTTGAATGAAGTCATTTAGTCAACCTAAGGATGATTTACAATAAATATTCATCATTTACCTCATGAAATCAGAAAATAGTATAATAAATCCTTATCTAAACCTCAAATGTTTGTTTTGGTGCTGATGACATCTCAGATAGAACATGCACAAATAAATTATATACTTTCATTGCTTATTTAACAACTGGTTTATTTCACAAAAACTCAGATATCCCTGTGTACAAAAATATGTGAACTCCTTCAAACTCCATTATCAGTGATGACTTGGAATAAACGTCTCCTAGAGCCACTGATCACTGATCAGTCTCTTCATCTTCCTGGAGGGATTTTCTCCCACTCCTCCTTATAGAACTCAACCAACTCAGTGAGGTTTGAGGTCTCACATGATCACGTTTCAGGTCCTGACTCCATCTTTAGCCTGCAGGCTGAAAACCCACGTCTTTAAGAAACACTACCCTGACCCTCCCTCTTTAGCCTTGCCTATTTGTCGTCAATTATTTGTCTGAGCTCTTGTTTATTGGCTTATGTTTATTTGATTCACTTATTTGTCTTAGCTCTTGTTTATTTGATTCTCTTATTTGTCTCATTTGTTTAAGATAAAGTAGGTTGCTAACTTATTGTACTTTTACCTTAGCGCTAGTTATGCTCTTAGTTGCTTGTTTAGGAAGGAAATGCACTTACGATTTCTGGTCACTAGTAGTTTTCTTGCCTACCTATGTTGAATGCACTTATTGTAAGTTCCTTTCGATAAAAGCGTCTGCTAAATGACTGTAATGTAATGTAATCTCAGTTGGATTCAGTCAAGACTAAGCCCCAGACCATGACAGACCCACCATGCTTCACCGTAGGGAGAAGTTTTTTGTTTGTTTGTGTGCAGTTTGGGGTTGTTGCCAAACATGACATTTTTGATCAGGACCAAACAGTTCAATTTTGGACTCATCTGTCCAGTGAACAGACTTGAACAGTGAACAGACCAGAAATCTTCAGGTTTGTCCAGATTGCCTCTTGCAAACTTAGGGTGGGCAGTTTTGTTCTTTTTAGATAGGGTTAGGGTTAGGCACAATAACATCAGATGCAGCAATGGAGGCTTGTAGATCATTTGTATATTATTTGTTTCAGTAGACTGATGGAGCCCAAATCTTTTTGATATGACTTTCTAACCTTCCCCAGACTCACTCACTACCTGAGCTCCTCTGAGGTCTGCTTAGATCACAGCATAGTGTTTTTCTTTCACCTGCATGGTAACACCAAACTGACCTGTATTCACGGAGTGGCCACACAAACTCCTTCCCAAAGATCTGACCTTTGATTGGTTAACCAACCTTTAATTGGTTAACATACCCAAGTATTTGCCCCCTTATTCTACTTACCTGCATGATTTAACTGAACAATGAACAATTTCTTCTAAAAACATATGAAATTGGTAAATATAGATTGTTTTATTCATTAAAGAAAACACATTTTGATTAAATAAGGCATGCATGGTAAAACCTCACAATTTCTGTAATTGCACAAAAGGTTCACAAACAAGACTGTAAATATCAGTTCTCAGTGCCAATAAATGTTCACAGCATTGTAACTCGAAGCAAAAAGAAAGGTTAAATGCATACTCTCAGCGATTTAGAATGAAGTCAGTGCATACCAGCTTAAACAATACAATTGACTTTGCACATGGACTAATCATTATTCTAAGTGAAACAGGCTAATTAACCTTTTCAAACCTGAATGCAAATGAATTATTTCCAATAGGTTAACACTGATATGCAATCCAGTTAAGGGGTATAATATCCACAAGTAAAGACAATTTAAATCACAATCATGGCACCTCAGAGGCTCAGCTCAACTGCAGCCTTCCCTCTAGTGAGGTAGCGTCTGCAGTTTGGGATTGATGCAATCCATTACGTCACCTCTGTCTACCTCATGCAACCAGCCGCAGTCTACTGTACATGCAAATACAATTCATCAGAGATTTGGCCTGATTACACATTCAAAGTCAACTAGATAATTACACGGGGTATTTCAGTTTGTGTAATGGCCAGTGGGAATTTGAACTGCCTAACCTGAAGCCTTTTTGATCCCCCTCCTCCCCTACTGTGTGTAGGACTCATTTTCAATCTCTTCTCCAGTGGACATGGTTCCAGTGACACTGCTTCCTTTTTTTTGCTCGTACTGTGAACAAGAGCAATTTTCTCCATGGGAAATGGACATGACATGCTGAGAGAAATGTCATCTGAAGAACATCATGGCTGGAATAGGATGATGGATCATATGGAACAGCTGGAGAGCTACTTCATACTGAACTCGTACTGGAGAGTCAGACAACTCCAAATCACTCTGATCCTGTGTTTCTAAAAAGAAAACAAACATGGGGGCTCCACAAAGTGTCAAATTAGAATTAAGAGATTTGATTCATGATTGAGGCTCAATTTTGATAAGAAGCAAAGTTGACCTTGAATTTGATATTTGTATCTTGTCATTTTAAAAAAATTTTTTTTATACTTCCTGCTGTTACACTTTGGTGTTGTCTACTGGTGCTAAAAGCGACAATCTAGTATTTCAGCACATGAATTGGGAGTATTTTTGATTCATGTTGAGTTTGACTTGCAGATCTCGTCATAATGACTGAATACATGTTTCACAATTAATCCAGGTCCCCCGTTCATCTATGTGTCATGCATATCTCAGATAGCACTGATTGGGTATTGAAAATATTTACTGGTGCCTTGTTTATGTTTAGATGAAAGATTTGCCATTTGCCCCTTTGTATTACCAGTATATGTAGATCATGCTGCGTCTGATTTCATCCTCTGTCCAGGGTTTGCTGACCTCTGGAGTGGAGTTTGAGTCCCTACCTGCTGCCCTGTCCCTGCCTGCAGAGTCTGGTCTGTACCCTGTCACCCTGGTTGGTGTCCCCCGTACGGCAGGCAACATCACTGTCAGCGGTGAGGCCAACAGAACGAGTATTCCATAGGGAGCCGAAGTGGACGTTAATAAAGACCGCCCACTGGTTTATTAGTGTCTAGGTGGCTAGCACGATTTATGTTGAACATCACTTGGCAGCACTCTCCGTTATATAAGCAATCATACGATATACACATTTCACACAGTAATTTTTGTTGAAAAAAAATCAAAAGTGTGTACTTAAAAGGTAGTCAATTAATAAATATAATTCTGCGACTTATTTCAGATACGTCATCAGATATTTTAACAGCTTTCAACATTACTCAGACAACCAGAACTGAGGAGTGGAATGATTCATTTTATAATCCTGTTTTTTCTTGCCATGCCAGGTTACCACACGTCAGTATTTGGCGTGACCAGTGACTGCCTGCTGGAGGGCCTTCCCAGTGTGAAGACCGGTGGCTGTTTGGTGGAGGTCATCCCCTCCCTGCCTCGTCTCCAGCTTAGCACCTCACTACCACGGTCAGAAGCTCTCTCTGCAGCCTTACAGTCCATAGCCTCATCTCACATCTGCATTACAACACCCAAACCTGTTATTGTCATAACTGTGTGATAATATTACCTAAAGTTATTTTATGAGGTGCAGTATTTATTAAGTTTGGTAATGCCCACAATGTGTTTTGATGAACTAGTAACAAGTGAAAATTGCTAGTTGCAAAGGGACTATTTTACTAAAAGATAAACAAAGGTCAAATAATACTGAATATTATTGAACTGAGTGAATATGATGATATGATTTCTGGCAAGTGGCCATGCTATAAACTGTATAATCCACTGATAATGATAATACCGGTTACCATTATTCTATTCTGAACAGTGGTACAGGGGACAGCCAAATAAATTAAATACACAATTAAGTGTTGCACATTTAACTCTGCTGTTAACACTGCTGGTTGTTCCGACTTTCAATACATGACAAATTGTCAGACGGACAAAGTTCTCGCCTGCAGAACTGAAGAAAGTGGTAGGACATTTCTTTACATGTTCCTAAAGCAACTGATGATACACTGATATGTTTTTTCAAATTTAAAGTACTAGCAGTAGTGACAATAACGCATAGAGGACCATATTAATTTAGTCAATGTCTGGTATAAGTCGTTAAAAGACCAAAACAACCTAACCACTAAGTCCCAGACCATTTAAAATGTTGGCAACAATTCAGTCAAGCAGCATGGAGGCTGTTTTTACTCCTTAACCTCTGAATAACCTTTTCTTCTTTGGTGACCATCAATAAGTGTGTGTCACTCGGAGATCAATAGTAAATGACACTTTGGAAATAAATGAGCATATAAACCTTATCCAGTCGTTTCAGCCCTCACACTAACATCAATACTGCTTTTTGAAAAACATTAATGTTAGTGAGTGTTGTTTTTTTAAAATACCGGGTAACTCTTCCTTTTACAGTCACGCTATGTACTAGGTATTTAGGTTAGCAAGTAATTCTGTCTGTAACTAAATAGGTAAATACTAGGAAATGAGACTACACATTTTTTACAGTTTTTTTTCTTTGTCATCCATCAGTCTATACTGGCGGTTTATATTAGCAATAGCCCAAGATTAATTTAGGGATTAAGGCAATATTTTCCCATAAATTAGTTTTTCTTGCATAGGAATTGATCATTGTTCTACCCACTTAGGGTAAAGGGCTTCATTAAACCTATCAGGTCTATACAAGAAACTGTCATTTTTCTCCCTGCAATTACCAGCATCCTACCGCATCCTTTGTAGTAATGGTTTATTTGTTTGTTTACCATGTCCTTTTAAAAGTGTTTCTTTTATTTGAATGTGCTTATTGTCAGAAACAGTTGATAGAGAGTTATTGGAAGGTGGTTTTCAGTAGCGATCTGTGTTGTAAGGAAAGCATTCCAGTACAGCTATTGTTTTGACTATAGCTGGGCTACTATTGACCTCAGTAAACAAACTTGGTTTGTTGGAGATGCTGGGACAGGCCCTCTTATGTAAGACCACTTTGCCTTAATGTGGACAGACAAGACTCTTGCAGTCAGTGCCTCACTCTTTAGCTGTCTCAGATGTGGATTGAGGAAATGGACATGAGATTGTAGATTAGTCTCATTGAGCAGCCCCAGCCTCATTTATAAAACTATGTAGAAAAAAATTGTTAATGCAAAAAGGCACATGCATACCCACATTTATTCTCAGATTTAGAAAATGCTGTGAGCACCAGCAATATTCGTGTTTCTTATTATAAATCACAAAGAGTGGTGGGTGTGTGTGCATATAAATGATTGTAATATCCACACTCCATAAACTCCTACAATTAGCCATAAATTCTGGCTTCTCCTCATATTTCGGCCTTTTAGCGTTTACGTTTTTCATTTGGCTCATTCATTCTTTGCAAGCAAATGGTAAAGTAAGATAAAACAAGCACAGTTTCCTTTCAGTCAGTTCATTCGGTGAACTGCCTGGGATTGTGTCCTCGCGAGACCCACCCGAAGACCGGTTTAATCATGCCTTTTTAAATTGCCGAATGGGGATTGACACTTCGTCAGGACACATGGCTGTTGATGGAGACGTCGGTTGTTGCGATGTTTTCCTTATTGGATTGTAGCTTTAACCACTTGGCCACTCTGCTGATGGCTACAGTGACAAAGCTAGTTGAGCTTGATTTATGCTTTATGCCAAACCCTTAAAAGTTAGTTTGAGCCAAAAAACACTCTTCTTTTGTGTGAAAGACAGACAACATACATAGAGACAATCGGAGACAACTGGCTACAGGTAGAACTGGGGGGATAAATCATTGTGATATGTTGTGGATAGGTAATAAATGACATTCAGTAAGCTGAACCACATTATAATTACAAGTAAGTTTAAATGATAATTAAGTAATCAATGACCTTGGGACTGTCTGTTTTTCTTCCAAAACAGCATGGGCAAGAAAGTGAGTTTTGAAAGCCAGAAATCTCAGCACCCTAGTGAAATAATCATTGAGTTATTGGTCAACAATTTTTCCGCTTTTAAGTAATCCCAAAAAAATGTGTTGAAAGTGGATTGGTGAATAAACAGCTCCTTTTAAACAAGGAAAGTGTTCCAGCCCATCACTGATGACGAGGTCTACTTTAACCCCCACAGGTCGGCCCATACAACTCAGCCCATGTCCAAAGAGGAACTGTCCAGCACCGTGTCCATCCAGCTTTTCAACGGAGAGGCCCAGCAGCTGACCATCACCTTGGAGAACATAGGCACCGAGGACATTGAGACTCTTGAGCTCACCTCCAAGATCATCAGCACCAAAGGTTGGTACTTGCTAACAGGCACTTCTTACAGTCACAACTGGCTAAAGCCTTGTCTGCACATGCTATATACCTGAGGTACGAGATTAGCCTTTGGTAGTTTCATCAACTTTAACCTCAGGTGTCCAGCACTTAGATTGATTAGAGACTTTAATGATCCCCGTAGGGAAATTGGATTGTTACAGCAAAAAATAAGAAAGTAAAGTAAGAATAGAACAATAATAATAATACATTTTATTTGTATAGTGGTTTTCTAGGTACTCAAAGATGCTATACATTAAAATCACATAGGCTAAAAACACAACCAAGATTACAATAACATAGAGGAAAAAAACAAAGAAAAGGAGAACATAGAGAACATAATTGACAATTAAAACACTACAGCATGAATGAAATAGAATAAGAATACTTTATTGCCATATTTGCAATACTGTGCCGAGTTTTTGATCAATGCTGTTTTCAGTCAGGACAGCCTTTGTTTGATGTGTTCCTCCACCTTCTTAGTGAGTTTCTCTTAGCGGTTCCCCTGTCCATGGTGCCAGGGAGGTCACTGCCCATTTGTCTTTGCTTGCTCACCTTTCATGCACCCATGGCTTTTCACTCTGTGTTGCATCTCTTTGTTAAACACCTGCTCTGGCCCTCAGATCTGTTTCTTTTTTGTCTCCCTCTTGTTTTTCCCACCATCTCTCTCTCTCTCTCTCTCTATCTCGCTTTCTGTTTCTCTTTCCCCACTGTCTGTTGTTCGCCACTCCTCATTTCCCCAACTGACAGCAGCAATATGTTCCTTCCTCTCCATTTCAATGAGACTGCCATGCTCAAAAGTAAAGACCCTATGTCTAAAGTTAAAGCTACAATATGCAGTTTTTCATAGTTTAAGCAGTTAAGTGCATGCCCTCCTCCCCCTCAGTTGGTCAAGTTCATGCCCCTACACTCATCTTGAGGAGCTGTCTACCTTGAAACGGCATCTAGCTGGAGGCTAATCCACCACAGGTGAAGAAACAGCTAGCCAACACAGACAATGTACAATGAAAAAACAACTTTGTTTTCTTACTGCTTTCTGTCATTGTTGCTGTTGTTGCTATGCTATTAGATGATGAAGGAGGATGAGGAGGAAAAGGGGGTTGACTGCATTGTAATGAAAAGTGCATCTCTGACAAACTTTATGTTGAGGTTGTCCAACAGTTAAGTGTGAAGTGGGTTTTTTCACGTTCTCTTGTCAGGGTTTGAAACATCTTGTTCACAAATGCAAGATACCAGTCCTTTTTTATTCTTTTCAAGGCAAATTGTCATCAATTGAACAACAGCTGAGTCAGTTTCCCATACATAGGCCCATCTGTAGTGCACCGCCACATTGTATAGAAATTCATCTAAATTGATCTCAAACGCTGCGCCCACGAGGTGTGCATCACGTTATGTTCTCTGTCACACCAGGGACTCATCTCACCCAGCTGTAAACACTCACATGCCTTTCTTCCTCATCCGCTTGTGTGAGACAGACATCACATGCTTTTTTGAATTCTGCAGAATCAAATTATCAGATTCTGAAACTGCAACCTCTACTGCAGAGTTATGATGTTGTTGAGCTTTTATACTGTCTGCATAGTTTACTTGGGCTTTGGTGATGGAAAATGTTGTTAGTCTGTATAAGGTCTTTTTTTTTCCTGATGTAATTCTCCAAGACTGACATTTATAGAGTTTAACTTCCTCATTTATGTTATTTCAGTCAGTCTCGATTCATGCCCCATCATACTAGCTATAGGTTTATCTTCATTGCTTTCTGCAGAGAGGCTTCCAAACATCGTATATACAGTCTGATAATCTGAGAGAGATGTTACTTCATCTTAATGAACAGTTGGGTACTGAAGTAGCAGTGTAGTGTTCCCGAGTTGTTGGTTGCTCTATATATAATGATCCATACAGTAAAAACCGAGAGGAGCTTTTACTATAAAATCATACGCGTCCAACACTGCCGCCATTTATCCTGACAACTAGAGCACATTGCTTTTTAACTTCTTTGTCCTTTTGTTCCCCACTGTTTACACCGGCAAAGTCGGTAGATGAATAAACTGTTTTTCAAGCGCAGTTCTTTCCTGCGTGTCACCCAGCCCACTTTGTCATCCGGTCAGAAAGCCAGTAACGAAACATCTTGAACAGCTATTCACGGAACGCACCTAATAAGACCTTGACTGAAAAAATACCGTCTCTGTCTGGCTCATTTGAAGCCAAGGGGAGGCAATTCATCAAGGGCAAACCCAAGAGAAATAAGCTTTGTTTAGCAATTGTTTCCCCCCCTTGCTCTCAACTGGAGTCCATTGACCCAACAAATGAGCACAGGAGGAGGAGCTGGAAGCCTGTGCATATGTAAATGGAGTTGATCTGACACTTCCGGAGTGGCCCCCGGGCTCTGTGTTTGATTGAAGAAAGACTTCTTGCAGATCCTCCGGCCAAGGGTTAATGCTCATAGGTCCTGTCTTACAAGGCGAGTCCGGTCAATCTTATATGCTCGGATACATAATTGTCTCCAGCTATGTCCAGCCCTGTATTTAGTGTAGAACAACGCAAAACTGCGATGACAGTCCCTGATATAGACTTTGTGGCTCATTGACAGCGCACTGAGAGTATTATATTACTCTCTGCCATTTCCTTGGGTGTGCTATTGCAGTGCGGTTCATTACAGTATCATGAGAGAAGTACCATAAGCAATTAAGTGTGCCACAGCTGAACTACGGGACCTTTGAAGGCCATTTTAATGTCAGCTCAGTTCCCCTCTGGATTATGTGACAGGGGAGTAATCTTTATCTTTTTAATTTGTGTTCCACTATGTTCTTAAAGGCTCTTTTGAGATGAGATCAGTGCTGTCTGCCATAGTTTTCTTAGTTGAAAATGTTAAAGTGGCTGTGCTGAGTGATAGATGTGCAGGATGCAGTCTTAACCTCTGTTTTAGCCATGTTTTTTGGATAGAGATAATTCAAGAAATGATGCCACCTCAAATAATAGTAGCTTTTGTCCTTGTGACATTTGGTAGCACTGGTGAGGTGAAAACTCCTGCTTCATAGAACAAATCCAAAAGGTACCACCACAACGACTAGCTAAATTGAGTTGAGTTGATCAACTCTGACATTTATATACTTAGTCATAGTTACTCAAAATGCTCAGGGTGTCTGATTAAGGCAGGCTCTTCAGTAGTGTTTAACACTAGGACCCCCAGGATTATAGCGCCACAGAGTAAAAGGGGCCATCCGATCCACCACGTCAACACTGACCGGAGATAACGCAAGCTGTCATCATTGTACCCCTGTCCAGTATACAGAGAAATGCACTCAGCGGATCCTTTATGTTGCACTTGGCGTGTGCTGTTGGTGCGCTGCGGTGCGCGGACTCAAGTTTTGAATTAAAAATTAAATGAAATTACATTTTAAAATGAGAGAGAATAGCCAGAGCATCTTGCATCTGGAGAAGCGGTGCGTGCTCTCTCTGGCACGGGTGTGGATGGCACATTTTGAACAGATACCTGCTGTCCCACTATTGATTTTTATAACATTGTTATTCCTTATTATTCCTTATTGATTTTACAACTTTTTACAACTTTTTTTTTTACAACTTTTTACAGCCAAGTGTAAACTCTCACTTCCTGCTCCCCCTTAGAACAAGCTTAACTGTAAATTTGACTTTTTGAGAAAAACAAACCTTTTACACGCTGGAATGGAACCCCCATTATTTATGTGGTTAGGGCATCTGTGGCCAGTTGTGAAAATGTCTTTCCACCGTTTCTCTGCTCTCTGTCTTTCTTTCACTCTCTCCACTCTGTTCTTCAGCAGGGACTGAGTTTGCTCCTGGAAGCTCAAAAGCGTGCCCTAGCAGAACCAATCAATCTGGGATAAAGGCATCATGTATGGCAGGAGACAGTGTGTAATAGCAAGCTATAAATTCTCTGCCAGAGCTGCTCTCAATAGACTGTCGAACATGTTTATCAGCAATTTTTCACAAACGTCAACATGTCAAGGAGGTCAAACCAACTTGATCATAACAGTGTGTTCAGATAGTGAATTTACAATGAATAGGCTGTAGATCTATTGTTTTTCAGCCTAGAGCTAGCTAACATTGCACGTGTGTCATAACAAATTACTATTTCAATTTCAGTAATAATATTATACAGTAGTTACCAATCACAGAAATAAATTCATAACGTTACTTTTGTTATCACCCCTTCATATCACATTTAAGTTTAATAAGCCAATCTCATTTTCGCGATTACTAAAGGACACACTGCGGCACTTGATTAAAGATTGATATGTTTACATTAAGTGGCTGCAAGTATTCCTGTTACTTTGATTTTGTCAAGAAGAAATATGACAGAAAATATCATGTCAATTGTAAACTATGTACAGGTACTAAAAGCTAAGCTGAGCAGTATTTGGTTATCAGTCACAGAGGCGCACAGGTGAGGTACTTTAAAGGACAATCTACTTTTTTCTTTAGGGGGAGTAATGGAAAAGTAATATAACGAGTAGTGTAACAAATTACTTCACACAAGGAAAAATAAGTCATTTTATTACTTTTTGCATTCACCTGGTGTCCCAGGTCCAAATCAGTCTGATTAGACAGCTAGAACGGACACTACCTGGCAGGACAGAGAGCCAGCAGTAGATTTGAGAACCACTGGGCTTTACTAAAGAGAGGTGAAGGGTCCATTATCCACGTACCAGGTGCAAGACAGTGTGAGTTTGTCCGTGTGTGAGGAGGAGGATGTGGTGGTGTGTGTGTGTGTGTGTGTGGGATATTTCAAATGTAGCTCAAATAAGCAAAAGCAGATCTGTCGTAGACTTGTGTTTTGTTTCTTCACCTTGTGCTCATTATGGCAGCAGTCGTTACAACACAGCATCTGTTTGTTTTATGCTAACCAAAGTGACCCCTGGACAGCTGCTAGCAGATGAGATACCTTTTGAAATAACCCCTCTTCACAGGCGCTTCTTCCCAGTCTGCTTGAGAGGCTGATAATTAGCACAAATTGGTATGTACTTCTTTCTGCACTGCAGCCATCATGCTTGTGCTTTTCTTATCTCTGTTAGGCAGCAGAAAAGGTTTATGTGTTCTTGCTGTTCCTTATATAGAATGACACGGCTTTAAAGTATCGTCCTGTTATTTGATGGGGTCTTTTGAAAATGCTTTTAAGTGTCAGCACATGACAGTTCAGCCCAAAGCCCATGTTGCCTCAGAGGTGGATCACAGCATGATGGGCTACATGCATGGTGGGCTACAATCAGTCCTGCTAATTGCCTTGCAGAGCAGCTGATCATACAAGAAAAAGCCTGCAAGACAAGCACAGTGCATTGGATAAGTCCATGGATGTTCTAATAATTTATTTATATGTATAATAATTTTAATATATATTCTGGAAAATCTAATTTCTTCTGGTGTTTTATGATCAAACAGCTTGGTCTATTAACAATCAGGAAGTGTCGTCTTAAAATTACAGTATTACTTCAAAGGTGGTTTCCCTCACAATTTCAAAAAGTGATTTGATTAGCTTGACTTTTTTTATCCAACGGAGGATGACATTACCCACATACAACTGCTATCAAAATGTGCCTACAGTATAATACATACCTGACAAACGAGCATATTGCTGTTGTTCTGTGAAAACCTTGTAACTTGAAGCATTATATGTTTCTCTGTGGGTTGAGGAGAGTCTACGATCCTTGGGCTTTTGAAACCCGTTCGAACCCCCTTGGATAAACCCAAAAATAGATGGTGGTCAAGCTAAACACAAGGCTGTTTTTTTTTGTTTTTTTTTAAGTACTTGAAAAGTTGACAATTTAGAGATACAAGGTTTTCACCTGACTACCACAATATACAGTTGTGAGATAAAGTTTGTGAAGCGTTTTGGATTACCTTCATTTCTGCATAAATTGGTCCTAAAATATGGTCTGATCTTCATCTAAGTCATAACAATAGATAACACAATGTGATTTAACAAATAACACACATTTGTAGTTTTACATGTTTTTATTGAGCATATTGTTCAAATGGTAACAGCCTAAGCTGGAAAAAGTATGTGAACCTTCTATGAAAGGTGGTAATTGAAGTCAGGTGATCCAATCAATTTGATGACATTCAGGTCTGGGTTAGAGGTGTCCTGCCATAATAAAAGTTTAGTTACCATCAGAGTCTGCTCTTCAAAAAATTAAACTTCGGAGGACCTCCAGAGAAGAGTTGTCAAGGCTGGAAAAGTGCTACAAAAAGACTTGCGTCCTGCATGTAGCCGATGTCAGTCTACAGTCAGCCTGTATATAAATGGAGCAAATTCAATACCATTGCTACTCTCCCTAGGAGTGAGCAGTCAGCAAAGATCACAGCAAGAGCACACTGCATAATTAATGGTCAAGGAGGTGACAAAGAACCCTAAGGCAATAGCTCTTTCTAACATCCGTGTCCACAATAAAGAGAAACACTAAACAAGAGTGGTGTTCTTGGGAGGATACCAAGGAGGAAACCACTGCTCTCCATAAAAAGCATTGCTGTCCATTTCAAGTTTGATTTGTACTATGGGGCTGCTTCGCTGCCTCAGGGCCTAGGCCAGTGGTTCTCAATCCAGTCCTCGAGGACCCCCTATCCTGGAGGTTTTAGCTCCAGCCTTACTCAGGCACACCTGAACCAATTGAAGGCTTCAGGTTTTCATGATACCTTAATTGGTTCAGGTGTGCCTGAGTAAGGCTGGAGCTAAAACCTTGAGGAGTGGATTGAGAACCACTGGCAATAGACAGCTTGCTATCATTTTGAACAATGAATTCCAAATTGTACCAGGAAATTCTACAGCAGAATATCAGGGTAACGGTCCGTGATCTGAAGCTTAACAGAGGTTAGGTCATGCAGTTACTCCAAACACAAAAGCAAATCTGCAACAGAGGAACATTTGCATTTTGGAGAGGCGCAGTCAGAGTCCTGACCTTAACCCTATTGAAATGTTGTGGCATGACCTGAGCCGTTCATGCAGGGCATCCCAAAACTATCAATGAACTGCAACAGTTCTGTAAGGAGGAATGGTTCAAAATACCTTCCAACCGTTGTGCAGGTCTGATCAGCAACTACAGGAATGGTTTGGTTTGTGGGAGTTGGGAGATTATTAAACTAAAGGAGGTTCCACCAGTTACTAAATCTCATGGTTCACTTTTTCCAATCCAAGCTATTAACATTTGAACAATACGTTCAATAAAAACATGTAAAAGTACAAATCTTTATGTATTATTTGTTAAATCACATTGTGTTTTATTTTTTTGACTTAGATGAAAATCAGACCATATTTATACAGGAATGCAGGTGATTCAATAGGGTTTACAAACCTTTTCTCACAACTGTATAAAATGCTTGCAGTGGTAGAATCATTATATCCCAAAGAGCATAGCTATAATTGTGCAAATTAGTCGCTTAACCTCCCCAACAGATAAGCAGATGGGACCCTGAACCTTTTGCGAGATAGATGCAGCTCAAACTGTGAATATAGGGGGTGGGAGCTGACGTAACTTTAATTAACCTTCTTGATTTATTTTACAAAGAGTTGTTTTTTGCCAAGATGTCACACATTGTAGCTAGCTAGTTTAGCTAATTTTCTTCTCATAGACCTTTGTGCCTGAGCCCCTGTGGGACTCATTTTTCAGCTCGATTTTCTTCTAACCATGGTGCTTGTTAGTTCAGGACCTTTTCATTCTAAAGCTAATAAAGCTTTATAGTTCATAGCCTTATAGTCATACATATGATCTGATGTTATACCACACATATATCTGATGTGATGCTTGATCATTAAGCAGCAGGCCACTGAAACAGTAGCAACAGAGACCATAGCATCATAACCCCCATGGTCACTGGGCTTCTTAAAATATGGGTTACTGGTCGTCATATTAACCTGAGCCTCATCTACCTCTGCTGCTCATGCACTGGCCCTTGCAACTATAGCCTCTCTGAGCCCCTACAGGAGCCCGAGCACTCTGCATTCTCTCTGGGAAATGAATGAATAAAAGATGGAGCATCATAATAGGGGGACATCTGTGGCAGAGCAAACAACATTATTCTTTCTGCCAGCGCACAGCCACAGTTGACTTGACAAATGAGATTTGGCGATGGAATTGGTTTTGGAGAGTTGTCTTTTCACCAGTAGTTGACAGGGCAGTAGAGGTAGTATGAACAGGACTGTGCCATTAAAATGCTTTAGACTGATTTATATGGATGTAGTCAGGAGCTCGCCTTGTGAGCCGGACTATGGAGCATCCTAAGAATGAAAGTATTTTGGATCTTCTACAAAATAGGTGATACTTATTTTTACGTGGTTAAAGTACAAATACAGTGCATTGCTGCTTGCCTAGAGCCCCCTGGGGAGTCGCTGTATCTCTTTCAGAAAAACCTAAGCTACACTGAAGCAGATAGTCATTTCAGTATCTCCATTGACAGGTTTTGTCTAATCAAAGCATGTTGTCTTCCTTTCAGAGAATGATTAGTACATCAAGAGCATGTCTGTGTCTGAAGTGACTGGGTAGCTGGAATGACAGTGATTGAGGCAAGGTAGACTAGTAGATCAATTCATCAGTGATGAACACCCTTATCAAAGATGTATCAAAGGCCAACCTGCTCTTTGCTTAGCTACTATGTAAAGCAGGAGGGTAGAAACCCAGGGGAGGAATCTGCCTGAGATTTTCACCAGAAATGTAAAGTTTAATTTAACATAAATATTCAGGATTTCAACCTATGGCTAGGTTTACCTACTTGGAGTAGCAGTGCATAACAGCAGTAAATCCGAATCTGTTTGTCTGTTTTTCTTTGGCCTGTTGTTATTTGTTGTAATATTATGTATGTAATTTTGAGTATGATACTGTAGAGAACAGACATCCCAGATGTTTCTTCCTAGTGTTGAGTCTGACTTGATGCTAATTCAAGCCTATTGCCGACACTGTATTGATTGCTTCAATTGGCTACACCCAGAGGCCTTTGTTCCCTAATTACTTTTTGACTGGGTCTGAAATGGAATGTGTGAGCCTCCTGAATTTTTAATCTGAGCTTTATTTGTGGAATTGTGGTGATTAACAGTTACACAGTACCTCATGCAATTTCTCTTCCCTTTCATTTCAAAGTTGATTGTAATTATGTTCCTTCAGACTTTGTTCATTTGTCCTGATTGGTGCCCGTGATACATACATCGTCTGCAATGCCCCTACACGTTTTTTCCAACAGGCAGACTATTGAGGGAGAAAGAACCTCAGAGGATGAAAACCTAGCTCAAGTGTTTTGGGCAGCTATTGAAATGGAGGTTGTTTCATGTCTGCTCTAAAGGCGCTTTGACGTGATCTCCATACAGTATATTCAAGGGTAGGAATGTCTCTGTTTAATATTGCAAATAAGGCTGGGGAGATTTACTCGGCAGTCATTGTGGCTGCCATTTCCTCGTGACTCACAGCTTAGTGGCGGGGTCATAACGTCAGCGCTATCATCTGCAATGCTAGCTGTCGACCTGTTGAATAAGCTAGCGTCGTGCCGCATGTCAAAATGAATGGCTTGTTTTATTTTCCCCTCCCCATCTAAATTTTTATTCATTTCCCAGCAGCACAATTGGTACCTCTCTCTCTGCCCCCCCCCCCCCCCTCTCTTTTCCTCCACAAAATTACTCAAAGGAGCTCTGTCTGTATGAATATTTAAAGTGGAGTGTCTTTCACAAACTGTATGCAATCGGTGTCCACATCTTTTTTGGGGGGGATTTTAACGTTGTTTGGTATGGATCAAGCAAGGATGTGGAAACTGTTGTACTTACAATGAGCTGGCAATCCCCTGTCTACTGCTTCTCCTGTTATTGTCAGCCTGTTGCTGTTCCGGCAATCCCTAAAAGCAGGGGTGGCACACCTGCGTAGGCAGAACACATGGTTTATTCAGTTGATGTATCATTTATTTGATGTTCCTGGCTGAAGTGGATGCAGCTGACTCATCCGTCTCAGGTGGTTTGGGGTTGCAGGCATAAAGTAGACTGTCAAGTCTTGGGCACCAAAAGCACTCCTAGGTAGGTGAACCATCAGCAGCTTAGTGCCAGCAATTGCCCAGACCGAGGGGGCTAATTGCAAAATGCGGTTAAACGTCATATTAACACAGGTTTATTCTGTGATGGGCAGCCTTCTTGCAGGTACAACTAGATGACCCTCTCCCTACCTTCCCATGTCAATATGCAGCAAATATCAGTGACAGTGACCAGCAAGTCTAAATGAATCTGTCAGCAAAATGCTTACGTATGCAGAGCAAATTGCATTTGGTTGGCTACAAGCACAGAAATGTCAACCTGCTTTCCCCTTCCAAAAATGATTGTCGTGTCGTCTTGTCCATTTCATTTTCGTCAGCCCTTATCATGTCCCCATTAGCTTTAAGGTATCCAGTCAGCATGTCTTGCCGGCTATACCCCAGCAGGTTTCATTTTATGTCTTGTACGGTTCCTCAAGAATACATCATGTTTTTGTTTAAAAAAAAACATGTTTGTTGCAGTTGAATGCGTGTTTGTTGAGTCCTTTCTTTTTTCACTATGCTTTTAGTGCTCCTCTTTGTACCAGGATGTGTAGCATTCTCTCTAGAGAGTCTGCCCATGGTATTTGACTATGATACTTCATTACTCAGCCCTTCTCTCTCTCTATGCACAGCCTTTTTTTTATTGGCCTTTGTCTCCCTTTTGTCTTTGCAGAGAAAGTATTCGGGGAGTTTCTGAGCTGGGAGCTGGAGGAGGCGTTGTCTCACCTGCCTCTGAAGCCTGGCCTGCCTGTGACACTGACGGTCAACATCAAAGTCAAGCTGGACTTCTCTGGACAGGAGAACCTGCTGCAGGATCTAAACGATGGTGAGTGGTCGAAACAACACAACCTCGGTGAAAGTCCAAGGGCAGTAGCAGCTGATAATTTAAGCTCTTGTCGAAAAATAATAAAATGTTCATCTAAATGGTTTGAAAATGTAACAAAACCGGTTTGTCATTAATAATGTAATTACACATAATGTAATCACAATTAATGTGATCACATTTTCAACCCATTATGAGGGACATTTTATTACACTTACACTGACAAGTTATTACATTATCAGTTGCTACAAGGCTAGAAGTCTGCATCGGGCTGCAAATGAAGCCCTAGCCAGCCTGTGCCCAACGTCTTTATGGCCCTACCCGAAAACAGCCCGACAACATCTAGTCACATTCGGACCCGGGCCTGACAGCTCGAAAAGCGAACAACAACACATACAGCAAATAGCCTAGTATATATTTTTGTGGACACACCACAGCAATCACAATAAAACATGTACGGTGACCAATGAACAAAGCAAATAGCTTAAACTGCTAAAGCATTCTGAACTAGGCCTATTGGCTCGGCGGCCCTGCAGCACCACACACACTGGCTTCATGAAAACAATGACATTTTGTCATGCAATTACAAATAAAGAAACGTGTCTTACCAGTTTCTATCCCCTAGAATTTAGTCCTAATTGTTGCCAAGGAACGTGGCTGGAGGGCTTGAAAGAAAAGTCCGCTGAAAACATTTCTGTTCTAGGCCTATGAAGTGAACTATTTACAGAGCTGCCTTGGGCTCAACATAGCTACTCCCCTTGCTTATTCTTCCTTTTTACCACGTCCATTTTAGCTAGCATGACAACTGACCGCTACCTGACCTCAGCGCAAAACACACACATAACAAAATAGTGTAAGTATATCAAACAAACAAGTTTATGGCTCACAACTTCAAGGCCCATACCCGACGTGACCCGATGTCCTAGAACCAAGAAATAGGTTGCAGACCTCTATACAAGACCTACCAGAAACATAGAAAACTGGGTCAGGATTTTCACTAGCTCATGTTAAAACACAATGGCTGTCTGACAAGGATTTAACTGGTGTATTTATTCATATATCCATTTATACTTCCCCAGCAGTTCTAGTTCATGTGTTATGACATATGAACTAGAGTTTGACCAATTTGTGTTTTGTAAAGCTGATAGTGATATTTGTGGATTTGAAGCTGCCGTTTGTCAATATTGCCAAATATTTCCAAAATAAAAGTATTCAGGGTTTCCCTCGGAATTGTGTTGTTTGCAGGATCCAAAAGCCTGTGAAACAACCCTGGGACACTTCATTCCTGAAACCCAGGATATTAATAATAATAGATACTCATACTCATGCATGCTTCGGTGAAATCTGATCATGTCACATATTGCTTTGCTGAATCTACCATTTGTATATTTATTTTTCACAGTGCAGCTTTTTCTGCATTTGTTTTTGTGCCCTGGTATACAGTAGTACCGTTCCCTGCCTATGACAGCACAGCAGAGATTATACATGTGTCGGACGAAGGAATTAGTGTCCATTTACTGCTATACATATGGCTCGGCGCTTCCGAGATGGCTGAGCGACTCTGGCGGCCTCATTTAAGATTCAACCGAAATAGCAGAGGGGACCTGAGGTCTCAACACCTCTATTTCTCTCCTAGCTTCCAGCCCCCACACTTGTGTTTCCTCTCTATTAGTTCTTATTTATGGTTTAAAACGCAAATGGTCTAACCTTCAACTCCTCTAAGCATTGTGTTCTTTCTCCGGTTTCTTCTCATTATTTATGCTCGGTCTCCTTTCCTGCCTGTTTTGCTCCTGTCCTCTCTGCCTCTCTCCTCAGACGGTTGTACTTCCTCAACACAACACTGTGGGTTGGTAAATATTAATGAAGGATCAATATGGACCTCCTCCTGCACCTGAGAGGGGGTGTGTGTGTGTGTGTGTGTGTGTGTGGACCCAGATGATTGAGAAAGTAAACAAATAGAAAACTGCATATTTGCCTCGGCCCCGGCACCACTCTCTCTCTCACGAGGTCATTTTGAGCGATACTGTTGCAATGTGTTAATTAGCCAGGCAATAATCGTGGCCCTGCATTTTAAACAACAGCGCTGAATGCTGCTGTTATGGTGACATTCTTGGATGCAGTGTTTGCTCAACACATTTGTTGCTCTCTGGCTCTCTTAATACTTTAATATAATCACATTAATAATTCTGTGTTAGTATACTGGTGAAGGTATTTCCATAAGACCTGTTGTTTAGCTCGGTTTCGTGTCCATGGTCCCGTGTGCTGCCATGCTTACTAATTACAATTTGAGATGTTGATGATTCGAGGCACATGTTGGTGCTTTCAGCAGCTATTCAACTGTATTGGCCCACGTTTAGCAGTTTTCATCCAGCAACGACATCATTTTAAAGGTCCATCAGCACATTCATTTAGGGACATCAGTAGAATTACCGTAAACAAACGAGACCGTCGCCGAGAAGATTGACAGCCTCTACCGGCAGAATTGCTTTACGGCACAAAACAGGAAGAGGCTGCTGTTCTTTCAGTGCGAACAAAGCTGAAGTTTTAGCAATGGCTGATGGAAAAGTCGCTTGCAACTTGTTTATCCTTTTCATGAAGGAGACACCAGGGAGGGGGATGGGAGATGAGAAGCAATATCCTCTTTGCAACAGGGTCTATGGGAAATGTAGTCTTAATTTTGAGAAACACTGGCACTAACAATAACACTAGCGTGAGATAGTCTCCCAATCGTCTCGACCCTGGTCACTTGATCATACCAAGGTATCACAATTAATTTGACCATGATATATTAATGTATGCTACTGGATGTGCCTTTTAAGGTTTCGGCTCTGTTACATGTGTTCGTAACAGGCTCATTGTTTCAAACTTATTTATTTGACATTTTTTGGTGTTTTAAGTCCTTGGCACAGAAATGTGCTACATAGCACATTTCTGTTAAACAATCAGCAACGAATCAGTCTAGGCTAAAAGTTGTTAATGAGTTTAACATCAACTGCCCCCCACCCCAACATGGAAAATCTGATGCCTACTGTAGGCTGTATCACATTGGAGATAGTCTTTTGTTTTTTTATGAATACATGGGTGATCCATGTATCCATGCATCCTGTTCATATTCATTGTATGACTTGACAATGTGCGATATGAATGGATTCCTCCACAAGAGCTACATATTTTTTGTTTGTTTGTTTCTCTCTCTCTCCCGCCCTCGGTTTCTAATAACAGGTAGCTCACATCTTGTATAGTGCGTCAGAGCCTTTCTGATCTGTATGCAGCCGGTACATTGCATTAACAGCAGCACTTCTCTCTTCTAGATTAAATATAACAGTAATGGCGGTAATTTCCGACATCTCTAGGGCAACGTTAACCACTGATGACCAGCGTTTAGCTTTTACTGTATGTTGCGGTGTCTTGGAGGTAGGAATCAGCTGGACACCTCCAGCCAAGATAAAAAAGATTGATTGATCACTTGAGAAGAATATTAAGGATCCTCAGTGGCATTCAAACTTCCCTAATGTACGCTTTTTAAGGGTCAAATTCTGTTTATATCTGCATGATCGACCAAGTCCACCCATTAGCCTTAATTGGGATGTTGACTGGCTGTACTGCACAAGATGTCCTTTGCCTTTTAGTTGAGAAAGAGAGGGGGGCAAATCAGACAAGGCCATAGAAAGCTGTGCATGGGGAATGTTCAAAATAGGCCCAGCCTCATTGATTTATCTTCAGATGAGTTTATCCCTCTCCTTGAGTCCAGCTTGATACCACAGCAGCATAACTCAGGGTTTGATGGGAGTGATGTCATCACTCAAGACTAATGGGCCTTCACTTACAGCAAGCTTTATTGTGTTAGGTGGTGTGAGCATCGTACCTAATGGCTGTGCTTCTGCCTATAAATGCTGCGGTTCTCTTTGAGTTTGAGTGTTTGCATCAGCAACAGAGTGAGGAGACACAAGAAACGCTCTATGCTGAAATGTCACCCAGCAACAACATGCATAAAAGGACTGAAAACCGAGAGAGAGATGCATTCAGAAGCGCTGTTTAGGTGGTTTTGTAGGCTGCTTTTACCATGGTGTCTCCTCAATCAGAGAATGGACTGCAGCCCCAATGGTGTAGTTATCTTTTAACTTAGTTTTAATTTACTGAACTTTGAACATATATCAGCAGGCCCTGTAGTTTTTTTTTTTTTTTAAGTAATAAACTTCAACAGAAAATCCAAGGAAAAAGTCGTCCCAGTACTGGCCACACTGTTTGATGGCCAAGTGATGTCTGGGAAGTGAAGAAACACCACATCAATGACTGTTTTATGCACTCTCAACTCTAAATGCCTGTGCACCCATTACTAGACGAGCGATATATTTTTTTATCTAGGTTGAATGTAATGTTACAACAGTTCCCTGCAGAGCCCATTCTGATGGGAAGGGTTTACCGTGCTTAACGTAGTTAATAACCCTTTAATTGATAGGTCAGGTCGCCCCCCTCCCATCAGATCAGAACTCTATCAGCAGCCTCTAATGAACTATTAGACTATTTCTATTTGAGTGATATAGAGTCTAGCAATCCCCTTGTACTCTACTGCATTCTACTCCTAAATCCATAATTCCTATTCTCTGATCGACTGTTTGCTCTTATTACAATCAGTAGTGTTTTATGTGATTGATTGTGAGACAATATTATCATCTCCAACCATTTCTTTCTCTCTTACTGTAAATGGTTATAAGACTAAACAGTAGAGATTTAAAGCAATTTAAGGAGTAAGACTAAAGAACTCAGTGGTTTTCAGAGATTCAGAGTTACAAGGGATCCTGCATGTGGAGATGAGCATTGTCTTGTCTCTGCAGGAGACAAAGCTGGTAAATTGTTGGTGTTTAGGCTGCGACAAATAGAAAATCAACATCTATAATTGATTGTAGTGATTCTTCATTATGTGATCCAAAACAAATTAACTGCTTTTAGAGAGTTGTTGTCAATGTTGTCAGAATGCTGCAAAATATAAAATGAAATGACATAAAAATGAATTTTTAAATATATATCTTAAATCTCTGAATGAAAATGAAAAGCTGTGGTAGTGATATAACTTTTATTAACATTATCCAACTCTACTCATTCATTCCCACAGGTTTTAAGGTTGATTGAAGCATTTCAACAGTTTTCTGGCTATAAGGTTAATTCTGGTATTGAACGGGAGGCCGTTCCTCCTCATCACCTTACCTTCTCGTCACAGCGTGGTACAGCCCCTTTAAAATGGAAACCACAAGGCATGAAATATCTCATTATAAACATTAGGTTTCCCATCAGTAAAATATTTGAGTCAAACCTAGATCTTCTATGGGGAAAGCAGTTATAAATATGAATATTTTACCAAGACTGGCATTCCTTTTCTCAGCTATACCACTTAAGCTTCCCCCTTTATTGGTTTAAGGAAATTAATGCATTATTCTCAGGCTTCCTGTGGAAGGATAAGGAACCTAGAAGTTGAGTTTATAAAAAGCTGGCAAGAACCAGGTGTAAAAGAGGATTAGGCACCTCTATTATCTGGCCTATAATGAAATGGTCTCAGACCTATAAAACCAGGATGACATAGGTAGCTGGGAATGATGTGAGGAGAAAATGATATTAGAATAGAACAAATCTGTTTCTTTACCATTTCTTTATGCGTCATGGTATTTACCCTAAAGTCAACTTTAAAATTTTATAATCCTTTGATCCAGTTTTCTTGTTACAGAAGCGCTTGGCCTAATGCGATATCCAGTGTCAGCACATCAGGTGGGACAGTTGGTGAGGGATGGATACATTATACCATTTAATAAGTTGAAAATACAGTTTGATTTGGAAGATGGAGAATTTTAGTCATTTCGAAGTACATCGAGGTCGGGACTAAACAAGGTCTTGATAACAAACTGAGTTGCTGTTAAAAAGGGAACAGTCTCAATACTTACAATACAATACAATTGTGCCTTTCCTCCCCTTCCTCCCTGTCCATGGGCCTGTCACTCTCTACAGCTACGTCTAGCTGTTTAAGATACAAAACCATTGAAATCCAGAGTGGACGTAGGGCCTTTATTACACCATGTAATCTGCAGATGTGGACCATTCATTATCATTATCAGATTTGTGCTGGCATGGCTGTGGTCAGCCTCATTTCTGTAGAGAGATGTTCGGACTGAGGTTATTGATTGTTTATCTGCTGTTGTGTGGGTATACCATACTGTCCTGTTGCGTGCATTTTATCTAATGGGTTGAAAATCAAACGAAGAATCATAGCACTAGCTACTCTAGCCATCAAGCAGATAATTATGATGAACTGGAAGCCATATAAACTTACTGCTTCATTGTAAATAATTGGATGGATTGGATGGATGGGACTTTGGGGACTTATTATCAGTGGAACGGAGAGCCTTGGTGATAATGGACTGGATGGACCTTGGATGTTTGTAAGATCTTATTTGAATAATAATGTAAATATATAACCTTGTACCTTTCCCTGTGTGACCAGTCTACTGCGCAGAGTGTGCTGTGTGAGTGGACATCCTTGGGAGTCTCAGGCCACTCCACTGCCTGTTCATGTCTTCTCCGGGCCGGGGCGGCGGCAGGGCTCGCTGGGCGTTTGGTTTGCGTTTTGGTATGGGTAGTAAAACAAAGCTCCTGTTTGTAGTTGACAAACATTATTGCAAATTCTCATCATCCAGCCTCATCTCTCTCGCTCTCTGCATCTGTCTGATGGACCCTGCTGATGTTCGCACAGTGTCAGTGTTGCATGTCAGCTCCGTGGCGTTGTTATTTACAAGTTGTGGTTTTTTTTTTTGCAATCTGGCATATTTGCAGTCACACTTCCAGAAATAATACAAAGCTATATGTGGTTTTGCAGTGCATGTGAAATGGGCCTCACGTCAAGCAGTGTTTTGTGTTCTCGCCACGCTGACTTATATTTTCCATCCCTGTGTTCCTGTGCCCTCAGCAGGATATTGGAGCGGCTTTTTTAAAAATGTTTACACTGCAGTGGGTCATATCGTCCATATTTAATAAAGATAGATTGATCTTAGAGGAAATGGTTTGTAAACGTATTGACTGCAGGTGACAGTGCAGGCACAGTGCCTCATTGACCTCCAGATCTTTGCAAATAATGTTGTGATGATTTCAAGTTTGATGCTCCCAGTCCAGACCGCTTTGCCTAAGCACTGCCAGTGTTGTGGGCAGTGATTTATATGCTGAGTTTAACCGATTCCCCCCAAGGCAGGTAGACAGGAAGCTAGACGGATACTGATGGGAAGGAGGGTGGGAGGGGTGAGCGTGAGTGATGCCGTCGTTAATCTCGCCACCCGTTACTCACAGCCTCTGTGCCACAGGACATGAAGACTTGTGTACCTCCTCCAAACAGGCTGCACGCCGTAATGGAGGCTGCAGTCCATAAAGATAGTGTTTATCTGTGTCTCTGGTTCGTTCCCTTTCCACCTCCCCCAGCCCATGCCTTGATGCATATCTAATCTCTCTTTATAAAAAATAAAAGTAGGACCAGACTTGAGGAATAGACTGTGACTACCGCTAGGGAAAGTTCCACACTGTCTGAGCAGGTTGACTTCTGCCTGACATGATTTGTGGGCCAGGAGGCTTTAGGGTCTCCTTGATCTGCAGCACACAAAACATGTAGTGTTTGTTTGCACTGATCTATTAAAGATTGCACCGGCTTTAAAGTACGTTTTGTTTATGTTTTTGATATTTCTTCCTAGTTTGAAGCGCATTAAGGCAATGGAAGGCATATAACAGGTGCTAGTAATGCAGGCCACTCTTCTAAAAAACAGAAGAAGTCACGCAAAAACAAGTCTGGCCTCCAGGTAAATGGAGTGGTTCACTTCATGTCATAACAACCATTTAATGTGTAAGAAAGACATCCCTTCACACAGCAAAAAAACCCAGCTTTGAGTTGGAAGGCAGCTAATTGCTGATCTGGGCCCTTTCACATAGAACTCAAAGCTGCCAATAGACAGTCTTCAGTCTTTTTTCATCTGTGTGAAAGGGCCTCAACAGTGTTGGCTGGTAATGTGTTACTCAGTAACACGCTGTAGTCATATTATTAGTTTTTTCATGAATAACTACCATCAATATTACCAATCAAAAAATAAGTTGCTACTTCTGTTATCATTCCCTTTTTAAATATCAGCTTGAAGTTGAATTATCCACTGTAGTTTCCATTACTGTTATATACCGCCCTAATGCCTCCATTTGTTTTCCTCATTATTACTCTCATGTCATCCACTCTACCATCCAATGTTTTGTTTCTCCGGGTGGTATCATTTTTATCGAGCAAAAGCGTAACGATAACGTTAGACATTGTTGTGTTTGGTTTCCCTTATAGTCACAGAAGAGGGAACTGAGTTATTTGTGAAAGTAAGCGAGGATACAGTTTGGGGATGTAACAGAAAAGCCATGTAACAAATAATAACAGAAGTCCAGATGAGTCCCGATCTAACCTGTATCAAACCAGATTTGTTTTTTCACATTTTACATACATTTATGGCAAACCACATATACATGAGTATGCAGGTAGCCTACATAGTGAATAGTTGAGTGCAGGTCCGGCGAGTGAAGAATAATCTTTCACCGTATGCTGGTGGGTTGATATCAGCTGTGATTTTAACGTCCTCCACAGGTGGGCGGTTGCGGTTTAGAGAATTGTTGGTGGGTGCAGGTCACACAGCTTAACCTTCATACAACTATTCCTGCTCTACAAGGGGTCCTCACAACCTGAATTTGCCATGATATTGGCCCAGTTCCCTGAAGCCGGAGTTCATCCTGTGCCTCAGGCTCCTTGCAGCAATCGAGAAATAGTCTCTGTGGTTGAGAGTGAACCTAAATTGCATTGCTAATGATAAAATATTGTACAGACTTCTGCGAATAAACTAGGCTATGAACGCTATTAAAACGCTATTTCACATTAACTTAGTTTAATTTAATTGCAGCACACAAAGCCCTATATGTTTAGACTGTTAGCCACTAACAGTATCTGCCCCGGGTATCTATGGTCAAGATATTTTGACACAGAAATTGAATTGAAAAGTTCTTCGTATTGCAATTGAATTAAAGTATTGTAATTTATGTATTGCGATCACCAAGACTATCAAACAACGGCAACACTGTTTGGACACTGTGATTTTGCACATTCTATCAGTCAATGAGAAAGCTTTCATCATTCGTTTGAATCCTTGCATGGTCCCTGAGATGTGCAATCGTCAGGTTTTTCCATCTCTTGAAAAAGGTGACTAAGAAAATAGAGCCCACGATGACATCTCCGATAAAGAAGACGCACAAATAAATTATATTTATCATTGTCAAACCGATGGGAATTCGTGCTATTTTATTTCTACGTATCAACAATGACATGTGGTTATCGGTGAGTTTGTAGGTCTGTGTGCATATGCCTGTGTGTGTGCGTGTTGTGCTTCCAAATACTGCAGCTGCTGCACAGCACAGCAATTTCCCCCTCGGAGAGACAGATACGTTCCCACTGACGTCAGAGAGTGGGCATTGGCGTCATTTTTGAGGATTGTCTGAGTGGGTCGAAAGAAGCCCCTGTGGTGGTGCCTAACGCAGCTGCTGTATTATAATACAGCAGCAGCTCCTGTGTCTGCAGTGCTTCTCCCGAGCTCTTGACTGAAAGAGTAGTTCATTCATTTTTCTTACATGTGCTTAGAATAACATCCAAGAACAGTCTTTTAGCATAAAACAATACACACTCAATAACTGTGGTTGTGTAGGCATTTGCTTCACTAAGAGTTTTGGCTTGGCAAACTGCCGTACACTCTTCAAAACACTCCCAGTCTACTCCCCCATCACCCCTCTATGCATTCCTTAACTCCGTGTATTTCTCCATGGTCCTGTAAGCGAATAAACCGGCATCGCAAGAAGTTTCCAGCTACAATATGAAGGCTAAAAAACCTTGTTCTTAAGCCAAAAAAGCAAATGACAAGGCAGTATTATTATTACAGTATTTTGCATCATGATTTAATACTGCTTCACTTGATGTTCCCATTGGATCTCTGCTGTAATTAGTTAGCTTACTCATCTCTGTTGTGAAAATGCGTCTTCATTTTTTTGTATCAATTACAGGCTGACGTAGCTTAAGGGGACGGGAAGGGTTGGGAGGTGGTGGTTGTGCCAGAGACTACTGTAAGAGTATACAACATCTGTTCATGTTGTTCCAATTCCTCCTCGTCACCAATAGAAGTTGATAGATCATAGATTACCATCCACCCTAAAACGCTGTTTGTTTAAAAAATGCTATTGGCGATGTACTTTGCATGTCTGGACCCATTTTGATTCTTGTTTGGTGGTGTATTTTTCCTATTTCCACGGATAACTGGCCAAACGTAGACGATGTGATATTTCCAGTGAGGCTGCAATGGAGTTTCATAGCAGAATCTTTTTCAGCTGTCTAAACCATCAAAGGTAAACGTCAGGATTTGGTGTCAGTTCTTTAGAATTCAAGTGCAAGGGCTTCTCTCTAGACTCACCATTTTGCCCCAACCTTCAACAATCTCATGAAGAGGAATCCATTGTGGAAGAGACAGAGATATCAATTTCTCTACTGACAGTAACCTCCATGCAGCCACCAGAAATGTGTTTTGGGGTGTGACCACGACCATAGACACAGACCAGTGTTCACAAACTAGTATATATCTATATTTATATGCCCAAACAGCCACCTTTGATTAAAAGCAACATGTTCACATACCTTCTCTGGGGCTTGTCTAAAGGCTGCCCTGGTAACCATTGTGTAGCTATGATTTTGCTTCTGTATGCGTCTTTGTGCTGACTGTGTGGTGTCGCGATGTCCTTTCAGATGGGATCAGTGTGACAGGCCTGCCCATCTCCAGTCCACTACGCCAAGTCCTCAAACCCCGGGCCGAGACCAAGCCTGTGGGCAGCGAGTCCAGCAAGGCTGATTACAACCACACCAAGGTAAATGCCCTCTGAAATCACTTTTCCTGCACTTCCACCTTTCTGTTGCCAATTCATTTATTTGTGTTTCATGGCTTTGGAGAATGTATTTTCATCTTGATGCAGTCTCGCCGTGCTTTTATTTTGATGCTGCAAATATGATGATCCCCCTTGGGTTGGGGTTATACCCTCTCTCTTTCTCACTGCGAGGTTGTGTGTATGTGTGTGTGCATGTGTCTTTGCAAAATTTGAGCTAAGGCCACGCTGTTATTTAACGCCAAACTGCAGCTTTTCGCACAAGGCTGTAGAAGGAACACCATGTT
The DNA here is from genome assembly GCA_034670385.1 of Hoplostethus mediterraneus. Classification (NCBI taxonomy): domain Eukaryota; kingdom Metazoa; phylum Chordata; class Actinopteri; order Trachichthyiformes; family Trachichthyidae; genus Hoplostethus; species Hoplostethus mediterraneus. The sequence goes on along the minus strand of JAXDDW010000028.1, from coordinate 2,353,994 downwards.
AAGGCGGCCCATGTCTCTCCTCGGCTTTGTGACTCTGGGCTCAGAGCTGCATCATGAACACAGAAATGAGAAGACCCAGTGTGTAGGCTTTCAGAAAGAGAAAGTAGACAATTAAATTACAGGATAGTGTGACTGGGGAAAAAAGGAGGCGAGATGGAGAATGAGGCGGTATGAGAATGCACCGTTCTAAGATTGAGCTGATCAGGGGATTAAGTTGTGTTGAGGACTCGTGGATATCTGAGGGGCTGAATGAGCAGGTTCACTGAGTCCTACCCGCTGTGCCTCATCTGTAGCAGCAGCAGAAGAAGCAGCACTACACTGGCGATAGTGCTGTCGGAGAACACGCGTTCAGTCAGTGGGACGCAACTAACTACCGCAGGGAGCATACTTGATGTGTATTAGAACGCATCCACTCATACCAAATGTTGGAGTCATTACTCAAAAAAATTTAATTTCTTACTCATTACTCGATTCAAAAGTGATTTATTACTCTTACTTATTACTCCCTGCAGTAATTCGTATGGAAGCCCTGAAAGACAAGACAAGAAAAATGGACCAAAGAAAAAACGTTCTGTTCCCGTTCATAAGTCAGTTTATTGAGATGGAAAAAAGATGGCGATGAAAAAATAAATAAATCTAAGAGCTGTGATGTTCAATGTTCTTGTCATCCTTTTGCTCAATGAAATCAAAGTAGTGGGAGTTCTTCCATCCAAAGTCAGCTTTGCTGACATTTGTTATCTAAGTTAGCTTAGTGTGACAGGATGACTCATTCTGAGAAAAAGGAATGGGGGACAATGAGTGTTCAGCCATAGGTTTTAGAGGGAGCGATAACAAAAGTAGTGACTTATGTTTTTGATTGGAATTTTTGTAATAACAGTTATCAATCGTGATTTGTTACACTACTGTTTATTACTGGAACACATTGCTGATTAGTGCCTTACCAACCAACACTGCTCATAACACACATGTACAACACTTGTCTGTTGAACTTACTAGCACTGAACCCACATTGTAGAGTCATCCTTCTCTACCGAAAGTGACTTTGGGTCAAACGGGGACAGACGGACTGACATACACGGGACAGGTTGCGCTAATAATTTCCCATCGCGATCCTCTGAGTTTAAAGACCTAACCCTAAAACTAATTTCCAACATCAGCATTCCCTTCCACGCTTCACACCCTTCCAGATTATTATTATTATTATTGCATAACCCGTTAGATAGCCAGGACCCATACAGGAAGGACGATATTTTCTTTATTCCCTCTATTGCTGCTTTCAGCCGTAGTGAAAGGCAAGCTGACATTTTAATCAGTGGCTGTGGTTGTTAGAGGCAGAATTTGACGGGCAGCTCTGAGTTTCATAGCAGATTACAGTGTTGAGACCTAGGCTGGAGTAGGCAGGCCAATTACATATGGATTCCTGTGTTGCCAGAAGTCCACCGTATTACAGCGTGTAAGGATTTGCGCTCTCCCTGCTTTCATTTCATAGAGCCAACGGTGAAGACAGGCCCCAGGGCATTTCTTTTCAACGTGTGCTTAATAAAGTACTGTGAACACATTAGCTTGTATAATGCAAATATTTTCATCTGTTTAACTGACACTCTCAGTACCCAGCAAGCATTCGATTCGGGCGGTGATGTGCAGGCGGTGGCCAACGTCAACCCAAACAAGCTTAACGTTTTCACAATATGATGAAATATGATGATGTTCTTATTAGAAGAGCTTTGGAAACTGTTTTTAACTGGTATCAGAAAGATAGGTAGGTCCTGATTTCACAAAACGATGCAGTTGGCAGCTATGGACAACTACAGATGTTGCCAGATGTTTCATTTTGGTGCTATATTGACATACAGCATCTATTCAACTTTAATATTTGCTGGATATCCAAGAACAGCCTGGATGCAGGCTTGACCTGTTCCAGTAGAAATGTGATTTGAAGTGATCTGTCTAATAATCTGTGATTATCAGACATTTTCTGGCAGTCTGCACCCAAGTAAAATGATACTGAGTACAATTCACCTCAATACACTATATTGGTACCGCTTGGCTGGCCTGTTTTTACAACAACTACATTAGTGCCAGAGATATATCCCTGTGAGATAGTTTCATCTTACTTGTGCTGTGCTCTTAAGACCACCTGAGAGAATTTTTGCGCCGACCTGATCTTTCCCGATTAGATTTTGTGATAGGAAGTGCTGATATTTTGCTCCGAGACACCCAGTGAAGTTTTTATACTCCTTTCATTACTACATTTTCATCTGTGGCTCTGCATGTGTTTGACTGCTTATTGGAAATGTATACTGCCGCCCCGAAAAATGCCACTGCTATGTGGGTCTTGATCTGGCACGCGTGTGTGCAAAAACCAGAGTTTGTGTTAGCTGCTAATACTCACTTTTTGGCTAATAAAAAGGATGAATTCATGGGAGATTGAAAGCCTCCTGGGCATACAGGCTGGTAATAAAGCACAGTAGAGCATACAGAGGATACCCTATGTTTGGATTTAACCTGATATCTGTAAAGGCCAACCTGAAATTCATGATCATCAGACTTGGAAAATGGCAGTTTTAATTAGCTACAGGGAATGATGCATGTCTGGAGCACAAGAGGAATGAAAAAAACGCCGACTAATATTACAGATACAGTAATTCGCAGATTTCACTAGTTCTAGTAGATCTGTCTAGACACACTGAACGGACATGAGTGTGGGTATATATGTCTTTAATTTATTTTTTTGCCTGTTCACGTAGTCACATATGTATAGAAATGTGTTATACGTGTTCTCCTCTTCTATATGGAGCAGTGGTTGGCAGGTAATTATAGGTAAGCGCATGGACCGCGGGGAGGCAAAGTGCAATAAATCACCACTGATCTGTAATCAGCCCAGGAGGAGTCAACATGTTTATCTGACTGACCTTTCATTTCTCACTCTTGGCGCCCGTTTTTTTTTTCACCTCCCCCACTAAATCACAAGTGCCTGTGGGCTTGAAAAATGCGTATACTGTCAAGGGGGATGAATTCGGCACAGGTGAAGGAGGTCTGGCTTTTCAAACGTGTTCGTCTCACTGATTATTTAGACGTTTTCAATGACTCATCCTCAGGAGAACCAAGGCACTACCTGGCATCGTCAATTACCTCTTCACCCCATTCCCGCGGCTTTACTTCTCACTCCCGCCTTTCCTCAGCGAGAGACATCTTCTCCTGACCTCCTGAAGCCCTCTTTTGGTTGGCTTGTTTGTGTGTGTGTGTGTATGTTTCTGCATTGAGTCCCATGGCTTTACCGCGTTTACACAGTTCTGCGTATTGCTATAAAAATCCCCAGTGGAGTACCTGTCTTTGTACGACTCAAACAGCAGCAGCGGCAGCAGCAGAGTTTTATGAAGATTTGGACCCCAACTCCATCTGCTAGGGATTTAGGTGTGGGGGGGGGACTTGAGTGACAAGCTGGGAGTAGCAGAGAAATAGGAGATAATCCCACCTCTGTGATTGCATATGACTAACTGACTCACTGCAGTTTCTCATTCACTTAGCCTTCCTATGAACCTATCTCCACTGGACAGATGGCATCAGGGGCATTTCAAGGGAAGCTGTGATATTGAAAGAGTGAGGCCCCTCAGACACACCCACACATATCTTCAAAACCCCAAATGTCTGGGGTGTTGTGAAACCAATTTTATTTTTTCTTTGCTCTCCATCATGCCATGTTGCAGTATGGAGGTTGCTTTTAAAATGTAGACGTGTCCCTCCGGGAATGCAGAGTAAAGAGTCTGAGACAGAGGAGGGTATCAGGTCCTAATGCCAAGTCTACCTACTCCTAGTGAGTGTAAAGCCAGTCCTGTTCTGAATGGAGGTTTGTTTCACTCCGGCACGGTCAAGCGGTTGTTTAGCCAACACCAGTCCCGTGGCACTGGCATACCTGCCAGCCTTTGTCCTGACGTTTTCTCTCAGGCAGAGCTCTGTTGTTTACTCGTCCCCACATAAGTGTCAATTCTCCGTCTCAGCCCCTCACACAACTAAATTACAACACAATCCAAAATACTAACTTCCTATAAGGGTTTCCTACAAAGGGCCTATAACAACAATTAACAACAAAGGAAATAGTCCCATATGGGATCGTATTAAATTGTGGTCCCTAGCCCGAGTGGTTGTCTATTTGGGGGTCTGTCACATGTAAACGTTTGAGAGCCTGTTGTCAGATAAGCACCTTAAGACCTGTTTAGTGGTGTTTTAAACTGAGGGGATCCTTTCTACAGATTGCTGATAAGCAACAGCCTGAATTCTTCATGGCGTGGATTCAACAAGGTGCCCTTCTGCACACCACTGTTGTAAAGAGCTGTTATTTGAGCATTTATAGCCTTTCTAGCTTGAACCAGTCTGTCCATTCTCCACTGCCCTCTCTCATTAACAAGGTGTGTTTGGCCACAGAACTGCCGCTCACTGGATGTTTTTTTGTTTATCGCACCATTCTCTGTAAACTCTAGAGACTATAGTGGTGAAAACCCCAGGTGGGCAGCTGTTTCTGAGCTGGACCAACAATCATACCACCGTAACAGTCACTTAGACGGTGCATCTCGCCCGTTCTAATGTTCGGTCGAACAAAAAACGAAATCACTCCACCATGTCTGCATGCTTTATTTATTGAGTTGCAGCCATGATTTACTGTTTGCAGGAGCAGGCTATTTGAGTTAACGAGCAGGAGTACCTAATAAAGTGCCCGGTGAGTGTATATGTACATATATCAGACATATACAGATATTAGCCTTGAATGTGCAGTTTTAGTAGACGCCAATTCAGTCTCGCTTTAATCAACTGGTCACATTACATTAGGGGGGGGGGGGGGGGGGTAATGCCTCTCTGTGAATTGATTCGTTCTTCTTCATCCATTCATTCCTCTCCCGCCTCAGATAGTCCGATGTAAGCAGTTTCTTAATGATAAAGAGTGTCTCAGTGGCTCTGTGCAGCGAGAGCGAGCGAGGCCTCCAGACTAGACATGCTGCCACAAAGAGAGACAGAAGGGAGAACAAGGGACAGAGCCTCTTCAGGGCTAATCAAATCCAGTGGAGACAGAGGCGGCGTCAGCTGCCTGCCCGCCTGCTATTTTTAGTTCCCCAGCCCTGCCGACGGCAGCTTGGCTCGGCTCACACATACAGATCCCAGCTCGTGATAGAGATATTTATAACTGCCACTGCTGCCTGCCCAAGTGTGAAACTCCTGCTGAACAACCAGATGATTTTCTGTTTCTTGGCTGGGGGAAAATAAGTTCTCTCTGCTCCTTGTTTTTTTGTCACTTTCTCTTGGCTTGTTTACCATTTTACTTTTTATGTGAGACAAGCCTAAGTCTGCAAAAGTCTGCATTGTATGCGAAGGTTCAACTGATATGGATTTTTCAAGGTTGATATCAATAGTTTTTGGATTGAAGCTGCTGATACCTTTTACATTTGAGTATTAGTGTTTCCCCCTATTGTTTCTTAGCAAGATGGAAAAGCCTCTGAAGCAGCATTTAGACCAAGAGACATTAAACCTCTCCATTGAAACCCAGAATATTACCACTACATACTAGATACATGCCGGATAATGCAAAACCGCTTTATTGTCAATGTTCATGTTGTGCGCCACATTAGTCAGAAGGGAGAACAAGCGGCTGAGCCAGTTCAGCCAGTTGAAGGGACTTGCTTGTTAGTGACTTGCCATCTCGGTCCAGCTGGTATGTTTCTCTTTTGCCACTTAATCCCGTCGGTTGTGTGGCGGACTGCTTCTAAGACGCAGCTGTCTATGCGTGCGTGAACATTGATTCGTTAAACTTTGATGCTGACTAACACACGACGTTTGCTATTCTTCAATGCCAACTGTGGATTCACGCCAAAACCATGCACGGTCCTTTCAGTTGCAGCATAGACTCTAAATCTCTGTGGGCATGGCTGTGCAATAACTGATACGCCACCAGTCACCGTTGGCCCGAGCCTCTCCAGTGCCTCCCTGTGACAGCAACTCACTCTTTGCCCTACGGTTGGCACCTTGATCAAATGAACCTGAGGAATACGTAACCTTCTAGCGGGAGTCCTGGCGTATGCTCCCCTGGGAGGAGGATGTTTTGAAAAACAGCTTTGAAATGCACAGTTTTGGTGACACTTCAATCGGATTAAGATTTAGCCAAATCTCTTCATGGATGACAAATGGGCATGTCCCTTCCTTTGGTCTTGCTTTCAATACACACAATTTGAGCATGTGTAACGGTACTATAAACTAGTCATAATAGAAAATTAATTGCAATTAAAGCATCCCCAGATTTAAAGTTTAAAGTGCTTTGTATTTGCAAATAGGCATTTGATTAAAATAACAATGGAGCTTTATTTTAATATATTGTACATTAAAAAGAGGGGGAAATAAGTGGCTTGTGGAAATTGCTACAAATGAAGCTAAATTCAGTAGAGAAACCAGGGTTTTTTGTAGTGCTTTATAGGCAATTTGTTGGCCGCTTTGGTTGAGAAATTCCTGCAAAAATCAATATTTCATTGCATCCATTCAATGTCATTGTGACCAAACTGTCAACCGAGTTCCAGAGTGAATACAGCGGTTATCAGCGACATCTGCAGGCCACACATTGTCACTGCAAGTACAGGGGAGCTTTATTTTTGGGACCTTCACGCTCGGGTAACTTAACCCACATTGTTGAATTGTTGTCATTTTAACTTGAACGTCAGTCTTTTGTTAATAAACATCGTAACTACTTTCACTGCATCACTTTTCGCCTGCATTTACGTTAGCCAACCTTACCCCATATAACGTGGATATAGGGAAAATGGATCGAAATCTGCCTTTACATTCCATTATAAGCAGAAGTGACTGATAAACAAAACAACCCAAAATAATATAAATAAATATAAATAAATAATCATTTTTCAGAGCCAAGCTCCACAGTTCCCAGCTTGCACGCCATTCCACAACCTCCAGCTCCGCCTGGCCTGTGGGCACCCCGAGGCAACAGGTAAACACATATACAGCGGGGTCCAAAAGTCTGACTCCACTAACAAGAACGGTCTGGTTTCATAACATAAATAACCATTACCATATCGGCTCCAGCTGATGCTTGTGGTGACAGAAATTGTGAAATTGCCGCCGGACTCTTGCATTTTGACCATGGCCGTTTCCTGAAGCATGTTGCTGAATGTCACATATTCCTCCATTCCCACACACTCCCCACACTGTCAAGACACAGATATTCAGCTTCGCATTCGCAGCGATACTTTTTTTTTTTTTTTTACAATCTCTAGCATTTGACAGGAGGGCTTGAGGAAGAGGCCATTTTTAAGTCTCAGTCCGACTCCCGCCACCCCTTCGGCGCACCACTCGGTAACATAGCAACAGCCAATGACACACGGAGTGAGCGAGCCCACCGAGGAGGAGAGAGAGCTGCTTGCAGACTCTAGTTTTTCCTGTCGAAGTTGCTCTGGAGTCAAGTTTTATAATGAGACTGGATTCATTATTGTTCATAATTGTGTTATTCTCCATTTCATCACTCAAGTAGGGAAATTCAGAACAAATTGTGTTCCGTGTTGACTCATTAAGGACCACAACATCTTGCTGCTCACTGAGGAACCATTCCATATTAAATGGGACGGATGGCAACTGGACTTCCCCCGGCGAAGCCGCTTGAATCGCGGCGGCAGCTTGTTCTTGCCTGAAATGTGGTTGAAAATGTTTTTGTTCCCAGTTTTTGACCGTGGCGTCAATGGCCTCTTTGTGGGCCATTGTTGCCGAAGGTTTTGGAAATTAACACAATTCGGTAGCTAACTGGCGGATTGCTAGCCTGTCTACTCTCAGAACCAAACAGACCCTGATACCCAGACGTAGGAAAACACAGGTACCCAAGCAGACTTGGTATTTCCAAACAGAAGCATTGACACTCCTATGCTCACCTTCCTTTAAGTTCTCCAGACTGGACCGTTTCCCAGTGCTTCTCGGGGAGCGAGAGAGACTTAAGCTGGCAATGCTACAGCTGGAAGTCAGTGATGTAATCCCATATCTGGTAACGGCAGGTTAGTATTTGTTTGCACTTCTCCTAGTCAACCTTCAATGTTGGATTTGTGCTGGTCTTCCAAATCCTGCTAAGAACCTGCTTAGACCCATGAGCCCACTGAAAGAAAAAGCCTGTCAGTCTGCAGCATGATGTCAAGGGGAGATGCCTCTTTTATATTTCATACTTTCTTTCATACTGAGATACTAGTGGATTACCCAAACCTAACAGTTTCAAGTGATAGAGTTTCAGGAGCTGCTTTGATGTTGCTGACAACTTAGTAAGGGGCCGGCCAGCTCTGCTGCCAGTCCTCTTGTATTGTCTATGTTTTCTTCTTCTTCTGCCTTCTCATGCTTGAAAATGCATGGAGGTCAAGTCCCAGTCCAAATGACACCCACTATAGTATGGTGTCAGTAGTACTCATGGTGGCACTACAGCAATCAATATAATCTAAAAACGTTTCACGTCACTGCAACTTGTAGTCAATAATGAAATCAATCACTCCATTTATATCAAAAGCTGTTAACTCCTCCCACTACTTTCAAATGACACCAAAATTGTTATACAGCATTTTCTAACCCTCACCAATGATCCAGTTTTTTTTTAGCTCATAGTGCTTGAAAATGATTGACTGCAAATGGTAAAAAATCCTATAAGGAAATCATAGTCGTAGCTGCATTTGCAGGTGGTGGGCTGCATTTGCACACTTCTGAAACCATTCGGTCTTGGTCGTAGTGTGAAACAGCCACTAGTCCACCCACCTCTCAGCTGGCTCAGTGAATTCATGACTTGCTGTTGGCACCAAACCCAGCGAGATTGAATCCAGGGTGACGCTGAGGAAACATGACACGAGAAACAATCTCATGCACCAGTGCTGGCTGTGATAGTCCAAATATGACTGTGGATATTTCAAGTTGTCTTTTATTCAACCGCTATTGTTCTTATTTGTCTTTTTACTTATTTCCCCTAACTCTTTTCTTCCGCAGGCCGGCCCCGTTCATGGATGCTTGCAGTCTTTTATTTATTTTTTTCTGATTGAAGCAGCCATTTCATCATCGTTTTACCGACACTGGTGATATTGTGTTACTTGTGCCACTGAGAGAAGTGGACGCCAACCACCAATTACCTCTCCACCTTAGACCAAATGGTATTGGATGAAAATATAGATCAAAACCGTCTTTATTGTCCCTCCTGAGATTTCTGCATCGTGGGTGTTGCTTGTTAGGCTGGCTGTTGATACCAAACCACACTTTGGCTGTAAACAAGTCAATAGTCTTTTATTGGTGTTTATTCTGCAGAGAGGAAAAAAAAAATCTTTTATTCAATCAATCGGTGGTTAGGATTAGAGTGTACCCAAACTGCTTTTGACCAGTTGCATGTTCTCGTGATGGGCAGAATCAGTCCCTGGAGGCTGAACTCACCCAGATGTTTGTCGGTTTTAAGCAACATTGATTTTTATGTGCATGTTTCACAGACTCTCTGGTGTTGTTTTCCAATCATACAATTTCCAATTTCCAATCATATATTACAGTCTACTGGCAATTTTTCCAATTTCTTTTCTCAGGAACAATCTGATAACCCGTATGAATGGACTGATGCCTCGTGATGCCCTCTTGATGAAAATGCCCTGTTGAAATATTTTCCACCGTGCATGCCCCCCAGACATTGGTTAAAGGCAAAAAAAACAAAAAAAACTCATGGAACATGCAAAATCTCATCTGGGTGAGCCGAGTACAGTCTGGACTTTTCCATTAGAGAGTTTCTTCTATCCTGTGTTGGATCTCTTCCCTTGGGTTATTTCGACAAGCAGCTCCCAGGGCACTTGGCAGTGAAAGAGTTGGCCTTATTTAACAAAACTGTCTCCACTAACTCATCATGGGAACAAATGGACTAAACATCCCATCCATCCTCTTGGGTTGGGGGGCTTTGTGTTGCTTGTAGCTATTCATCTGTGTGTGTGTGTGTGTGTGTGTGTGTGTGTGTGTCTATGGCTGTTCATACTGCAGGCAACTGTATACTGCAGCTCGATTCAGGATTGTGGGTCATTTTGGTGACTGTTCATATCTATTTTAAAACCTATATCTGATACAAATGTGAACTGTTGCTCAAGCTAGCTAACATGGAAGGTGCTCAAAGATTTCAGGCGTTATTTAAAAGTCAAATCGGCGCCGACGTCATGATCGGAAGATGCAGGCAAGAAAGAACTATAACGGTTGTGTCTCTGAACTTGACAGTTAACCACGACAACGCTGAAAACAATCTGATTTGAAAGTTCCATGACGTTTTTTTTGCTGTTCACATTGATTATAAATAATCCAATGTGTAGACTGTTGTAAAGACATATTTATACACACACACACACTCTTCTCCCTTTAATGGCTGCCAGCCATACGCAGTCCTCGCTGATTGTGGATTGCTGCTGCACCCTGTAGGGGAAACTTTAGCTGATTGACTACAACACTCAGCTGTATTGAGAAGCCTCCGGTCTTTGGGCGTGCCCCCCCCCCTCCCCCCTCCCCCCCTTTTCAATCTTATCAGTATACGGTAGCCTGTTTTCTTCAGGCTAGGCTGCAGCAACATAGGAAGCACATCCCTCGTGTCTCAGCGAGAGATGAAGGGAAGGAACATGAGTGAGGAGGAGAAACGAGAAGATGGATGGGGTCTGGGATTGGGGGGTTGGGGGGGGGGGGGGGGGGTGGTTGGGTGTCATTTCGATGCAGCGCTGATTATGGTATGGAAATCCACCGGGCTTCTTGTGTTTTTGCCTGCCGTGTGTGTGAATCACATATCAGACATCAGAAGAGACGCTCTGCTTGCTCTGCTGTCTCTGTGGATGCGGCGTCTGCTTCCATCCCCCTTCCCTCTCACTCTTCTGCCGAGATGCAGCCATGCCCCAAGTCTCAGTTTGATAAGAGTGTAATTATGTGCTTTATTGTTTATCAACAGGTTGTCATTGCACTCACGATAATAGAGTGCATATTTCCCGCCATTACGTTTGCCCTCAGCGAAACTCCCGCAAATCCGAATAGGAGGTTTTTGCGTCTTGTCTTATACGTTCCTTTTGATTATTTGCATCGCGATGAATATTTCTCGCACACGTCGGCTGCCGGGTATACATAACTCATGAGCTAAAACCTGAGCAAATTGTGAATGGGTGCAACTTGATTTCCTCTGAGAGCAGCAAAGCAGCCGGCCCGCCAGGCAGCAACGCAGTGGGGAGCAAGAGAGCCGGCTCTGGGCTTTGTAGCAGTTTTATTTATTTATTTATTTATTTATTTCTTGTTCGGTGCACAAACACGCAGACCTCCTGTGTGAGAGTGAAAGCTCTCTGCATTCACATGAAGCCTTGTCGTGGAGGTGGAGAGGGGGGCCCACCTCATCCTGGTGGCCAGTGGCCCCCGCGAGTCCCCTCTCGCAATGAGCGCTGAGCCGCTGCTTCCCGCATCTGCTAATTCAAGAGACAGAGGCAGAGGAAGCGGCCATTCATCACGTCCTTGACGACTCGCCGCTGCTCCGTCAGCGCTTGGCCCCCGCAGGCCCTCCTATCTGTTACTGCTGGCCAGAAATGATCTGGACCATTAAGAGCCTAACCCGCGGGGCCTGACGGAGCTTTGTATTCTCCTTCCTAATCACTGTTCATGTAAAATGCAGACTTTCTCCGGGCTCCCGGCTAGCTTTTTATGAGCTTCGGCGAGACGGGCGCAGATTAAGAGAGCGAGAGCGAGTCGGGCCGCTCTTGTTTGCCTTGCCGCGCTTTATAATTCAGTGAAATTTCTTTAGAGGGCTGTGCCATATGAACTGTGCCATTTGAATTGTTTTGTGTAACGTGTCATACTTTCAAAATGTTTAAATGTGAGAAAGTTGGAAAAGAAAGTCACCATACCTGAAAGAGTTGCACGGTGAGGCCGAGCTTTCCTAGGAATCGAGGTGCTCCGGTGTTGCGAGGATGAAAAGTCATCGCTGTGAAAGTGAAGTGAAGGCAAAATAGCTGCCAAGGTGTTTCCTTTATTAGAGGCCGTCAAAACAAACCGGTGTATGCAGGATGTGTTATTTTGTCAAGTGAGCTTCAACTTCCTGTGAGTGAAATTTTAGTGTGTGTGTTTAGTAAGTGTGTGTGTGTGTGTGTGTGCGCGCTTCAGAAGCAACTAACTGAGCAGTTAGCGTCATCACAAACTCCTCGTACTGGTGTCAGATAGACCGAGCCAAAACGATGCATCCCGTGAAGGTGTGAATGATGCCCTGGCCGCCGGCTCCTGAGTTACACAGCACTTGAGATTCTCGAAGCGTTTCACGGGAAAACCAAAACAAACTAGATTTCCGTATCGCAGAAACAAAATGTGCATCTTGCTCCCCTGCAGATAGAGATTCAGGACAAAATTGCTGCTGTGGCATCTTTGTTCTCCAAGAGGTTATGCTCTGTCCTTGACTGGCTTTATTATAGAATAGTTTTCATACCAGTACTCCCAATTAAATATGATATATCTACTATGAAAATTGTCCTCCTTGGTGGTTTGCTATATGATGATATGGTATGAATCAGCAAGACTGTACTGAAGGTGAGATTATGTGTGACATGTACATGTGTGTGACTGTATTTGTGCGCTTGTTAACAACATACGTCTGCGTCTTTGACACACCGACCTCTGTCCTCTGCACCAGCATGCCTGGCAGCACTGCTGCCTATCTTCAGTTTATGTGTGTGTGTGTGTGTGTGTGTGTGTGTGTGCGCGCGATAGAGAGACTGCATGTTTGTGTTTTATGTTTGTTCATTTACCACTAAAATACAGAGGTATACCAGAATACAAGAAATTCAATGGCAGAGTAATTGTTAATGAGCCATTGTTTTGCTATAGTGTAATATTAACAGTCCCAATCTCAAGAGGGCCACGTTGGTTTCTGTTTCTGTGCGCGCGCACGTGTGCGTGTGTGTGTGTGTGTGTGTCTGGATTTGCTGGTGTATGCGTGTTTGCGTGAGCCCAGCGGGTGAAATAGGTAGAGAATAGAGCATTTCATCTTGCTTACTGGACTTGAATCCATGTGTGTCATCCACTAAGCCGGGCCAAGCGTGGCTCCACATGCCTCCATGCTAAGAGACTGAACCAAACATTGATTGGCTTCACTTCAACGGGGCCCATACGTAGCTGCCCCTGGATTTGGGTGCTTACTTACTATCCCTGCTTCACTATCCCATACACCTGCAATGCACGGCCGTGTTTTGGGGTTGTGTCTGTGTGTGTGTGTCTGCTATGAATGTATGTCTTGCCATACAATCTATCATTATTTATTTAACATGATTTCTCACCCCGTGGAGCCGCTGGCTTTCAGCTCTGCTTCCCCCATCTTTGAAGTTGGCTCCACGTCCTCACGGTTGACTGGCTGCTTTTGAAAGAACAGTAGTAGAAGCCGGGGGGTGCTGCCGGGCCTCCTCCTGCTGTTGTCTCGGGTGATAAATGGTGTGACACCTGCCCAGGCCCACGGGGTTACATAAAAGAGCAGCCATGTAGTTTTCTGACGCACCCGTGGGCCCCCTGTTTACCTCTGGTCACATGAATAAAGAAAGCTGCATGTGTCTGTGTGGGTGGGCGGTTCAGTCCTCCTCATCTAGAGGGACAGTTGCCACTCTCTCACTTGACAGGATGTAGCGCCGTGGTCCCCTTCCACGACTCGCAACATATAATCAGATTACACTCCATGTAAGTGAATTAGTCAATACTCAAAAGCAAGTTACTTTTGATGAATGGGTTATTTTATTGTGAGAATTGAAGTATTTATATCCAGTTTTAGTGCAGTTTTTCAGCATCATGTGTTCTAGAAAAATGTAGTTTTAGTTGCTGGGTTGAGGCAAACCAGCAGAAATAATGAATAAGCTTTCCATGTTTAGAAATTAAATTAAAGAAAATGTAATTGACAAAGTCAAGCAGGTGTCTTGAAATTCCAATAGGTGTTGTTTTTGTACTAAAACAGAAAACGGGCTAGAAAGTAAGAACCTGGTCAAATAATCATTGAGCTATTGATCAAAAGCCCTTTGAACCCCCCCCCCCCCCCACACACACAGATATATTATGGTCATTGTGTGCTATGGGATATTAAAAATGTTAATTATTATACTTAAAAAGGCAACAAAACTGAGCATTTGAGCGTCACACCCACAATTGTGATTAGGACAAGGATTGTAAGCCACTGACTGCTGTTCAGAATTCAGGACCCAGACGGCGGAGTAGAAGGTGATGCAATCTAGTGTGAGTTTGACGCGTACGCAGAGGTTGCACATCGGTACGTAGCTGAGATTGTATTACAGGGTGAGGTTGTGCCAAGGCTATGTTGTATGGAGGGTAATGATGACCCTGCTTGAGAAACCAGCCAGCGCTACATGGTTTTCAATTCCTATTCAAGATGCAATGTCAGAAAATGATTCGGACACGTTTTAAAGGTTCAGATTGCTGAATGTGGCCCGGGCCTCACAAAGAATTTCAGGTTGAGTCTTTTTATGGCTCTGACTCAGGCATGGCTTGGGCTCCCTCATTCTAATGATCATCTGATGCACTGATATGTGTATTCTTTGATGATAATATTGCAATTGGCCAGATTTGTTAGTATATATCATATAAATTATCATCATTATATTTCATTCCTGTCTGTTGCACATGCTCTCTCTTCTCTCTCTCTCCCTCAGTGTGTGTGTGTGTGTGTGTGTGTGTGTGTGTGTGTGGGACAAAATAGAATTATGCTGCAGCATTTGGTGCACATGTCTGGTTCAGATTTGGGAATACCTGGCAGGGTAGGGCCTAAAAGTCGGCATATAGAGGCGAGTTCGGGCTTAAATTTCACACCCATGCAGACGTATAAATTACGCACAAGGCCTTTAGAGATGTTTGGGTTAGAGTCATCATTTGATTACAGGTGCTGGCATTGGAAATTGGCCAAAAAGTGACAACAGACGACCTATGAGACAATGATGGTAAGAGTCCATAAGGAAGTTATTCAGTAATATTCTGCATTCTAAAAGTGATGTTGTTACTTTACCCAGTGAGTGAAACAAATTTTTACTTCAATTTCACTGCTAACATTACTCCTCACTTTTGTTATCACCCCTTTCAATGGCAACAACATTGGACATTAATGCTGTTTGGTTACCCTGATCATTCACACAGACACACCGCTGAAAGGATTGACTTATTAGAGGCTGCAACTGCCAATTTCAGGGGTTGTAACAGAAAAGTAACATAGTGAATAGTGTAACAAATCACTGCTCCCAGCAAATAATAACTAAGGCAATGACATTTCTTCTGACATTACTAACAGTAACTACATGTCATTTTCAATGTTATCAGATCCGAGTCTGACAATGGGGAAATGGACAAAAAGTGTATGAAGAGGCAGGGGTGGTTTTTGGCTGGGTGGCTGATTGGCCAGATGGCTGAGATTTGTAACGTTGCAGAGGCCAAGAGAACATACACGACTTCTGAGGAAGGGGGAGAAGTTAGTGGAGAGAAAGAGATGACTGATAACACAATGACAAAATGATGTGGCAAAGGAGGAAGTGGGATATGGTGCAGGATAAGTTGGATAGAGAAGAGTGTCCTGGCAGAGACGCTGTAAATTCCCTCTATTTGCCCAAAAATGTCCAAGTTCTGATGCTAGTTTTTGGTAAATTTGCAGTCGTATTTTATTTTCATTAATTAACAACCATTGGCAGCTCGTCAAGTTGACTGCTTTGTAAAGTTTCACAAGCAGACTGTCTACCAGGTTAGAGAATTTGTATGACAAAGTATATTGCCCACTTCGCAGTGGCAAAGTGTAAATGCTAGTGCCTTGGAGTTGACACTACAAATCTCCCGCCTTCAGTGCCCACAGAAGCATCGAACGAGGGGCATGTCAAATGTTGCGACCGGCACGTTTGGGCCTCACAGCCAAAACGACCAGTCACGGGAGGAACATGGCGTTCACACAGCAAGCATCTCGGTTGATGAGTCACTCTACTCGGACTGATTGCGAGATTGCGAGAGGCTCCCGTTGCATCTGTGTAGTGCTTTGAACAGGCAAATCACGTGTTTTCTCCTGCTTTTGTATTGCCTTTCATAATGTTACTTTATTTTAACGAGTTACCTAATTAGCTCTCGCCAGCTACTTTTGCTAACATTAATCCAAAACAGAAAACAGAAAAGAACTTCCCGTTGACGCCAAACCCCAGCGATGGATGCAGCCGATCTCCAAGCGCCGTTTTTTTTTCAGCAGATTATTCAAGTAAACGTCGTCGAGAGCGGTGAAGCGTCGAATGGCTGCAATGAACCTCTCGTCCATTTTGCACGACTACAAAATCACATCAGTAGGGAAACACGGAAGCACGCAAATCTGCTTCCAGTTCAACTGTGGCCAAATTCTTTCGCCCGACAAGCTTGACGACTGTCCACAAATCGGCCGTGGTTCCCTGGTTACTGGGCTCTGAATGGACATCCGGTGACTTGTTGATCGTGTTGCTCGCTGTGTGAATGCACCAGATGTTTTGGGCTGCTCGGAAGCTCCCTAAAAGTCACCTCTGGTTGCAAAAGATTGGATTCAGTTCATTTTCCATAGGTCCATTTGACAAACCTCTGAGGCCTGGTATGCAGTACAACGTTGTTTCTACTCCAGAGTCAACACAGTGATATCAAACAGAAATATATTAATCTTTTCAGTCTGAATGAATGCACACACAGACATCGGCCTGCGAGACCACTAGTACCAATTTGTGGGACGGCTTTGTGTTTATGAATCATGTTGGAAATTAAATTCTGCAGTAAACATTGTGGTTTGCTTTGGTCACAGGATTTGTGACAGGAAGCCCACCATTCGAGTCCTGTTCGTGGTACATGGATTAATCCCTCTGTCAGACTCTTTGTGGTGGTCTTTCATTAACTGAGTGACAGATCACCACCTTGATCCTGCCAGATTCACTTCCTCCTACTTTCCACCCACGCTTTTTTTTTTTTTTTCCCCTTCTTCTTCTCCCCAGCTTGCCAAACACTAAAGTGTGATTGGCTGCTTGAAATGGGAGGACGGGGACTGCTTCTATCTTTTAATGCATTCTGTCCTGCTTTAATTGAAAATGTCAGTTTTCTTTAGAAAGCATACGGGCCTGTAGATCCTCGCGTTGAACGCCGTGAAAGTTGCCAAAACTGCCTTCCCTTGCAAACCTGGCAGTCGGGTCCAGTCCCATGCCAATCAATACAATCTAAAAATGTAAAAACTGAAAACTCAGAGCTCTGCTTTTCACAATACGTCCCTCAATATGTGAAGAATCTACTTCACTGCAACTTACAGTCAGTTGTGATGTCAATCGCTCTGTATCAAAAAATGTAAAAGAAATTAAACACTCCCACAGTTTACCTTCCCCATTAATCCACAATCTCACTACGATCCAACCAAAATATCAAAAATGTATTTTTAATTTGGCTTCCACCATTTTTACAGTACTAGCATGTTGTCCAAACAATCATCATTGGGGTGAACTAGTATTAGTTGCATTTTGGGGTTGTGTTTGGAAAGAGGTGACATAAGTAGTATCTGATGCTTGCTAGCTACAGCTGCTGCTGTGATTTTGACTGTTTGCAGTAAGGCAAATGCACTTCACATATTGAGTCAATATTTGTATTACCCTCTAGCTGCTATAATAACTTGGGCTTGACACCCCGTAACCCCCTTCATTGCAGATCCCTCATAGTTTGGGCAGGTTGTACCTACTCCTTTTAAAGGTCTCCTATTCTAATTGCCACATCAGAGGCAAGCCCAAACTGTGAGTGGGTGCAGAGCGTGACATTATAAACGCCGTGGGCAGAAATGTCACGACCATCATTAAATGGGACCTGCTTGGGCCTGTGCCTGATAAGGGTTTCGGGTTCGGGGTGGTTTATGATGGAGAGGACGGGTGGCGTGATTATACTCTGCACAGTCCTGTGCTCCGCTGGGCCCCTTCCCCTCAAACATCCTCCTCTCCTCTGTCAGTGGCATCAGCTATTTTGGTCTGCGTGCAAGCCAAGTTGTTGCTGAGCTGTTTCAGATGCTGTAACTCCCATCAACTGTCAAATCAACAGGGACTTGTTCAAGACACCCTCACTCCACCGTCATTTGAGGATTATTACACTACATTACTGCACAGCCATTACACTGTGGAACAGTTTGATGGAAAACTTTTCATTCTTGTCAGCGAATCCCCCCCCCCCAACCCCTCTCCTCCCATGAATCATCAATTGCTAACAAGCACAGCAGAAACGTGATGATGTCAAGCTGTCACCACTCCACAAATAGCAGGAAAGGGCCTCGAAAATGCAGATGGACACAGAAGGACACATGGTTGAACTCAGATTGATGGGTCACATGTGAGCGGCCTGCGCTGACCTCATTTGCTCACATTCTTGAGAGCATACTGTGTCAAGTCTGTCCCTTTTTTTAGAGGCCAGCACAACGCATAAACTCGACACAAAAATGAATTCTACTCTACTGCTCTTTCCCCCCTCCATTATCTGAGGAGACAGCAGACAACTTATTCCTGCTGGAAACGTGATTTATATTCCGCTTCCTAGCCGGAGCCCGGGTATCACCGCCGTTTCTAAAGCCATCTCCAGTATATTGTCTGTTTGACTCCTCAGCATCTATCCTCCTAGTTGGCCATGAAGGCAAGGTGGAACCCCCGGGGCGCTTTATTGATTGGCTGAGTGATTGACAGCCAGCCATACGTTTGAGAGGTGCTGCCAGCACTGCTCCAAATGGACACGCCGCCTCTGAATGCCCTGGAGTCATCACTCGGTTTCGTCCGGGTCTGGAGAAGCCAGGGCCACCAGGTGACTAAATGGGTTTCGCGTCTGATGGCTTACTTCCCCGGCACCAGGCAGATGCAGCACACACAGGGGTCAAGGCTCATTTTAAGGACAATTAGGCACACAGACTGTCATTTCTGCATCATCAAATTACAGTGTGACCCTCTCTCTACTCGCCTCTCAACCACCTGTCCCACCTCTTTTTGAAAGCAAACCTCCAGGATCCATGGATAGATGGGAGAGAGAGAGAAGGTGTGACGCGAGTTTGTTATTCACCAGAATTTTATATTTTTTATATTTTTTTCCCCCGGGAAAATAAGTGGTTTGAAACAGACAGAGAAATGGGTGTTGTGTCTCTCTTCAATGGGTGCTTTATGCCCTTTCCAATTTGGTCTTCTGCAGGAAGGTAATGACCCTTCCCACCAATGCCTTCTGCTGTGGCTTTTGACGAGGTTGTGAAAATTGTGCGGTGAAATTCCACGTTTGCAGTTATTACCATTATCTAAGTACAATAAAGACTCCAACCTCAGCGCTCGGTAGCCTCTCCATCTACAGTAGGTAACCTACTGTCAGCCCATCGTCTAGCCTTGGGTCCCACTATCGTGCTGCAAATGATCAGAGAGAGGGAGAAGAGAGAGAGAGAACGGAAGCACAGAAAAGTAAATCGGTAGTTTGCCACACAACATCTTGCTAGCATAGTCATTTCATGCTTTATTGAAGCATTTATTGGATCTTTTGCAATCATAAACCTGCCAGTCACTAGTTAAAACTCCATTAAGTAGGACTCTTGTGTTATTAGCCGTGATGCAGGACCCTTTGGGAGTCTTTCATCATATGGGTTTTTTTTACTTCTAAAGGGTTCTGTCCTGCTCCATTGACTTCCCCTACGCAAGTTGGCAAACTCTATAACAGGACCCTCTCGAACAAGTAAAAAAAAACCATTTGGAGGTAGTCATCCTTTACCACTTTACCTCGTGTCAGATGGTAGATATGCAGTATATTCCCTCTATCTAGCTGAGATTGGGAGGCTAGCAGGCTTTCTAACCACCTGGATCTCCAATGAGTAAGAGTGGGTATCCCACCTCTTCCCCAGTGTGGACATCCCACTCAGTAAACCACCATCACTGCAAGAACCTACACTAACACTGGCACCACTGACATTGCGTTCCATGCCTCCCCCTCCCCCTCACACACACACACACACACACACACACTGCTGCTGGTTTCGTGGACATGTGTGATCAACCCTGACTAGGAATAGGCCAAGTGCGCCAACATCGATGCCGCAGACAGCAGGTTTTACAATGCATGAGGGGAAATGGGTGATATCCAGGGCAGCTGTTTCATTAGTCTCAACACATGGAAGCAGTGATTTGGAGGGCTGGTGCCAAGCAGCAGTATTGCATTAGTGCTTAGAACAGTGTCACAAAATGCTCTTAGGTTTACCGGGGTATCCCAGTCTCTCAAGTGGCAAAAGCGGAAGACTTGGAAATATGTGTTGTCGCCAAAAGGCATTGGATTATTTGTTCATAAAGTATAAACATCTTCAACTCTTTTCCATCTCATTGACAGCTTAGGCTTTACCCGTCTCACCGGCGACAAAGGGCGAGCCACGTAAACCATCCAAACCGATTTTGAGAGCCCTTTTCTCCCTGCCTGGCTGTCACCGTGATGGACTTTATCTCGGTTTTTCCTGTCAAGAATTAGGGTTGCCATAATCTCCTTGGCAAGGTGTGTCAGGATCTTTATCTCCGTGCCAGGGCATTCACAAAGCCATCAGCCCTTCCCCTTCTCACTTTTTGTTCGCTCGTGAGGTGCGCGCGTGAGAATATATGTCTCCTCAGAATCCGCCGCCGTTGTCTGGCAAAGGCTGCGTTCGTATGCACGGATGTGATGGATAGTCTTCGGGGGGGGGTTTTGTTGTGACACAGCAGAAGAGCGAGGAGTGGTAAAGGCATTAAAGGGAAAATCTGCACGAATACCGACTCCGCCATCCATATGTCATGCCAGTGATTTTGGGTGGTTCAGCTCAGACTGAATAAGTCCTCTCCAAAGCTAGAACAAAGGACAGTGAAGACACTGGCCCATGGGAGCTTTTAGAGCTGTTTCATTGAACATTATTAGGACCAGGTTGTGGATACAATGAGAGAGGATACATTTTGGTAAAGGGATATTTGCAGGAAAATCACATACTTGCCTGTATGATTTTAAAATAGTAACACGAGTGCCAAAATAGACGATCAGCAACATTTACCGGTTTATATTTTTAAAAACTCTTTTTGCCCAGGGCCTCTATCATTACCCTAATCTCTGTGCGACGAGCGTGTTCCTGGTTAAAGTGAAGCAGATAGAGACATATTTTGTAGCTCTGGGCTAAAAATGGAGTTGAAATGGCTACAATATTTTCACGCAGTGCTGCATTGTTATCTTGGGGCTCTGGACCTGAACAAGGAAGGACATTGCCCATTATCATTCTGACCGTGTTATAAGAGGGTTTTCTTATTTTTTTTTCTTATTCTCTGTGTGTGTGTGTGTGTGTGTGTGTGTGGTCGTAATCCAGTGCTTCTGCGAGCCCGTTGTATGTGCAGACTTGTCGGGTATCCTTAGGCTGTGTGTAGCCGCTGCCCTATTCCTATCACGCTCTCCTCATTACAGCGGGGCCTATTTTTAGCACAGTGTGATTGAAATAGAGTCCTGTGGGAGCCGAGGACAGTGAGAGGATTGAACAGAGGGAGGGACTCTGGGGTCGGCCCCGAGTCTGGAAGGGGACCAGGGAGCGCCATCGCCGCTTGCCAGTTTCTCCGAGACGATCTGTATACCTCAAGAGGACCTCGTTTTGGGCCATTAGTACGACGCAGCGTCGCTAAACCCCACAGCTGAATTTAACACCGGGACTGCAGTTCCAGCCAGGATTGTTCAAAAAAACAAACGAGTTTACATATTTGAAAAAACATTTCACGACTATTGTCTTCGCCATGAAGAAAAATATTGTCAGAAGTGTTTGGTTGTGGTGCATTCTCAACAGTTGCAATCGATACTCTCAGTGGGGAAGTACACACAGTAATGCCAGAATCGTGTTCAAACTAGTTAATTTGGATATATAGGTTATAATTCCATTAGTGTGAGTACTATTAAAATACAGTCCAAGAGTCAGAGTCCACTACCAAGAACTCATTTATTTCATCATTTAGCAAAAACTACATATATTATTTTAGTCAAATGATATTAAGTTAAAATATTAGTCAAATTATATTTCTCAAACAATATTACATCATTTAAAAAATAATTTAATGAATAATTAAATTCCTTCATTTTTCAAAGTAAAAGCAGTAGTGACAATAACGCATAGAGGACCATATTCATTTAGTCAGTATCTGGTATTAGTTGTTTAAAGACCAAAACAATTCCCACTGTATATTAGCAGCACACGTGTTAATACGATCATTTCTGAAAGCTCTAAACATTTTGATTTATATCAATACTAAAGTTCTGCCTCCTCCTCCCACATGTCTCAGTTTTCGCCTTAGTGTTGGTTACCTGTAGATTCAACGTATATGGGTTTATTTATGATTGTATGGCATGATATTAGCAAATATTTTGCACCACAGCAGCAAATAATTGTACATAATAGTCTTTCTAGGGCACAGCATATCCTCCAGCAAGTCCTGTGGTGTATGTGAGAAATGTCCACCATATTAATCTATCAGGAGGGGGAAAAAAACACCAAATAAAACAATCAGAGAATACTACTGCAGAGGAAACCGTGTGGACATCGCCTGCAACCACAGTGCCTCTCTGCACAAGGAATCTGAGCCATCCAGTCAGTCAATTCAAATCAGATTCAGACCTGGCGTACCTTTCATTTGATCACCAGAGCAATGTGTGTCCGTCTCCTGCTGCCTTGTTAGGGCTACTGCTCTTCCTCCTGTTCCACTGCTTCCCTTCCGGGGAAAGCAAATAAGAGCAACAGTGAAAATGGCATTCGTAAACCTAACACCACTGACAATTTCAATACCAGAATGTGAATGAAACTAGGAAAAAATGAACTACAGCATTATGAGGGTGTGCAAAAATAGTAGCAGTAGTAACATACTGACAAAAAAATAAATAATGGAAGATATGTATATCAATAATTTGTACCAAAACTGTGAAATATATCCAGTTTGATATAAGTGAACATTTTAAATGAAGCTGCCAGGTCTGCAATAGCGATAATCATCTGCTCTCTCCTCCTCACTGGGCTATGGTACTGTCATTAGGTTGTAATAGGCCAGACATCTAGCCAGCAGCCTCTGAATCATTCCACTTTGGCTCTCCTCCCCCAGAAAGGGGGCCGGAGAGTGAAAATAATCAAGGAATTGGCGAAATTTGTCCCGGGAAAAAGGCGCAGCAAGTGCCTCCATCAGCAATATGCGGGGAGATGATGTACGCTTGTATGGGAGGAGAGGCAGCACCTCGGACGCTCCCTCTCGCCCCGCTCCAGCCCGTTGCCTGAGTCAGCTCCTGCTCCCTCCCCATTAACTGTCACTTTTAATATCCCCGTCGCTGTCCTTCGCCCACTTGGCTGCTTGTCCCGTGTGGCACTCTGTATTGTGAAACATGGCCAGCTACCCCCCCCCCCCCCAACCCCCCCCCCCCCCCCCATCGCCCTCTCCTTCTCATATTGTTATGGAGAAGCCGTGGCGATACTGGATCGTCTGTTTGGAGCCACCGACCGTCTCACCCCTTTTTCTCGCCGTTACACTTCCATTTCATTATGCAGCACAGTAGCTGTGCTGTGGTGCGTTCATTATTTTACCCTAATGACTGCACATCGATCTCAAAAAAAAAAAACAGCCCAGTTTTGCTGATGAGCTGGCAGAAGACAGCGTGCTGGCTGTCACTCGCTCACTCTTCCATACGTAGATTCCTTTGTCGTGATTTTTTTTCTTTTTTCTTTTCGGTTTGTTTATTGAATCAATAGTAAACGTAGTGTATCGTGAAATCTGGTTGATCTGAATTGATATCCCTCCCCCCCCCCCCCCCCTTGTTCCTTTCGCAGACTTTGGAAGCCGTGCTGAACTTCAAGTACTCCGGCGGAGCGGGAGAGGTGGAGGGCTACTACAGGGAGCTGTCCCTGGGAGTCCATGTTGACGTGGAGCCCTCTGTGTTCTTCACCCGGGTCAGCACCCTCCCCGCCACCAGGTAACGCGCCCGAACGAGGCCGCGTTTTCTGCAGCTCGACGGGGCCCCCGGCGCCGCAAGCCGCAGGGACGCCGGCTCCGCGCAGCTTGTTAAATCCCTCCCCAAGTTGTAAAACCTCACATACAGCAGCGACTTCATGTATTCTTCTTCGCTGGCGAGCGGACCTCACCGTATCGAATCGTGTCCTACTCAGCCTCCGACGTTATCGCTATCGAAAACCAGAATTAGAGATGGTATTTGCACCGACAGGGTAGAGAGGTGAATGGACGTTGTACTTTTCTCATAATCTCACATTCTCGCACGCACGCACGCACACACACTCCATGTGTCTCGCTCCACACCACTTGTCAGCTCACCCAACTCTGGTGGGGAAAAAGCCCAAGCGGAGGAGACAGATCGTAGCCCAGTAATGGCCACTTGAGGTGAATCATTAGCTGTAATAATATCTGCAGTTTAAGCCATCCATCTTGGCTTGTCGCTGATAGATCTGTCGCTCGGGCTGCCGTATCGCCACCATCATCCCATCACCGCAATCCTCCTCCTCCTCTTTCCCCTCTTTAACCTCACCTCAATTCACCGCACACCCGCGGTCCTTGCTCCCCTTCATCGCGAGTCCTTGAATGCTGTTAAATACAGCCTTTGAGTGTTGACTTCGGTTTTCACTGTGGTTTCTTTGGGTGCTGTTTTTCCTAGTGAGAAATCAGCCCTGTTCCTCTTATGTGCTTTTCTAACAAGTCATTTAACAAGGTCTTGAAACGTCACCCTGCTTAACAGTGCTTCTGGAGATCAGCATGACATTCTACAGCTTGTGCAGAAAAACCTCTCGATCGCGAAGGTTTTTTTGTGTAGTATTTTTAAACATCAATATATTATTGTCAAAATGTGATACTTAAGTATAATTACCATTAACAAATGAGGTCAAGTTCAAGAGTTTTATTTGTCATTTGCCACAAGTACAAGCACATTGGAGGTCTTACTCCTGATAAAAAAAAAATATATAATATAAAGAATAGATACAGAATATGTATGTATATAATGTCAAATCCAGTGTTTAAAGTCTTACAGTGCTACAGGAAAGTACCAGCAGTACTAGACTATAGTACCAATACCATCAGAGTAGTAGTAAGTGACTGGGATCGTTTGCCTCTATCTCATGCCGGTGATGTTGTTGCTCGTGTTTCTCAAAATCTTTCCTGTAAAACCTACTGATTCCTGTTGTGAAAAAGATGTTGCTACTTGTCCCCGCCCCCCCCCCTTTCCTTTCCTGGAGCTGCGTTTTTTTCTCTTTGGCTTTACTGAAGAGGACAAACATGTTGGACAGAGATTTTCCCATCAGCCTTTCATCCTTCCACCATCTGCCATTGTCAGGATCTCTGAAAGCTTGAGCTCCGTTTGCTCTTTGGTGCCATAAAGCAATACAACAGAATTTCCTGTGAAGTTCGTCCCCGTGGCACACAATGTCAAATGCCATGTAGGTTCTGGTAGAGGCTGCAGATCTGATTTACTGACGTTAAAATGCTGCACATAGCACCTTTAATAAACCACATATGCTCTGACGGTACTGGCATTAGCTCAGTTTCACTACGTTGACTACGTCGGCTAGCTTACCTGCACTTTTCAACCTTGTTGGCGGTGGAGAGGCCAGGGTCACATTCTCCAGGCACTTCAAACTTATTACAATGTGGCACATTGCTGTTCCGTGGGTAGCCTTGAAATAACTGAAGAGACGTTCAAGGGGAGCTGTGTCTTTGTGTGTGTGTGTGAGAGAGCGAGATCATGTGTTGATGTGTTTGTTGCCTAGAGGGAATTTTATTGGAAATTGTCAATGTACAATTGACACACTTGGGTTTGATGCTTGAAGCTGTTATATTGGTCAGCTTCACAGACAAAAATCACTAAACTAGATTTGTACTTGACCCTTGTCGGTGTCTCTCTCTCTCTCTCGCCAGTGTGTGATGCGGCTGGGGGCGTGTTGCTCACTTCGTTCATTACTTTGAGCTCCTCAGACATGCATCGCTGCTGTGTGTAATAGAGATTAATCAGAAGAAACCAGCCGCTCACAGAAATAGACAGGAAATGTAGATGTCTCACCGTGACGCCAACTCTCTATACCTCTTTATTTATCTCTACCTGTCTTTCCCTGTCTCTCGCTCTTTCTCCTACGCTTGCCACTCTCTCTCTTTCTTTCTCACTCTGTCTCTCTCTCTCTCTACCTCTCTCTCCCTTTGTCTTCACTCTTTCTCTCGCTTAACCTCTGCCTCTCTTTCAGTCTCTCTACTTCCCTCTTTTCGTTTCCCTCTCTACCGCTTTGTTTCCCTCTCTCTGTCTCGCCCTGTCTCTCTACCTTGCTCTCTCTTTTCTCTTTCTCTATTTCTCATACTCTCCCTCTCTCTCGCTCTCACACGCACTCACTCACACACTTATAAGTGACACACTTATTTTACTTTGCACTTGGGATTCAGCATCTGAAGTTGCCATTCAGGGTGTCTTGTTCAAATATATGGAAACGTACCTACTGCATATGAGGTGACAGTTCAATACCGTTTCGCACAGTATAAGGTAAATCCCAGCTGAATTGCCTTTGTGAGGAAGCTATATTTCCTCCTATTATCTGTGTCCCCTTTGACATTGTTATGTGATGAGATTCCAGGGATCGGCAGTCAGCTTCTTTTGACCCTCAGAGCACCCACTCCGGGGGTTAGACCCTATATAAGGTGACGGATATCTTAGAGAAACTGACAGAGGGCCACGATATGCATGAAATACTCAGTCATCCGTACATTATAGAATCACATTCACTCAGCGGGTGTTAGCCTGGAAAATTGCATTTCTCTGCTGGGAGAAATAAACTGGTCTGCCAGCGCGTTTGTACTGATTTGCTGCTTTTGTGTTTTGAGGCAATGCAATGTGAATTATTCTAACGATGTACAACTCCTATAGTAGAGAAGCCTCCCCTTGCTGCAGAAATGCATATAGCCTTTTTATAGTTGTCATGCTTGCCGGAGGGGCAAGAGACTTCCATTAGGTGCTTGTTGAACAGCACATGTTTGATGCTTGCGGTAGTTCAGTGCAGTTGCATCGGAAGATTGCGATTTCTCCGCAATTCGTATTGTTTTTTGGAAGCACTCGGCTAGCTGGTGGACGGTTCATTCGAAGTTCCCCGGTTTCTGCTAGAAGGTACGTCACGTCATTTCAAATGAGAAGGTTTGATTTAAGTTTTGCGCACTGATGGTTGGGTTTCTTTGTCGGCTAGCAAGGATGTAACGAGCACTAAGCTAGTTTTCACTTGTTACTGTACTACCAGTAGCTGCATCTTTTAAATGCAGACATAAAAGCAGTGAACTGTCCCCTACTGGCTCGCGCATCTAAAAATAGCATCATCATTGGCAGTACTCTAAATCCTGGCAGGCTAATTAAGGCCGTTGAATTTCATGTGTGGAGAATGTGTCACGTTTTTGTGCCAGAGCGGGGCTGCAAAATCAGCACTTATTGATCGCAGATCTACCGGATTGACTGGCTCGTTCCATTGATCTTCTTTGCCTTTTTGCCTTCTCCCATGGTGCGTGCCGCTTTTACCACCACCACAATAACAGCGTCCCCCAGTCCCCATTAAAGCCCAATCGGTGTCAACATTACACAGTATCGTGCCTCGATTTGGTTGTTATTTCGGTCGGAAGAAACCAATAACCAGACTTCACAGCTTTTGTGGTCATCTGTGTCGTGCTGACATCTCTTAATGGTTTTTCGCCCTTATTTTGGAGGTCTTGGCACAGAAATGTGCGGTACCACGCTTGGAGAGTTATTCTACTGCACCACCGGTGTCCTCCTCCAATCAATAATGGTAAAAGCTCATTCGCCGGTGTTCTCCTCAGAAGTAGGAGGTGGCGTTTCTTATCTCGCTCGCCTTGTTTTTCCTACACACTGCCAGCTTTACCTCTAATGGTACATGGAAAAGGTCTCCTTGTAACAGCCGTCCTAGCTTATGAATGTCTCCTTTACAATTAATTTTCGCTTATTCACGGAGGGAGATAATCCTCCTCCTATCGCACACATAGGTGCACACGGTGGCGGGAATATGGAAGTAATCCCCACCACCTACACACACACACACACACACACACACACACGCACTCTTCCTGGGCCACACATGTTCATACACAAGCATCACACAAGCTAATTCTGCGGTTCATCAAATGTACACAACACAGATATACTGATATTCCATTGATGAATGATTGAATGATGATGATGAATGAACACCGTGGGCAAATTAGCTTTAGGTTTCACTTTGAAACACAGAGCATGACTTTGAGCTCCGTCTGCCTCACCCCGCTCTTTGACGGGAAGTTTAAAATTCACAGAACGTAATGGAGACAAATAGTTTGAAACCCTATTGGCGGTTTTGAATAATTTATTTAGCTTAGATGTCGGTGCCCCGCGCAGTAGCTCGGCTGAATGCTTATCAAAATGACTCCGTGTTATGATACCGTTCCCTCTGATACAAAAGCATCATCTTCGGCGCGTGAGTCTACAGGCAGCAGTCCCCCCCCCCAAATGAAGTTGTCCACCACTGTCGGCTCATGCTAGCACCGGCGTCTTTTAACCCTCCGTTGTATCGAAAGGCGCGAATGCACGGTGTCTCCGACCTATATCCCCGGCTCCTCTCCTTTCAGTTTATCACGGGTGTTTAGCGCGTGAGCAATGGGCCTTGTGTTCCCTATACCACCGCTCTCGCCGTTGGGTGGCCTGATTAATCACCTCAGCTAAACGGCCCCGGCCTATAAATCAGTACCTCGCCCCACTCAGCCCGTTAATCATGTCTCCCAACCAAGACAAAGAGACAATTAAAGAAACATGGGTAAGCCTTTAAAAATATGCTCCTTTAATTGCCGCGGCAGTTTATTAGGGACTTGGGCGAGATCAACTTAAGCCTCCATTAACCCCGAGATTTAAGAGGGAAGGAGCGAGCTTGATGGGAGAGAGCTCACGCCGTCTCCTCTTTGAAAACCGCGTGACCCGGAGCAAAGGTGGACTGACGCGCTGCATTTAATTTACCTAATGCCATCACGGAGGATGGGTTGATCTTTTACATCTGTTCCTGCTACGTGATTACTGCGCGGCTTGCCATTATGTTGCAGCACTCTCTATCTACATGCTTTATTCACTTGGAGGGAGTTGGTTGAGGCCGGCGGTGGGAGTGAAAGCCAACAACCAAAAGGCTCTGCAGCTCTAAAAATGTATCATGGGTTTCAGTTTGAACTAATGTTGATAGAAAATTAATAGACAGACATTAAGTGTGCCAGTGGAGTATGTTGCCGCCTGTTGAGCCGCTATCATTTTGCTAATGCCTTTGTCATGTTTTGATTTATTGGGTTTAATAAAAAAAAACTGTTGCACAGACTGACCACAGCTACGCCGAAGATGTAATTCGAGAAATGAATTTTGAAACTGGAAATGACCTGTATTTAATCAAGAAATTGCAAAGAGCAAGTGTGTATGTATATTACCTGTAATTGACAAATTTGATCTTTCAGTGCTGGTTTTAGGTTTATGTTTAGAGTTTGCTAGCTATATAGCATTCAGATAAACCTTGTACACCCACGGGAAATAGTGTTGATGTAACATCACACTGGCTGAACTGGACGGTCTGCTTTCTGTTTTTTTTGTTTTTTTTTTCCGTTTCTGTTTCGAGGTGTCCATTCCTTTCATCTATCATCACTGGGAGGAAAAGCAGCTACTTGCGGGTAAAATTAACCTTTTGAAAATGCAGCAGCATTTCTCCTGGCTTGATCTAAATCACAAATTGGCCCTCTTAGGATCTGCATGAGAAAAGCAGTCCCAGGATGATGTGGAGATGGCCTGCTGCAGCCAGGCCTGTGGGCCTGATGAAAGCGCCGCCACCTTTTGATGTTATGACAAGGACTGATGAGTGCTTCACACCGTGTCTTCTCTTGATCTCGTGCATTTGGTGTGTGCGCGTTGTGCTTTTCTTGTTGTGAGAACCAGCTTGAGTTTTAGACCGTCTGACCGTCACTTTCATTTTTAGAAGTGAGATCATTTTGGCCTGGTCCTCACTTCTTCACAGGGTTAGTTTTGGGTTTGGGGTTAAGGTTAGAATTAGGGTGAGCGTTCAGGTGAGGCATTTATAGTCCTCATAAGGATAGCAGTACAACAATGGCAGTTGTGTGTATGTCTTTTTATCCACTTGCACAAAACCTTGTGCATGTTTTGTGTGAGCCACCTAATAGGCCACAATTGATTATAGGCTCTTTGTTATGTACTCGCCTATAGCATATAATTATTCTTGACGTCTGAAATGTCATTTCATGAGTTGGGAGCAGGGCCGTGCTTCAGTATGAGCTGTTACCGTGTATACTCATATGTGCGGTTTTGAGTTAACAACGCGTTTGAGTAACGTCGCGGCTCTGTCTCTCCACAGCACCCGCCAGTGTCATCTACTGTTGGACATCTTCAACTCCACGGAGCACGAGCTCACCGTCAGCGCCAAGAACAACCAGGACCTGGTGCTGCATGCCAGCGAGTGCCAGAGGTGAGCGGAAAGCTTCTCAGTTTACATACAGGTAGATGTAGTGTTTACGGTCTTATACCTTATATGTACTGAGGTAATAAAACAGAAAGAAGGGGGAAAACATGACAAAATAAGATGAGCCACATCGATACAACTGAACGAGACAACAGAAAACACATGACAATAAAAATAAATAACAAGTAGGAAACTGTTTATTTTGGGGCTCCAAAGTCATGATAGTGACCCCAAGATTTGCTTGATCAAGGGCACATTGTGCGAAATCACGGATGTCGTGACGAGGCTACTAATGACCTCTTACAGGGAGGAAATCACATTCCAGCTTTGAAGTGGCAACATCACAAGACTCATACTCATTATGTGTCAATGGAGACATGACAGGACTTTGTTTACACCGGACCACGTGTGCCCGGCAGAATATTATATAGTGAGACTAATATATTGGTGTCAGTCAGTAACACCTTCAGTGAAATCTAGCCCGCCTAAAAGAATTTCATTATTTTGGGTTTCAGTGGAGTTTTAGTGACACATGATGGTATAAATGCTGTTTCAGGGTTTTTCCACCCTGCCAATTCTGTGAAATATCTCGGCATGAAAATGGTCATATTTGACAATATAGAACATCTGCACAAAATAGACTAGAAAGCTTCAGTCCAAAATATTGGTATCTGTATCACACTCAAAACTCATATTGGTTGAGTCCTACTGTGTCCCCCCCACAACCCCCCGGCCTCTCTCTTCGTTCAGCTTGTTGTTCTTCTGGAAAGTAGCAAATTATGATTCCTGTCAGCGCTGTCTCTCCAGTGCATCCTTTGCCATGAGTGGGGGTACGCTGTCGGTGACTCATAGGCCTCCCTCCACAGGAGAGGAATGTTATTATATGGGAGGAATAAGGGGGTGGATGAGGATCTTTTCAGACAAA
This sequence comes from Hoplostethus mediterraneus, assembly GCA_034670385.1. Lineage (NCBI taxonomy): Eukaryota > Metazoa > Chordata > Actinopteri > Trachichthyiformes > Trachichthyidae > Hoplostethus > Hoplostethus mediterraneus. The sequence goes on along the minus strand of JAXDDW010000028.1, from coordinate 2,322,537 downwards.
ACGAAACGGCACAACACTCGCCACATTCCAAATAATCTCTCCGGTGCAGAGGGAGGTGTTACGAACAACAAACTTCACATTTCTTTATTATCCAGAAAAAGGGAAAAAAAACTTGACTCTCCAAAAGGTTGTGTGTCTGATTTCACCATGGATGCCTTTTCATTTTGTGTGGCATTTACTTTATTTGGCTTAGTGTGGTCCTAGGGTAATGCCATGATTTACACGGGAGGAAACGGTGTCAGATGTCATGGATGCAACAGCCAAAAAGCTAAAAAAAAAAAAGGCACATTTGAAGATACATGGCTGCTGTAGGACATGACCTGGATGATGCATGACTTTTATGCAAGAAATATACATTTTGAGAAAGATAAAGAAAAGAAAGACTTTTTCACCACACACAGCTCTTACTCTGATAGTAAGATATGGGAAATACAACAGATTAAGTTTTTTTTTTTTTTTGAAGGCTGGATCAGATATTTCCTTGGTAGCTTAGAAAGGTTTAATTACAAAACTGTACACAAACAACTGCACAGCCAGGTTAGCCTTTTGATTTTCTACAGCTGGTATCACAGTCGCATTGGAAGCATATAGCTGAGTGAATTCTGCTTTAGCTTCAATACATTGAAAAAAGGTAAACACTGCTATGTAATTTGCACCCTGCTATTCCAAGATATGAATAAGAATTCATTTGCAAACGCAACACCCTGTGCCTTCCCGGGTGTTGCGGTTTCATCCCGATTTTGTTTTGCTCTTTTATCTGATAAAGATTAAATCAAACCAAATACTGAATACGGGTCGGCCAGTGAAAAGCACAATTCTCAGATAGAAAGTTGTATTTTATTTTCCATTGTCATTCTTTCATTCTGACTTGACGGAGCTGAAAAAAGAATATGTTGAGAAAATCACATTCTTTTTTCAACTCTGTCAAGTCAGGCCATCTGCCAGTGTTATATAGTGTTATATTCACTTCACCCCCCTCTCAGTGGTACTGGCATACAGACTAGATGTTAAACATGGAAACTGTAGTTGGGGTCAAAATGTAGAAGACTGCAATAATTGTAATACTAATATAATAATCTCTTTTTCTCAAAAACCTCAGTTTCTGTGGAAATTGATACAATAAAATAGAATAGACCTACGAGACAGAAAAATGATATTGGACGAGTATGTTCATTTCTTTGACTGCTGTCAACATTGAACCTGAATATTAAGGGGAGAGACGCTGCAGTTTCTTAGTCCAGTACATCAACAATTGCAGATACACATACAGTTCTGGCCAGATTATTAGCACCCTTGCATTGTCTGCTGATAATGTTCAACATCTTAATAATTGGAAATTTAAACAACTTTTGGTCTCCACACATTCATTCGATTTACAGCAATCAAGGCTGTGAATGGTTTCAGCCCGTATCACACGACAGACACTGAACCAAGAAGGGCTTTACGCTACAATTTCCAATTATTTCAGAAGATTTTGTAGTGCCAGTAATCTTGGCCAGAACTGTGTTATGGGGGTTACATCTCTTTTCCCCACATTGTCTGACATTTCATTCCCCGTTTTGCCTCTCAGTCGATAAGTGCTCCCGTCCTGTAGAGATTTGTCCCCGAGGCCTGACATGCACATAAATCGATTATCAGCAGATTAGCTGAGATTTCCAGCGTATTGATCCCTTCGACGACGTATTTCTACAGATGCTCCTACGCGGCGCGGAATAGTGCCGATGCAGCATCGTTGTCACTCACCTCAGACTCGGGGGCCACTTGCTGATCATTACCTTTGACACGCACTCAAACGCGTGCGCACACACCGATTATTCAGAGCAGGAGTGGGATTTTGCATACAGAGAGGAACGAGGCCATGCGCACGCAGCTCTCCGTCTGCTGAACCATATTGCGCTTGTCTCTCCAACTCATCCTCTCTCAGCGTCAGATGGCCCTTTTTGTTTAATATTTTCCTCGCACTGTATGATGAATGAGGTGTCAGGTGCAAGTCTTCAGCCAGGACTCGTGAAGCTCCGGCTTTAATCTGAGGACTGCACAAATGACTGTCAATCAGCCGCGCTCGCCTCCGATGACAAAACATTTTTAATTGGCACCATGGAGCTTTTTTTTTCTTTTTTCAGCTACACGAACAGAAAAGAAAGGGGGAAAAAATCTGTATACAAGGAGAGAAATGTTGCATAACTTATAGCCAAGTTTTAGGTATGGACAGGTGATAACATGCATTTCACTGAATACTGTTACTGTAGAACCGGCTATGGCTATGTTTGTAAGTTAGGCTTTAATTGTGTGTGTGTGTGTGTGTGTGTGTGTGGAGGACACATGGAGAGAGGGAGTACGGGAGAGCAACAGAGAGCTGCTTTCATCTTCTCATATCATTCAAAGACATGTCTTTTACAAGGTCTTTACCCCCTTGTTGGTGTTCATTACTGGAGAAAGAAAAAAAGCGCAGCACATCAGAATGAGAATGGCCCCTCTGATGTTCGGGAGCCCTAGAAGGCTCCCAGACACCACTGTCACATGCCCGGGCTTTTATTTTATTTTAATTTTTTTTCTCCACAGTGGCTCTTAGCAGTGCAGAGAGGATGTTGTAGCTGTTCTTATTTTGTGGGTGGATCAGTTGTTTTGTGTAAATACCAGGCGAGTCTTGCGTTACATTATTCCTGGCAAAATGTGTAGACGTCAAAATAATAGGATTGTGAGTAGTGAGGTTGCTTTTTTTTTTTCCTTCCAAAAACATCAAAACGTCGTACATTTAAAGCAAAAGAAAAGCGTTCCGGTTCCCCAAGGAAGCCTATCAGTTTGGAAAGCAGCACTGGAAAATTGTGCCTTCACGTATCTGTATGTTTTGCCATGCACATTAACTTAGCAAAATGACTCATTCGTAGTACAATAATTCCTTAGCGCAAAGGGTTGACAAAGTCTTTTTTTTTCTTCATCTTGTGCATAGAAGATCAGTGAGGCTCACGGAGCTCTGCAGGAACAGCACTGTTCTCTGCACTGCGCTTCATGTTCTTTCATTTGAGATCCTTTGTATTGTCAGACAGCCCTAACCTTTCTGGTCCACGAATCTAAAATGATCAAATAAGCAATGTATAATGAGGCTGAGCGCATTAAAATCTCCGTTTTCAATACGAGTTGAAAAGAAGAAACGTTGCTCCAGATGTCTGGCATTCAGGGTTATTTACGTAAAATAGATCTCGAGCGACGTAAGCGCGCGGCTTCGATTGCAAGTCAACCCCCGTTCTTTAGCGGGTTATTCTACTGAATAACGTCTGAAGTGTTTGAACAGTGTCTGATTGTCAGACTTGGAGAGCCGCGTCCCTGAGGCTCTCCTCTTAAGCTGTCAGCTGTGTAAATACAACCACTGGGTGAACGGCCTTGTTCACCTCCTTGTGTCGGGATCTCTTTCAGCCCAGCCTTAATATCTCCTGGCAGGTTTTCTTTGGACTATTCATTCCACAATGCCTTTCACGCATTTCATGGAGACTCTACATCGCATGTCCTTTCAGCCCTCTCTGCTCAAGTGGCCCTGCTACGCTACTCATGTTTTATATAAAGAAAGCATCGGCACTTTTGAATGCCCACCCATTCAGACATACAGCTCCTATTGAGCAGTGGCAGCAAAGTGATGTGAAGTGGTTTTTTTATTCTCATCCAGCTGAACACCCAGTGTGGTGGAAGCAGTCCGGCTTGACATTATCTCTGAAAGCTCAGTGTTCCTCATACCCAAGTTTCATTGTTATGAACATCTAATTGCCTGCATGCTCTTTCTCATTAAGGTCATCCAATGACCTTAATACCACACCCCAACACACACACACACACATACACACACACACACAGAATAGTCTCCGCTGGCGTCCACCGTCATCGTCGTGGAGCCATGCCTTTTGGCTCTGTCAGATTGGTGCACACAAGGGCAGAGACGCCTCATTACGTGAGCTTTTCAAACAAAGCTTGTTTCCATGGTGACCACCTTTCCCCCTTCCCACGCTATCTTTAAAGGTGGCAGAGCACATAATGTATCTGCAGTTAGTAATCCCGTCGTTCCAGTAGTCTCAACCTAGCCTCAACATTACCATTTGCATTTTTTGCTGGACCCCAGGACTAATACATGTGAACGCAGTGGCATTTTCTCTCATTCCATTTGCCGTCCATTTAGAAATTAACAATATCAGGTCTAATGAAAACATTACAGCAGTGTGTCCGCTGAGGAGAGGCGTAGGAATGGTGTTTTCTGGCAAGGAACGAGAGCTGGCTGCTGAGATGTGCAGCTGCAGCTGCTTGTCCACTCGCTGAGATTCAGCTTGAGTTTTGCTAAATGTGTTTTTCTCACTTTTTTCCTGAGGAAAAAAATAACTTATCCAGGGACATATTTAGTAGTGGGACTGAAAATTGTGTTTCTCAGGGGGCTTTTCTGCCCAATTTGCTATCTGGTGATAGGTGAGTTTTGGTGCTAGAACATTGCTCGAATGTGATACATCCTGAAGCGTGCATCCTGTTGAAGTATGTATGTCTGGAGGTGTGACTCATACACCAGGGACACATCACTAGAGACACCTCTTGTTTAACTTACATGTCTTCTTAGGTATTTATAGAAGCGTTGCCTGCGTCACGTCTGAAATAACATCAGAGGAGGAGCTCCCTTGATATAACCTCAAGAAGTCATTTGACACTGAATTAAGTCATTATTGTTTTTGTTAGTGTTATTGATCTGTGCACAGATACCATATATTCATATAGTATCTTTATAGTGCTCAGCATGAAATAATTTCTTCTTCTGATCTACTGTAACTTCATTGACTTCATTCTTAAAGTTCACCCAGATCAGATAATGCCTGTGCTGTGATTGGATTATCCAGCTCACTAAACAAATCAGTACTAAAGCATGCAAAGCTTCAGGCTAAAATAACTTGCGGTATGAACAATCGTAATGATCCGCAAAGCCCCGATTCAGGCGACAACCGGTGCATTAGCAGATTTTCTGCACATGAAAATTCTTGAAGACCTATACCCACACGGTAATTGGCTGCTGAGATTTGTTTTTACTGCAGCTCATCACATTGAGCGAGACGAGTATTGATGGAGCGCTGCTGCTGTGTCTGCAGCCGCTGGTAACGGAGGGTTACACGGAGTCAGCCGCAGTCTAAAAATAGACTGTTGCTCTCGCCTGCCTCTGCACAGGCCTCTATGGATCTCTGCCCATAAGCTCTGGCACATGAGCTAAAAATAGCTCTTTGTGTGAAAACAAGCGCGCACAAGCACACACACACACACGAACCCACGCACACACACACAGTATGTTCTTCCCTCTCAGCTTCTCCCATGTGAAATAACACAATCACTGGCTGTTAAAGGAGAAGCAAGAAGACTTGATGAAATGCTATTGCCAATGATTTCCTCTTTCTCTCACTCCCATGACAATTTTCTGCGGAGGGTGTTGAAAATTGGAACTATAGATGTGGCTAAAGCATTTTAATATTTGTACAATAGCTGCCGCGTTTGTGCGATTGTGTGCCCCGATGAGTTTAACGGGCTTTGATTTCGCTGTCTGTGGTCATGGGCTGCACAATCAAGATGATCCACGCCATTTCAGTGGTCGGATGAAAGGGACTCCATACACTCTGATGTGGTTATCATGTACTTTTGGTCTGAGGCAACACAGCATTTAATTGGGGAGGGGTCATTTCACCGTGACCAGTTCATCCCAGGGTGATATTATTACTGTCATTAAACAGGCTTCAGTACTGCAGCTGACTGCATTGCTAGTAGTAATTAGCAACAGTGTCAAAATCCATTGCAAAGGCTTTTTTTTGTCACACATGAGACAAAAGATATTTAATGTTTGCTTTTAGATTATTTTTGCAAGAAAGAAAATGTAAAATGAATTTCGAGATTTCAAAGTCACCTCTATTGCAACATAGAAATACAAAATATCGTCCTCTGCACAAGGTAGAGCTTAACTGGCCAGTGATTTTTTTGTAGTTGTTTTCATTTAGTTGGAACTCTGTTGCTATATATCCTAAAGCTTACTGAAAACACTGCATTTCTCAATATGCTGTTCAATTAGGATTGAGGATGACTGAACTGACACAACAACTTGAACAAAAAACATTGCTGGAAAGTGTAACCACGCAGTGTCTTTCTAGGCTCGTTTCTCTCAGGGAGGTTTACATTATGCTAATATAACTCTGCATCTGTATGCATGGACACGAACACGCATGCTTGTCGATCTCTTGCTTGTAGTTCTAGCCTACTCTTTGTTACTTACTTGTTACTTGAATCCTAACTGAATTGAAGGAATTGAATTCCCAGCTCTCCCATCAGACAGACCTAGATTAGGCTGAAATCGCTCCATCCATCCATCCCTCCCATCTCCCATCTCCCCTTCCTGCTCTCCTTAGCCAGGGACACAGAAGCCAAGCAGGCTGTTATCAGGAGGGAGCGCAGGAGGGAGGCGGGGAGGTGAAATGGGCTGGGGATTAAACCTGGAGATGCTCCACGGTGGCCCCAGCTCAGCTCACAGTCAGTTATTAAAAGCCTAGTAATAGGCTAGATTAGTCTCCTGATATGGCCCCCGTCCCTGCAAAACGGCACAATCAAATCAATGGGAGAAGACAGTGGTAGTGGTGATGGTAAGGCTTGGGCACTGTTAACCCTTCCCTACTATAGAGAAAAGCTCTTTTTTTGTAGGGGGGGTATAAGGTTTTTATTGCAGCTAAAACTATTGCTGTATGGATTACGTCAGCAGTTCTTGCATCACTGTATCATTGCATCCTCTTTATTTACCTTGCGTGTAGATAGAGTAATTGTTAAATTGTTTGTTCAACTCCAATGAAAAAACCTTTGCTTGCACAATATATCATTGTCAAATGAAAGACCTTAATAGTAATAATATCGGCACTATAGCGATACCATTCTAGCCTAGTCTCTGTTGCCTGCTTTCTATTGGCAGATGTTATGATTTCCCTTCCCAGCTGATTTTGATGTCTGTCAGAAAGCATTATACGAGTTAGCTGAAATGAAGCCAGCGAACTCTCAAATCCCACCAAATGAAATTCTTGCAAGCATCAGAATGCATCATTTAACATTTTATTAATGAGTAAATTCAACATACAGCCTCCTTTACTTGAATTCATTATTACAGTGAATCCAGTAAACGTAAAAGACTCCTTCCGCTCCTGCTAAATGCTGTTCACAATTGAAGAACCAGTTTGGATGTGGTCATATTGGTTCCAAAACCCTTGTCTTATGTAATTACCTGTCCAAAGACAACCCGTCCCAAGCCTTGCCAACAGTGTCTTCCCATTCAGGGGCCATTTGCATTGTGGAAACAAGGTATTTTTAGGCTCAATGTGTAATGCGCTTTTGAAGATGAAAAGCAGCATCCATTTGAAGATGGGACTTCACTCAGTGACTTAAGCCTAGTGGCACTAATCTTCAAAGGCGGATGTGTGGTGCGGTGCAGCAAGAGCAGAAGCTTTCTCTTTGTCTTTGTTCTTAGGTCTTAATTGTTATTTCATTTGTGTTTTGCTTTGTTGTGGAAGGCTGCGAAATGATAATTGCATTGCCTTTTTTCCCTCCAACTTTCTTTGATGTGTGTCTCTGGACTCCAACTCTGTGCAGTCGCATTAAGAGATTTCTTGCCCTGCCTGTTAATTACTCACAATATAGAAGACAGGTAAAACAGCAGATTACCTAGAAATGATTTCTATGTAATTTCTGCCGGCCCGTCTGACCCAGTGTACACTCCATCCTTCTCTGAGCGCATCAGAAAATAACTCTTCAGGGAGCCACCACGGCATCTGCACTCGAAGATGAACACACACCAATCGATACATGGATCCACTGTGTCTTGCCTATCAAATGGAATAGAAATATGGGGCAACATGGGGCTGCACCTCTTGAATATGTTCACTGAGAAATCATTTGTGTTGGTAAACGTGGTTCCCATTAAAGCAGCGATCAAGGTAGCCTTTTATGAACTGCACAGGGAGTGACACTCCTTTCGCTCTGCTTTTTGTAGAAGCCTCTCACAAGTTGCCCTCCTGTGGAGATGGATGTCTAGGTAATTTGCAGTTAGCTGCCCACCTCAAAGTCACATTGTGTCATTTCTCTTAGTAGGGAGTACTCAGGGCAGGATAAAGTGGACTGCAACGTAGACCTTTCTTTCCCTGTTCTCCCTTTGTGAAACAGATTCTGATTGTGTCTGGCTCTCTCAGTTTCACACTTGAAGTGAAGTCCATCGCTCTTCATGACACTAGTAAGAGGACCAGGCCATTTCTTCTTCTTTGTGAAGTACTCAGTACCTTTCAGGATTAGGCCTATTCCTACTATACAGTAGAGAAGGAGAGTGTTATATGTGGTTATTCACATGTTGCCATATATGTTGAAAGCACTATTACAAATTAGTATCCTTGCAATTTAAGCAATGTCTCCCACACAGCCATCAATACTTTCTGCTGTAGGAATTAATTCCGCTGCTATTTAGTACCACACACAGGGCCATAGTCAAGGCCATCTTAGTTGAATCCAAGTCAATTCCAAGACCAGGTCCAGTTGAGTTTGAGTCAAGACCATGTCCAAAGGGGGTCGAGACAAAGTCAAGACCAAAAACAGAGCAGATGGAATCCTAGTCAAGACCAAGACCAGAGTAAATGGAGTCCTATTCAAAACCAAGACCAGAGTAAATGGAGTCCTGACCAAGACCAAGACCAGAGTAAATGGAGTCCTGACCAAGACCAGAGTAAATGGAGTCCTATTCAAGACCAAGACCAGAGTAAATGGAGTCCTGACCAAGACCAAGACCAGAGCAAGTGAAGTCCTATTCAACTACTGCAGCCCTGACCACATTTATTACAATGTGGTCAAAGAGGTTGGATTAAGTGGAATTACATTATCAGTTGGTGTGGTGAGGGCTGGCTTCAATTCAGCTCATTTCATTCCCCAATTTAAAAGCAATGTGACACTGTCGTGATGGCTACATCAAGTCCCAACCGGGGGCCGCCATGAAAGCTTCACCCAAGAATCTGATACTCTTGTCCAGGAGGTGCAGAGTCGACACGATCGCGTTTATGACACCTCAAATAGGCCCCCACGGGCCGATTATGTAAAACTGAGTTGGGAAGAGGTTGGAAATATGTGAATTATTTAAATGTCAAAGAGTACCTTCACCTACAGCGAACAAGGAGCACACTGCACAGCACTCCTTCTCAGACAACACAATATAAGAGATTCACCGGCTGTATAAGCAATACCGTATAAATATCTCCCTCTGCGTCTCACTGTCACATGCTCCATATCTCCTGACGGTTGTGACCCAACAAAGAAGAAACCATTTCAATATGATCAGAGGAAAGATGATAATAAAAAAAGATATATATGACAGGCTGGTTTATCAGTATCCTACAGAATTTCAAGTGTTTCTTCTCCATGTCTTATATTGATATTGCGATATTGCGAACCCCTGTCACCTTGTTCACCTTGAACATATTAAAAAGATTGCATTCAGTTAGTTAGTCAGTCAGCCATGAAAATAGCACTGTGCACAGACTTCCACTTTAGACGTGGTCTCCACAGGTGCGAATTAAGTAGAAGAATATATTGCTATTGTCAGATGAAAACCTATCTCCAGAATGTCAGCTTTTCAGGAACTAAGACAAAACACATTGCTTTTAGGTTGACCACCACTGCCCTTTTCAGTTTATCCAATTGGTTTTGCGAAACCCAAGGGTTGGATCATTCCTCAACACAGAGAAATGTGTAATCCTTCAATTTCGGTGATTTCTGTGTTTTTACTTCAATTGAGAGTTACGAGGTTTTCACACGACAATGATAATATGCAGTGGATTAAGCTAAATCTACCAGATAAGCAGAGCTATAACAGTACCGTGGCCAATGACAGGGGGAGTTTTGAAAGGCAGAAGGATAGAGGTTTCATCAAGGATTTAGCTCACGTGACAGTGTGACTGATCTGTTTGAGGGGATCACACAAACCCCATTCTCCACAGCAGTCCAGGCCCCAGACTTCTTAAAGGCTTCCATGACAGGAGAGATCTGTTGCGTGGCCACCAGAGTCGGTCACAAGGCCATTTACTATGGCTGCAGCCCCCCAGCGCAGGATGTTGCTAGTGCGTGCTGGGCGTGACCTTCGACTACGGTGTCTTCTAATTGGTGGAGGTACAGCAGCCCGGGATGTTGCCGCCACATCGCTTCGCGCAAGGGACCCTGGGAGCAGTCAAACTCACGCCCCTGCTATTTCCTGTTGCTCTTACTTTGTCGTCCCCCTCCGCCCATCTCCATCCACTGACAATTCTCACTCTGAACTCTAGAGTGACTTGTGATGTTAATGAAAGGCTGCTTCCAATTGATACTTTCATCTTTGAATGGGGTGCATGAATGTTGCCTGGGGTGGAGGCGGAGTTCGGAGTTCTTTTTATTCGCGAGTGCCTGGTCTCATCGGTAACACCCAGACTTTGAATCCTGGATGTGACACTGTTGATGTAACCTCAGGCAATTAACTCTCTGGCTCCTGTTAATAAATAACCAACAAAAAACAAAAAGTACAAACAGCTGCACCATAGGGTGGAAGCTCGGTGCCTGAGGGTGTTTGTTCGAACTAGATAAATAATTTATCAGTGTCCAATGGACACTTGCCAAACCACACACGACCGTGCACCGTGGATCACATTAGGTACAAAAGTCAGCAAAATTTTATTCATTGAGATGTGGATATAAATCTTTCAATGTTTTCACGAAACGCAGACCCAATTACTCACCTCTATGTTCTCTGGAGACACAAGATAGAAAGGTTTAAATGCATCGTGTTTGTTGTTGAGCAGTGTTTTCACCTTTTGTTTCCTTAAACTGCTCCCCAGGTAAATCATCTATAAGTTGACATTGTTTTATCACAAATCACAAATGAAATAACATCCTAACGTCCTTATTTAGCTTTCAATGTTTTATCTTTCCACAACATTCAGTGTGGTTAATATTAGACCAATGCCGTCCACCTTTAACGTAAGCCTTTAACCTGAATTGATTCTAATGTGACATTTTGTTTGGATTCCACACAAGTATGCATGAATAGATTAGTAGTAGTACTAGTAGTAGTAGTGGTAGAAGTATTCTCATAAATATTATGATTATTGTCATTACCCTGTTTTTCAGTGAGGAGTTTTAGTGCCCCATGGTCTAAATGCTGTTTCAGCAGCTTTTCCACCCTGGCAAGAATAAAATTATGGGGGAAACCCAGAATACTTTTTACTTTTTGAATACTCGTTTTGGCAATATATTTAATATCAGATATCAACTCATGTCAGTCGAACTCTAGTTAATTTAAGGTGATTTAATTGAATTTCTTCCTTGACCACTAGCTTTGGAAGCAAAAATGTTCTTATATTTATACTTATCATTAAAGGTTTTTTACCAGAAAAACATATTCAAAAAATATATTGTGGATTTTGTGTAGCTGTACTCCTTGTCTCCTTGTGTCTGTGACTGAGTCTCCCATCTCGTTTTTGCAGAATGGCGATCCAGGTAGACAAGTTTGACTTTGAGAGCCTGCCGCAGCCGGACCAGGAGACCGTTCGCTTCACCAACTCCAAGCAGCTGGAGGAGGAGCGACAGCATGCCCAGGGCTGCCAGATCAACAGCAAGCTGGGCATCTGCTGGAGCATCATATCCTTCCACAGCCTGAGCCGAGCATCTCACCAGTAGATAGAGATGATAAAGTTTTGATATTTGAGTGTGTCTAGTCTCTGCTGAACCGATCACAGGTCGTTAACGCCAACAGTTTTAAGTGGTCACTCAGATATAATGGATGTGGCATCATAATGTGTTGTTGTTTGTTGAGAGCAGTCAGATCAGTGAAACTGGGCATCTGGATCCCACATCTGGAGGCCCTCCAGCTAACAGGAAACATGTTTTACTGCAGTGACAGATGGGAAAGCGTATGGCGAATTACTCACTGGTCTGACACTATGAAGCGTCGTTGGTGTGTGTGTGTGTGTGTGTGTGTATGTGTGTACGTGCGTGTGTTAATTGTGCCACACAGTTGCGTATGAGTTCATCATTTGCCAGTAGCGCCTAGTTTGTGGACAGGCTGTGTTGTCCATCCAAGGTCACCTTTGACCCCATCATTTTCAGTGTGCTGTCCTCTGTCTTCTGCTCATGCACAGGGCGATGACCTCCATCTTTCCATTTACATACAAGCTTGCTATAAAGCAACACAAGTTAATATAGGTGCATGCTGGACAGGAACAATAGAGAGTGACCAAGTGGAAGAACGGGAGAAAGAGTGGGGCAAGACATGTGACAAAGGTCTTAGGTCAGATTCAAATCCAGGATGTCACATGTTATGTATGCAATTTTTCGTTGTTGTTCTTAAGACTAGGAGAGTAGCTGAAGTCATTTGGGTTGGAACCTCGGTGGCTAGGTTTTACAGGGCAATGTGGGTAATAAAATATTGGCATGGCTACTCATTGATCCAGACTGCTTTCAAATTTGCAGACGGAGCAGCGCAATTGTCGGACGTACCCGCGTGTACATGCGACTCAGGTCACGTGTAATTTAGATTATGGCGTGCTTTTTTGATGAGTACAGTATGTCAATTCATACTGTCTATCTGGAAGTGAATGAAACTATCAATGCATCTGCAAGTTCACGGAGGTGTTTGTGGCTGGAATTACTACTTGGGTAGAAGGGAAGATTCACTGGATTGTACTGTAATAAATGACATTACCTGACCTCCCCTAGAGAAACTACCCCCGTCCGAATTGGGCTATACACAGTAAATTAAAAGTCTCCCAGTCAGCAGCAGAGTGTGCCCTATGCTAGCTCTTATGTAATGAAGTGGCAATTACCAATGCGCACTTTGTTGTTGAGAATTGCTTGTCAAGTTGTTGGTGAAGGTGTGCAATTCATTATTAATCTAGTCTCCGAGCTATTTAGCTTCATATTTTTTTTATGTTATTAATGCATAAGCGCTTCCATCATTACGTGCATTTGTTTTATCTACAAGCGATTTGGCAGTGTGGGCAGGAGTGTGGAAAGAAAAATAACGTTACAAATGTTCCCAGTGGTTAGTCTGACAGCGCTTCACATGCTGTAGCGCGACGCAGCCTGAAATTGTTTGATCATTGTATTGGGTTCATCCTAGAGCATATGTTAGGAGGGGAATGGAAATCTGCGAGGCCCCGACTCCTCAGAACGTGGTAAATAAAACTATTATGAGCACGGGCTTGACTATTCTCAAATTATACGGTATCGCCTCCAGCCGATACACCCTTGTATCTACAAATCCTTTGTTGAGATGCTCTGCCTTTCTTTGAAATATCACTCACTCACAATTACACCTAAGTAGAGACTTGAGACCACAGAAAAGACAAACTTGCAGGTCAAGTAGCCCTTTTCATAGCAAGCACTTCTAATGTCTACGTTGCGCACAAATTAGGAAACAACAAAAAAAAATGGAAGAATAAAGGAAGATCTGATTACACCGCATGTCACTCTCAGACACACTCAACACACTTGGCATTCAGCGAAATAGCACCTTAATTCATGATTGAAGGGCTGTCTACGGTGTTTCTCCCTTTTGATGATGCGATGATTCATCTATAAATAATCCAGTCAGAGAAAGACGGCGCCATAAAGGCACTGAGGCAAAGAGAATACAAGTAGGAGGGAGTGTGTTATGGCTTCCCCACGGGAGGGGGAGATTGTTGAGTTCATGTAATATCTTTGAATATCTAGTGTGGAGGTGAAGCTTGTTTTGTCCCAAGCCCCTAGAACCAGCCACCTGCACAATGCAAGAAATCAGACTAAGTCATAGATGCAACTCAAGACACTCTTGGATTTTTTTGTCTTTGAATCACCTGGAAACTGTCATCCATGCTTTCTTGCTGTCATGTCTTGAATACTCCAATGCCCTGTGCAGCTGTGCTAGCCAGCAGATTATACCAGATTATATTACAGTGTCCTAAATGCTGCAGCCAGACTCCTGACAGGAACTAAGAAGAGACAGCATGTTACCCCCATCTAGTTTTACTTTATTGGACAATAGTGCAATCTAGGATTAATTTAAAAATTGTATTGATTACCTTTAAGGCACGTTTTAGACTAACGCCTAATTATGCTCTGAGCTTTCAACCCTTAACAAGCCTGAGATTCAGCCTGAGATTCCCATCTAGGCTTAAGACTAATACTACTTTCACGCACAAGGGATTTACACAGGTTATTGAACACAGGTCTTTCCCTTGTTGGACGCATTCAGACCAAACTGCTGGTCATCGACCATTCAGACTGGACAAGATATCTGTATAAGTCACTGCCACGGCGGGCCAAACAAGTTAACTGTTAAATCGCCGTAGATAATTGAATCTTTTACCGTCCCGGTAAATTGATTTGCTTTATTTCTTTATTTCTCTATTTCTTTCCTTCCCCACGAATGGACAGAAGCTCTCTGATTTGGAATCTTTCCAATTCTATTTGTTCATTACTGTTGAAACAGTCCTTGTTGTGAAGTGGCTTCACACTGCAGCCAAGCTGCATTTGAGCCAGGTTATTCCCAGGTAGGGAGCATGGACCGTGGACCCGGGGCTAATATGCATTTAAACCCGTGATGACCCATTCACACCAACATCTGACCCGGGAATAACCAGGGTTGTTCCGGTGTGAAAGGGGTAAAAGGGTGATCTAGCTTTCTCCATCAGGGCCCCTAGGCTCTGGAACCACTTGCCAGCTCACCATGTGTTCACACTGCGAGTATCTTGGTTAATGGGTCACTCTTTTCTGACCGATTGTGTGCGGTGCGAGAGGCTCCAATTGCATCTATATAGTGGTCGTGTGCGGCTGCAAATTCTGAACCGGCAAATCTTACTTTTTGCTGCTTTGGTATTAGCTTTCATAACATTACGTTGTTTTGATAAGTTAACTTAGCTCGCTAGCAAGTACCAATTAGTTACTATTAATCAAAGTTTACCATTGGACCCGACTCTTGTTAGTTGTTTTTTCTGTCAGTCAGCAGGATATCTCAAAACCTGATGAATGAAATTGTATGAAATTTGGTGGACAGATAGGTCCTCAGTCAAGAAATAATTGATTACATTTTGGTGATGATCTGTGATCACTGCCATTAATTTTTTTTCAGCAGTAACTAATGGGGATAGAGACTTGATTCCAAATCAAAAGGGTATGTTTGCAAGAAATCAATTTAATTTAAAAATGAAGTGATAGCAATGATGTTTTGGGGTGTAACAGCAAGTCAGAGAATTGTTCATCATTGACAGAGTTATTATTACCGAGTAAAAGACAAGTGGATGTATCAGAGGTGTGGTGAGTCTTACAATAGTCTGGTACCAGAGACAGTGTACATAGTCTGGTACACTGTAGCGCTCAGTTGCATCTATATAGTGGTCTTAGTGGTACTGACTGCAGCACTCAGTCAGTACTCCAGTATGGTATGCCTCGTAGGAGCCATGATGAGGCAGTATCACTTACAAATCATTGCCTACATCAGTCCTCCCCTCCATCTGAGCCCCCCCCCCCCCTCTCTCTCTCTCTGCATGCATAATCTCCTTCAAAGGTTAATAGACACCGGTTTAGTGTTCCGGGTACTGCTCATTTCACCCATTATTCCAAATGTCAGCCATTAATGATCAGCGCTGTCCTTATCATAACATATTATTACGCTAATTGCTCTGTGACAGCCATATTTGTTTTGATGCTGCGTTCAAACACCCATGGCCTACGGTGTGATCAGTACAGTGAGGTCACACCGACATGCCCCCCCATGGCCCCTTGACAGCTAAACAAGTACATAACACAATGCAGTCGATGCATATGGGCCTTGTAAATGACATTTCACATCATTGTGCAAAAAAAAAAAAAAAAAAGAATAGTTTGGAGTCGTCCTGGTGGCTCAGTTGGCGAAGGCTCATACCATATACCAGCGACAGACCTCAGACCTTAACCTCATTTCATCCTCCTCTTTCTCTCCCTTCCTTCCTTCCTTCCTCTCTCTCTCTCTCTCTCTCTCTCTCTCTCTCTCTCTCTCTCTCTCTCTACTGCCAACTGTCAAATAAAGCCGAAATGACATTTAAAGCTGACACAATTTTATAGGAACTGATAATTCTTCAAATCTTCATGTCTTATATTGGCATTGGATTTGGTGTGAAACTGCGTTTACCAAGCCGCGTAATCGGCCTTGGTATTTTCACATTATGCCATCTATGACAGATCAGTGGAAAGTAACCTGCGGCAGGTTTGAGCTTGCCAATGTTTTATTAACAATTATTATTTTATGTGTCTGACTTCTAACGTGCATCCCGGTGATATACGCCTGTTGTGGCTGGCTAGAAAGCCACTCCACCTTATGCTGTTACGACTAACCTGGTGGCTTATTGCTTGCCTCCATGTTTGTTTAATATCAGGAGCTCCACACATATATATATACACTACAGACAGTGAAGACATGGTGGTCTCTCTCTTTCACAAAGTCAGTTTTGTCCTTTTATCTCTGAGTGTTAGTAGTTCTGTGAATATAAGTAGGAGCTAAGAGACGGCGTACTGTGATGCGAGGCACTGACTGCAGAGATGTGTTTCCTATGAGCTGTCGTCGGATGATTGACTTGAGAACCACGAAGTCGGAGGGAAACCAGAGAATTCACGAACAGAACGTCCGGGCCGTCAGCCCGAGAGCTAAAGCTGCTCTGAAAGTAGCTGTTCAACAAGATGATGATCCTAAACATTGAAGAATATCTACCAAAGAATGACTCAAGACGATGTTTAGTGTTTTGGATGTTTGGGAGTCGTGACGTAAATCCAACTGAGATGCTGTGGCTGTGACCACACCTTGTAGGGTTCACAACCTTTCAAGCATGACCTTAACAGTGAGACTATCCAAGGGTGGAAATCTGATTCATTCAAAACAGACATTACTGAAGTCATCCCTGTGATCTAGAAACAGTAAATCAGCAATATCTGCTCTCTGCAAATCACACTATATGACTATTGGCCCATTTACAGTATCTGTGGTGGACCAGGGTTAATTTTAGAGGCAGTTTTCAGTGATGACAGCCTTTCAGCCGGTGGGTTTTAAAACTGAGATAAGTTGTTCATTCCCCAATATGACTGGAAATAAGTATTACATAATCTTAATGATAATTACCCACATTAGTGGATCAGAAAATGTCATCCGATTAGTCTACAAATAGGTAAGGCTATATTGGTTTTCAGGATTTAAATTACATTATATGCTGAGGGATTTAGATTTTTTTTTTTTTTTTTTTTAGATAAAAGAAACTTGGAAATGGAAATGTGATGAAACTTACAGCGAAGACCCCGTTATAGAAGTGAGCGTGCTGCCGCTGTCGGGACAAATAATCACGCGTGCTGTCCGTATTACTGCTGCGTCGACAGGCGCTGACACCTTACTGCTTTCTAACAGACAAAATTGGAGAGTGGGATGGGGGGGGGGGGGGGGCGCAGGGGGGTTGGAAAAGATAGGAAGGCTTCCAGGAAAAGGCAGTCGGATCCAGTGTCCAGTGATGTTTGACCTGATAATCATAGTAACCATGGTAGCTGTAACATTCAGTACACTCGGTTAAGTCTGGCTTCCTGTCTGACAGTAAGCCTGGAGGCTCTCTTTCTTTTTGCAGAGCCAGTACCCCCACTCGTGCTGTTTCCCTCCAGAGTCACGAGGCTAACACAACTGATTCTCTCTCATTTTTTCTGACTTTTGGAAATTTGTGCTGAACTTTTGTCTCACTTTGTCACTGTTTCATGAAATGATTTGTTCTGCTGTTCACAGTCCAGTATGCACATGTGGGTTAATCCATGAGTTTAATGCACCAAGCTTCTCTATGCTGTAGTCCTTAACCACTCCCACCCTTCTCTGCGGCGCCATGGGGATGCCAGTGTGGAGGGAGTCCTCAACCAGCTGGTTCTGGAGCACCTACAGCTGGCTCCTCTGCAGTGGGGTGAGTCTGTCTGTATGTGTGTGTGTGTGTATGTTTAAGAGTATGACTTTCATGCACACTCATGTGTGTGTGATGCAGATTTTATTTCACCCTCCATCCTTTTATTGAAATCAGCCTTTCTGGTGCATTTTCCCATGAATAAAGCAGCAACTGTGTGAAAGACAAGGCAAAGATATTCCAGTACCCGACTGCGCTGCTGGGATTGATCATCTGGATTTCGCGTGCCAATCACAGTTGTCGGGATGGTTACATAGCCACCCCTATACCTGTCAGTTAGCGCATAAACCCCCTCAACCAGTCTCAAGCCATGTTTTCTATTTGCATTCATAATGGGCTACGGCGCTATTTTGGAAAAATGCAGACGGCAGCCTGGGAAATGTGCGAAGCGTTTGGGGACACGGAATTTGTAGGCGCGCTTTTCACTCGCACCATCTGTGATCATTCTCTGAAATCGCTTTTGATTTACTGATGGTGTTCATATTCTGAAGCCCCCCCCCCCCCCCCCCCCCCCCCCCCCAGCTCCTCTCCGGGGGCCGGGCCGGCGTTTTGATTAGTCAACTGCTTTTGTGAGGAGAAAGCAATCTGATGAAGTGACACAGTGGATCAAGCGTGGACATGTAAGCGCCTATTGAGACAGAAATGGGAGGATCAAAAGTAAACACTTCACCGGATTTACTGGTCTCCCCCGCACGTCTTGGCGTTTGACACGCACCACCTACAACGGAGAAAAACTTTCATCATCGAGGATGAAGCCGGGTGATGTACTGTAGTGTCTCAGCACTAGTTGTCACTGAATGGTGAATTTATTCCGGCAACTAAAATGAGGGGTTACCATACCTTTGGGCTGCTACGTGATTTCCAGTACAGTGTCCATGGAAGTCACATGATGAACAAGACTGATGATGGATATTTCTGTTTCTTCTTCTGTTTCTATAAAAGCGGCGTTGTAATTCCTGCCCTGGCCTGTGCAAGCCTCGCAGATTATGAGGCATTCTTGGCAAATGAACTAAGGCTCAATGACGGGTTTACTCCAAATATTTCCCCTGCAGCTAAAATCATTAGGCCAGCCGGACGCTTTTTAATGCCTTTGCGTCTCTGTTAGCCTCACACTCGTAGAGAGACGTAGCGAGATCATGCCTTGCTCGTCAAAAATGTCCTTCCACTGATCTTTACATTACATACATAATGTATAAGGCTGATTGGTTTTTTTTTTTCATTCTGCCATAGTTATTTCAAATTAAATTCTGGATGCACGGTGCCTTTTTTCTCATCTTGGCAGGGACTGAGATGGAGTGGTACAGTGTCTGTTGGAAAGTGCACCCTATATTCTACAGTCTAATATAGTTCTCAGTCTGGCAATTTCTAATTTTGGGCGCGAGGCAGAAAACCCACTGCGGGCCGGCTTTGTCACGGCGTCGTGCACCTTTTCTGTTCTGCTCATCTTCATCACAGCTCTGAAAAAGCTCTGCTCTCAGAGCTCAGCACATCGCCTTCCTTCTAACAAGGGACGGAGCCCTTTTAACTGAGTATATCTCGCTTTGATCCGGTGGTAAAGTTGAATCAGTAGCACCCTCTTGTCCAAAAGCAGCAGGAGGGTCGGCCTGCTACATATTAGTCAATTGCTTTTTTTCTGATTTCCAGTACAGGTCATTTTACCCCAGCCCAGGTTTGCGCTGTGCGGTTCAGTACTCAATGAGACTCTGACATCTCTGTCCACACGCCTTTCTCCGGCATGAGAAACTTGATACTTCCTCATGCTTTGCTACCATAGCAACCTATGAATATTTGATGGTGCAGGTTCCGATAAATGGAAAACACGGAAAGTTCCAGAAAGCATTTTACGGCGTTGTGTTTGTTACGAGTTTATTATTATTGAAAAGGGAGCAAGCAAACTGGGGCCATTAGTAAATGATTCTAGCTCTGGGCAGAAGCACATCGGTGGAGCTATAATAATGTGGGATCAGATGGGATGATAACCACTGCCTAATTACAAATAAATAATGCAGGCGAAATTAGAGAAACATCCTTTTATTAGTGCTGAATTTCAATCGGAGGTTCGGAGGAGGGCTGAAGTTCATTGACTGCGCCAGGAAACAAACTGGATTGCTTTTATGTCTGCGTGATGAACTTGTATGAAAGAGCAGTTGTAAACACATTTTGCTGTAAACACAAACAGTCACTTGACAGGGATTCCTTTTCTCCTCTAGAGTCTGCGGCGTATAGCTTTTATTTTCTTTAACACGGGATATCTTCGACATTGTTGTCCACCTGTCTGTGTTTGATTTCACAGAAGCCACACTCCTTCAAAAAGCCGTCTCTTATGCTCGTTTGGAGAAAGAGAGAGAGAGAAAAACATCAATACGATCTACTGGCGAAGTGAGCGCGATATTGGGATGAGACAGGCATTTGTCACATATTCAGACTTTATGGACAAATTTTATAGATGCAGTCAAACTTTGTGAACCCTACAAGATGTGGTCATTATTTCATATACTATAGAGAAATTACCTTAAAAACTTCAAACTAACCTCAAATCTTAATGAGGATATCTCACAATAAGAGCATGCACAAATAAATGTTTATTTTACAATAACTCAGACATCCCTGTGTAAGTAAACATCTCCTATACCATTGATCAGTCTCTTCATCTTCCTGGAGGGATTTTCTCCCACTCCTCCTGACAGTACTCAACCAACTCAGTGAGGTTCGAGGTCTCATATGAACAGACGCTTCAGGTCATGACACAACATCAGATTTAGGTCAGGGCTTTGACTTGGCCAATCCAAAACACTAAACTTCTTCTTTCTCCCCCACGTTCTTAGATTTAGGATAGATTTAGGATCATGGTCTTGTTGAACAGACAGTTTCAGCTCAGCTTCAGCTCTCAGACTGATGGCCTGACGTCCTGTTTATGAATTCTCCCTCAGACTTCACGGTTTCATTAATGATGTTGAGTCATCCAGAGGAAGAAAAACAGCCCCAGACCATGACACTCCCACCATGCTTGACCGTAGGGATAGAATGTATAGGTAACATCTATACAAACTGACCAGGTTTCTCACCTGTAGTTATAGTAGCACCACACAAACTTCTCCCCTAAGATCTGATCTTTGATTGGTTAACGTCATACCCAGTTATTGACCACCTGATTCTACTTATCTATTTAATTTAGAAAGGAGGTTCAATTATTTTTGTTTCCCTTAAACTATTTTCATTTTACTACATAGACACAATAAACACACAAAATTGGTAAATATAGATCCCTTATTTCAGTTAAGAAAGGCTCATTTTGATTAAATAAGGAGTGCTTAATAAAAAGTCTAAATTTCTATAACTGCACAAGGGGCTCACAAACTTTCAATCATGATTGTTTATTGCTTTTGGATTGATATCGGCATATTTCTTTGTTGGAATCCTTTTGAGCTGATAGTGGTATTTTATTTCAGAGCATTGCATCATCAACTTCAATTTTTGCTCCAGCAGTTCATCTGGAAACCACATTCCTACAGATTCTGAAAAAGAGGTCCACTGAATTGTACACAATTTCAACATTAACCATGAACTTTATAGGGCTACAGAAAAAGCTAGACAGTTTCACAAACAGTTTAAATGTCAACGGAACAGTCTTGGTGTGGAACTGCTTTTCTCCCCTATTGTTTTTCAGAAGGTTACTGGCTGGCTGCTTTAATTATCTGCGACAAAAGTCTTATTTCACTCCCATAAACCTTCAGGGATCCTTCAACATCAAAATCAGAGGAGGCCAGAGGGACGAAGGTTGGAGGGAAAACTCTAAATTGGGATACTTGTTATGTCCTTCCTGGCTTCACAAATCTACCAAACTGTGTTAATTTGTGAAAGAAAGGCGATAAAATGTTGAGCGTTAGCAATTTATGTAACACGACTGAGATGAGAAATAATCTCAATAATAGAGAAACTGCCTCCTGTGCCTTTCTCAATCCCAAACCATAAAAGTGTTTGGAAATCGGAATGCCGATATGACCTACTACAGTTTACAAGCAATAATAAATTGAATCGTTCCCAACTGTTGTCAAATCATAGTTTTTCCAGCTCCCTCCCCCCATAAAAATGTTTGACAACTTTTATAGTTGGGTTGCTGCTAATATTGACACTGTGACCATGGGACAACAAAGTGACTGAAATGGACATGACAAAACTGGACAAAAAGGTCTAGAAAAACAAAATGAAATAAATAAAATGTGACGCAGTTAGAGCGATTATATTGGACTGATATATTGCCCAGTCATGTCGTCCACTGCTGATATAATGGAGGTTCCTGCCTGACCACAGCTAGTGAAGATGCTTTTATTATATTGTTTACCTCAGATCTGACCGGAGAAGTAATTCCAGTGTGGTGTGAGAGGAGTTTCCTCAACAACTGCAGGGGTGTCAGTCTGTAAAACCTGCAGTGAAACCTGCCTCACCCTGACTTAAGGAGCTGCTGACCCACCTCAAAGAATTTTATTATCTTTTATTATAGAGTTTTAGCGTCGCATGATGGTCTAAATGCTGTTTTCAGAGGCTTCTCCACCCTGACAAGAATCCAGTTCTAGGGGAAACACTGGATACTTGAAACCTGAACGTTAGAACCTAGTTGCAGTTCTTTTCTGGAAGCTGGGTGCTCCCACTCGTCGCCACGCCGGCTGTAAAGCCAGAACAGGTGGCATCATTTGTTTATTGCAGCCTGGCATTATGTAAATAGCCTGATTGATTACAGCTCCTCAGCTGACAATATGATTAAAGGCAAAGTGCTATACCTCATGTTAGGAGTCTCCGTGTCAACTTAATAGAGTGTTGCTAAATAAACAGTCACCTGGCCAATCAGACAGTGCTGTGGTAGAGGAGAGTCGGAGGTCCGTGTTAGACTCTCTCGGCTCGGATTTACTTCCAACAGAACAACCGGTGTGACTGCATTGATGTTTCTAAGATGCGATTAAATGAGATGAAACTTTAATGACCCTCCTGGGGAAGTTGGGTTGTTGCAGCAGCAAACCGTAATGGGATACAGCAAAGAAAATAGACTCTAAATAAGAATAAAGCAACTGGTAGTTAAACATAATGCGATCCACAGTTACAACGCTGTAGCGTAATTGTAAAAACAAGCCTCGCACGCGCTAACGTTCAAACAACACGACGTATCGTCAAATTTCCGCATCACATTACGTCCCCGGCGTTCAATAAAATGGCCATATATTGTTATGAACTGCATTCATTAAAGTGGCTCGTGTGTCAGTGGTGAAAGGGCTCTCGTTCTCAGTCTCGACCCTGTGCTGAGTGCTTGTAACTAAGCAGTGAGATGGAAAACAAGAGGGCGGTCAAATGTGGACTTTGCTCCCACAACCCCGCCCGTCCCCCTCGCTGCCATCAAGCGCTGCCACCAGGAACCCATCTCAATGGAATAAAAATTCACCCATGACTGGAAAGACAAATGTTTAGCCTAGGAGAGAGATGGAAAGAGAAGGGTGGGGGCCCCGCTGTAAAAAAAAAAAAAAAAGCCAAGAGATAATTTAATAAGACAGTTCTTTTGAACGGGCTCACACCGTCGCTCTTCTCCCCCCTGCCCCGCGCAGACAGATGGCCATTTGGAGTGGTCACAGGCAGCGGCTCCTCAGCACACACAGGGGACGCCTCATGGAATAATACGCCTTTAAGCTTTTGTCAGGTGCCCAATTGCCATGAGGGCTGCGGTGGCTGGTGGAAAGGGGCGGGGGGGGGGGGGGGGGGGGTTGACAAATGACGCTGCCAAACGGCCCAGACTCCCCCAACACTACAGTCCTCTCCCGGTGAGGATGATGAGGAGCACTGACCTGAGAGAGATGGGGCGGGCGGTCGTGGGGGGGGCACGGTGAGTAATGTGAGTCACCGGGATGAAATAGAATTACTCTGGCTGCACCTGTAGCTGTGGTCGCATGTCGCATCTGTGGGCATACATTAACTCCTGGCTTTCCTGCAGTCATCAGCAGAGCGGCGACGGGGCCTGCGGGGAGACGGGATAGGGCGGTAAAGCTTTCCTAAAGCCCAGCTTAGGATGGCATCAGCCCACCCAGCCACTATGATCCTCCCTGGAGCCCCCCCCCGCCCACACACACACACACACACACACACACACACACACACCACTCCCTGTCAGGCTCCGTTCACTACTGCTGACTCAGGCTCAGCTCTGACTAAGGCAGAGTCATCCACGGGCTGTCGATGCACACACACCGTATTGTCATGTGACGGCTCTTGTTGACACTTCACATCTCAACGCTTGATATTGAATATTCACACTGCGAGCAACTGCGATGGTGTTTGTGTTACTGGAGGGTTTGTTTTTAACATGTATACACAATAGTTTTCACCTTCTACGTATGTGTTCAGTTCGCGTTTACACTTACAGTATTACACCATTATCAGTTGAGAAAGTTACATAGGAGCAACGTTAGAAACCATAGCAGCTATATGGAAACTTTTAGGTTAAGGCAGCAGGGAAATGATTGACACTTGTTATATCAAATAGAAACGTAGTTAGTAGTGCCTAACCCAGCACCTCTTGTTCACCACCAGGACCTCACATGGTTTTGCTGTTGTCTGCATGTGGGCGACTCTGGGGTGTTGCCCAGAGTTGCCTGCACCCCTCTCGCTATCACCCCACCATCTACTCACCGGAGCGCCGCTATAGGCTTAAATCAGGGGTCTTGGTAGACGGGTGTCAGGCGCTGACCATTTGGCTGAGCGATGGGTGCAGGGAGGAGCATCGGGTAAGCAGAGGCTGATTTATCTGCTTGTTTTCCAGCCCTGCCGCCCAGGCGCTGTCAGTCAGCCCTCCTTAAGATCTCCCGGCCGCGGCAGTTAAGAGATCGAGGGGGAGAGAGAGAGATAGGCGGGTGACACACACCTATTTCTGGAGGCTTACTCTGTCTCCTGGGCCAGTGCTTGTGATTTAGAGACGAAGTGCTGACTCAGTCAGGCAAGGTTGGCCGGGGTGGGCGGATGGAGACGAAGATACTCAAACCGTGTGATACGCACATAATGATGAGGCGGCCCCGGCCTCGCAACACCTCGAGTCCCAGGCACGCTCGTCCCTGGTCGGGGGATCTTAGGAGAAGGTGTCTGTCCTCATTAACTTCTGCTTGGTACCTGTCTGCAGGGAGCTGTCATCTATTGTTGTGTGACCAGATAATTAACTGTTATGAATGTGAATAATCCCTGATTTCTGCACATTGTGCCACGCAGGATTATCACAACACAGCGCGGCGTCACACACTATTTACAAAGGCTTTGTCAAACCCCCCCCCCCCCCCCCCCCCCCCCAGCTCAAGGGAGCGAACATGAAAGGATCATTTGTTTTACTTTGGCTGGGATCATCAGTCTGATTCTATCGCAGCGCTAGCTTTAATGTGGAAATGAGAGGCAAGAGTACAGCGGCCTACTCTCTGATTGCCCATTCAGCCTTTGTCTCCGGCCCCGTGTGGATCTGGAGTTAGCACATTTAACAGGCTGGGAGTGTCTGTTTATGGGGCATTTATCATGGCTACAGAACAATCCGGGCTGTCAGTGCGTCAGTTTGGGTGAGCCGTGGAAATAAATCATAACTCCTCCGGCTTGCCACAGATAGCACACCAACACGATTGCCCCGTTCATTTAGACGGGTGTGGTGGGAGGAGAAGAAAAGGGAAAACCGAGTTAGCGCAGCTGGATGCTTTGAAGGAGAAGTTAAACGGGATGAATTTTTTTTTTTTTTTTTTTTTTTCAAAAAAACTTTTTTATGGAGATTAAAACTCTTGGTGCAATGTTCTGGTACCAGTGATACAGTAGATATGCAATGAGAGCTTCAGGTCTCGTTGTTTATGACAGTGCTCAGGAATCATTCTTATAAAGGTAGAATATTTATACACATTGTTTCTGTGGAATTTATTTATCCATCCACAATTCATTCGTAGGAAATAATGCAGCCTTTTAGTATATAATACCACATTTTGTGTCATCCTTTTTTAATCATTCCATCTCTTGATTTTTTAAAGTCTATTTTTACTTTATCTATTTTCTGCGGCTTAATCATTCATTTATTTCCCTTGTTCTTTCTCCCAAGCTGATCCCCTTTCCCCACCGTTTCCCTAAACCTATTTGTCCCTTAAACCTGTTTTCCCCCCCCTCTCTTCTTTCTATCAAATAAAACCACCTTCCTTCATTGATTTCTTTAGAGGAAACAAGAGTATCCCCAACGGCTGCCTTTTCATCCCTGAAAGACAGATTACCTGACATTTCTAAATGCAACCAAGTCCAGCCTGGTTTCGGCGCGAGAATGTCTCGAATGCTTGGCCACGGCGTCTCAAGTGCTACTAAAGGAGGGAATAATGTGACACAGCCGTTTCAACCGCTGGAATAGAGAAATGATTTTTGCCTTGTTATTACTCCTAGCCCTGCACCATCAATCCTGCAGATTAGTAGTGCAATTG
This sequence comes from Hoplostethus mediterraneus, assembly GCA_034670385.1. Classification (NCBI taxonomy): domain Eukaryota; kingdom Metazoa; phylum Chordata; class Actinopteri; order Trachichthyiformes; family Trachichthyidae; genus Hoplostethus; species Hoplostethus mediterraneus. Next base: position 2,296,097 of record JAXDDW010000028.1, on the reverse strand, counting down.
TTGTTGAAGGTCCGTGTAACAATGGAAGCCCATTACAGTTGCTGAGACATTCAGGGTCCTCCGTGGAAAGCAGTGCTGGTGCTCTGAAGCAGGTGAATCCATTGTATTCTCGAATAAATCCATTTAGTCCGGTTCCCTCTTTTAACATTGTCATGATGATTTGCTTGCTGTTAGTGCACTCGCCGAAAAAAACATTGTTCGTTTGAAATGACTTGCCGGCAACTGCATTGGGTATATTCAGAGTCAAAAGACAAATGTGTCTTGCTGTGTTTTGTTTTTTGTGTTAAATACAAGAAAGGGGAGGGATGGTGTCACTGGTGGTATTTTTCACTTAGATCTGTGATCAGCATTAGTCTTTATATTAAGCCACTAAGCTGAATTTGTTTTGGCAGAAAATGTATGTATCAGACAAGATTCCTTGATTATTTAACCTGCTTTACCAACCGTGGAAAAGGTGCTGTGCCAGACAGACGGTACCGTTGAAGCTTGTCTCTTGGCAGTTGGGCGAGAACATTCACTGTCTCAGCGTTGCTTTGTAGAAAATGCATATTGTTGTGCAATTCGACGACAATTGGTAAAGTTTTTATGGCTTATATTGTAACCAGAGTTTTCACATTCTTTGGTATTTCTCTTGTCTCTTTCAGGACAGTGTAGAAACCTGTTTGGGGCGTTGTTGTTACATAATGTCTTCAACTACTTTGTACTGTCTGCGAAAAAACAATGGAACACTGATCACACACTGCGTTATTTCACTTTTCCTATCCACCAGCCACAATGAGTGCTGAATAATGTCGGAGCTGACACATTGTATTGAAAAGTGACCTGAAAATAAGAATTTAGAATTTTTATGAAAAATAAGATCTCCAATAATAGCTGATTACTACAATTTTACAACTAATCTTAGTGCTAACGTACACTTGATAGACAATAGGGTAACATCCCGACAAATAAGCCGACTTAAAAGAAGTTCAACAAACAATATACAAAACCTAATTCAAGCAATATAATGTTGTACAGTGACACAATTTACCTTATCGGAAAACCAGGGAACTTGTTAGTAAGTGAAACACTCCCTCAAACAATTGAATTGTAGAGAAATGGAGTGAGCAATCTTCCAATGCAACTGCACTGAAAAATAGCCACAGCAGCAGCAGAAAATTATGGTTGCAGCCAACAGCCAAAGTGTCTTCGATGTGCTCATCTCCAATCAGTTCTTGTTTCATGTCATGCAGTGGCAAGCCTTGCAGCTCTACTCTGAGTAGGAGCACACTTGACCTCTGGCCTGGTCCTCCGTGATACGGATCACCATCTAGGACCCGGGACGACTCCTCGCCGCTCAGCACGGCAGCCAACCCGCACGCATTTCCTTCGGCTTCGGAGTCATAATGTCCGGGCATCTTAGGAGCCCGTCGGTCGCTTTGACGACGGCGGGACATGACACGGCCTCTCAGAAGGAGAAGTCACTCCGCTGCACTCGGCTGTCTCTATTGATCCACCTCAATGATGCTCTGGTGCCACGGACTTATAATCAAATCTTCTCTCACATGAGTGGAGCAGGCCTTGCGTCGTATGTAGACTGTAGTTAGATAGCGAATCTGTTTTTGTCCCCTACAGTAAAAAATGGAAAGGGCCCAGGGACTATAGGTCTCCGTCCATTTGCTTGCTTGTTTGTTTATTCATCTGTCCATTGCATGCAATATCTCAAACACCGCTGGTTGTGTTGCAACTAAACTTGGGGGAATGATGCATCTCACCACAGCATTATATCGTTTTCCAAATTGCATTGATTGGCCCGAGGAGGGCGCTGCCATTACAGGTCAAAACAAGGTGAGATATTTGTTACTGATTGGCCCAGACAGGGACTACATCATTTGCAGGAGACGATGTGTTTACTGTCACCTCGCTGTTTGTTTATAATTAATCAATTATGCTGGCGTGGAATTGTTGTATTATTCCCCCGAGTAGATTTGCTGTGCACGTCATCGCTGAGCACTTGTGAAGACTTATCATTGCCCGTCTATACTCCTTTCTGACATGCCATTTGTCTTTTCCTGGTCAGCTGCTAAGGACATCCAGCAGGCGATCCATCACGTTTGGCTGCGGTGTGTCTGTCATTGGCCAGCTAGGGGTCCTCGGGAACAGGAGCCTGTGAGGCCCGTGGGTAACTGGCACTTCTTAGTAGTCAATAAAGTGGGCCCGCTGACACTAGTGACAGGTTTCTGGCCCTGACGCATACCTGGTTTCGCTAGAGCAGGACAACCGCCGAGCGCCACCGAGCAATGCCCTCTTACTCTGTCATTCCCCTCTGCCCGGGAACACAGAGTACCTTGCAGAGCGAGAGGGGTGTATATATAGGGTTTGTTGCGATTAGAATATGTGACTAGGTGACAGCATATTACGGGGGAGAGAGGGCCCTGATACACCCGAGGGCCGTGGAGCATCATCTCCGTACCCTGGAAAGCATGGGAGATGTATTTTGGGACTCTTGAGACACATTGTCACATTGTCACACGTTATCTTTCTTGGTCTCGCTCTCTTATACACAAAACACACACACACAGTAACGTGACAGCGAGTCTCCGCGAAATCCGGTATTATTGCCAGTCCCTGGTCAAGCGAGTAATGAGTGGGCTCAGATAATGTATGCTCACAAGGGCCATGTGGTAAAAGCCATCAGATCTCCTCTCACGTGAGTGGAGCAGGCCTCGCGTCATACGTAGGACTGTCTGTGATAACTTACCATGTGATAAAATCAGTTTGAACGCATCGTACCGAGCGGCAGGAAGACAGCAGCTCCATTAATCAGTCTAAATGATCGCCTCGGTTGCTGTCTTTGCGCGTAACACAGCCTGCTATCATTAGCTATTGGCCTAATTGTCACTCATTAGCAGCTTTCATAGCTGTCAGCAAGGGCATATGTCACCAGATGTTTTGCAGCGGAGTATTGACACTGTGCAAATGTCCTAACAGTAAAACAGACAGCCAGATTGACACAGCCAAATAATCAAACCGCGTCATGTTTATTGAACGGAGTTGCAATAAACCGTTTAACTCATTTTTCAATCTAATTGGAAATTCCTAGCTGGAAGAATCACCCTAACCCTTTTGATAATCCACCCCGACCAGGGATTATTAGCCTGTGTAAAGCCTCGGTCAGCTTCTGGATCAGCCGGTTTTAATGAGCATGTGCTAACATATTGTGTTCTTCCACACTCACAGCTGACAGTAGGTCCTGGCCAGAAAGTCGGCTTAAAGAAATATAGTTTTCTGAGATGGCGGAGAGCAGTCAGAACTGGAGTTTGGCAGAGACAGACTTGTGCTGCTCATATGCCCCGTTCAGCCACGTAAAGTGACACTCAAATTACTTTATAGTCAGCTTGGGCAGGTAATCCTATTAGAGATCTACCTCTTGCTACAGCCAAAGCTGCACAGGGATATCTAATCCCCTTCCAGCCCATTATGGAGTCGAAGCTGAAATGCCTTGTGCTGATTTTCTCCCACCATCAACACCCTGGACCACAAAGGCAGAGGAGGGAGAAGGAGGCTAACACTTTTTCTTCGTCTCATTGTCTCACAGGCTCAAGGACAAGTGGTTTTAGATTAACTGCATTTCTGAAGATATGGACCCTTTTGCATCTAGCTACATAATATGGAACACTGTCACACATCAGTGCAAATCGTATGGATTTGGAGAGTAGGGCATGGCCAGAATAATGTTCCACAAGCAGATACATTGACGATTGTAGTAGTCTCAGTATGGGGCACCACACAAAACTTAATTGCTCTGTCCGTGACCTGGAGGCCTGTCTGGTCAACTTCTTCAACTGGTGCTGAACACACACATACACAGCCCAACACTGTCAGCAGTGCTGCCAGTCCCTCAGAGCATTTTTGGCTGCTTTCCCAATCGGAAACCGGCTGAGACCCAGTGAGGTCTGAGCTCTGCCACTACTCACAATACAGTGCAGAGTCGGCGAGCTGAGAAGCACCCCTTGCCAATGGCTTCCATCCTAAAACGTATGTGGTGCCATATCTCCTCCAATGTATTGGCAGCTCAACTTCGTTTAATCTTCAAATGCATTGGCCCCTGCCTCTCTTACTAGGGACTTCAGGCCTCAATGCACAACCATTTGCTTAAATAAAAATTGTTTCTGTTAAATTATTGACATCAGTATGTTGGCAAAAACAAGAATAGATGCAGACAATTACACCTGATAGACCAGATAATGCATACAAGCAAACATATGCACAACACACATACATGAGAACGCATTTACAGGCATGTCATGCAGACTCAAAGGCTAAAGAATAAAAATGGGTTTTCAGATTTTTTTTTTTTTTAAAGTGTCAGTGATGGGAGCAGATCTGATATGGGATGCTGTCCCCGCAATCTAGAGAGCGCTTGACCTCGCTTCAGCCTAGACCGCGGTACAGCTAAGAGGTCTCTATCAGAAGATCTAAGGGTCCTAGGTCAACTACGGGCTGAAATGTAAGTAGGAGCCAGCCCATCCAAATCCTTAAAAACAAGCAACAGAATCTTAGTCCATGCTGAAGCGCACTGGGAGCTGTATCACCTTCATTGCTGCTCATGTATTTGCTGTATTGTTCTGAGCTACCATCTCTTGTATGGAGCAAAGGAGAAAGAAAGTCTGCTTTTGTGTTAGCCTTGTGTTCACCAAAGTGAACACAACTCTACTGTTGTCTAATGTGTTCTTGTCGTCCTCCCTTTTCGTTAGCACACAGAGGCCTAAATTCTCTAATGGACAGACACTTTGTCCAGTTGGAACATCAACAGTGATGCAGAAGTGAACACAACTCTACTGTTGTCTAATGTGTTCTTGTCGTCCTCCCTTTTCGTTAGCACATAGAGGCCTAAATTCTCTAATGGACAGACACTCTGTCCAGTTGGAACATCAACAGTGATGCAGAACTTGTAATCCATTGCTCAAAATGGTTGCTTGATCTCTTGTGTTATCGGCTCTAAGTGCCAGAACTGTTTTCTTTGATCACTCCGTGAAAAGGGAATGGTTGGTTTTGATTTTGCAGATGATGGGACATGAATATTTTCTATCATGACGAGCCCTTTCCCTATAAAGGGATTGACTCAATTAGAAAATGTAGTTAGTTACTAACTTTTAAACAACAATTTTCTGCCATTTACCAAAGTGCAAATGTAGCTTTCTTTAAAAGCTACCTAGCTAGCTAATATTATTAAGAAGCAAAACAAACAACATTTCTTCCATAGTCGTTTGACTGTAAGCTAACCTCCACTCTGTCTAAAAGGAGCAGCTGAGTACAGAAGGTAAGACATAAGCACGTGTGTGTGTGTTGCCAGCTAGCCAGCTGAAGCTCCATCCATTTATCCATGGCTCTCCCCTCCAGGGGCCAGCGCTGTCCTAAATAAAAGCGTTCACGCTCACAAAGGTTAAGCGGTGAGTCAGAACCAGTGATGACAGGTTGACCAATGAGTCGCAGCCAGGCTGCCACACGGCTCTAAGCAGCAGATGAGACAACTTTACACACACACTGACATTCTCGCAGCTCACTTGGCGTTATTGGATTTTCGTGTGCTACTTTTGTAAACTGTAAGCCTTTCATTCATCACAGGCATTGATATATTAATGATGGATTTACTCCCTTGTCATCTCGCTGACTGTTTTATTTACATTGAGGACTTTGGAGGACTGCTGGTGGACTGCCTCATATATCAGGTCATCAGTGCGACTCTTAGGGGTATCTATTAACCATAAGGAAGTTCCTTGTACTAGCTGAGGGTGGCACTGGTTTTATATATGTATTTTGTATTGTGTTGAGTGTGGTGGGGCGGGCCCGGGGTATGCAGATGTGTTTGTGTCACTATGCAATTAACATCTAAAGAACCATGCACCTGCTGCTTTATTAGAATAGCAGTTGTCTCGTAAATGCTCTTTACACTGCAGTAACATTGAAACTCATAATGGAACAGAACAAACCGTGCTCTAATAGGTCCACCAGGCCTAGTTGCATTTTTATTTGATATTTGAATTGATTGTATTGTAGATTTTGTTTCATTCAATGAAAATGAAAAAAAAGCTAGCATGCCACATGCTTCATGTTGACGTGGTGATGTTGGTTTTTTGTTGCTAGAAACATCTTGAAAAATAATATTATAGCTATAATAGTATTTCACAAAGGAAACACAAAATCAACAGCAGAAGCATTAAAAACAAGGTAGTACATCTCAGAGTCATTAGAAGGCAAACTACTATTTTCTAGGTGGGCCTACACGGATTAGTGCTCATTTCACCTTGTACTTTATACCTGAGATAAAAAAAAGCAAATGCATGCTTGAATGAAAAAATCCTGTATAGAGAATATAGACATATAGAATATAGACTTTCATAGGAAGGGTGGGGATTTTTGCAAGCCCATCCTTTAAAAAGTTTTCACTGGAGTTTTTGTCTGAGAAACTCGCATCATTTTCTTGTTCACATTTGTTGTCAATGCGGGTACAAGTCAACAGGAAATGAAAACATTTCTCTCAAAATCACACACATGGACTTTTCCAATAGGTCTATGCTGCTTTTGGAAGCCAGGAAAATGGCTTGCCTTGAAATTTCATTCATATTTGCAGGCAGCACATGTAAGGGGATGATTTCATTGAGTAAGTAACTACATCAAGCCCTGAAATGAAAGTCTGTTGTAGATGATCTGTTGCAGTCGTGTAAATTCCTTTCTATTTCCAGCGTGCTAAGCCCAGTGCATACACAACAGTATGTACTTATATATAGAGAGAGATTTACTATTCATTATAGATGCATTAGTTTCGGGTTGAGGAGATCTAGAAAAACGAGATGAAATGCAGCAAAGGCAGAAGAGATGTTGATTTTCTCATAATTGGTGGATGCATGCATCCTGGGTGAGAAATATCTCGCACTGCTTTCACAACAGTATATTTCCCTCTGATATATTTCCTAACACGACACTCTTTTATCCCCTAAGAAGCGCTTCCAAACGAGCACCTGAAGCCATGAATATGTATGTATACACTCTTTTTTTCTGCCACTAACAGTAATTCCCCAGAAACAGGAGATATGAAATTGTAATTCCGCAAGAGACAAATGGCATGTGGCGCTCCTCTGAATTATAAATGACAGCAGAAGGGCCTTAGTTCTGCCTTCTTGCCCGAGCGTGATTGAGACAGCCTGGCGTGAGCAGGACATGGTTGCATAAAAGGTGGGGACACACACACACACGCAGCGGCAGCCCAGTGGGAATACGAGGCAGAATCAAATAAGACGCAGAGGCAGGTTTCGGAGCGGACACACAAAAAATGATTTTAATTATTTATTTATTTTATTTATTTTATTAAGGTAAAGGGAAACCAGTCTTTCAAGGCTAGCCTTTCACTACGCGCACTGGAGTTGTCCCTTGAACCACCTGAAAGACTGTGGCTCAAAGTATAGTGTCCGTGCAAGCCCACCAGGGGTGTGTGTTTCCTGAAGGAGAGCGGGAGAAGGAACAGGAAAGTTGAAGGGCATCAACGTTAGGCAGCTCGTTTCCCAACTCGCTGTGAATCCTAAACGGCAGCGCTCACTTTTTTTCCTCCTACCCTCCTGACTGTATGGGATCGGGCCGCGTCGACTCGCCGCCAAGCTCCCAAATGGCCAAGAGACCTGGCTACCTGCGGGACCGGTGTTTACAGTGAGGCTGGTAATTAGGGAATTGGGACCAGGTGCACGGACGGGATAATACTACTCTAGCACTCATTTGGCCTCGGAGAAGCCTGCGGCGCTCGCCTTGCCCTGAGTTTACCAGGGCTGCTCGGGGCGCTGTCCGTGGTGCTGACTGTGCTTTCCCTCTTGTCTCATTCTCACTGGGGCGCCACAACACACACACACACACACACACACACTCTCAGTCTGTCAGCACCACAGATTTCAGCATGTTAGAATCAGTGACTCTCCACTATGGTTAGATAGATATCCCAGTTTGCCAAATACCAGGCCAATATTGGCCTTTTATTAAAATGTGGATAGCGGCCAGTCATGTTATCCACCTGATAGATACGATGCGTTTGTTTGATTACTTATTTATTGTAGAATTGATCAATACATTTTGACCTGATTCCACACAAGTATGCATAAATATGTTATTACTGTTAGTAGTAGTGAAAGTTTTCATAGCAGTGCTACTAGTAGTAGTATTATCCTGGATTTAGAGTCCTATAGTTTAAATGCTGTTCTTTGTAAAGGCTTTTCTACTCTGCCGAGAATAACAAATCTTGGGGGAACATTGAATACCTGTTATTTTGGGGATTTTCTGGGCATGAAAATTTTAAAGACATTATATACACATACTACTGGCTATCGGCAGCTTCCATCCAAAATATTATGTCGCCCAAACCGTAGAATACTATGCAGACTTTTGCAGACTTGGCTTGTTTCACATAAAAAGTTAATGGTAAACAAGCCAGAAGAAGGTAAAACAAGCAGCGTCCCTAGTGTTTGCTGGACCATTCTGTCAACACCTCAAATGTTAAGCTGCCATTATGTGAAAACCCCAAGGCAATGTATGGTGCTCTGCCTAGGGCCCAGCGAGAGAACGTCTTCCCTCATCTGGTTCTTCAGGAGTTTCACACTTGGGCAGGCAGCAGTGGCAGTTTGGTATCTGCATTAGCCTTCGAAACCCCATATGGACTGACCCCTATTTTGCTCCCTGGCTGTGTATGCTGTGTCTCTTGGGCGCTGCAGAAAAAGAGAGTCACTCTCTGACTGTGTGACCATGTTACTGCATCTTTTCCAGTTGGCTTATCTGTGGCCAGCAGCCTGCAGGATGTCCTGGCCCACTGTGTGTTTCACTGGCCTGTGGTAACGTGTCTCTGACAGCATGCTGTGCGTTCTGTACATGCTGCCAACTAGGTCCACCAACACAATGACTGTGTGTGTGTGTGTGTGTGTGTGTGTGTGTGTGTGTGTGTGTGTGTGTGTGTGTGTGTGTGTGTGTGTGTGTGTGTGTGTGTGTGTGTGTGTGTGTGTGTGTGTGTGTGTGTGTTTGTCAGATTATGATTACAAATCAAAGGGATGAACTTGACGATTGACAAATCATTTGGATTATTTGTTATAATCTGTCACACACAATACTGTTATTATAAATTTATAAGTCTTATTATAATTCGTATTATTATGTTATCACATTCAAATGGCATAATAACAATAATCATAACAATAATACACTATTTGTATAGCTGCTTTTGAGAAAACTACATACAAGAGATTCCATTAAAAAACTATAAAAACAAAGTGAGAATAATTACTAGAAACTAGTTTAATTTGAAACTAAAGTGGAGTGTATAATAATTCCTGTGTTTAGTAACTTGTACTGTTAAAGCTATTAAAAAATATGCTGTCTGTATAACAATCAATAGAGCCAAAGCCCTTGAACACAGTGACTGGCAAGACGCCCAGACATTACTGGTGTTTATGTCTGTGTTTGGAGGGGTATTTATTTGAGTGAGCCAAAGGCTACTTTACTGTAGATGTGACCCCACTGCTTGCGCGCGAGGGCAGCCCCTGTTCGGGAGCTGCCCAATGAAAGACACTTTAAAGTCACGCTACCCTGTGTGGCTGTTTACCGGATGCCCTCTACCCATCTGCCACTCTGAGTTTGTCTCTGCACATGGAGATGAGAGGGACTCAGGTGGAATCAGCCCTGTGGTATTTCAATGGTATAAACTTTGGAAACATGCCGGTGTGCATGCATGGTGTGTGTGTGTGTGTGTGTGTGTGTGTTGCTTTTAGAGGTGAGCTTATACTATATGAACATTTGAACAGTGAAATCAAACTGTTACACCTGGTACAAGCTAACCTGACATTTTATATGGTGAGATCTAGCAAAAGCCATCAAACTTAAACAAAGTCCAACTGTAACAGCAGTGTTAGATGAATGCATGCATCTATATCAATGTATCTCTCTTTCTCTGCATCTTGAATTGCCTCCTCAGCTGTCCCACTCCCACGTTGGTTAAGTCATCTTTTGGGTGACTCAGTAGAGCAGCGACTGCATTATACTCCTGTTTAATGCAATGGTAAAATTTTAATGGCGCGTTATATTTAGATGGAACCATATTTGACCAATTTGCATACTTTAACAGCAACAGCTGTGGAGTCTCCTGTCCTCCTCAGGGCTTGCCTGCAGCATATGTCTCATCTGTTGATAAAAAAATGGAGTCATGAAATGATATTGCAACCTCAGTTACTCATACAAGCTGCTGTGGCATGCATTAAAATGCAGCAGTGGGAGGAAGCGTGTTATTACTTTTGTCATCTTCGGCAGCGGCGTCACTGTAGCTCCCAGTGAAGATCAGGAAACGCTGCGTCGCTGTAATTAGCGTAGAAAGACATATGAATGCATGTCCACACCGGTTGACTCGGTGCCGTCTGCGAGATCTTAATCTCTGAGATCAAAGTGTGGTTTAATTCCCCACTTGACACTCCAGTTATTGGCTCGCTAGAGCTACATAAGACTGGCAGGGTTAGCATGACATTGTGGACGGCTCGGTGCCACGGTGGAGGGTTTTGTTTCGCTTAAATGTGAATTAGAGGATCAGCGTTACTGTTTGCGTTATTATGGCAGCACCACCCACTTTTGATCAGTTCATGTTCCCTAAACAATGCACACAACAGCACACTGCAATGCAAAAAGAAGCACAATCTCCCCCCAAAACCTCCCTCGGTATATTTAGACTGATGCAGTAATTTGTTTAAGAATAAGAAAACACATAACTATGATGGACAGGCTGAGGGGTGGAAAGTGCTGCTTGCCATACCCAATTAACGCCCGTGCTTTAGTGAGTCTAAATTTGATCTTGGGATTATTTTAAAATTTTGATTTCAACGAAGGGCAAAGATCAACCAAAATATGCCAGAGATGTATTTGGAAGCCGTATCTAAAATGAGTCACATCAGGGGAGTACTGATGACCAATGTTCTTGTTCTTGTTCTTGTTCTTGTCATTCATTGACCAAATAATTATATCTTCCAGTCATCAGTTGTTGCTCCACTTTGTCCACAGAAATTTAGTTGATCTAAGCGGGTTTGTCAGTACTGAATCTTGGCTCTCAGCCCGAGTTACATGAATAAAAAATTGCATCGTGTGCCATTACATCTTCTCTTAAAATATGGAGTTTTTTTCCTCCATCTAGAATGCGGCCCATTGAACTTTCACATAGACTGAATTGTCAGAGTGGGTGTTACATACATACCGCTTAGATAACATTTCCGTCGGCTGTCACCTGGACTATCGCTGAGAACAAGACAGTGGTAATGTGGCTCCACAATCCTGGTACATACATGAATAACTTCAATTTCCCGAGCCGCAGATTCTGCACACTGCAATCCAGTTACTATTGAGTGGTGTGAATCGGGGGGGGGGGGGGGGGGCTGTGTATTTAGCATTGTGAACGTGTGTAATTGCTCCCAAAGGCTGTGTGCAGTTGTTCGTTAGCCATGTAAATGTCGGACTCCGTTCACTTGGGGCTTGGCTACACGCAGATGAGCTGTCATGAACACTTCTTGCTTCAGTAGCCACCCCGGCCTCCAGCCCCATACACACACACACAGACACTCCATGTATATGAGGTCCTCCATGGTTATGAAGTTTAAAAGGTCCTCTAGCGTAAGGAAGATTTCCGTAATTGGCTTGATGGCTTCAGTGAAGGGACTGCTGAGAACGCGTACTGTATCAGGAGGGTTAGCATGTCATGCATAAATATAGTTTAAATGCAACCTAATATGTGTAATGCTACATATTATCTTATTAAAGAAGCTTATTTAATCATTTACAGAAATGATGTCTCATCTGACTTACTGCAGCTTGATTTAACGTCTAGATCGCGCCTTCCGGTCATATTTTTAGCTTAAAGGTACGTTTAGATGTAACCTAGCTGATTTTCTTGCTGTGCATTTTAAACATCTGATGGAATTATTCCACCATTTCTAGAGAGTGCCTGGGAAAAACACATGAATAATGCAACAGCACTCAGTGGCTGTGGTGGGGCCTTAATGAGATTTTTGGGGAGATTGTGCTTACTCAGTCATCTTAGGTGGAGGAGCGGCAGAGAAGGAAAGAGTGAAAGTTGAGAGAGAGAGAGGGGGTTTCTTCAGGTGTGCGCTCTTAGTCGTAGTTCTTATCCAAGTTGTGGCCGGGGCTAAATTTAATTCTGGCACCACAAGGAGCCGGGGGCCGCCTGGCATTATCCTAGCCTCTCCGCTCGGCAGCTAGAGCCCATACCAGAGCTCCACAAAAGCGGGGGGGGGGGGGCACACTAGAGGATTATCGGGGGCTGATTTCCGCCAGACCTGCCCATCCCAACATTCGGAGCGGAAATCCCGACGAGGTGCTTGGTCGTGACTGATGGTCGGGAAAGATTATCTGGTAGATTGAGGGTTTCAACCACACTAATCGACTCGCAGGTCAGACTGACCCCACCACCACCACCTGCTGCTGGACCGATGAGTCCCCCTGCTCTTTCCTCCCCCCCACCCGGTCCATAGCATGGAGGGAAGGACCTTCTCCTCTGCAGATGCTGCAGTGATGTCATGTAATCAAACAGTAACGAGCTCTGCTGAATAACACCCAGCGCTGACAGAGTGCCTTGCGTCTGCCAGCCATATAGACGGTGTTGTGCCTATCTTCAGCAAGCAGGCAGTTTGCCAACAATGAGAGGCAACCCGTCTTTTTTCTAATTAGGCCCTTTGCCATTCATGCAGTAGCTTGAGCAAGGAGGAAAGGGACGCTTGCTATACTCCACTGCAACTGGTCAGGAAATGTATTATGTTGCCCCCTCGACCCCATTGGTGTGTGGCTCGTGCTGGGATATCAGACTCTGTACTACAGGGCTACAGGATACCAGTATCCCTCTCTTTCACTACTAGTGGAGAAGGATTAAATTGTTGGTCAGCACAACAGTCTCAGTCCACCGAAAAATGTTTCAACCTTCATCGAGTGTGTTTGAGGACAGTACTCTTTAATTCCCTGGAATAGCATGTTAGGACATCAGCTGAAGGGATTATCAAATCCAAGAATTCCAAGTCAATTCTTGTGTCCTTGTAGGGAACGTTCTTGGAGAGTTGTGGAGTTGTCGCATACTTCTCAAGACTGCGAAGTTTGAGATGGGCGACGCGGTTTGACGATCTTGGCCGCTTGTGCGATCAATTAAGACATATAGCTGTTCGTTTTCCCAGCTGTGTCGGCTCTATGCTTTATCTATGCTCTATGACTATAGCTCTGTTCAGACGTGGTGTGTCATTATCGCACTGAATCTCGGGGCTTCCTGTTCGTTCTTGTCAGCCAAGTGATGCATCCTCGATTGGCATGTAAACTCCCAGGATCTTTTCCAGCCTCCATGTTCTTTTATTATCTTAAAAGTTATTCAGCTCATGCAGAATTTGTCTGCCACTGTTTCGAGTGAGATCTGACTGAGTTCTACAGAGAAGAGGTGTCAGAAGCGGCGGTACTGCCGAGCCGCTGGATTCCGTCTAGAATAATTCCAAATCGCTGTCCGTTTAAGCCAGGGTTGCACGACGAGGCGTCTACCGCAATTATTCAGAGACACGTTCCTGTTTTGCTGTATTGATGTGTCTGTGTTGTCTTGTGCGCACATGTGGGTGTAATTAAAAAGCCCTGTTTCACCTCTAACTGTCTGCTAATGGCACTGGGATAGCGGGGCATCTCAAGCATCAACGCAATTGCTGGGTGGTATTACTAGAAATGCTCTGGTTTTTCATTGATGCAGCTGTTCAAAAGTGAAAAGAACAGACCGTGGCTATTTTTCACAGAAATGTCTACATTAGTTAGTATACTACTGTAAAGATTAGGATGAGGATGATTTAAGACTATCTTTTCTCTGTGTGTGTTTGGTTCCTGGATTCATCCCTGGATCTAAAGACTCCAAAAGATTCGAGTAATTTTGGAGAGAGCATTTTAGTACTAGAGCCACAAAACCACAAGGAGTCAGTAATCACAGTTAACTATCCATTTTATATGTTGTCCTTGACTGAATGAACAGTGCATTTTGAAATGTCCTCGTCGTGGTTTTGAGTTGAAAGAAAACAAAGCATAATACAATCATTTTGAAACATATCCACACGATATATTCTTCAAAAGAATATTTTGATAAATTAATTGAATAAACAGTTTAGTTACTTAACTATCAGGTGCTATAAGCCAAATCAATGACCTGGTTATTACAATAAAGGATTAAATAAATTCAACAAAATATTCAGTTAGAAAAGGATTACTCCACAAACAATGAAAATGTGAGTATGCCACTTGACAGTAAGGCAGATTGCTTAACAATATCTATCTGGATTATATAATTGTTGCTGAAATTATGACGAACAGAAAACAAAGACATAAATTATAAGGTGGAATTGAAACAACCATTTACATAGATTATGCACTAGATCAGCGCCCCCCCCAACCTTTTTTGCACCGTGGACCGGTTTCATATTGATATTTTCTTCGCGGACCGGGACGGGCCTGTCCGACAATAATTTGTTCGCTGACTGGCTGTCGGAGGGGTGCGCGTCACGACCAGAATATCTACTGTAATATTATAAGTCGTACTGGCCATTTGGTGGGGGGGGCTATGGGGTTATGCTAGATTATGCATGGACAGACTCATGGGAGGACAAAGGGATTTGTGTGGCTAAATACTTGACTCTTTATCCACTATAATTTCATATCAATAAATCGTAATTTTGCTACTTTCTATCGCTGGTTGATATATAGATTCAACCTACACCTACAGCTTTCTAAACAGGGAAAAATGGGTGGTTGGCATGAGCAGCAAAGACACAATACTGGCCTTTTGCCTATCAGTATGATATTTAATCTTTTACAGCCAAGAATCATTGCACCAGCAACATAGCTTTATCGGGGAAATAGCCAGCCTATAAATGTCTTTGTGTGAACGTCTGTGTGCATGTATGCGTGTGCTTGCCTTTCTGTTTGTATTTAAGGTAGAGGGGAGGGGAAAGTTGACACAGTCAGCCAGCTTCATTGCACTTTGAGGGCACACAAGGAGCTGCAGGGAGGCCAGCCAGGGGACAGCACTGAGGAAATGGCTGGATTTCTAACCGTGCAGAGAGCTTCTGAATCACCCTCCCCAGTCTCACACACTAACACTCTGTTTCCCATTCACTCTCATTCTCATGCAGTGGAGCCGCTTTGTGAATCAAGGGGGCTGAGGATGCTGTGGCTTTTGGCGCCCGGATCGGTTTCCGCGTTGGAAGATGCTGAGGGTTTTAAAATGAGGAATGAAAATGTTGCTGGCAGAATGTGTGCAGCTGATAGGAAGTGGCATTCTGACATAAAGCAGCTTTGCCTTTAGGGACCTTGCTGAGCAGTAAACATATCAGTCTTGCGCAACAACTTAAAGTCGCTTTTTAAAAGATACCAGCCACTTAAATGATAAAGTCCTACACATTTAGCGTGCTGAAGGGGGATGGATTATTACTTGAGTAGGGAAAATACTATTCAAACACTTGCTATTAACAGCTCATACAACCAAGACCCCGTTACCTCATCAATATCTCTACTATCAGTGATAATGCAACTAAAATAACACTGAATAATAAATAAATACCAAGAAGACATGGAAACTTACTGGACATTTCTGGGAAGCAAACAAAAGGCAATAATACAAATAGGATTAAGAAGAAATAGTAAATAATAAATAGTAGTTTTTATGGCTCACATAACTGACCCATAATCCTTGGACAAATGGCCTACTACATGGCAGTAGTAGCCAAGTGTCACTCTGGCCCCACCAACTGCCATTGCAGTGAGCAATGCAAGCATGACGAGCAGCGCCCTGGGAGCAGATGAATCACCGAGTGACCATCTCCTCCTCCGTTGACGGGGTGGAAGGGAGACACAGAGCCACTCCATGGCCTCCTTTCCACCTGGCATGTACACACACCTCGTATCCCTGTTGCGTCCGGATACTGTATGATTTAGCAGGGTTGCATTTACACCTGACATTAAAATGCGTTTCCGGTATACACATTAAACTCAAATTTCTCTTTCCCTTGACGAAATGCTGATTGCTGCACTCATCGCTTCCCCTCCTAATATTTCCATCTTTTAGAACTGACAGTGAACGTCTCGTCTCATTTGTTCCCCACTCACGAGTATCCTGACAATCAAGTATGCTGCTATCGAAACTGCCTGAAGTCGTTTTGTTTTGCATGCATTTCTGGCTGGTTTGTTGTTAATATGGCAAAATGCTTCCCCGATCTCCTCTGGAGGTGGCTTGGGCGATCACATCTTCAATGTGTCATTTACGTCTGGTCTTAACATCTGGGGTTTTATGCGTTGGAGTACAATCCAACCGCCCAGGCTGCATGTTAATACCAGGTGGACCGGGGGAGGGGCCCGTGTTCTAACCCCTTCACCGGGCTCACTTCACTGTGACTCCAGGCGTTGAATACACCGATTACAAATACGCCACCGAAGGCATCTCGATATCTCGCGAAGAATACGTGGCTAGTTAGCGGCGTACCATCAAATTTAACATCTCCCACAGTGATATTGCAACTTCTGCTCGGTTGAGAATCACACCACGGAGGAGGTGCTAATGATGATGGTGATAGCAGCCCATAACCAGAGGCTAGTGCGGCTATTCTTAGAAGCAGTGCTTTTTATTTAGAAGGAGCAGAATGTGTCGTCACCGGCAGAGCAGAGCCGCCAGTTCTTTTTTCTCACCTCATTAATCTGTTCATTCATTCAGCGGGCTACTCCTAATCTCATCCCCATCGCACTCATTCATCACACTGGGCCTGTTGCCCGCCTCACTTTCACTCTGCGTCTCTGTCTCTCTCTCAGTCCTGTGGTTGAACAGCAGCCCCGGGGATCAGACCCTTTCTAATGATGAAGGAAAGACTGGCCCACACATCTGCAACCGGGCCCATCCATCTTGTCTACCTGTTTACCTTGTCTTATCGTGGATCCTTCCCTCAACCGGATGGCTATTATGCAGCTGGCAACAACAGCGTTGGGACAGTGGAGTGAAATTGTTCCTTTTGGCTCGCTTGATTGAGTTTCTGATCAAACAATGAATATGAAGCAAAAGTACATACTGTTGTCTGCTGGGCTTAATTACTTTCAGTCAACAGTAGCGAAACGTAATCAAGCCCATCCAAGTATTTATTTTGGTCCCTTATCTCTAGGATATTGTCATCTTGTGAGATTCATATCCAAGTCAGCCCAGTCTACTGTGCCTGTTTCTTGGTCTTTCATCCACTTATTAAACCAAAGATTCCATATTGAAAATAACTTTTGTTTTACTGAATGAAGTAAACTGTGAAATCCGTTCTCTGTCCTCCAAACAACTTACTTCTTACCATTGATTCTGGCAGACTAACACACTTCAGTGTGCTGACAAAGGTCTTGAAGGCATATATTGCTTTTATCCCTAACTGTATTTGAATTGACTCTAACAAATGGCCTATACTATGAAATCTGATGTGTCGGACACAGCACAATGCCACTATGGGAATACAAAGGAAAATAGACTCGTACATTAAAGAGACTGGGTTGGCCTACTTGTGTGCATTTTTAACAATGATGCACTTTGAAATCCAGGCCTGTGGGACTTCAAGGGGCACTAGTATTTTTGAGGAGCTGCTGCTCACTGCACGCTTCAAAAACCGTGAATATACAGTATAATGAGTACTAGAAGGGCCAATTGTGCCAGTCATGGCATCACAGAAAAGATGATTACAGTAGATTATAGATGCAGTGTAAGCCGCCTTTGATTGAACGCAGACAAAGATAGCACTGAGAGACAGAAAGGGGAAACATCTTAAGCCATCCTTCAGGACACATTGACAAACGAGATCTGGGCTCCGCTGTCAGCTCTCAGTAGACTTAGCTGACATGCTGTCAGAGAGAGTTGTGTCTTTCTCCCGCGCTTGTCTGTCTTGCGTGACCACATGCCTTGGTGCATGCTGCATGGGCAGGCGCAGCCATGCAAACCCTAATCTGCATTGCCAGTCTCACTTCTCTCGCACAAACTGGAGTCGGAGGAGCGGGTTGGAGGATGGAAAAATATACGGGCGAGGCCAAACCGTGCAAGAGAAATGCAAGAAGTGGGCCATCGCCCCGAGTGTTTCCCACCACTGCCAGGCCATGTGAATGGCATGCAGAAATGGGGACCACCTGACGCCTGGGCTGGCTGTCAAGAGGGACTTGATGAGAATGGACAATCCTAGATCTAACTGATGTGATTATTTCCTGTATTGCTCGCCCATCTCTCCCCCCTCCAGCAGTCCTGTGGTTATTTCCTCCCACATCTTGTTATGGGTTATTTACGTTTGATTTTCTCCCTTCCTCATAATGTTTCTCTACCATGCAGAGCTTGACTCCTGGAACTAAACTAATTGTGTAGTGGCATTAGAGGACCATTATAGTCATTTAGTTCCTGTGGCATGGCATCAAAGAGGGCTCGTCTTCCCTGTGCCCTGTGATTGGTTCGTCCCATCTGGCACCTGTCCCCGACTTTTATGGATGGGCTTTGTCACAGATGGCTTTCCAGTGGACAATAACGCCATGCCATTCTCATTTGCGAGATACGCCACGTACACCACGCGATGAGCCCTTTCCTCCCAGTGCAGTTAGAAAAGATAATTATACCTGGCCTGAACTGAGAACAACACAGCGGGAGTCTTCTCACCGAGGAGGGCACAAACCTTGCTTTACTTTGCAGCCCGTTGATGCTCTGAGCATTTGCTTGTACAGTTGAGCTGCCGGCGCTTAAGCCGAAGCCCAGCTGCCTGCCTTGTTGCTTTTTAATCTGTATTCCTAATTGGCGTGCATTCAAGTTGCAGCTTCACACGCAAGACACAACCGTAGTCCGGGCCGACAGAAACACAGCCAGGCCAATGGAAATGTAGCGAGGCAGAGTTATGTAATGTAAGAGTTGTGTTGTAGGCAAGTT
This sequence comes from Hoplostethus mediterraneus, assembly GCA_034670385.1. NCBI lineage: Eukaryota > Metazoa > Chordata > Actinopteri > Trachichthyiformes > Trachichthyidae > Hoplostethus > Hoplostethus mediterraneus. The sequence goes on along the minus strand of JAXDDW010000028.1, from coordinate 2,277,115 downwards.
AGCCTGGCCTGAATCCAATACCTACCTTGTGTTTGTTGTATTCCAGTTGAAGGGTTAAGTTTGTTTAGAGCCCTGCTGACTCTGGGGTTATATTGCGTCTGTTCTTTTTGAGTATCTTCTGGAAACCTGTGTCTGGGCCGCGTTAAGAGCTGTGTTACTGTGTCTCCAATTTAAAAGCCTCTCATAATACATCACTCCACGTTTATTATTACAGAAATTCATAAATCATTTACTGGGTTTTGGTAACTTGCTTGCCCTCGTTGGCTGTTTTTAGAAGTCTGAGCTATTTCAGAGCCCGCACTCACACGGCTTGTATTAAAACTGAATAATTCAGGGGAGGGAGGGATGAGCAAAAAAGAAAATGGATTGACGGAATAACTTCTTTTTGTGCACCACGTCTTCCCATGATATTGATGGAAATGTTCACAACTTTCTGCCCTGCCCCGTCTTTTTCTGTCTCGCTCCATGTGTTTCACCTCAATTTCAGTTTGTTTTTCTAGACTTCTTATTTCATGGTTTTGCATTATGCCTTCACTTAATTATTGAGAATTTCACCATTTCATCACAGTCAAATCAATTTGTCTGTTGGTCTGTTTAAATTGCTGATGTTAAATGTAACGTAAACTGGGGACCGTCGTGTCAAAAATGCACGAAATTCGAAAGCTAAAGCAATCAGTTTGATGCTTTCTCATTAGGCGAGCCAGCGTCTGCATACACACTATATTATTTGGAGAAATCAGTGTCTGCATCGCATTAACATAAATGATATCGTGAAGTGTTTTGGCGATGAAGGTAGTTTCCCCCACAGGTCATGCTTGATGCTCTGCTGCTGGTCCTCATCAGTGACAGAGCCTCTCCTCCACCTCTTAATCATATCAAACACAAGCAAGCCTAGTACATGTAATTAAACACTGGCTGAGAGGCACAGAGGTGTTCCTCGTGCCTCCTTTGTTTTAGTTGATATTCACCCCTCAACAATATTTTGATAACCTAATGACTTAGACAGTTGAAGCTCAGCCAACCTACAGAGCTGAAGCAGGACAGCTGTAATGTCCTGTCGTCATTGCAGCAGATAACCTGTTGCATGTATTCAGCAGGAGACATCAAAGAAGGGCAGGTGTCACTGGCTACCAACTGTTTTTGAGTTGTCCCCCCCCCCGCCCCCCCGCCCTCCCGCCGATGCTGGTCTGAGTGGATGTTTCCATTACGTCATACTGTAGATGGCGGTAATAAGATTCATTAGTCTGTCTGGCACTTCCTTTGATCAGTTTGAGAAAAGAGAGGGGAATGGTTATGGCTTGAGTTCATTCATTTAATCGTGCCTAATCACGGTCTGCCCGTTACAGCCACCTCTATCCAAGCACAGAAACCTCAAGGGGGATATTTCTGAGATACTATCCAAATTTGGTGAGATCAGTTAGCATATGATCAGGCAATATTGAAGTCTTAAGACTTCTGCACAGTTGCAAAGGTTTTATCAGCAAGCTTCTCACTGGTTGTGGATTTGTATCATCATTACATACACTGAGGTTGATAATGCCATATGGTATAAAAGAATAGCTTTTAAATACTCATTTAAAAATAGCTTCATATTGAGAGCAAGTATAATCACCAAGACTTGCAATTAGACAAAATTTTGAAGAAAATCTACCTTACGATCAGAAATGTCATCCTTATGTCATATGTCAGATGTAGGCTGATTTAGCTGTGGACATGAGGACTAGCCATAACACCAATTTGGCCCGTGCACCACTGGCAAATGAGTGACCAGACGTTGATTGGGAGAGTGAGATTTTGCAGTCAGTCAGCTCCCGTTTTGTTGAGAGCACTGAAAATTATCGGAATCCTGGAGACCCTGGAGAACATCCTTTAAGTGTTGCAATTTTGATTTTGTCCAAGACTACAGATTTGTTCAGGGAGTGTCACGTCAAGGGTATAAGAGTCAGCGGCACTGCTATTATATAATAAATGTTGAGGTTAACCTTGGGATATATTCATTCAGCATTATTCATTCAGCATCTGACCCAGGTCAGCGCACACTATGGGATTTTGAACAATTTGGCCGCTGAGCACAGTTCAATTAACTAAACAACCTGATATGGTCAAAAGTTGAAAGGCTTGGGGATAAATGATTGAATGTAAGTTACATTCACACTCACATTGTTACTTTTGTCAGAGGGTATATTTAGATGATGTGCACAGAGAATAGGCTAATGACTTACATTTTGCAGTCCGTAATAGCCTTGCTGACTATGTCCTTTACTTACCATTACTCCTCACTGAGAGCTGGATGGGAAAGGCCCTGTTCAATATAAGCTCAACATTGTAATGGCTGTAGGGGTAAATAAAAGGAGTTAACACCATGTCAAGCTCTCACATTCCCCCCTTTTTCGTGGAAAAGACTTAAGAGTCTGTCATCTGATTTGAACATTGTTTTTGCCACGAGCAGTTTAACCTGGAGCTGTTTATCAATAGCCCATTACTTCTTACTAAGTATCCTGCACCGCGGCTCTACCGCAAATTATACCAATCCATATATGTGAAGTGGATCATTTTCCTTATCTATGATGTTGAAGTGCCCTCTAATGCATTATGCCTTTCTAAACAATGTTGCGCTGTGTACCTCAGTCTGCCCTGTTGCCAGAGGCATTTACCACTGGCTGTCACTGTGCTGGTGGCGTCTACTGGTGGCTTATTAGTCAGTTAATATTAGCCATGTAAAATCATCTTCAGCACTAAATACATGTTTGTTTTGCTACTCTATATCACCAATTGATATAGGCAGTAGTGATTTAACCAATAATCAGTCTAGCAACAGCGAATAAATGCCGTAAATAGATAGAAGAACTGGGTAGTTAGCATGAGCAGCGATAGCCACAATAAACAAAGAAAAGAGCGCCACCTACAGAAACTCACAGCAGTGCAGTGAGGCTGAGAGACAAAGATGGAGACAATTTTTTTTTAAAAACACACAGCTCTTGCAGATTACCACTTAAACCCGTCAAACAAAGGACTCAAATCAAAGCTGTTCTCATCATCTTGAAACATGACCCCACCCCACCTCTCCTTTTACAGACACCGCCAACTTGCAGCAAGGTCTGGGTCACATTTAGAGGAGGAGATATGACCGGAACAAGTGAAAAGGCAGATTTGATTAAGTGATTGAGCTGGCAGTGTTAATGGAACGCTGATAGGAAAGGCTGGGATGGAGGGAGACAGAGGAAGGGGGGGGGGCGGAGGGAGAGGACCTGGGATAAGAATGAACAGGAGAGAGCAGGAGGAAGACATTAACTTTGACTCATGAGGATTGATGGGACAAGCAAGTTGCAAATCACTTGTTGAATGGTGGTGGTGGGGGGGGGGGTGAGTCGAGGAGTGACTCGAGGGAGAAACGGAGGGGCCAGAGTCTGGCTGGTGGACAGGTGTGGAGGACGCAGGGAGGTTTGATGGACTGAGTGAGTGATCTACTGTGAGAACGGAGGGGAGGAAGAGGAGAAAGGGGAAGATGAATAGAGCCGCCCAGACTGATGGAGAGAGTGTGTTTTGGTACCTGCTTTAGCGGGGTGATTGATGGCGGAGAGGTTAGAGATGTACTGCGGCTCAGCGTGATTTAATTTGGAGGCTAGAAACTTGGATTGCTCAGCATAGGGTAATTCTCTCTGACCTTCACTGGGCTGTTTGAGAGATTCCAGATTATTTCTCCATTAATCACGTTGAGCAAACTCCCATCAACCCGAGTGAGTTAACGCCACGGACATGAGAGCTGTCATTCCGTGCAGCGGTAACGATAATGATCCCTGCTAGTTGTGCCTATAATCATAACCATTACTGTGAGGACCTCTCTACTTTTTATTAGTCTATTTTGTTCTATGTTTATGAACACAATGGATACACACATTCAGGGTCTGAAATTAACACCGCCAAGCTCCAGATAAATACCAGGTAAACCAGTAAGGGTAACTCTCAGGGTTGCTCTGGACTCAACGTTATTCCCATGTGATGAGATAAAAAGAAACAATTCAGATGAGAACAAAAAAATGAGCGAGTGAGTGATCAAGTTTTAAATTTGACCCTTTGAGTGTTTCACAAGGTTCCTGTCCTATACACAATCCAACATTGAAAATGGATCGGGTGACATTTTGTTTCTTACATGTTATTTTGGCTGGTGTTAGGTAATATCTTTTAGTTCACCAGCCCCCGGCAGAGCACAGCGGCAGGCCTACAACAGGTATTCCCTTACAAGCGCTGCCCTCGCAGTGCTCTCTGCAGCCTGAGTCACGCATGGTGCTCATCCACATTGTTTGTATGCTGCCTTGTACTCTGGTATCTGAAATGAAGCGCATTCATCTCCAACGTGGTGAGAAGGGCGGTAATTAAAATGTGTTAAAAATACAATAGTGCAATCATTACACGAACCGCACCGAGGCATTGCCGAGAGACCAGAACAGAGACGATGGCAATGGCTGAACCTGGTCTTTTAGATTTACCTTTTGGGTCTTACCCAGGGTGACGAGCGCACGCAAACACACACCTGCAGAAACACACACACACACGCATAAATAATGAGCGCCTTTATTATAAACCTTGGATCCAGTGTTGTCAGACTCACTAAACGTCATTAAGATGTTCTTTAACAAACAGCACGACGCCCCCTAAGTAAAGTAGCATCTTTTTCACAGTAATGACTGTTTTGTTTACTAAGTGAGATAAAGAATCTCAGCGGAATTGAGTTTCTATGAGCAAAAGGCGGGGGGGGGGGGGGCAGAGTGTGTTTTTAATGAGAGGACTTTGCTCTAGGTTCATTGTCGCTAGTCGACTGCCAGATACCCCTGCAGTCCTGCTTGGGTGACTGGAATAACTTTTCTGATTGACCATGACTTGTTTGAGCGAGACATTGATTGCTGGTCGTTATGTTGAGGAAGTAATAACCTTGTGGGTAGCTTTGCTGTCTATAGCGATTTGCCCCCCAGCCCAGTACTGACAGCTCATTACCTTAGTCTGTCTGCTGTGCACCGATAATTCTCCAGGAGAGCCATGTATCTCATAGCACTCCTTTTTTTTTTTTTTTTCTGAAAGCCCAACTGAATTCATCTAGTTGAGTCTTTGAAGGGAAAAATTTGCGTTGACTAATTAAGTGCTAAACTCCTTAGGCAAAAAGATATTGATTGCACACTTTGAGTCAGTTATTATTTTCTATATTTCATTCTGTATCTGTTCTTCGTACTTTGACACAGTATAAACCCTAACATGACATCTATTTTGATCCATGACATACTGCCATCCATAAAGACATTATGGCAAATATCTCATGCTCTCTCGCTTTCCATTTTTATCTCTTCCCTTCCCCAAAAGTAGCTCTTGCAAAAGAAATGTCTCCGCTGCGTGTTAAGATGTTTGCCTTCTTACAAGATGTAAACCTTTTGCCACGTATAAGTAGATAAACCACAGTGTTGGATTGTACCTTATTGGCTGCTCAGGAACTAAAAAGCAGTGTGGGAGAGTAAGCAGAGCTTTGTTGCTCTCCTCTTTTGCACATAAAAAAAGTTTCTGTACCCCTGCCTGGGAAATCCTCTGACAGTCATCACTGTATCTGCGTTGTGTGACCCTCCGTATTTCAATTTTAAATAACTTTCTTTAGAGGCTTGAACTTTGTGACCAGCCCTTCTTCAAGTATCTACGATTAGATTGTGCTCGGGGTGTACAGTGTACAGAGGCACTATTCACATCTGTCAAGGAGGGGACATTTTGACCATTTCAAACCATCATTTGAAGTCAATGATCTTGTTCTTTGTGCTTGTTTGTGATCTTGTTCTAGTTTGAGAGATCACCCTCAAAAACAGGCCTATCCTGGTGCTCACAGCTCATGTCCCAGGGCTTTTAGCTGTCAGGATCCAAATGATGATGCGTGCTCACGTGAGGCTTCCGTATTTGTGGTCACCGTGTACGCGACAACTCGTAACAACCAATGACAACCACTTTTGAGTGGTCGCTGTATACTGTACTTGCATGTGCACGTGGTCTGAGCAGGAACCTTCTATGGGATCTTGTGTGAGCTTTACATTGGATTCTCTATAACTGTAGCCTTCACTCTTGAAGTCATGATAGATTTATTACAACTGAAACACCACCAGCTAAGATCAATACTAATTTGCTGCATTTTTACAAATTAGCTTTTGCTGTGCATATCCTTTCCCATTTCCTATTTCATAAATGAAATAGGTTTTCATATGAGGAGCTTATGTAATTTTGAAAAAGTACCATCTCCTTGGATTGGAGGAGATCCATCTCCTGAAGGCGAACCATTCCAACTGGAGTTCTACCTCATTAACCAAAGCTCAATGTGGATCTCAGCAAAACAACAGTGGTTTCTTTTCTCAATTGGCTTCAATTGGCTAAAGGTGCAACTTCAACAGGAATCCTGTTACCATCCACGCCTGAAGGTATCTCCACATATTAGGGTCTTAATGTCGGAGGTAAATTGGATTCGTTTACATAATTAGGGTTGGAGCGTATTAAGAGAAGAGTGAGGGAGGCGGAGCAACGTAATGAGGCAGGGAAATGGAAGCAAGTGTGTGGTGCGGCATATGACAGCAACCATGCTTAGAATACACTACGATGAATCTCCCAGGGGAACACTGCTAATGAGTTTGATTTTGCTGGAGAACAGTTAGTGGCTGCCAGCCCCCCACCCCCCATGCCTCCTCAAACAAGCACCTCCACCTCATGTCGTTGTTCCAGTGTTCTCTGTGGAATTGAGATGGCAGGCAATTGTCCGTGTTGTTTGGTTTTCCATTCTTTGAGATTATGTCAAAGGACCAAGAGGTGGATACTTTACAGTGCCGTGTGTCCCCTGCTCAATCAAGTGCCATACTGTCCTAGTGAGCAAATATTTGTCGGTGATAGAGGCTTTGTGTTTCATTGAAACCGTTCTCAGGCAGTGCAGTTCTCACACACGTGTGCAGTGCTTTAGTTTGTTGTTGTGCTTCTCACTGTTTGTTTTCGGGCTAAAGCCCTCGCCCCGTAGTAGATATTGTGCTTACTCTGCCTGGCCATGATAGCCTGATACCACATGTTTGTTTGGATTGTTTTGTAGGACACAAGAACTCATTTCTCTACCTCCCTTTCACACACCAACACAAGCACTTTTTGTAAATTGCCAGTAGTCAGCTATCTGTTATAGAGCCCTCTATGGACCGGATGGCAGTTTTCTTATATTAGACTGTTGTGCTGTAATATATATCAAACCAAATGAATACTCCTATGAGTAAGGTAGTATCCAATTAATTATAATGATCGTCTCTTTGCCTTGCAGGCTTGGGGTTGAAGAAAAAAATAATTCCAGATTTAATAAGTCTTGAGCTGCACAAAGATGTTATTAGAGAAATGACTCAGGACCACATTCTGTCAAAGAGCTTGATGTTCAGCGATGTTGGAGGAACTGCTTGACAAATGAGAGGAACAAATTATCTTCAAAGTCCTTAAGAGCCTTCTGTAGAGAGAGATGTCTTCCCCCCCAGACGAGTTGGAGAAGATGCCAGATAACATACTGAAGGTTATCAATGGGTATATGAGCAATATGAGCATTTTATAATGAATTTTTTGTGATTCTAGACCCAATGAGCTTGATTTCAGAGCAAACCGTTTTAAAATTGATAATGATGACTTCGTTTTGGAAAATTACCTTGGATACAGTCTGTTTTTCCCCAGAATAGTGGAAATAAGGTAATCAATCAGACAAGGAAAACCACTGAATCCAGGATAGAGGGGAACGTCCTTCTTTTTGCATTGGATAATATATCATCGATAACTAAAAATAATCTCTCTGCGCTGTGAAAGTACTGTCTTGCCACGTGGCCATTGGCTATGAGAATAGCCGTTCGGATTCGGTTTAAATCAGCACACTGTTGGATTATCAGATTCGATTTAACACTGCTGTTTTTTTCCCCTCCCTCAACATGCTGGCTGTTGAAATCTGCCGGGGGAAGATAGTCCTAATTATTTTCCATCTATATGTGATTACCAGAGATTCGCCTTTAAAGGCTCATTACATTGTACAGGATGACAAGACCCTGTTGAACCCTCGTCTCCTAGCCAGCTCGGCTCAGACATGGGCCAGTGCCTTCAGACTCGATCCTTGGTGTCCACGGTTAGATTCGTGGCTGCCTGTGCTGCATGCCTCAGTGGGATTAGGAAATCTCTTATGCTAACAGTGTTTGATTAGTAACTTTTCATCAGCAACTTTCCATCCTTTATTATATGCTTTGTAAAAGCAGACATTTAGGCCTGCTAGAGGTGAAAGTAGCCTGGAGTCACTGTAGAATTGTGTAGGGCAGATCTATATTAAGACTAATAGGAGAGCTTCTGTATAAATATCTTCTGATGCTGTTGCAGTCATTGTTGTTCCCACCTCATACAGACCAGGGTTTCTATGAGCCTTGTACCTTGATTAGACTTGATTAATTCTCAGCTTTCTGACATCAATCCCAAACTCACGGCCGCAATCTAGAGTCCTTGTTTAATTGAGAGCAAGTGGCAGTAAATTATATGCAGAAAATGGAAAAATAAGATCATTAGACTTTTAATGCTGTTTGGTTACAGGTGCATGTGTTTTCTCCTGGGGGAGTTGAAGGAGAGTGAAGGACACAGGGATGAATGCCAAGACCACTGCCTTATTCTTGTTATGGCTAATGTTTAGCTGATGTGCAATGTTTATTAGGGAGAGACGTAGAGGAGTAACACTCATGGAAGAATAAACCCTAAAGAATTAAAGTATGTATGTAAAAATACAACAGTCTTATTGGCCTCAATCGCAAATTGGGGCTGAAACAGAGCAGAGCGTCCCACTCCTCTTAAGTTGTTTCGCCGTATTTACACAAATTAATTTAATTTCTCATTGGCGGTACTAAACTATCTCGTGAACAGCAGTGAGCAAGCAAGTGCTCTGTCCACAGAAAGCTGGACTCCCCAACGATGGTTGAACCTCTACATCTTCTCCATCCCACCAGACACCAACAAGAAGAAATTGAAGTCAAAGTAGTGTGTAGCAGTTTACTGACATCGCATGACATCATTTCTGGGTAGTGAAGTCCTTCAAACCATCGAAAGTTCAGTTATCTCCTGCTGCTAATTGCAAAGTTGCCTTGCGCAGCTTTAAATAGTGTTAGGGTGGATGAATTTAGCTTACCGGATTTCCTTCTGAGTCCTTGACTTGTTTCATGAAGTGAAAGGAGTTTATGACTTCTTGAAGTCTTAGTGAAGAATTACATCAGTTTAATACCTCCACTACACTTCTATGTACAATAATGATAATATGGGATGGAATGACCACAGATTGTATGTCTTAAGTTGATTTTAGGTTCCTTTTGACTTTAAGTTTACAGAAACCCTTAATTACACAATTGTTTCGATCGATCAAATGACATTTAGTCCATGTCATAATGCTCTTGTATTGATAGCGGGTTTTGTGCATTGCTGTGCATGAGTGGATAGCTCTGAGTCCAGGGGAAATGATCTACAGCAGTGCTCAATTGAAACAGTGCCATATTGTACCATACGCCTCCTCTATAGCATCAGAAATTGATTTTCTTGAGTAAACACTGTGATAAGCCCAAACATAATTTTGCGGTGGGTCTCTTTTGAGATCCCATCTGATTGACCATCTGTTTTTAAATCTAATTTCTGTCCTTTTGATAGAATAGACATTGATTTTATCTTGCAGGGGATTAGGAGGCAGCAGAGTAATAAGGAATTGTGGTTTCCTTTAGCTCCCATCACTCCTCTCTTAGTGCCAAATCATAGCTAATCTCTGTATTTCCCACCTATTATATCTGGCAAACATTCAGTTTGTTCACACGTCTCCCAGTAGATCGACACTTCCACATTATAAAATATATAATGTGTGGTATTCTGGATATTACATTGGCTCCATCGGTATGATGTTTTGTCATTGAGGCTGCTTAGTACCCCGCTCTGCCTCTCAACCCTAATTTCAGAGTGATATACTTATGAGACGCATTACAGAACAATACCCTGTGTTCACCCTCCGGTCTCTCTCGCCAATTTTCCCATTACTGGTATGTGTGCTGTATTACTACAACTGCTGTTTAAGAGCACTGTAATAGACTGTCTGATTAGAAGGTGGGCTGGAATACTCCCCATGTGGCCGTAGATCATGCAGTTAGGTCTGTGCATTTCAGCCCCTGATGTCATAGGACTCATTCGCAGTAGCATAAGAAAACTTTGTTTGCTCTGATGGTAATAACTCCTTGCATTACCATGCAGTACAGCAGACTTTACTGTGACATATGAAAATAGCTCACAAATCCAGCCAAGAATACAACTTCTGGTTAAGTTAGCTGAGTCAAGACGGACTGGAGACAAGTTGTCTGTCACTCCGCTGTCCACGAGGCAGCTTTGTGTTGTCGCTCCGTCCCATAGGAATGAGTGAACTTCCGGCGTACCGTAGAGTAATGGAGTAGTCAGTCAGTGAACAAGGCCTAAGACACACCAATAGTTTTCAGAGTAATGTGATCGATACCCAAGTAATTGGAAGAATGATCTGTGTAGTGAGGCCGATCTCTTCCGTTTAACTCAAATGATGGTGGACACAGTACAGATGTATGAGCACCTATGTAAAAATTCTGTCAACAGCCAGGAAATCCCACCACTGGTTCTGAAGTATGTTATTATGCTCACTTGAAAAAAAAGACTGTTTGTTTGCTGTATGCGCCATCAATTATTTTAATGGATATCTAAATACTGTAGCAGAGGAAAATGGATTGCATCTGCAGGGAAGTGCACACTTCGCCACTAATGACACTGCATGAGTTTGTTGGTTTAGCTAGTAGATATAATGGGGGCTTTTCGCCCCCAGGGTGGTTTGGTGGTGTTTACAACTCTATTGGTCACCTCCATGTGAGACTGCTGTAGAGCTTTCTGAGATAATAGTCAATATTGCTGTGGATGTGGACCGAGCAGGAGAAAGAGAAAGAAAACAGAGGGAGAGTCGGAATTACAGTGACACAAAAAGACCAATTCAACTTACAACTGGAGTCCTGAGTCCTCAACGGTCATCCTGGATTAAAGTGCTACTACACCATCCTCAAATAAATGGATTTTTAACTCAAATGTGCCTTGTGCATTAGTGCAGTGATGCCTGTACCTCAGGGTTTATGGTAGATATTTCCAGTTTCCCAGAAATATAACAGAAGAGTCTAAATCTAGGTATAAAATTAACTAGAATTGTGTCTAAATGGGTTGTGAAGTTGGAAAAAAGAATCAGACTAAAGAATTAAATGGCTGCACAGCAGGAAGCCCCAAGCCAAGATTGCCATCTCAGTAGGGGGCCATTAAACTGGAATGGCATCCAGCCACCACTCTTGTGCTCCTCTCCTACAGTATTGATTCATTCTGTTCAGGAAGGTTGCTATGTAGCAAAGATGCTAGACTCGTTCTGGCCCGCCGTTCTCACATGACTCAATAGAAACATTAAAAATGTTTGTGGTGGCGTCCGGGTGGCTCAGTTGGCTAAAGGCGGAGTTATGCTTCTGCGTAGATACGCGTAAACGTCTACGATTAGCTACGCAGAGAAGGGGTTTATGGGTAAGGGTAATCCGCAGATGCTCGCAACAGGTAGACGCACACCTCCCACATCTCAACAACGCGTAGCTGCAGTTGTCTGCCAAACCAATGCTGATTGATTGATTGAGCAGGGTAGAGTAAAGCCAGTAGCATCGGGGGTTTGGCCAAGACCCAAAATGGAGCTAAAACAAACAAACTTAATCAAACAGAGAATAGCAACGGAGCTGTTTGAGGAGCGATGAGGTACGCAAAAAAAAAAAGAAAAAACAAATTGATACAACATACCACTACAACGTAACGAGCACGTAGGGAGCAGGTTTCCGTAACTGGATTAGTTTTCTGCACTGGTTCAGTAACTGGACACTGTCCACTGTACGCGTTAACGTGCCAATATCTTGGCAAACACCCACGAGGACGTCTGGGAGCAACACCCGTGCATGTACGCAGACTCGCAGAAGCATAAATCAGGCTTTAGGCGCATACCATGTACGCACAACGTCCTGGGTTTCGAATCCAGCCGGGGATCTTTCTTGCTTTTTATTGTCCTCTCTCTCTCCCATAGAGCTGTATTTTTATGACCGCAGTTTGCGGGGCATTGTGCCGGGAAGTGCCAAAGATTTTCTTCTCGCCATGGTATTTTGATCACTGTCTGTAATGATCAAGTAGTGCAGTGCAATGTTTATGTCAACGATTACAGGGATTTGCACTTGTGTTGGCGGTGTGATGTGCATGATTCTCATTCAACATAGAACTGTTACTATGCACCATGATGCATTCTGACAGTATCTCCTGGGGCTCACCTGAAGATGCCGCAACTTCCAAAATAGTGTTGGGGGAGGAGATGTTTTATTAGTGGAACGTACCTGGCCAATAAGTCTCTCTACCCTTGTTTGGGTTTTTTTTCTTCTTCTACAAAACCCCAATGGTTCCTGTCTCTCTCTACTATGGACGTCAGGCAAAATGCTAAAAAACTAATCTGATCTGACATTTACACTTGGTATTTATGTGGCTAAGCTCTATGCGGATGAAATCTGCGTACACGTGCGAACATGCATATATTGTAGTTAGAATGGAGTGAAAACATCTGTTGCAGTTGGCAGCTTGCGAGCACATTTTTGAATCCCTGTACTGTTCACAGAGCTTTGTGACATGGTGATCAGTGAAATTAGGTTTCTGATCTTATTAAATATAAGGGGATTTTGACAGCAAGAGCCAATGGGTACTGTCTGAGAGCCTTTATATGTTTTCATTTATTAATTATTCTCCTACTCTCCCTGGTACTGGAGTCTCTTCAGATCTGTTGTTATCTCCTCCTTGAGTCCCACAGAGTGCACTCTTCTCCCCACTTGTTGTGGTCTGACATATCACAATAAGTTGAATTGTTAAAGGTCTCAATAAGCGTGTGTGAGCAACCTTCACCAGTATATCACCACAATACTCGCTGGCTTTTAAAGCCTTGTTGAGTGTGGCTCTTATGTGAGGGATAAGGAGGCTAAACAGTGATGTGTGACCTTGACATTCAAGGTCATCACTGTTTACCATGCAGACGGTGAGACAGCAGAAGAGAGAGAGAGAGAGAGAGAGGAAAAATGAGAGAGAAACAATGCACTGCCACTCGCTATTGTTTAAACAGACCGCTGTCCCCACCGGTGGGGAATGAAAGTGGTTTCTGGTGTTTTGGATGAGTAATGCCATTGTTCCCGTGGTGAGAGGTGGTTATGCTCAGTTTGGCTGTAAGGCTGTGAGAGTGTTTTGGTCTGGAATCAGCTCAGTTAGTGAAAGATCCCACATAATGGAAATGAATATTAAATGAACATTGGTAAAATTAGATTTTGTTTGAGTGGTTTAATTTAAAGTTATTGCATTTTCAAAAATTCAGCCTTTTTTAAAAGCCAGTTTCAGACCCACTCCAGGAAACACATCATAACTGGACTGGGTCCTGATTGGCTCCTTGTCCTCACTACAGAATTCCAAAACGTTTTCCAGTTTGCAGCATTGAACTGCAGGTTTACCTCATTTGAATTAAAGGAGCTGGTGTCGTCGGCCAATCAGGGTCCAGTATTGTGTGTTCTGCTTAACATTCAATTTAACTAAACGAACCTGAAACTTTTAACTTTAAGTGTAACTAAAATTCTACTTATCCTGAGCCATAGTACATTTGAAAATATGGAACCTTGTGCAGTGGCGGGCCCGTATTGGCCTGTATTAACTGTAGCTGCAGCACATGTATCTGAAGACATGCTATGACACCCACAGGCAGATGCTATTATGATTGGTGATTGAAATTACAGTACCCAAGCAGGTCTGCTTGTTTGGGGTGAAGCTTCCTAAATATGTCCTGCTTACAGTGAAATAATTACACACAGTTGGCGTTGGATTTCAAAAGGAGGCACAGATGGACAGCAATTACTCAGACCTTTTATAGAGATGGTGCAATGGGAGAAGTTTCAACTGCCAATTTATGGCTGGTTTATATTGCCATCACAATTTACAATCTATTACATTGCATATGCTGCTACATTGTTGTCCAAAATTAGTAGAGCTCCATAGCTCAAGAAGTATAGGCCTCCTGCTCCAAAGTGATAGATGTAAAAATGTTTCATGTTCACCTCACGCGTAAATGAGTCAGAGAGACAAACAAAAGCTTGAATTCTCCTGGCTTCTCTTTGGCAGAGCAGATGGAATCTTTAAAAGCAATTGTTCATGGAGGGAAAAGACAACAGAAGTAGAGTGAGTGGTTGTTATGGGGATAATTATAAAAGGGGCAGATGGCTTAGGGGGATATCAGAGGCTGGCAGGTTATTTTTAGTCTCACTGCAGCACACCGCAACCTTTTAAAGCACCTCCTCTGGCTCCATCGGAGCATTCATCAATGGCCCTCCCTGGCTAGAGCGGTCACCGACCAGCATGAGCTGTTAAACCCCGGTGGCCCTGGTCATCTGGGTCTGAACACGCCTCTCCCCTAATGTTCATCCTGGAGGACCACACGCTGCCTCTGGAGTGTGCTTAACCAGTCGTTCTACGTTCCTTTTTTCTTTTTTTTTTTATTCCATTAATGCAAACGATTCATAAAAGATATTATGCTTTCATTCAGCTAAGTTAGACTGAGTATCATCCTGTTCCTAGCACCACTGATGATGATACTCCGGCTACTCCTATAAAGGTATGCCTTGTATCTCGTGAATACTTTTGTACACAGAAAGGTATTTTTAAAGATCTTGTGTCTCTCTCTTGCCTCATTGCAGGTCCTTCACCACTTCCTTTAATAGTAGCCTAAATGCCCTGCTGTAGTTTTCTGGGGGACAATTTTGCTGATATACACATTTTTATCACTGACCCTTCCAACGTTCCCCCAGAGTCAGTTATGTTTTATTGATGCCCTCTTGCTGAAGGTGTGAGTAGCGTGTCGTGTACGAGGGGGGGGGGGTTTGTTTCAGTTCGATTCATCGGCTTTCCTTCCCGCTGCACAATATTTGTGACTGAATGTTGATGAGCTGAACTGACGCCGGTGTGACGCACTTCATAATCTTGTAAATGCCGGCGCATCTCTAAAACATCGCTTGTCAGCTTTATCTTTACCTTCTCCCGCACTTCACGGGTGACAGAGATACGGCGAGGGGTGGAGAGGCTTGTTTAATCTCCAGAGTCGTAGTTTGATCTGTGGCTTTCATACTCACGCAGGAGGGAGAAGTGTGTGCCGAGCTCGCTCTTTCTCTCGCTCTCCCTCTGGCCCGGTTGCTGTGGCGACGCCTGCCGCAGCAGAGTGTGGCTCTACCAGCAGCATCTGGGTAGAGCTATGTGCTAACGTTAAAGCCAGCCCGGCTAAACGCGTTACGCAACGTTATCGTACGCGTCAACGCAGGCGAGGAATGAATCGGCTCCGTCACGACACAACAAATCGATGTGTGAAAAAAATATGGTACGGATTTTGAACTGGAGTCAATCCAGAAGGGATAGCACGTGTGATTTGTGAGGTCAGTCTTCAGTCTAGCCCCTGGCATGCTTTGTAAAATACCTGTTGCTCATGCAGCAACAGAGCACTTGTTGGAGCAGCAAATGGAGCAGTTGTTGCAGTGTTTTGTCGCAGTGATATTTCTTCCTCCCAAATCCTCATCCCCCTACCAAGCAGTCTGCTGACATTTACCTACTGTGTTTTGTGGCTTGTTTTATTAGTACAATTCTTCTAACAGGCCACCCTGCTTTCCTGCAGCTCATGAACCTATTCATTTTCTATTCTCCACTCCGACTCTCTCCCTCCCTCCGACTCATACATCAGGCTGGGAGGTGTTCACTGAGTTGAAAGTCTTTCTACGTCACACCACCTGAACGGTATTTACCTCCGTGTCCAAATTCTTGTTAAAGTCAATGTGGCAATAACTTATATCACGTATCAATATGACACTGGTACGAACATTTATGAGGCATGCACTATTATTTCTGCGGGAGGAGCCATATTTTCATGCTCGCGTTCATTGTCTACTGTGCCGTTTCCATGGACATGACGCCAAATGATTTACCTGTTTCAACTCTTGTTCGGTGTGTAAAAATGGGCTCTAAAAGATGAAAAGAGCAGTCAGTCGAAGATTATTTATTCAATTTGTCAGAGGAAAATCAGACAGGACTATTTGAAAATGTCAAGCAAGCAAACATTTGAAAAGAAATGCAGAGATGCTTCAACTTTTGATCATGAACAATGAAAAGAAAACAAAAGAGTGCTGAAGCAACATTTACCGTCACATTCACATCTACATGCCTCGAATCACGTCTTCTGTTAGATCTGTCTTTGGGCTCAGATCACCCCAATCAGTGGTAATGTTGAATAGTGATGAACTAGATTACAGGCATCACGTGTTATGTTGTTTCAGACAACTGCTGAGGATATTGTGGATTTTCAAGATCAGGTCAATGATTTGTATAATGGTACCGTTTGACTACAGGTCAGTCATTGCTGTCATTGCTCCCCCCAGATTTTAAATGGATGGTTGTAGTTACGTCACTGATCAGTTTTTCCTTTACTCCTGCAGTAGCAAGTAGCGCCGGCTGATATGACGCGACTCTAATGACTCTTCTGGTTTCCCCTTCCTTGTGAATAATGCAGCCCATCAACTCTGGCCCATTGCCCTCTCTCCAGCGCATAAGCCTGAGGGACGGTACCTGTGTGTTTCCTCAGCACGCCGTGGGTACAGTGGCACTACAGCCCTCTGCTTCAACGCTGCACAACAGGAGAGACACAGCAGATGCTTTTAGGAAGCACCAATTTGTCATGTCCTTTTGAGTCATCCCTTGGGAGATGCAACGATGCTCGCTGAAGGACCGGACAGGAGGGAGGCCAATCAGAAACCTTGCTCTCGCCACTCCACAAATCAGCGTCCATTATTTATTCAATGGTTATGGAGAGTTCATCATGTTTGTGATAGCGGAGGTGTCTGAATTTTATTCCCCACAGCCCCTTGTTGTAACTGGTGTTTATGCTGCTAATGTCTGTATGCAGATGGGTTGTCTAAAACTTGATCCAGCACCGTTTCCCCTGTGCACCGACTATTGAGACACCATACAAGACGTAATTACAAAGCACCACAAGTATTGTTTTAACACAAGCGCAACGTTGCTTCACTGGAGCAGGCTGAGTTCTCTGCCCACTGCTTCTTCTTCCCCTGTGAGTTTGCCTGTACGTCGGCTTAATGAGCGCTTGGCTCGGTGCTGATACTGTTCAGTATGGTAGTGGAGGGAAACACACTGTGGGTGTGTGACTGGGGGGGGGGCTCATCAGCTCAATAAACTCACCTTCCTCTTTTGTTCGCTTTTAATGTGAAAGAATTTATCTCCCTGTTTTAGAGCAAACATAGGTTACCTATAATTTGCACATCTCCTAGCAACAAGACTTTGAACACACTAAATATAACTATGTGCTAAGGTGTCGCACTTGGCTCAGCCCCACTGGTTATGAAAGTGTGTGTATATAAATGCACCATCCCAGAGGTCTTCCAATTAATGTAGATTAGTACTGTTCAGTGGACCACAGTGTAACATGAGCCAAATTAGTAAGAGTAGCGCCACACAATGTTAAAAGAAAAAATACACAGGATAGCACAGCATTAATAGTTTAAATTTTATTGTTATTAAACAAGTTCTACTATAGTGTTGCTAGAACTAGGGATGGGCATGAATTAAGTATAATGCTGCACTACTTTCTGCACAACAGTGCATTGATATATTGGTGCCCATAGTTCTGATATTAAAATGTCATCTAGTGTAGTGATTGAGAGTTTTTCTCCGATATCATTTACACTTATTATTGCGATCAAATGAAGTAGCGGTACCTATCAGTTTGTGTATTGTGATAATTTCAGGAACTCTATCCTAAAGATGAGCAGGGTTCAGGCCTCTGAAACCATGGGACACTAAAACTCTCCAAAAAGTCCCATTAGTAAATATGTAATCGAAAAAAGGATCTCCCAAGAGCATCAGTGTGTATTCTCGATTGTCTCGGGTGCCAAGTGTGTTGCTACTACAGACACGGAGTTGAATGTCACCCTCCTGTAGCTCCAGCCTCCCTGGGGCTCCTCACCGACTGTGACAGCAGGCCTCGGACGCCCACACCCACCATGGCTCTCTCCCCTCCGGGTAAACTGTCTGTCGCACCACCCGCCCCTTTACCGTATGCAACAGATCAGCGGCACTGAACGCACCTCTTTCATCAGCCTGTCACAGAGGCTCTGACTGGCAGGCTTTATCTGCCACGAGCATTAGCAAGTGTGTGTGTGTGTGTACACCACGGTTGCTCTCGGTGGTGTGATTAAATGTTTCAAGCCGGTCTTATTCTCAGCTCGCAGGGAGCATAAGGGAGTTCACTGAGCTCGTTGTTCAAAACAAATTGTTGTGTCTCCCGCTCCACCTTAGCCAAATAGGGGCCACGTCAGAAGTGACTGGCCACACATTAGTACAATTGAATTAACTCACTCAATGTTTCTTGGCTGGAAGTGTCAGGGGACAGAGAGGTATGGCTGGGTGGGAGCCATGGCAGAAAGGTGGTGAGGGTGGGGAAGGACATCTTTGGAATTTGTTTAATACCCACACTCTCTGTTAATGTCAATAAAGTGTATTTTAGGGCGAACGAGCCTCTTGATCCGTCACAATATGATGTTGGTGGTCAGGCTGTTTTAATGAATGATGAAGTTGTGACTGACTGTATATGAGAGCCGAGCACTGAGCGTTGGTTTTAACGACATTCAATCTCCTTTCCTGAAATTGCTGAGTTCCATGAATGTACATAGCGCTAGACAAACGAAGCCACCCCTCCACCTCTGCTGATGTCGCTCTAGTCTCGCTAATCCTTTACTTCTCCCCTCTCCTCTCTCTAGACGTGGTGGTGAACGGGAAGCCCTGCGACTGTGACGTTATCGCCAACTGTAAAGTGGGCGAAGCTGTAGCCCTGGAAGTAAAGCTGACCAATCGGAGCAAGAACACTGTGGGGCCCTTCGCCCTGACCGTGGTGCCTTATCAGGACTACCAGAACGGAGTCCAGAACTACGATCTGCAGGATGCCATCACCTTCATCGGATCCAATACGTTCTACATTGACACGGTCAGTAGGAACCTGAGTGGCACATTGGTGTTGCTTCCCAGTAAATGGGAATAGACTCAAAAAACTGAATTTATAAAGCAAAACCTTGGCAATAATAATAAAACATAGTTAGAGGATCTTTGATGATCAAATAAAAGCTAGCACTTCTAGTATGTACAGTTGTGGACAAGTATATCATGGCAGTCTTGCGTTTCCAATGATTTCTACAACTCTTATTTGTCTATGATGGAATGATTGGAGCAAATTCTACTTTGTCACAAAAAAACTTTCATGAATTTATTATGTCTTCTAGAAATATGAGCAAATCTGCTAGGCCAAAACTATACATACAGCAATGCTAATATTTGGTCAAATGTCCCATGGCCATTTTTACCTCAATTAGGTACTTTTGGCCATCCAACCTAAATTTGTTGGCGTTCTGACATGGACTTGTTTCCTCAGCACAGCCCACATGTTCTTGATGGGGTTTAAGTCAGGGCTTTGGGAAGGCTGTTCTAAAACCTTAATTGTAGATGACTGATGTAGCCATTCCTTTACCACTTTTGATGTGTTTGGGGACATTGTCCTGTTGGAGCACCCAACCTTCTGGTCTGAGGATTTTAGATTTTCCTGAAGAATTTGGAGGTAATCCTTCATTATTCCATTAACCAGTTCCACCACCATGCTTGATGGTAGGTATGGTGTTCTTGGGGTTAAAGGCCTCACCTTCTCTCCTCCAAACATATTTCTGGTCATTGTGGCCAAATAGCTCAATTTTTGTTTCATCTGACCACAGAACTTTCCTCCAGAAGGCCTTTTCTTTGTCCATGTGATCAGCAACAAACTTCAGTTGAGCCTTAAGGTGCCGCTTCTTGCATGGCAGTCTCTGAGCAGCAGGTGATAGCTTGCATTTTTTTCCTGATTGTGGCAGTGACACAACTGTGCCATGCACTTTATACTTACAAACAATTGTTTGCACAGTTGATTTTGGGACCTGTAGCTGCTTTGAAATGGCACCAAGTGACTTTCCGTATCGTAATCACTCACAAGAAGTTAAGAGGCCATGCCACAACTTTCTACATCACCAAAACTGATAATTCCAGTTGCTGTATGTATAGTTTTGGCCCAGCAGATTTGCTCATATTTCTAGAAGACATGATAAATTCATGAAAGTTTTTTGTGACAAAGTAGTATGTGCTCCAATCATTCCATCACAGAAAAATAATAGTTGTAGAAATCATTGGAAACCCAAGACTGCCATGATATACAGGTTCTTCACAAGTGTATGTAAACTTGTCCACAACTGTACATGTGCACTAGGGAGTTTCTATGTGTCTGCTAAAGTGCCCTAGCTGGTTTAAAGGTGGTTGTACTGGATGCTTGCTAGGTTGTTGCTAAAAGTCTTAGATATTTTTTTTCTGCTTTAGTGTTTTACATTACTGCTCTTTATAGTAAGTATACCCTGTTTTTTTTCCATGTGCCTAACACTGTAGTAGAAGATGGCAAAAGCCCAGTCACCTTTAGTCTTAAGCCTGGGGGTCAAAGGTACATAAAGCAGACTATAATACCTTAGTCAATTCTAAATCTAACAGGTAACTGTGAAGAGATGCCAAAACTGGAGTGATGTGATTTTGTCTGTTTGTACAATCCAATCCAAGGTGGAGATGTTAAAGACTTTTTTTTTTAGTTGATGCCAAAATAAAGAGTTAGAGCAGCGTATACCTGAGGAGACAAAAGCATGAATGACTTCTTTCAAATTGCTAAGTGATAAAACAAACAGCTTGATTTTGGAAATTCTTCTCAACTGGAGGAAGCAGTCTCTTTCATCAAATGCACTCCTAAATTTCTGGCAGCTGGCTTCACATTGGCTGACAGCGTGACTAGTTCATTATGAGACAGTTCGAAGGCGGTAGGTCTAATGATTCTCAATGTTCTGTTCACTGTTGACAGGTTAAACCTAAAGAAAGCTCTGTGTGTGTCGGTGCCCTGCTCTTCCTCTACACGGGAGATTTCTACCTGAATATCAAGTTCCAGGATGACAGCGCCGGAAGAGAGTTGCCCTTGGCGTGGTTCGGTCTGCCCAGTGTCCACATCAAGGCCCTGGACGTCCCGCTGCAGGCCGGGGCCTAGAAGCCTCCAGGGTCAACAGCCTGGGTCTGAATGAAGCAAACAGGTTGTCTGTAAATACATTAGCCTCATGAATCCAATCACATGTAAAAATCCACTTTGTAAAAGGTTATTTATGTAACTTCAAGCATGTGTACAGTAGAGTACAAGGGGATATTAAGTCTTAAAAAGCACTTCTCTGATTGCTTTGTTGCCGTCCATCACCAGTGTAACACCAATTCTAGTTGCTTTTTGAGTTACAGTGCTGTCTGTTACTGTGAATTTCACAGTAAATTTAACTAATGCTGAAGAAAACTATCACTCTAGAGCCTTCAGAGAGCAGCTCCATAGGAACACTGGAAACATGACCGTACACAACTGAATAAAGGTATTACTATTTCTCTATCGACGCTTTACATTCTTGGTCTCTGTGCAACCACACCGAAGGACTACTGAACTTGACATTATCAATGTGTGTGTGTCATATAATTTGTATAAATAAATGTTAAAAATTAAGCAACCTCCGTTCAATATATTATTAATGCTCTCACTATTCGTTGAAGTACGTAATGTGTTCATTTGCAATTGAACCATCTTTACTCTACAATCATGTTCTGCCTCCTCATCACTAAAGCACTTTGGAAGAACTCAGGCCTGGCGTTAACATCTACACGCACACCTCCCAAATCTCAACAACACATGGAGCAGGGGAGGCTAGCGATGGGGGTTTGGCCCAGACCCAAAACGGAACTAAAACAAACAAATGAAGAACAGCAATGACTGGTGCCGTTTGAGGAGTGCCTCTCAGATGAGGTTCATGAAAAAATGTATTGATCCACCACAATGTAACGATCACGTCTCTTTGTTTACTTTTACCAGGGGTGAAAATGGGTTTCCCAATCTGCATTCTTCTGTTTTCTGTACTGTTAGTTTTAGTGTACGCATTAACGCAATGGAGGGAAACCTCATTGGTTAAGATCAGAGGCGCATTATATTCAAATATTTTAACAACGAACAAATAAAATGAACAACAGAAAATTGGAAAGATTCTGAGAGATCCTGTCCATTTGTGGCGATGAAGAAATAAAGTGTCAAATTACTGGGACGGTAAAATCACGCAGTGATATATACAGATGTAAATATAGTGACACGGGTCTTGTTCAATAACCTTTATTTAACCAGGGAAAGGCAACAGAGCATCATTCTCTTTCCTAGCGAAGCCCTGCGTCACGTTCAGTTAAACATTCATGTGGCATCTCCACTGGAGCAATATGGCGTCAAGTGCCTTGTTCAAGGCTACCTCGACAGCAATTGCTTTAGTGATGGGAGCACATTACTCATTCACTTTACCCACACACATTTTCCCAGCCGGCATCGGGATTTGAACCGCGACCTTCCAGTCACAAGCCCACTTCTCTCCAGTGGTTTTCAGAATGTACATTTTTTACCTTGGATATAAAATCTAACAACTACATACCAGATGTGTGTGTATGCAAGAAAGGCTGATGCTTACTCTTTGTTCCTCCAAAACATTATGAAATTGTGAGATGTGGAGCATCTTTTAATCTCCAGGAATACACAAGGGTATCATTTTCTCTAATGCTGAATCTAGTGGTTTCCCAGTGGCAAAAAGCTTTCCACTAAGTCATTTGTCAGCTTACATATTATGGTGAGTAATACATCAGCAAATAAACAGGCAGTTCATTAGTAATGCATACAAACAATTCATGCCTTCCATGTGTTAAATGTGTCTTTTTATTTTTCACACCGAGGAGGAGAAAACTAGTGAGTTGATCTATAAATAGATTGTGTTCACAGGCTTGAGAGAAATGATCCGGCGCTTAACATTAACAGCATCTCTAAGCGGGTATACTTCTGCATGCAGCAATAAAACTGAATTATCTCACGTCTAGAGGTATTGATGTGTGATTGTGGACCCCAGGCTATTGTCAGCATGGGCAGAGAGAAGAATAAGGTCAAGATGCAGCGTTGGCCTGGAGTGTCTGATAAGACCAAACGTCCTGCAAAATACCTAACATCCACCGCTCTCCATCCCTTGGACGTGCTTGTTTCAACTCCCCCAATCCAACTCACTTTTCGAATGCAATCTTTTTTCTCTCTTGGATATTGTTAAAGCAGCAATCTTATCGGCCTAAATCACAAAGTGGGGATGCAATATAAGATGTGTGGGGTAGGGACACTTGTACACCCACAAGAAGTGACTAATCGAGAAAATTAAGTGTGAAATACAAACAATCTCCAACGCCGTGAGTGAGGTTGGACTCACCAACGTTAGATTTGCCTCTCTCATCCCTTTGGTATAAAGCATCACAGACCGGCCGGATTGCTCAACACGAGCATGTTGCACGCAGTTTAAAGACTTTCTCGTTGCCTAGTGCAGCTTCAATAAGTTCTTAGGATCTGATAACTGCAGGGCAACAGGTTCACCAGTGGAAATAAAACACTGCATGAAAAATGTTCACCTACAATTTAAGTTTTTGTTAGATTTTTATTTTTAACACCATTACCATTTTAAAAGAACTTATATCACCCAGAACAAACTAACTAGATGCATTTTCATGTGTACTTTCACATGAGTTCAAGAGGTTTCATGTGAAAAAAATTTTGCACTATTATTACCCACAACCCTTCATTAGCTTGCAGCATACCTGTAATTCTGATCATAATCTGCCGAACAATCGTACATCAATCTGTGCTAATGCATTTCCCACAGGCAACCCATCTTCCCTTATCATTGTTAGAGAGAAAACGTTAGCCATTCATTTTGAGGACAAGAAGTAGTAGCGCTGGTGAAGACAGAACAATTTGTGACAGCGCTGGAACAGCATGAAAAAAACTCATGCAAATGAATCTCCAAGAAGCCGGAGTTCAATTAAATTTCTATCTCGTCTCTTTCAGCATTGAGAGGTAAGGCACGTCCATTCATATATCTCTGCAACCTTGATATGTAAATTCTCTGCCGGGGTTGAGGGCGGAGTCGAGGCATCTGGTGAAAAAAAGGGAACTGCCAATTGACACCTACATTGCTCCTTCGCTGTCACGCCACTAGCAATGCAGAAAAACAACAACCAGAGGAGTGCACTGGAATACTCATCCGCTGCATGTTTACTCGCCCGCTGTGGCTTTCTGACTTAGAACAATTAATAAGCTACCTGGCACGCACGCTGGTAAGTGCCACATAAACCTAAAATGAACACATGAAACTGCAGTTTATATCTAGAATTCCTTACATTAAAGTTTGCATCTCGCAGATTGTAGTTTTCGCTCTACAAACATTTCTCGGAGGCAGAAATAATCTCATTGGTTGAGTTAAACCTCAGGGGCGGAGCCAAAGAACCACAGATTTTCTGGCTAAGTAATGTTAGACTAAAGCCCAGCAAAAAAAGGCAATCAGTAAGAGAGGAGATAGCTAATATTATGAAGCCTAGCACCCTTGCTGCAAACTGAAAAGCTTATCTAACTAGTTAGTTAGCCTAAATATATAGGAATAATCTCATTGGTTGAGTGAAACCTTAGTGGGCGGAGCCAAAGATCCCGATTTTCAGATGGCAAGTTAGCTAATTGGCAAAGAAGGAACTCTGGTCAAAATAAAAATATAAAGGCAATGACTTCTTTGCTTTTCAAGTATGCCACTTAGCTAACCCTCTGAAAATGTGGATCTTTGGCTCCGCCCACTAAGGTTTCACTCAAGCAATGAGATTATTTTGCCTCCAGAGCATTTGTTCCTACGCTGATCTGCTTCAAAGGATGACATCAATTATAAAAACATATTATCTATTCCATCTATGATTTGTGGCACAATTATCACTCCTAGTGAATTTTTAAAATATTGTTTCTAAGGAAACAAATCGATATCAATGGGAGAAAACAAAACTCAACATCTGCAGAAGAGGTTCAATCCTTTTGGGAACCATTAGTGTTGCCTTAGGTAAGGCGACAGCCATGAGTGATATTGCTTGGCCGGTTCCAGCATGAAACTGGCCAATTACTGGTTTAATCATTTGACTGATTTCAGATAGCTGTATCTTGTGGGCCGCCACTGATTGCAGAATTCCTCCTGAAAGTTAATCAGCCCGATCAATCACGGCCATAACAGGATTTCTGGTTGTAACTGCTCTAAAAATGGACAGGGACGAGAGAAGAATGACAGAGAGAGAGGGGCTGAGAGAGAGCTGGCTAAAATGATGTAAAGACACACGATCCCAATCAGGGATCAGAGGCCTGAATGCTCCTGAGGGATCAATGAAGGAGGCATAGACTGGAAACATTCAAAATGAGATCAGCGTGTTCAGCATATATTGATGCTATGGGTTTTTATGCTAAGTACTTTCCAGTTTGGGCAAGTGCAAAATGATTCTCATCAACCATAATGTTACAAGGGATCAAATGGAAAGGATGAAAATGCAACCCACTGGGCCGAAGCCCCGACTACTCACCTACTCCATCTATCACTGCCGTCACTTTTAGTTCACGCACGGTGCTAACATGAAGCCTCCATAAAAAAAAAAAGGTTTTTTATTTCATCTTGTGTTTGTCTGCAAACCCGCGCGGTGATCGCAGTGATCTTACTGCACGTGCTGTGTCATTGCCATGGAGACTAATCTAAGTAGTTGCCATTATTAAACTTTCTTTCCGAGCAGAAGCAGCGTGAGCTCCGTAGGTGGGCTGAGCGGGGACTTGAGATGTGAGAAAGGGGAGCTAAATATAGACGGGCTACAGATCCAGACGCTGTTGATTAGTGGAGCCGTTTATGAAACACTGTACTAATACTCCACTTGTTAGCCAAACAAGCTGCTCCTTTCAACTTTTCTCTTTTTGGGTGTGTGTGTGTGTGTGTGTTCATGGAGAAGATGGATGCTTTGCACTCAAGCCTTTGAATTCCTATCCTAAAACTAGTCAGACAGGAAAGAAAAGGATGCCTGAAGTCCTTGCCACACAATACAGCAGCGCAAATGATATGATTATATGGTTTAGTAGATAAAAAAGCACTGATAAACAAGTCATTTGCAGTATATTCATATTAATAACTGTCCGTGGATTGATATAACACAATGATGATTTACTCAATTTATGAAAATCCTTTGGTGGAGCACAGGGTAGGAGTTAGTCTGACATCCCACCATAACCAAAATATACTTTCTGACTTGCTACAAGGTTTGCACCAGTGCCTAGAAACAAAGCATAAAACATTTAGATCACATTTGAAACAAAAAAGTGCCTTTAAAAAAACAAAACTCATGTTTAGCTGCCACCTCCTGTCAGTCCCTGTAGCAAAAGAGCTCAATCAGTAAATTTGTCTTCAAAGATTCATGGAAAAGCAGAGACATCGCCACTCGCCAAACCAGCTTGATTGAGCCTTTAAATAACAGCCCTCGGCTAAAATTGAAAGAAAAAAAAAATAGCCCAAATAGTTTGATGTGCATTTCCTTTTTTATTTGTGAAATCAGGTGACATCGCAGTTCAGCCCAGACCTTCAAAATCCCCCCCATTCCCTTTGAAAAGCTGCAATTACAGGTAGGGAGAGATTTTTATACACATGGTAAAAGTGTGTGTGAGGCATGAACGTAGACGAGACTCAATCAGCATTAAGGTCAAATTAATGTAATGGACAATGCCTTCTTAAAACAGTGGCTAGTTCAGGTACTGACCCAGGAGCTGTATCACCTATCAGGAGGAGAGAAAAGCTCAGGAAGTGACTTTATTAAGGGGTAACTGGAATTGAGGTGGAAGGTGGCTGTCACTCATTCTTTTTCATAAACAACTGTGTATAATTAATAGGAGCTGAAATACTATTTCACACTGAAATAAACATTGTCAGTCCAACTCTTAATCTATGATGTGTTCAAGGCACATATTTTGGTGCTCTACCGCTGGCAATAAATGGGCGAGCCACTTCCACTTCTGGCGACGTGGGCACATTTTCAGGCTCAAAATGTTTCCTGACACTCCAGCAAGAAATCTCATTTGGGTGAGTCTATGTCCATCTCCAGTTCTGTCAAAGTGAAGGGGCACCAAGGTTCTCTCTCTCGTCGCAGAAGTCTTGCAGTATTTCTCTGGATCTTGAATAAGGAGACGCAAGCTGGATCTGCCCCAAAGACACCAGAGGGGGTTGGGTCCCCCTGTGCGCAACGGGGCACTTTTGGACGTCAGCCTTCAGTACCGCGGACAGCGCCAGAGGACTGGAGCTGTTTGATTTGTCGTTGGGATTGCCAAATGCCACTAATGTGACCACGTGACTCAAAGTAAACCCCTTCTCTTGATAATGAGTAGGAGTGGTCACTGTGGGAGGAGGAGGAGGGGCAGGGGGGGTGGGGGTAGGAGGGGGGGTTATGCAGTCCGACTTGCTAGGAGATGATCCGTGGGTGAGTGGTGAAAAATACACCCGCCAAAGGAATCGTGACACTTGGAAAAGAGGAGAAAATATAGAAGCAGGGGCTGGAGTGTGTGGAGAGAATAAAATGTGGAGCCCTCAAAATACCACTAGTCCATGACACGCAGGGTTCATTCTAAGACCTCCCCCCCAAACACACACACACACACACACACACACACACGGGGGAAAACTGTTTTTTCTTTCCCAAAATCAACTCAAACTGCTCGGGAGACGGCGGAGGAAGCGTCTTTGGAGTGCGCTTGGATGTGCGCAACGGAGCATGAGGGCCAATGCGGGCACGGACCGCGCGGCGCAGCAGCCGCATCATCTAAATGTTGCTCCGATTTGTTTCATCAAGTCCTAAAGTCGATCATCTTCCTGCCAATCCTCCGGGGTGGACTCGTCGTTAGAAAACAACAACATACAGATGGGAGAAAGTCCGCTTTGCGGTGGAACCTGTTGTCGGTGATGATTTGTTGCCGTTTTGGGAATATTCTTTCATTGTCATAACGGATGGCGATTTGATCCAGGAGCGATGAACGTGGGAAATAAAGTTGTGAAAAAAATTTGATTTGATGTGAAGGTCTGCGACTAGTGTGAGTAACATTACCCACC
Source organism: Hoplostethus mediterraneus (assembly GCA_034670385.1). NCBI lineage: Eukaryota > Metazoa > Chordata > Actinopteri > Trachichthyiformes > Trachichthyidae > Hoplostethus > Hoplostethus mediterraneus. The sequence continues at coordinate 2,248,856 of JAXDDW010000028.1, read as the reverse complement.
TAGATGTTCCTCTGCGTTACTCACTGACCCTCCCGTCAGAATGCCTTTTGTTTGCAAGGAAGATTTAGGGATTTCACGGACGGAAAATTGATTTTGTGCATATGGAGGTGATGGCTCCTACATATAGCCTGAATACCGAGGGAGGCTACAATGAACAGGTTGGTGTTTAGCTGAAACTTAAGGGCATGCGGGAGGATGCTGAGTCCGCGCCGAGCTTATAGGATCTTTTAATTTCTCTGTCACCACATCGCAAACAAACAGAGCACAGCATCAAACAGAAGAAGAAAAACAACAGGAATCTTAACTCATTCCTTTGGTTTTAATTATTTACTCAGATCAGTATAGTTCACTTGAAGAGAATACAAACCAACAGGCGATTTGGAAGCTGCTCGTTGATGGCACTGCGCACCGGGAGGACTTGGTTTGGGCAGGTCTTGCGCAGGGTCTGTCGGCTGCAAGGCTTCTGGTCCAGGCGATCGAGCAGCCTCTTGTGTCTCTCCGCGAACCAGGAGCAGGATCTGGGGGTCTGTCACCGGGATCACCGCAGTGGGGGGGATCTCCACCGCTGCTCCGGGTCCGGCGTCCATCGCGCCCACCGTCACCGACGCGCACCGGTCTGCGCCTCCGCCTCCAGACGCTGTCCAGACGGCTTTCCCGACGCTTGCTGCGCCTTCCCGGGGGATCCGACGGGACATGAGCCCTTCGGTCGCCGGTTCCTGGTGGCCATGAAGCGGCAAAACGTGCGGACCCTGTCCCTGATCATCTGCACGTTTACCTACCTGCTCGTTGGGGCCGCCGTTTTCGACGCCCTGGAGTCCGACTTCGAGATGCGGGAGAAAGAGCAGCTGGAAGCCGAGGAGAAGCGTCTCCAGGGGAAATATAACATCAGCGAGGATGATTACCGCAAACTGGAGACCATCATCATGGAGGCAGAGCCCCACAGAGCCGGGGTGCAGTGGAAATTCGCAGGGTCATTTTACTTTGCCATCACGGTTATAACCACCATAGGTGAGTCTCGGTCTCTGTAACCACCATAGGTGAGTCTTGGTCTCTATAATCACTATTGGTGAGTCTCAGACACTGATCAATGATTCTTGGTCTCTATGATCACTATAGGTGAGTCTCAGTCTCTAAAACCTCCAAAAAGGTGGGCCTCCGTGTCTATAACCACTATAGCAGAGTCTCAGTCTCTATAACCATCAGTCTACAATCACTATAGATGAGTCTCAGTCTCTAGAATCACTCTAACCGAGTCTCTCTCTTTGAAATTGTAATTGCGCAACGGGATTACGCATGACTATTTTATAAGGTCACTTACAATTTTCGCGGCTGTAAAACTATGTCTTTGGGCAGTAACTGTGAGAGAGCAAATGTGATTATCTGTGGTGAAACAATAACGTTTGGACCAGGCACAAGCAGTCAGAAACAGGCCTGTAACGGTACTGGCGACCTCAGACAAAGTTGTCAGGCAACATGTTGCGGCCCTGCTCACTCGGCATGCTTCACAGTGGTGGAAAGGAGGTGTTACCTTTGTGAATCCAGGTTCACACCACCTCACAGACTAAGGCTACAATTTCAAATATCTTAAACCTAAACAGAAAGAGAATGGCTTTCATCGTAATTTCAAATGGCACATGAACCTTTCACTATTCACTCAGCATTTCTAGACCCAACATGTGGCTTTCTGTGCTGCTTTTAATATTGACGTGACTGCTTGACTGCACATCAGTCATGCATCTGACTGCATGTAGGTGACTGTTAAAAACAATGTATAATATTTCCTTTGGTGCACCTGCAGCACAGTATCATCCACCTTGCACTTTGCAGGTGCGTCACCAAGCTGGAGCAGAACATAAAACCTAGTATAACATACTATAGTTTGATGTGTTATAGGGCCACTTGCATAATATGTTTTGTTTTAAATGATGCCCATCGAAGATCTGGACCTGGTCAGAAAGATAGGTTGTTTTTATTAATAACCACTACAGGAACACACAGCAGCTCAGTCAGCTGCAGTGTTGTGGTGCTGAAAGGACAGCTCCTCTGAGTTCAGACGCACACACAGTTGGATTGAACAACATGGTGATCTGCCCTCAGACCTACCTCCTTAACTTTTGACTTGAAATATTCCTTAGATCTACACTTGATCCCCATACTTTGCCTTTTACTCAGGGATCTCACTCATTGCACCGCAAAATGTGACAATGTGTACAATGTGCTCAGACCAGGATGGGTGTCAGAGAGAGAGTGAGCAGAAGCAAAATAGTGGTAAATACAAAGGAGGGTGAACTATGACCTCCAGTAGGTGAGCTTCATAAGGTAAACAACCACCATTATGAACATAAATCAATTATATTTTCATGAAAGCATCAATTTATTATCCCCCCCCCCTTAGAAGACCCTATCCTACAACTCAGTTTGATACTTCCTCTGCTGTGTACTATAAATCAATCATTTTATAGAATACCAATGCTGAAGTAAAGCTCCATGTCGGAGTGAGTTTGCTTAATTCAGATGTGCGCAACAATATCACGGAAAACAGGTGGAAATTGGACCTTTAGATCAAATGAGCTTGGATACTGTGGAATATGTATAACTTTTGCTTTTCAGGAGGGTCACACAGATGTGATTTCTCCATTATGGAAGTCAAATGCTATTATTCAAGATGAGTACTTTTAGCTGGAGGGAAACTAATGCACCAGGCTTGTCCTCGGATTTGCCAGGCAACACTTAAAAGGGACGACTGCACAGACCGGTGAAGGTGGATCCAGTGTTGTTTCCAGGCTACAGCAACAAGAGCCATTATAATAGTCATGTTCTCTGAAGTGGTTAGATTGACTGCAGCATGTTGTCTCTCCCATATAGAAAACAGGCCCTTTTTATGCTCCATCCTTTACAGCAGTAAGAGCCGTTCAGAGGATGTTGTGAATTTACAGGAATGGCCCCTCATTTGGCCCTGTTTCCCTGTGCATTCATTGATGAGATGCAACACACACCAAAAAGATGGTTCAATTAGCACATACCTGTTCAAATGAAGGTTGAATGGGATAGAAGAATGAATTTGTCATGACAAAGTAAGTTGGTTTTAGTTGATTAGGTGCATTTAGAGAAAGAAAAAGGTAGAAAAGACAATATTGGCATCTGAAGCAGTGTTTCTGGCTCATTGTAGGGAAATAACTTGCAAGGCTGCACTATATGGTAAGAGCGAGTGTGAGGCCTAATGTATTAAATATTGAACATCACATACTGTAACCAAGCTCGGCAGTGGGGCTGAAGGTGGATTGGGTTCTCTGTAAAACAATAGAGAAGCCAACAGAAGGGACAAAATGGACTAAAGAGCATTTGATGAAAGACCGTATATTCATATGGTCATATTTACAGTGGCCACTACATCATTGGTTCTCTCAGCGATATTAGATTTGGGCAGAATGGCATTTACGCAGGTTGCCAGATGGATGGGGTTTGCCACATACACGACACGATGAAGTTACAAAACCAGAGGAAACTGTTTGAAAGTTAATTTAATATTCTTCACTTTTCTGTGATGTACAACCTACCTGACACTATCCGGATAGTCCTCCTGCGGTAGACCCAAGCAGGTTAAATTAAATGATAAGAATTATGTATTTGCAAGTACTATTTAACCCAGCCATCCATGTCTGAAGGCAATGCAGATTTGATTTGATGAGTTCAATAGACAATGGGAGGGTCATACTTGAAAATACCGTTTCAGCTGACAGTATGAGATTAATCACCCAAACGTTAGTGCCCCAGAAGCAATGTTTCCTCTGAGAAATTAGGAAACTTGATATAATTCAACTACAAAGCATCAATAGATTTTCAAATCATCATTTTGACCACTAAAAGTCACCGAAGCATTTGCAGCCAAATGAAATTTGGCTGCAATGAAAAGGAAACTATTGTTAGTACGTGAACTATTCTACTGCTTGTAGAAACTAATTAACTTTTGTGCCATCGAGGTAAAAAAGACGCCTCTGATATCTACTGCATGTACACTAACCTTATTGTTGAATGTGTACATTACAGGAGGCTAAATAAAACAAAGGGCCAAATACCCCATGAGAAATGTCACATGGTATATTACTACTACCTAACACTACTGATGACACTGATGTATTCAGCCCCAGGCAGACTTTATAAACCTGTGAAGAGCTGTCCTCACATTATACATTAGATATACTGTTCCAATAACAATACAGCTACAAGTAGTAGTAGTAGTAGTAGTAGTAGTAATAGTACTGGTAATGGTAGTAGCAGGACTAGTAGTAGTAGCAATAGTAGTAGTAGTAGCAGCAGCAGCAATAGTAATAGTAGTAGTAGTAGTATTAGTAGTTGTAGTAACAGCAGTAGTAGTAATATTAGCAGTAGTAATAGTAGCAATAGTAGTAGCAGTACTAGTGGTATTAGTAGTAGCAATAATAATAGTACTAGCAGTACTAGTACCAGTATAATAGTAGTAGCAGTAGCAAAATAGTAGTAGTAATAGTAGTCCTAGCAGTAGTAGTAATAGTATTAGTAGCATTAGTAGTCGTAGTAGTAGTAGTAGTAGTAGTGGTAGAAGACAGTAAAAGCCCAGTTAACTGTCATCTTAAGCCTGGACTGTGTACTGGCTCACAGGGGGTTCAAAGGTCAGCTATATCTGGTAGTTTTGGTCCAGACCTAATCAAGCTTTAGTGATAACATTGATCAATAAAAGCCTAAGAAATCAATTCTAAACCAAAAGGTCACTTATAATCCTCATCTTCATTATCCTCATCTCTACATAAACACACTCAGAACAAGCACACTGGCCAGAGGTCTGAACCGGGAGACACACTGAGATATTGTCAGCACATGTCGGAGCAGCTGGGGCCTACCCTGGTTGCCCTGACAAAACATGACGACTCCTCCCCCCCCTAGACCCCCTTACCCCTCTGTCCAGCTTGCCCTGCAAGTTGACTCCACAGCATTTATTCCTGTGACTAATCGCACTGGATGTGGCAGTGAGTGATGGCAGCATGCGGTAAGCTCAAGGTGTTCTCTCTGAAACTGTGCTTCGACGGGGAAAATAAACCGCAGGATGCTGTGCGGTGTATCTACCCGTCTTCCTCACAGGGCTGAGACGCTTATGTTTGCTAGAAGCAAGGAGCAAGCGCAGCCCGGTGACTTTAGAGAGCTTAAGGAGGTGCCACATGTCTGGAAATATCAACATGTATGGGCAGATATGACCAATAGGGTTTGACTGCAAAATGCAATGCAAGAATATTGTGTTGCTTTTAAAAACCGTAAGCTAATCTCATTCATATCAAGCATACATTGCATTTTTCTAATTTCAAAAAGTAACATAATGGATTACGACAACTGAAAAACAAATATACTACCACTTAACAAAAAAAATGTCATCTGAGTACTCCTCAGAGTACTCTGAGTAATTGTGGTAATGTTTTCATGCTAGCTGAAGAAGAAATGCTAAGCACTATTGCTGCGAGGTGGCGCCCTAGCTTACGGCTATGAATAGGTTTCCTAGAGAGATGCTAACAGTCATACTTTACTTGGTTACAACACACTGTTTTCATGCCATTGCCCACAATGTGACAAGAGCCTACGGAGGAAAAAAAAAATAACAGCTAAAAAATTCAGAATGTCAAGGTTACTTTACCCTTAACACTCAGTCGGCAGCGTGAAAGCTCTTCATCTCTTAATTACATTGGAGTAGAATTGAATGCTTTTTACCGCGCTGTTACACAAGAGTCCTCCCAAAATGAGGCCGCGCTGTCAACATGAGTCAGATGTGGTATCTTTGTTAGACCTATTGTACCAGTCACTGTTTCCACTACGCTGTACAGCGATTGCCGCTCGGTGAAGGATTCCTTGATTCGCGGTTACACGTTAAATCCAATTGAGGTGTCAGTAGGGCAAGTCAGCGAGAGGGCCATTCAAAAAGCATGAGTAAGAGTTATAACGGGAAACATTTATAAACAAATGACTCAAATACAAAGGTGGGTGATCTATGATCTCTAGTTGGTGATCATCATAAGGCAAACAAGCACCAATATAAACACAAAAATCAGTTATACTTTCAGAGCGGTATTAATTCATTATTACTTTTCTTCCTTAAAAGACCCGGTTGTCATGTAACTTACTGTATATCAAGCAGATATTACTTGCTATGCTGTATATGATGAAAAAAAGGTGTTTAAACTCTAATCCACAAATAAAAAGATGTAGGGTTGAGGGGTTTACCTCCAATATGTCCCTGATTACACTGCAGAGGAAAGCATCTCCTGTATGATTTAGAATGAAATGAAAAGGTGAAAAAAGAAAAAGTGATCTTAAAATCCTGTTTGCATACAGTGCTAGCTGCAGAAGCGGCAGCAGCATGATTTGATTGACACTCATGTCAGGCTAAAGGCTCTTAAAAGCTGCACTTTGCCTCCCCTCAGCTGTCATCTATCACATGCTACACACCATAATCTTGACGGGGATTGTTTGTCGGAGTCCTGGAGATGGGCATGTGGCCGTGACAGTGATTATTTGGTGTGTGTGTGAGGTGGGCCGGAGGGAGGGTGGGTGGGTTGAGCGTAGTTGGGGCAGATTGTGCACCTACGCTGCAGCTTGACAATGACTGATTGGAGAGCAGGCCGTACATTATCGCTACAATCGAGGACAAGAATTTCTCCTGTGCTTTCCGTGGCCGAGAGCAGCGCGCCTCCATTTCCATCATTTGAACGTCAAAACAATGAGGATGGTCTACCAGCTAATTGCGCATCTCCATACTCTTCTTTTCCTTTGTGTGAATTATGCACATCTCCAATACATCAAGGATGCAGGGGTTTTGATATTTATTTATTCAAGCAACAGTCAATAAAAAAAATGCTTGAGTACATTTCCACCGGTAGCGCTCGAAACCAGCTCATTCATAATGCACGATATTGAGTTTCATGACATTCATGAGTTTCACAGGTATATGACGTGTCGGTGAATAGTGATTGATAGCTTTGAGCTTTGTTTCACGGTGAAAATGTGCCATGTGAGAATGGTGAGTTCATTCATGAGGTGAAATTTTCACCTTACGAGTGAATGAATTTCCGCAGATGTTACAGAGGTGTTTTTCAGACGCCGTATGCCTTTTGTTCCACGCGCCGGCTCTTGGAGTTCTGCACCTTTCCGACTACCTTTCATCCTCGAAAGGTTGCTTCAGCTAACCAACCGATTGATTGGTGGATTTTATTTCAGTGTCCTGTTCTGTAGGTGGCCAGCCCAGTGAACCCACACGGGACCCAATTTAAAAAGAACTACACCGACTTTGACCCGTTGGTCAACTTGCCCTTTATGTGATGAGAGGATGGACAGGAAAAACTCACCACCAACTCTGGATTACTGAAATATCTTCTTACGTTAGATGATGTTAGTCGCCTACGGGCACTGAGCGTACTGTCTGCTATCAGATTAGTATGTGCACAGGACAGAAAAATGTACCAGAGACGCACAGACTGTTGCAAGTTGACCGAGTTTCCCATTCAAAAAGACACATCTGTCCATCACGTTGTGTCTCAACAAACTCATTACAGATAAATCAACCTTCATAATCATCTAACCAAAATAAATGAACAGATATTGAAATAATTCTGTGTAAAGCACACGTCTCAGCTCATCATATAAAAATAAAACCTAGAATTAATTTCAGCTTCCTCTCTCCTCCAACTCACACAGCAGTCTGCTCTCCTGTGGTTTACTGAATCTTCCTGTTCCTCTGGCTGATAGTAATGGACCTTAATTGTGGCCAGAAAGATATTTGGCTTCTGGGCAAAACTTTGACATAGAATTTATCCCAACAAGACAAGATACTCTTAGCTTGGCTTCAAGACCAAATATCAGCATCGCATTTTGCTTCATGAATAATAATAATAATAATGTCCTTTATATGACCCCATAGACTCATTTTATAAATCAATTTCAAACGAGCCAGAGAAGATGAAGGTGTAACTTCACTTGCCCACAGTAGTTATTAGAAGTTTACCAAATGAATATTATGTTTTCAGTCTATGCATCTTTACAAGTACTAGCATCTTACATTTGTGTCTGGCATCACAGGGTTCCCACCGTAGCACCAAACACAATGAGTTTTGGTGTTGCATTTTCTTTTGGAATGGCCAAATTCCCGTGGCATGATCGAAGGCAGGGTGTACACCATACCTTTAACCCGTTGCCCTTTATTTAATAACGTCACCGATGTTTTAGCACACAACTTGAAACTTTTACCAATCACAATGAGCTCAGAATCATTAATGCTAGCATCTGAAATGTTTTATTTTAATACGTTTTGATGTTATGTCCATTTCATCTGGTACTTCAACGAGGGAATATTACATCAACCAAGCAGGACTATGGGGTAAAAAAGGAGAGGATTCCTGTGTTGCTGTCCCCAACGAACTAGTATTATATTACCTGGGGAATCCAGTAAGTTCTATTAATGATTAATAGACTACTGCTGAGGCTGTCAGTGATTTCAGTCTCATGCGAATTTGGTTCCACATCCCTCATTCGTAACCTCAAATGTCTAGGGAAAATCACCCGACGCGAGTCCTATGAAATGACTACTTCTGCAAATCCACCTCCCTGTAATTTTGGACACCTTTGTATTAGCTTTGCTGTACACCTTGAGCGGGGAAGTTGTGAAGGTTTCACTGTTGCTCGTTCCAAAAAAAATGAAAGGAGATGCTCACCCTATTTGCACATTATATTCAGTGATTATTTTCACTCTGCTCGAGTGTCCTAGTGGGAGCTCTGTGGAGGTCTGCACACAGGTCGATGTGAATGTGTTCCTGTGGAGCTGATGGCGCTCTGTGGGAGTCGCTGGTCCATGCTAAAAACCAACGTTCATCTTGCACTTTGTAGTAGGGCCGTAGCTGGTTGTAAAATGTGGGTGGTTAGCCCTTACAGAAAAGCATTATTGTTAGACTTGTCCTGATGCAATTCAGGTGATATGGTGGCTGTGCTGACAGGTTTGGTTAGCATGTCTGCATCCACATCAGCCCAGACAAGCCACAGGCAGCGCCCTTAAAGCTATAAGATGCTATATACGCTTTTCACCTTGAGGCAGATAAGTCTATCCTGGTCCCGCCCTCCTCCCTCTCAGTTGGTCAAGTTCCCGCTGCAACACTTGTCACTCATCTTGATGAGCTTTCTACCTGAAACGGCATCTAGCCTGAGGCTGAGGTAACGGACATCAGTAAAGCCACCAGGGGCGTTGAAGAAAGAGATGACAAATGTAAGACCTCTGCAATAAAAAAACAAAACAAACAAACAAAAAGCAATGCGAGTCTTCACCTGCGTTTTTGAACGGGTCTCGTATGCTGCACGTTTAGCTTTTACTCTACTTTGTTTTCTCACTGCTTTCCGCCATTGTTGTTGTGGCTCACCGCTGGCCACGGGCACAGAAAATGGTATACGCTCCGAAACATTCCCAAACATCACTGAGAGTCAAATTTCTGGCAAACGGGGGGGGGTTTAAACATGTACACACAGGCAGACACACTCTGCACATACATTATAATATATCCTATGCATACTGCAGCTTTAACACATGATGCACCCCTGTGCTGGCGTGGCCTGGGGTGTATGAGTTGTGAGTGTCTGCTGATCTGTGTGGAGAGGAAAGGCTCTGCCACAGAGATAAATGTGTTCACATGCCCACAGACAAGCAAGAACCTCCCTCCCACCCTCAGAAGTATGTTTGCCGAGTTTCTTAGAGGACTGAAGAGGTGGCGACTTACCGTTCCACTCTACCACTTACCGAGGACAGTAGCGTGTCAAGCGGGGTGGGTGCATTCAGGCTGAAGTGGGCCAGTGTGGGTGGAGATGTGAGCTGTTTCTTGATGGTGCACAGTGCCTCCTGGTAGGCAGGGGCCCAGATCCAAGCGGTGCTCTTATTAAGCAGCTGGCAGAGGTGAGCCAATCGTGGCTAAACGCTGAGGAAAGAAGGTGGTAGGAGAGAGGGGAGCTGGTACCAGTTTGTTGCGATGTACATTAACACAAACTCTGAACATGGCTGCATTGCAAGTGCACTATGGAACTGCAAATGGCACATAAACCCCCACGAATCCCCAAAAACTGCCCTAATAAACACACACAACTAAAAACACACAACTACTCCGACACACTCCCCAAATAAGGCGATGATAGTGCACCGAGATCACTCACACACAGCCCAAGGAAAAACAGTCTACAACATAGTCATCTCTTGGAATAGATCATGACATCACTTGTTGAAATTTCCATCATTTCAATTACAGCTCGGCTCCTCTTCTAAAAAAGGTGTTTGGTATGTAAAATTCCTCTCCATTCACTTGGCGCCACTCAGCCTTTCATGTGTAATGAGGTATTAATCAGCAGGAGTTCATATAGTAGCCACAAAATACTACCGTGACACTCGACGCCAATATCCATGCGATGTTCGACGCGCACGCTGGTCCGAGCGTGAGAAAAGCTTGTTCCCTTCTCTCCGAAAATGCAATTACCATGTACATGAACGCAGCTGGTGAAGGCTGTCCTCTTATTAATGATACATAACACATAATGCAGTTATTTCTTTGAAATATTCATAATGAATTTCAATATTGCAACATCTCATAACGCACCAGTCAGACTACATGCCACAGGAGAAAAGCACTGTAAATATTACTTCAGAGATTTGAGCTCATCAGGCTAAATGTTGCTTATTAAACCAAAAAAAAAGTATTCTTGTATCCTGGAGAGACCTGGAGAAGTGTTTTACTTCGCATGTTGCCGATCGCTGTCGTTTTGGACTTCATCACCTCAGTATAACCCACATTTCCCAGCTGTCTGAGATCGGCAAGAGGGCCGAGCAACATGAGTTCTGACATTTAGCCCACCTCATCCTTTTGGCGGCTGGTCTGGTATTGATCCATAAAGCTAATTTCTTCCCACTATGCCCACCCAAGGCTGTGAGTCAGCATGGCACAATACTTGGCTGCCAAACTTCTGGGTGCTCCCCTTTATAGCCCTGGCACCAACTTCCTTCTCCTTTCATTTGCAGTTGATCTTCAGGTTATGCGCACGTTGGAGTCGCCATGTGCTCCTTTCCTTTTCTTTTATAGAATTTGTTTCCACCACCTGCACACAATGTGTAGTTTCTTTTATCAGCAGTTGAGTGTGCAGATGACCAACACTGTTCCACTACTACTACCACCTACTGTAAATTCTCTTTTGTTGGACCCTGACAGTAATCTTTTCTCTGTACTATCTGTACTGTAATGCACTCCCACACAGTCTTAGCACAACCACTTTATTCCATCTGTAGGAATAGTGGGAGTGTGTGGTCTCCTCTATGAGTTATTGCCACAGAACAGCAGCATGAAATCAGCGTTGGTGGCTTGTGCGCAGTGTGTGCATCGCTAGTGTTTTTCTGATACACGAGTAGTGTCTTTGACTAAATGCTCTTCCTCTCTTGAGGTTGTAAAGTAAATATGAAGTGATGGCAGAACGACGGTAGAATTACATATATGCTGAAAAAATAAACTAAACCTGCAGGCTAAAGAGCGTAATGCTCACAGCAGCACCTGCAGTTTGCATCATAAAATGGCATTGGTGTGTGTGTGTGTGTGTGTTCATGCATGTATGTGCATACATGTTTGTGCATGTGGGCTCATGTGTATATGCGTTCTTGATTGGATAATGAGAAACCGTTCAATGAAAGCAATAATACAAATACGGTGCTTTAACCTCCAGCTTAATGAAATATTATGAAACACGATATGCAGCATGCGCTTTTAAAAAGTGGTAGAAAGTAACTACGCAGTTGCACAATGGCTGCAGTGCAGGTGTTCAGTATGCACATTTGAATCATGGCACACATGTAACTTTAAGTAAATAGATTGCTTGATTACTTTCATGTCATTGCGTGCTTATTGAATGTTGATCCGAGATCAGAATGAATTACCATCAAGCACAATAAAAGCCTAGCGATGTGAACTGAACCAGTCAAGTGACTAACAGTCCATTCAGCATTTGGCTGTTGACTGTCTGCAGCCTTGGGAGGCCGACAAACAAGCTTGGCTAGCAGAACCAAGAGGGGACCAGATGACATTATTGAAGCCTGCCTGGCTGCCGTGGTTAAACATAAGACCTGTCGGGAATAGCATTGTTGGAGAGCATTTGTTTCTCCTGCAAAAACACCCAAGGCTACCAAGTTGGGAGCCTAGCTTCTGATTAAGGCAAAATATGCCCTTGTTACAAGGGTGGCAGAGAAGACAGTAGGGCACGCCAGCCCAAGTGGTATCACTTTCTCCAGGGAGCTGGTTTTAGTGAGCACAGTGCAAATGCCTGTTGCTTAGCAGCAATCAATGGCCGTATTTCCCGATGCTGGGCGATGAGCTTCATTAGGTGAAGCCTAACAGGAGATATAGAGTGACACCTGGGACAGCTAGGAGCCCTGCTGGGAGCAGACTGCAGGAAAAGCTTGGCAGCGTGAAGGCTACAAGACATTGAAAGTCCTAACAGATTGTATCAAACTCACCTTTACAGATTCTTTTCTATCCTGCAATACAGCAGCAATATTGTAGCTACCTGAATACTAAACACCAAGCAGGTTTGATCTTCACAGACGGGCTGAGATTCCGCATCAGGGAGCTTCTGATGGACAAATTGGGCTACAACTACTATAGGATGCAAGCAGGTTGATGTTCTCTGCAGAGGTTTAGTCGACATTTTACAAGAAGAATTATCTTGGTTTTACTTTGAAGTTAAAGGCAGTTGTAAACTGTGGGTGGAGCTCCTGGTTTCCCCTGATTCTTTAGTTAATCATCAGATCATTCAGCTGTATAACCTTGCCTGAAGCGTATTTGTAACGGTGCGTATCTCCATCAGCACAAACCATGCCAGGATGTTATGCCTTTGAGGTGTTCGTAGAAAAGCCGTGTAGATTACAGAAGTGCCTTGCATCATTTCCTCACAACATTTTCCGACGACTCTCTAGGGCAATGTTGTTCTTCTCATCAACAGGTGCAGGCAGAAATCAGCACTAGTTGATAAGGAACAGGACAGAAACAGTCGATACATTTAATGTAAACCTGCCCTCCTCTACTTAACCCTGATTTTGGTCTTCTCACTACTGATCTGCTAGGTAATATGGCAATGCTATGTGCGTGGTGTGTGTGTGTGTGTGTGTGTGTGTGTGCTAGCAGGAGTGTTTAGGCAGAGAGAAATGACTGCCGGCTAAGTTTAAGGTTGTTAAATCAGATGCCAAATGAATGCAGAACCTTTCTACTCCAAGTCAATGGTATGGTGAGCGTACGTCTCTGCCCACCCTTAATTGCTGGCTAATAACGAATAAGCCTCCCTGCGCAGCACTAATTACTGGCCTTTACGTTATTGACAGTCCGTCGATATTTTCCTTGACTGTTTATTGGTGAGATCTCTTGAATGTTTGAGTAGCTGCTCCTGGAAATAGCTTCTGCTTTCGATTGCGCTGTCCACATAATCTGGCAGCTAACTCTCCGCTAAATGTCTATTACCAATTGGTGGAAGAATTCAATAGGGTTTGCTATCAACTAAAAGTGCCATAGGACAGTGAAAACGCTGATTACATGAAGCTGTGTGGTCAATCTGGCATATTCTCAACCCTGGTACCCATGATTTTCAAAGATACATTTATAAGGCAAATAAAAAGGTGAGGAAATGATTAAAGACGCACTTAGGCAACTTTGCACATTGGTAGCCCCGATTATTTGAAAAGATTTGAGCTTCATACCGCTTTATACCAAAGGGACGAGAGAGGCAAAAGGTCTAACATCGGTGAGTCCAGCTTTCTCTTGATGTCACTGGCTGCTGTTTTGTATTGAAGATTTCCCGCCGATGTCCATAACAGAGACCAGGATTTAATTTGGGTAAAGAGTTGGAATCTACGGGGTGTCCATCTCTGTTGCAGCCCCACTTTGTGATTTAGGCTGATAAGATGGGTGTATTTTTACATAAATATCTTGTCTAGTGCACCTTTAAATCATCGTGGGGGAGTAATGAAGCGCACAAATGGACGGCGATAAAAACAAACGCCAATCTAAAAGAACCCCCACCGCGTGCCTCGTGTGACTCAAACTGCCCGAGGGATAATATAGGCTAGGTTTTGTTCATTAATTCATCAAAACAGACCATACATTTTCAACCTGAGCAAAACCTTTCCTTTTGGTCCCCCCCCCCCCGCTGTGAAACACGATCACTGTAGCGTGCCGCTGACAAGCTCAACATCTCATAGTAACCTCCTCTAGTCATGGTTATCACTAGCAGCTCGCTCACGGTCGGAGATTGTAGGCAAAGAGGGGAGACCGAAACAATCTCCTGAAGGGAAACTTCAAAAGATGGTTTCAGGGTGTATTTTAAAAAAAGAAGGGAGAAGATTCGTGAAACATCCTTTCAAATGAAACAGAATTCTGTATTCCCTTGAGGTTAGCAGAAGCACAAGTCACCTGTGCTAATACTTGTCTTCCCCATGGCATTTTATCACTGAAAACGCCCCCCCCCAGGCAATGTTGGGCTGGGAGCTAAAGTGTGGAATACAAGATCGAAGAGCAGTGCTACAATGACTATCTGATAAGGTCCTGGATGAGTCACTGTTGATCAGTCATTTTCATGCAGTAGGTATAGGCCTCTAACTGCTATGTGTGAAGGTGTGTGTGAGACAGAGAGAGAGCGAAAATTAGAACGATAGCTGGAGAATTGTGGGTGTCAAGCTGAGGAGGCAGCACCAATGAGATTGTCAAGCCATTGTGATTTATTTGTGATGTACTGGTACAACTGGGTGTCTGCATTGGTACCAAGAGTCGCTTCAGATGGAAGAAGAGCAATTACATTCCCATTGTTTTCGCCCTGATCTAAGGCTGTGTTCACACTGCAGCTGAAAACGTCCCATGGCTGATTTTTTCCTCCCTCATCTGTGACACAGGTTGGAGGTTTTCCAATCAGGGTGAACAGCAAAAAGCTGCATGGAGTCGCATGTTTTTATATCCGATCCGGAGCACATCTGATCCCTAGGCATGCAACCAACAAATTGGAATTTGTCAGCATTGTCATGACAAGTAAATCTTACGTCATCCACCTGGGACAGTGATTTGGTTGCCCGCGGCACCTTGGCTGAGGCAGCATTGAGGCAACAATGGAACGACAGCAGAATAGCTGACTTGATTGGTATTTGAGGAGACGCCACAATTAAGTAAAAACCCGCAGGCACTTATCGTAATGTGTTAAAAACAAAAATGGATGGGATATCTTTTGTTATTGTTACTCTGTGCCTGCATGTCTTTTCAACATCGCTGTCAGCTCATATTGATGTGGGATATGTGTCCCTAGAAAAAATACGAACAGTCATCTAAAAGCGGTGTGAAAGGTTGGTAATCAGTCCTGCCTGATACACAAAGTTTAATATTTTGATTCAATATTGCCAGTGAAACAGTAGTACTGGTGCATCAATATAATGTAGTAGTCATATTAGGATTCAGCGTATGTCTGGTATGATCAATTGACCCTAATCTGAAAGAGCTTGTCCTGCTTGGTGAGTTGAAACTTCTGGAGGATCTTCAGGAAGTATCAATCAGAAGTTGACTATGCTACATAATCTCAGCTCATAATCTAAGTTCAGCCCCTGATGCTGCAGGTCTACTACCTTTTAAGTGCTTACTGTATGTAGTGAATTTTCCCAAGCTTTTGCTTTGCCTCTGCCCTGCCTCTGTCTGTAAGAAGTGATTTTAAAAAGGACACTGATGTTTTGGGAGTTTGGCCCATTGGTCACAGACCAGGATCATCTCAGAGTCTCCGGTAGATAGCGCTGTCTGATGTGCATGCTAACGCTTTAGCATCGAGTATATTGGTATTGGCCTTTATTCTATGGCCTGTGGATTCATAACTTCTGAAAACAAAATCTCAATCTTTAACTTCACTCACTTCCTGTCACGCTCCAAGTCTGATGGGAACAAGTCTCCAAGTCTGCCATTGCCATTTTATCAATCTCCTAACATGCCTGGCAGGTTCATAAAAAATAACCAACCATCCCCATAGGAAAGCAAAATCCAAGAAGAGCTCTTGCATTTCTACCTTTTATGTCTCCTAGACACAAATTAGCTCTTTTTAAGACTAAGTTGAGAACAATGGCATTTTCTCCTGTTTCTCCTAGATCTCCAAATGATCTGAAATAATTTAACTCTCCTGAACATGAAACCATGAGATCACAGAAAGATCTCAAAGAAAACTCAATACTGTTGCATTTTCCTATTGAAGCCATATAGTAGGAGCTGATTACCATTATATATGTCACATGTTAGCATCTTCATATTGATCTCATAAAGTCTCAAGGATTTATTCTCTCTATTGTCTCCTAATTAGTCCTGAGGGGGTTTTAGGGATAACATTTCAGATGAAGGTGATTACAAAATGAGACAAAATTGAGATATCCCCTATTTCCTAAGAGATGAAAAAAGGACAACTGAGCAAAAGATTTTTCCTCTGGGTCCAGCCTTAGACCACATTGTGTCAACAGGTGTAGGCTAAAGGGAGGGCTGACCCTGCTAGGCCCTGAAACAGCCCGATCAGCAGTTCAGAAACTGCTTTGTGTTTGCAAATAACAGACTGAAAAGACTACAACTTTTTAGGAAATTAGCCTATTGCTCAGTTTATCTTTTACATGTTAGAATAGGAGTACAACCGAAATCACCTTGTGTCTCCTGTCGGGTAGATATCTCTGCACCTGTTAGCATGCAGTGCGTTAAGTGCCTGTAGGCAGCTAGCATTATCTAACATAAGAAGATGCTGACCAACGGGCCAAAGTCCTTTAAGTATGTAAAAACTAAACTCCTTTGCATTTCCATACTTTGGACCCAGTTCCAGATATAAGGGATCCCTAACTCTCAGAGGAGACACATGGAGTACTGGTCACTATTTAGCCTCGGTTGCCAGCTCAGTGTATGTAAGCTTCTTCTTTTCATATGCATCTACCTGGTCTTGTCTTGAAGGATAAGTCCGGTATTTTTAAACCTGGGCCCTATTTGTACACATTTTGTGGTCTAAATGACTAATAGGTACAAAAGTTTTGGAATTGGTCCAGTAGATCGCCTCAGCCGACAGCCACAGAATGGGCTGCAATGGCTGCAACGTAATCCTTTGAGGCAACTGTGCCCGATCAAAGTACGTCCACTAAAAGTGCTTGTTTTTGACACTGACAGGCTCAGATTGTTATTGGAAGTGTCTGACAACATTACGGAAAGGATCCCTACAGAGATAGACCTTTTTTTAACCAGAAACAGAAAGTCTCGCTCAAGGAGAAGTCTCGCTCTGAAATCTCAGGAGAGGTGAGTTGTTGCAGGAAGGTAAACAAAGATTTCTGGTTAAGCAAAGGTCTAACTCTGTAGGGATCCTTTCCGTAATGTTGTCAGTCACTTCGAATAACAATCTGAGCCTGTCAGTGTCAAAAACAAGAACTTTTAGTGGACGTACTTTGATCGTTTCGCGGCTGCCGGCTGAGGTGATCTACTGGACCAATTCCAAAACTTTTTGTACCTATTAGTCATTTAGACCCCAACATATGTACAAATAGGGCCCAGGTTTAAAAATACCGGAATTATCCTTTAAATGTCTCCTTGAGCTCTGCGGAGTAAACAGACCACTGAGCTGGACCACAATACCAGGTCACTTGTCTGTTCAGCCTTGGTGGCTATCGCTGCTCTTGCTGACTATGCAGTTCTTCTATTTATTCCAAACTGTTGCTGTCCGGTGTTTAGAACAGCAAATGTAAAAGCTTTCATGAACCGACTAGAGGTTGAATCACTTGTGCTATATCAATGGGTGATTGAGAGAAGCAAAACGGACATTTATTTCACTCTCCCTTTCTCTCTCAGGTTCATGTTACGCCATTGTGCACTCGTAAGTCGCTCTGTGAAATGAAGACGTGCTAGAAGGACCATAACCACAACAAAGTGCCATTGAAGTGAGACTTTGTGTTCCAAAGAGCAGCGATGGTGAGAGTTTCCCTGCCGGTAGTAACCATGGTGCTCCCGCTTCCCAGACACATTAAGCCCTTGTCGGTGACGTGGCGGAGACTCGAGAGCCGAACAAGGTGTTCTCACCTCCCTGCTCTTCTTGACCTTCATTAAAATGCCATGGCCTGTGGCAATTAATGCCACTGGGGCAGCTGAAATAGTGTGAGGTGGATTAACCTGCAGATCAAATGAGTAAAAGGCATTGGTTTAAGCAACTGCTCAGCACTTGTAGAGTAACTACCCAGCCTGTGTGTGCATGCTTAACAAAGGGCCACTCTGCTAGTGTTATGAATAATGGAGGGAACAATTGCAACATTTTTTAAAAGTAATTTGCAAAATGCAATACTCTCTCCTCTGAAATTATTGTTGGCATGAAAGTATACTGTAATTCACAATTTAATATATTTCACATTATGAGCCATTTTTAGCTCCTCACTTAGAAAATAACATTTTAGAGGATATCATCATGTATGTTTGTTTTTTTCACAATTAATGTTGATATCAGGTAGCTATTACTGCATTCAATCCAATGGGAAAAAATGGTAACGATATAGTATAATGCTATTTGATGATATTTTTGACTTCTGATCACAACTGGCTCTTACGTGACTGGTCTAATGGAGCTAATCCTTTGGTTTTGAGCCTCATTGATTTTCATAAAAGAAAAATGAAATATTCAAATGATATAGCGGATAATATAATACTATCAGATGGCCGCCAACTGTGCCAGATTACATGTTGAGTAACAGTAAATCGCACTTATGCACACACACGCACATTTGGAGGTGGACACGAGCAGAAACATGCAAAACAAATAATAGTAAACTGGATTGGAGCCAAACAAAGTCTGAGTCATGCAGTTTATAATTCCTGGGTAGCTCAATGAGGCTCTACAGAAAGTACGACTGTGGCGTAAAGGTGTAGAGGTGTCGTTTTTACTTTGTGCAGATGTACCATCACACGTCCCGCTCAGATCTACTTCGTTCAAGCGTTTAAAGAGTGTGCCACCTCTTGATCACTCCTTAAAACTCTGAAATGATGCTCAAAGGCTTGCCCGACTTAAAACGCTGTCTGAGAGGAGCTGTTCTGCTCAAAACGTAATCCAGTGATCCATAAGGTTTGCATTTTGAAAGATACTACATTTCCCATTCAACCAGTGGGGTTTCATCTTATTGCAACTTTTCCAACGTACAGTTAAAATAATGAATGTGTTTTTTTAGCTCATATTTACAAACACTAGAAATGCAGACCGAAATTCTTCTTTAATTCCACAGATCACCTCTTATTCCAGCTCTATTTTACAGTGTGTCATATACTCAATCACATTTGCCAGAGGCTTGTGTGGGAGGAGATAAGTTCTATGGGTATTTTTGCCATTTCTACTGGCTCTTTAGAGGTAATGGGTTACTTAATAACCCCTTTAAACCATCAAAAGTCAATGTTACAAAATTAAATAACGTGTCACATTCTCCATTTAAAGCAGTGCAGTGCCTCTGAAGCGATATCCAGAACACCTCCCACATCTTTAAAACATTTAGAATTATGTAATATATGCGTGACAATGTTTTGTTTTTTTTTTTTTTTTAAATCGCAAAGCGGAGGATTTTCTTTCCGCCGCACTATTACTCTGCTGTATACAAACACACATTCACCTGTGCACACATGGACACAAAGGCACCTGTGCATGGCAGGCCTGCGTTCAGGCAGAACAAATATGTCTGTTCCCTAGACAACAGCAGATAATAGAGTCATTATAACAGGACAAACAGATTACACAGTCCAGCACTGCTGCAGCATCCAATCAACAACGCCAAAGAGTCGCTTGGAAGAGAAAGTCAGATGTTTAAGTGGCGATCCGTGAGATCTGTATTTTTCTTTAATTGCGGCTCCATCTTTGTCTCTCAGCGCTCATCGCTGTGGTGTTTCTGCACTGCACTTCCCAGAGATCACCTGTCAATCAAACAGTGTGTGCAGTACTTTCTCCTCTGATTTTTTGTTGATGGAGTTTGAGTTTCTGTAGGTTTCTTTGTCTGTTCAGCCACGGTGGCTATCGCTGCTCACGCTGGAAACGTACAACACATCACCTCCGGTGCGCCAGAGGATTTTTCCCAGGAAAGACATTACACTGGGTGACACCGGGTGTTCAGAAGAGCAGATGTAAAAGCTTTCATGAACTGACGAGAGGTTGGATCACTGTTGCGTTTTATCAATTAGTGACAGAGAGCAGCAAAGTGGACATTTGTATGAAAATGTCACAGATTTTTAATTTAACAATTTAACTAGTGAAGTGCTACCGTACTGTAGGTCTACAGGTTTTCAGTCAGCTTACTGATTCTTTGTAAAATCCAGCATGCTTTCCTTGAATTATTATGTATACTTTACCATCCTCTGTAGCATGGCTGTTCTGTTTCCATAATCTATGATAATCTTCCATGATGATAATCCTATGAAATCCTTAAAGAAACATTGTCTTGAATACGTAAGGACGTTCTGGGGTAAACGTCATCGGTTACAGATACATACTGTGGACGCACCTGCTCCATTTGAAACTTAAAAATAGGATACCAAATCTAATAGTGTAGTCAGCCAGCGGCTGGCTGGTTTCAGAGGGGGGAAAAGAATATTAAATCGATATCTAATACACTCAAGTCCAATTGCAGGTAGTAGGAGTCCTTTGAGAGTAATAATTGTTTAAACCTCAAATAACACGCGAGTCCAAACCAAAAGAGTTGTTAGTTCTTCTAATGTCTGGAGTGCAAAAGCTTCATGTTTACAGATTATTTCTAGAAGAGAGCAGAGCTGTGGTAATCTAAGTCGGCTCAGTCGTGACAGACCATAACTCAAATGAAATTCCTAATTTCTCCACGGCTGTAATTCATTCCACCCTAATTACTCTGTGAAAATAATTTAAGCAATAAGAATTGATATCAATTAATTTGCTAATTTGCAGCGGGGGAGGTGCAGAAGAGAGTTGGACGGAATACAAATCTGCCCTGAGATATTAATACAAGTGACAGGAACCCCGCTGGGATGCATTTGTTGCAGCATCTCGCCCCATCTTGGCCTAGAGCCAAATTCATCGGCGAGTTCGCTCATGTTGCCCGAAATGTATTCTACTAATTATGATTAATCCAGTATGGGAATGTAGTTTCTAGCACTGAGGAGGTCATTTGGGTAAATGTCACATACCTGCCATCATCATAAACCCAGTAATATTATCCTATTGGGCGAGATCGTCTCACTGCCGCCCGGCGCACTTTCATCGACATTTCCGTTATGAGAGAGAGCAATGGAGGTTTGAACAGACATTTTCGATGTTGCTCATTCATTAGCTGATGGTAGACGGTCTCTGTGTATGTATGGGAAAATGATGTGCACGTGCTTATTGTTCAAAGTATCAGTTCAAATCAGTCCACAGTCAACGCACTCCAGCTACAGGGTCAGCTTTTTCAGTCTCGCGGTCGATCCTGCAGAGGCCTCAAACGCCTCAGGTTGTGTACTGCACCGTAGTACACGCACATAAAAGCCGGTTGCGCTGCTAGTTCCGAGTCAGATTGACAGAGTCGAGATTAGAAAAAGAATACACACATAACCAAACACTCGAGTGGGTGCGAACTGAACTCGCTCTGGCTATATGTCCAAAAACCCAAGTATGATGTTTGTGTTTGATGTGTTGTGTCAGGTGTGTTACACATGCCAACTTGGTGGTGGGTGTTTCTTGGTCATGGTTTTAGTGGTTAATACACACAGTATTGGCCTGTGGTTGTATCTTAGGAGAAAGGGGAGAGGTAATCAATACATCTTTTTCAGCCTTGCAACGAAAGAAGGCTTCATTCATATGTTGTATATCTGGAGCACGCACGCGCACGCACACACACACACACACCCCACGCTCTCAGCAGCAGCTCAACTTTTTACTTTTGTGAATATGCTGCTAACAACCTCCGAGTTCTTACACTATCATTTATATCTTATTTGAAAAGTAAATGTAATATATTGTCCTATTGTTAGCCCCACAGGTTGTGTTTTTTTTTTTTTTTTTGAAAAGCCTGCTTGTGTGAGTCAGCAGCTTGTGGACTAAAGATAAAGGCTAATTAAGCTAAAAGCTTCACTGGCTCCTTACATGACTCCTTTTCCATCCAATACATCCCCTCCCTTCGCTCCCAAACTCGTCCGCCGCCGAGAAAACTTCTGACTAATTGGACCCACCTCCCGCCATCTTTGAGCCCAAATAAGATTAACGAGCAGACACATTTCTGGGGCATGCTTATATGCAATACCCATTTTGGCAGCGCTAGTGGACTCTTAAGGAGATTTCTTTGCTTGGTCATGTTTGTAAACAGAAGCTGAACTGGGACCTATTGAGTCGTGGGTGTGGCGGGTGACGCGGCGGCTACTCTTACCACCGGTGCGACCACCTGTCTGCTCAAAATGTTTCCACGTCAATAATTTCTGCTATCTGCTCTCTCTTCAGGCTACGGGCATGCGGCTCCGGGGACGGATGCGGGAAAGGCCTTTTGCATGTTTTATGCCGTCCTGGGAATCCCCTTGACTCTTGTCATGTTCCAAAGTCTGGGTGAGAGGATGAACACTTTTGTCAAGTACCTCCTGAAGCGCATCAAGAAGTGCTGCGGCATGAGCATCACCGACGTGTCCATGGAGAACATGGTGACCGTGGGCTTCTTCTCCTGCATCGGCACCCTGTGCATCGGGGCCGCCGCCTTCTCCCATTACGAGGACTGGAGTTTCTTCCAGTCCTACTATTACTGCTTCATCACATTAACTACTATAGGCTTTGGGGACTTCGTGGCCCTCCAAAAGAACCGGGCCCTCCAGAGGAAGCCCCTGTACGTGGCCTTTAGTTTCATGTACATCCTGGTGGGCCTGACGGTGATCGGGGCCTTCCTCAACCTGGTGGTGCTTCGCTTCCTGACTATGAACAGCGAGGACGAGCGGCGGGACGCGGAGGAACGCGCCTCGCTGGCCGGCAACCGGAACAGCATGATCATCCACATCCAGGACGAGTCGCTGCAGCGGGGCCGGCGGCGCCGCGAGCAGCAGCAGTACCGGGCCGAGGTGTCCGACCTGCAGTCCGTCTGCTCCTGTATGCACTATCACTCGCACGAGTTTGGCAGCTCTGGGGGAGGGATGGGAGGCCTGGGCTGTGCCTTCTCCCATCAGAACTCGTTCAGCTCGCAACTGAACCCCAATCAATACTTTCACTCGGTTTCCTACAGGATTGAGGAGATCTCGCCCAGCACCTTGAAAAACAGCTTCTTCCCTTCACCCATCAGCTCCGTGTCGCCAGGCCTTCACAGCTTCAAAGACAATCACCGGCTCATGAAGAGAAGGAAATCCATCTAAGTCTCCGCACACAGGACGTGTAGCTTTCCATGTTTTATACACTAGGTCAAACATCTCCAATGCTGCTCCTTACCAAATCTTATTTCAGCACTTTTGTTTTTTTGGGGTTTTTTTCTTCCTTTTTTGGTTGATATGTAATATAAAAAGTATTCACTGGAACGCAGGAAGAACGCTACACAAAACAGCAAGCGTGGACGGAAGGCATTTTTACGAGGGATGCAAAGCATGAAGCATGGATGTCTATTTTTTCAGCCAACTGGCCCATTTGAAAAACACAAAAACCTTCCTAATCGCAGATTTACAAAATTGATATATTAACTCTGGTTACATACCAAATGATGCACACTTGGCATTTGGGGGAGATGCTATTTTTCAAAGGGAGTATGCCTGTTTCACCTTAACTTGAAGAAACTATAACCATTATGTACTATTTCATTGCCTCACTCCAGACAGAGAATATAAACTGACTTAAAGCATCAGGTATTGTTTTCTATAAGCAATCATACTTAGGCAAATATTTCAATGGTTTCGCCACACATCATGCCAAAATATTGTTGCCAATATTAGCATGTGCATTAGATGTCATTTAACGAGTGTACCATGGTTTTGTGGCATTCTTTTCTCTGTTTTCGAAATAGCCAATTTTGTATGAAGGAGTAGTCTATAGATCTTATTTGTCTTGGATTGAAGGATCTTACTGGCGTTATTGGCATTTTTCCATCTCCAAAGGTTAGAGATCACATCTAGCCACAACTTCAGTTTCAAATCCACCCTAAAACACTTTAACGCCGTTTTTAAAAAAACAACAACAGCTATTGCATTTTTTGGGGCCCATTTTCTTGTTTGTTGGTGTGTTTTTCTTATTCCTGAAGATAACTGGCCAAATGTTGATGATGTCAAGTCACTTCCAGAGCAGCTACAATGGAGTTTTGATAGGAGAAAATGTCGCAGCTATCTAAAAGTTCAACAGTAAACATCAGGTTTAAGGTGTCCGTCAGACTCAAACAGCGAGCGCAATAAGTTCAGGCAGGTTCTCTGGGGGTCGTTGACAGGCATTCTGGGAAAATCACTAACGCAAATAGAAATAGATGAGGCAGGTTGAGGGGAAGAGGTGAAGAGGTACAAAAAAAAAAAAGATTAAAACACTTCATCACAAAATAACTCCTGGAATGTATTGAGCATCAGAGACAATGATGATATCTAACAGCGGAAGAGGATCTGAGGGTGCAATTTAAAAAATAAATAATTCTCTAACCTTTAACCTGCAGTTACTAAATCCTCCAAAGTGCATTTCAATTTTTAACTTACTCTCCTTAGATTTAAAATTTAAACTGTAAATTGTAATCACTGGACTTTGGACAAGTGCTGATTAGAGGTCAGTTCCACCATTTATGCCTATGTAATGCATGTATGTAGAAGCTGATCCAAAATCATGTTAAATCTCCTGTTAACCCCCCCCCCCCCACACACACACACACACACTCTTCCCTGTCTGCCATGCAGCACTGATAACACAACAGTGATGAAATAATAGCGTGCAGACATAAACTGAATACTCGTGAGGTTTAGATGCACTTTGGAGCCATTAGGGAATCGCAACCTGATGAACACACTGAGTTGGAACTGAGCTGCAATAGTAAGTAAGAGTTAATGTGAGAGGACGGCTGAACACCGCTGAGGAAAAAACTCAATACCAACAGTACGATCCTTTCAGTTTATGTAAAATATAAAAAGAAGAAAAGGGACGGGAAAGAATTTTTATGTTTGCAAGAGCTGATAAATGCATGTACTTTGTATGATGAATGGGGAAAACATCCTAATAATTTTACAAATGAATTGAGTATCTCAACGGCAAATAGTCTTAAGAATGATTTTGAACATAAAGCTGTTTATTTTGCCAAAGTCCAGCAGTTACGAAAGGAATAAACTTTGTTTACTTGCTTTCCTTTTTTCCATTCATACAAATTGTACAATAATGTTTGTTCTCAGGTTTGAATGAATAGCCTTTTTTGGTTTGCTCCCGAAACACAA
The DNA here is from genome assembly GCA_034670385.1 of Hoplostethus mediterraneus. Classification (NCBI taxonomy): domain Eukaryota; kingdom Metazoa; phylum Chordata; class Actinopteri; order Trachichthyiformes; family Trachichthyidae; genus Hoplostethus; species Hoplostethus mediterraneus. The sequence goes on along the minus strand of JAXDDW010000028.1, from coordinate 2,223,420 downwards.
TCCCAGAAGTGCAAATGCATCTGCCAAACAAAACAATGTACATATCAAATCCTCATTTCCAAATTTTAGGGATTTTCCAGAGAACGGGAATTGAGATGCATCATCTCATTATGGCCTGTGCGGTGTCTGACGCAGACATGTGCTACAGGAAGTCAGTTTGAGAGCCGGAGGGCCGGCAAACAGTTCAGCATTTCTGGATTTTACTGTTGATTACAGGCCTGTTTTAAAGCCCAATCCGGAATATAGCACCACCTTTAATGCCACACGTGGTCCGCTGCTGGCTTTGAAGACAATATTTTCACTGTCACTGAGCTGGAAGACTGGCAGGACCTGACAGGTGAACATGATTTTTAAAATGCATTTTGCAGATGTAAATGTACGTTTGGATATATATTGTTTGTAAGGACGGGAGCAAAACGGAGCTGTGTTTTGAGTTACACTGGGCTATCATATTTGCAAAGAGATTATTTTCCATTAGCAAGTTGCTATCCTTCAGAAATCAAAATCGATATTTCTATATACCAACAATTCATATTGCTCAAAAAGATTCTTGGATTGGGACTTTAAAGAACTAGACATTTCGGTATCCTTCAGGCTCAAGTAAACATTCATTTCTGGGGTAGTGAGCACGCCTCACAAGGCGAACTCCAGGCTATTCAAATGGTGAAAATGCCATAGATCCCCTTCTGTCTTGGAAAAAAGAAAAAAAAGAAAAGAAAAAGTAGGCTTTGAGTCTGAGATAAGCCCTAAAAGCATTGTTTCAATGTTGGAACTATACTGGTTTATCTAAATATACTGTACAATATGTTCATAACACCCTTTGGAATAAAAAAGCCTTTTAATGGCTGAGATGCATATGTATTTTTACACATTTTAGCATATGTGCCTTGAAGAAACAGCATTCAATGTTTCTATATTAAGTGGGCACATTTACCTATCGTGGCTGCAGATCTGTTTGTGCTTTAGCTCACCCATTTGACTGATGTCTGGCTTTAGGGCTAAAAATAGTGCGGATGTGGTTAATGTATAGACAGATCTAGGTCCAGACAAGCAAGTTCATATGGGGACACGGAAAATCAATACCTGATCTTATACCCACCGTCTATAACCATCTGTATATTCAAGTACACATCCAGAACCAAAGCAGAGATTTATTCTTATTTCTAATGAATACTGTAAGTAATAGAGTACTTGAGTGAGATCGTATCATTTTCAAACGTTGTTTTCCGTTTTACTGCTTACTTTTATATTTACCATACCATTGGATGATTGTACCCCTTAGTGTCATCCGCCTGCCTACCATTTAGTCCACAGTCAAACTTTCATTTCAAGTGACATTTTGGGGAATGTATTAGCCATAATGGATTTCTGAAAGGAAAAACAGCAAACAAATGAACTCATTTGCTCTTCGTGAGCTGCAAGTCAAATCATTTCTCACCCCCTCCTCCGCTCCAATCACTCCAGAGGAGCACGATTTGTTTGCCATCATGGAATGTGTCATATTCACGGCCCCTGATTGAATGTTGCTCTGTAACACAGATGGCGGGAGGGAAACAGACGCACGTGCCGTCGACCTCGGCGGCGTGACATTTTCAGTTTCGCTTTGTGTTGCGCGCCGCGGCGGCGTTGAGAACAACCCACAGGTTGAACTGGATTTGAATTCAGATGGTTATCAGGCAGTCGTTTGTTTTCTGCATTTCTTATCAGCCGTGCTTGGCCTGCGGGAGTGATGACATGTATGTGGCAGAAATCTTCATGTGCCGTCCGTTTTTTCCCCCCCCTCCCTGTCGACAGTGCCATGTTTTTTTCCTACGACAGGGACGAAGAGACACAAATTGCACTACTATCTGTGTAATACAATGTTACAGAAAGGCTGTTGGGTGACGTTTTCATATCCATGTTCCACACCTCCTATTTCTGAAATATCCTTTGCAATAGATTCTTCTTTAGGTTTGATGAACAAATACCATGTACCATATTTTCTTAGAGGAGATTATATGAGTGTCCCATCTCTTATGCATCGATGTGGTTCGGTGGTCTTGTTGAACCGAAAAAAACGTTTTCTGTCACCGTTTGGAAATGACTTCTGGTTGTGTGTACAGTACATGCAGCAGTCTGGTGTGGGTCCCCTCTTCTCAGCATACTGAGAAGAGATTGTCAGGAATTGTTTAGACCGAACAGACCATTTTACATTTGTATGTTTTTTTCTTTCGGTTGTTTTTTTTGTTTGTGTGTGTGTGCATGATTTGGTGTGGGTGACTCACTGGGTTACGTGACCTGGGTGAAGCCATAAACACACTTGAATAAAAAAAAACAAAAAAAACAACAATGAGCCTCCTTCTGGAATCCTCTGTCTTCTCCATCTGACTGCCTAACATCTCTAGATACTCCACTGCGGGTGGTTTGGGGTCAAGTACCTTTCAAATCACAAATTAGTTATAGTTATTTTATTCATTAAATCAACAGTTTCAAAGTTGTTGTTTTTTTCTGAAGCCTACTGATACTGTAATTCATTAAAGATGCCCCGTAAGAATATCTAATTTACAAGGCTAAAGCTTATATTTGTTCAAGACTCCCTGACACTGCAGTTTGAAAAAACAAAACAAAGAAAACCACTTGCTTAAAGAAATGTGGAAGGAGAACATTTCCAGCCTGAGGAGCCTGACCTCTGAGAGCCTCCGCTGATTAATATACAAGAGACACTGTGAGCTAAATTGGATATAGCTTCTTTTTCTCCATTATTCAGACCTTGAGGCAAGGATCAGACCAGAGTGGAATCAAATCTGAGATAAGAGAAAAGAAAAAAAAAAAAAGGCAGGAGATAATCTTATGTAAACCCAATCACTACCTTTTACCGCATTTCTCCAAAGTCTCAGTGTTAAGGAGCCTTCCTCCCCTAGTTTCCTCGTCCTGCTAGTGTCCAGGGTTTGCTCTACTATTGAATAGGTGGGTTGGGTCTCTCTGCCTTAAAGCGTAACTCTGTCCAGTTTCAACCCGGGCTCCATTTTCCATCATACCAATCGATTGTGACCAAAACCTCGCCGATTGCTTCACTATGGAGCTGCTTAAGTCTTGCTGCATTTCTCAAATACAGTATAGGACCAACAGGCACTCCAAAAAGTAACCCTTAAAAACACCCAAAGTCTTTTTCAACGTATTGACACACACCCACACACGTCAAAATCGATTGGTATGATGGAAAAAGATGGGAAAATAGAGTCCAGCTCAAAATTGACCAGAGTTATGCTTTAAGGATCTGCTAACTCGTCTAACAGAACTTAGTCTGGGTTTCAGTGGAGAGTTTTAGTGTCCTGTGATAATCATAACGTTGTTTTGCTCAAATTTAAAAGATATCAACGCAAAATGCCAAATTCAGTCAAAAAATATCGGTAACCTCAATGCATACGCGTGTATAAAATGCCTGCATGTGTCGCGGGTGTGGGCAGCGATGAATTTGACAGAAACATGAGCTCGGCTGCCCGGTCGCCTGCTTTCCTCCGAGTGGCCCGAGCAGCTGGATGTTCAGTAGGTGGGAGAATGAGCAGGCAACATCCCTTTTTATCCCTTCCCACACCTCAGTAATTATACTGTCAGCCACGGACGTCAGGGATCGCAGAGGGCGACACAATAAGAACAGTGGCGGAGGGGCGTTCGGGCCCTCGCTCGGCATTAAGCCTGTAATTTTAGATCTTAAATGATCATGTAAGCGGAGCCAAGTTGTTCTGCAGTGGGATCATCTCTGCCGTACTAACGATATGATGAGGCTTTGCACTGAGCAGGTGTTGACGTGCTCCTTTTTTTTGGGGGGGGGGGCGGGGGGGGGGGCTCTAGGCGAGAGAGGGAAACAACAGAGAGCGGGAGATGTTGAATGATGATTGAGTCTGGCTGTCTAATGAAAAATGTTACGGCTAACGAAAGTATGATGCATCGTGCAAAAGCTCTGGAACAGTCTGGCTCTAAATATATAATATATATTTATATATAATATAATAAATGAGACTGAGGAGGGTGCCGTGAAGCTAAAATTTACAACAAGCTGCTGTTTGAGTGATTAAGGTCTGCAGATATTCCTACAGGCAACACACACGCGCACACACACACACACACACACACACACACACACACACACACACACACACACACACACACACACACACACACACACACACACACACACACACACACACACACACACACACACACACACACACACACACACACACACACACGGTCTTATCTAGCCTGTCAAAATATATTTACACAGGGAAAAAGTTACCAGCACAAAATCAGAATAAAACTGCAGACAAACTGTGTGATTAGAGTTGTAGTGGTTTGAGAGGTGGTGTGACTAGTAGGCATACTACTGTATATACTGTATATACCCCAAGCTGTATGCCACTAATGTATAGTATATCTGAGATCACCCCACAGTTGCTGCAGAAACTTGCGTTACGATCTATCGGTAACTTTCCACATCTCCATAAATGTATACAGGGAGAGCTAAGAGAATAGGAATATTTTTGCAATACTTTATTTCACTCTTGAGATGTTTGGATGGGTGTAACATCTGAAAATGCACAGGCTGACTACTGGCACAGGAATCACTGTAGCTTTATTTACTGTACGGTACCCATCTCTGGAAGCCAACAGCGTATAGATTGGTCTGATCTAAAAGTAATGAAAATTGATTGGCTTTGGTTTACAGTTCTGATGGTCTGCCGTACTTACCATATCCGGAGGCTTCAACATGAAGCTCTGTTGTTGTGCCCCTCTCCTCCGGCACCTTAACAACTGGTTGCAGTCTGCATATAGTGAGGAGGATGTGCAACGCCGCTGTTGTTGTTGAGGTCTCTGGCACCATCTAGTGGCGAAATGAAAACAACAAGTCCTGACACGTCTGATTCCCACGTCATGCAATTTTGGAGTAGAGCACCATGCCGTTCATTTTATGGCATAAATGAATACATTTTGAAGAATGCACTTAACCTGAAAACTAACTCTTGTTGGCAAGGCGAGTCACTATGAGTGTGCATACTAGCTGCCACTAAGCTGGAGATCATTAGAGATCACCCTGCTGCACGGTGACCCTAATCTCCTTAATTATATTAAGGCTGCTAAAACCTTTTCCAACTGCGGTGTCATTGCCTTTAGCCAAGCAACAGTGACCGAACGCAGGGACAATAACGAGATCATCCCTCCTGTATTTGCGAGACATGATTCAACAAACATTCAAGCGAGAGATGTTTGCCAAACCTGTGAGTATATAGCATCACATCGCCAAGCTAGTGGCCGTTTATACAGTTTTGCGGCAGTTTGTCAGTGTCAGTGGACAGGGGTGGTGCTAATTGGCGTGAGCACGCAATGAAAGTGAGTATACTTGCTTGTCATGCTGAGTGTAAACAGGAGCCAAATTAATCGATTCAGACAATGATGATACACACGATGCCAGGGTGTAGTGGTAGGGTGAAAGGAAAGTCATATGAAGGAAAATTCAATCATCTGTGTTTCTCTCGTATCATTATGAGAATACTGTGATACATCGTCTACTATACTAAAGGCAAGGTCAGTTGAAGGTCAGCGAACTAAGGAGACCACTAGATAATTAAACATCATAGTTACTTGAATTTAGGTCTTCAGTGCAGTTTTCTTCTGTTTGGAAGAAATGACACATCTTCCTCAGTGTACTGTACTATGCTGTATACCATCATTGCTGTGCTATATTTTGGTGAAATAGATTTCTAGTTTTTTTTTAATTGCAGCATTTACCAATACACAGGATATTATGATTTGTATGATATTATTCACATCAGTCAATGATCTCTCTTTTGTTCAGGGAGCGCCCCGGCGAGAAGAAATGTTGACTCCCCAGGTTAAAAATACCATGATGCATCTGAATGGTCAAAACCTCCGACTGGCAGCTAAAAATGGCCGCAATTCAAAAGCACCTGGCCTCCATCTGTCAGCAACACATGGAAAGGAGGCAGTGGGTCGGTTTACGGCCTCCACCTCGGCCCAGGAGGGCGCAGCGCAGTTGGACTCGCTGCCCGTCAAGACGCCCGGGCCCGACTTGGAGAGGGAGGCCGAGAACCTGCCTCTCCGACGGCCCCTGAAGCTCGCTCCGCTGGAGCTGCCAGAGGAGGTGAGGGAGGCTCAGAGGCAAAAAATGAAAAACATCCAGCCGGAGGCAAAGGCAGCCTCTTGCAAGCCGAACGTGGCAGTGACTGAGCCCTGCCCTCGGAAGGTGAAAGACTGCGTAAGACAGAAGCTGGTGAAAGCTCCGGTCTGCCCCTCTGCTTTGCCTGTACCAGTTAAAACCCAACAGCAGCAGCAGCAGCAGCAGCAGAGACCTCCCAGGGCCCAGCTGATGCGTCCCAGCCCCATACAGCAGACTGGAGACAGGCATCTAGAGGAGGTGGTGTGTCGAGGTACCCCGGCCCCTATGCGCAGCAAACCTGCCCCTCCCTCGCCTTCTCCTGTTGTTAAAGCTCACGCCATATATGGCGGAGAGACGGCGTGCCAAAACCGCAGCATGCTCCAGCAGGAGACTGGGAGGAGGCGGCTGAGGCTGCGGAGAGCGCAACGCCTAGAAGAGGATCAGAGCAAATCAAACACGTCAACAGGGGGATTATCTGCAGATGAAGACAAGCCGGCCCAAGGTCTCCAAGGCAAAGGGCAGCGGGCGGAAAGGGCTCTGAGAGAGGCCGGTCGCATGCTGGAAAACGCATCAAAGAGGAACCTGGTGCAGAAACATCCTGGGAATATGGAGGTTTCAGGAAGAGCCATCAGGACGACTGGAGTCGGCGATCTGCAGGATGCAATACTCTGAAATTGCAGCCAGATCAAAGTGGTAGTGGAGTAGTGAAAATGCACTTGATGGTGTTAAGCCTAGTGTACTTACTGATGCTTCTAACTGCAGATTAAAGAGGAAAGGCCCTTGATCAACAAAGCATAGCGATGCATTCCCTCTGGCAAGTCCCCTACCATGATTAGCTGTAACTCTGGTTGGTCTGATTGTATGAGGCAGGGGTTTCACTTCACGCTTTCACTTTTGCAGCTTGGGATGAAATTTTGTCTTGCTCGAGGCTCCGGTCTAATGTAACTGTAATGGCACTCGTGTCATGAGGAGACACACCAAAAACAGGCTTATAGCCCATTTTAGGCCTGCTCCATAGTTTAAGAAGTGCTGGTGTGAGGGATGCATGAAGGGAATGATCTGATTTGTAGGAGGCAGAAAAGTTGAGCATCAAATGCTTTCTGTGCCAATCTAACCTGCTTAGAATCTTATGAGCTTTTTCTAACTGATATGCAACAGCTGAAATAAAGCACATTTCAGAAACCTCTTCTCATGAATTTTGTTCTCACAGCTCACACTGTGTAAAGAGAAGACACATTAGATGCACCTACTTTGTTCTTTCATGCTATATGAACATTTTTAATAAAGTAAATTAACCACACAATGCACGGTCATGCACTCTCTGCAGAAAGCAGCAGTTGAGTGTATTTCAATAACATCACATTAACACCAATCTCAAGTTCATTAATAATTGAACCAGCAGACATCTACTGTGCACTGAAAATAGACAACAATACACAAATGAATGAATGTATTTCATAAAAAAGAAGTGCCAGTATCCATTTAAACTACGGACTGTCCCATTTCCAAAAACTACTGGATCAGAATCAGCACTGATTCAATTATAGGTGCAACGCAAGAGAAGCAGTCTACTGGAAACGCATTGGACTGTGCTGTACTGGAATTACCTCTGAAAAAAAACTCAGCGGTGTTATGATCAGTGATGTAGTGGCAAATACAAAGGGGGGGCAAACTATGACCTCTAGTTGCTGCTCATCATGAGGCGAACAACCACCAACAGAAACAAAAATAAATCACATTTTTCAGAAGATCATTCATTTTGTGTTTATCAGTTGGACACTGTGTACTACAATATACACTACTTTATTATTTTATTATTATTATTACTTACTACACTATTTTTTATATCATAAAGATTCATATCAGCTTAATGCTAGAAAGGCCATTTCATTTGGGGGCGTAAGAGAAGGCCAACAAGCCACCACTTGAAAGAAGTAAATGTAATAATAGCCATTTCTTTGCATGATTTGGAAGAACGAACAACACTGGCTTGGACAGAAAGTGGTCTAGGAAAAGCCTTGGAGGGACAATTTAGAGCTGAGATGTGTCAACTCTAAAATTCAAACAGCTGCCAACTGACCACGGCTTGAGCTTTCTCGTGTTAAAAATGTCAACTGACAAATGAAAAGGTGGATGAACTGGTGTTAGGTGGGTTTCCCCTCCTTAAACCAGTGGCTCCCACGCCACGCTGGATCAAGTTTTCTGAGTGCTACTTTTCCTCTCGTACAAAGAACACAAACACCGACGTTTAGACGTCAGCACATCATTGCCAAATTAATTATGACACATTGATATAATTACTGCAAACAATGGCCATGACTGAGCCAATTTGTAGCCTCTATCTAATGCCAGTGGTATTGTTACTGCTAGTGTTTCTCAAAATTAAGACACAATTCCCATAAACCCTGGTGCTTCCTTCCGAAGAGAATATTTGGTCAAAAGTTTTCTCTTTCACTTTCGAGTGGAACAACATGTTGTAAGTGATTTTTCAGTCGGCCTCCTCCTCCTCTTCCTTCCACCATGTACCAGCTTTATCCCGGTTTGTGCAGGCAGAACAGCGCCCTCTTCCTGTTTTGTGCCGTAAAGCAATCCAGCAGATTTCCTGCCAAATTGACGAACTGACACACAATGTAAAATTCAGCGCAGAGGCCATTCTTTCCGGCGATGATCTTGTATGTTTGATAATACTCCTGTCTCCAAATGAATGTAGTAATGATTTATCAATGTTAAAATGCACCTTTAACACTTTAAAAAGTCAGTTCTGCGTGAATGCCAGTTCACATCTTTTCAGATTTTTAGCATATTTTCAAGTAGATGAGCTTCTCTGACAAGATGGCTCAAAAGCTGGATTTCAGTCAGATGACAGAAGGCTTTCTCCTACAGTAGGTGTTGCTCGCAGCCTCTCGGTGGCCCACCATGCTGATCACCTTCTTAGCCCCACTCACAAAAGGTGACAGACGGTTCCTCAGACTGACACCATCACTCACTACATGCATCTGCCCTGAATCATCAGCACACTTCCCATCCACTTCACACGGAGCCTATACATAGCCTGGCCTGTGCTCACTTGCCTTGACTACAAAGGCCTGAAATAGGCCTGAATGTAGTGGCTGACTTTTTTTTGTCCATGGCATTCAAAGATGAAACTGAAGATGTAGTCTAGAGAATATTGGTGCATCAACATCAGTTTCAGTGCACCTTTTGAGGCATTTCTACCACAGCAAAAAGGTGTATGTGTAGGATCACATTAAAGAAGTACCAATCTGGTGTGTGTTATGCTAGTTTTTGTCAAACCGACGCACAGAACGAGCTTCCTCTCAAAACACAAAAAACATGATAAGGAAATCAGTGTGCTAAAATACATGTGGGAATGCAGGTTCAACAAACAGTGTTATGTTTTTCACCACCAGTTAGAAATTAAGAAATTGCAGGATGAAACATGAGGGAACATAAGAGTGTAGGACCACACGGTAAAGAGGGACTTGCATATATGATGGACGTCGACAGCATTTGTGTTTTGTATTTTATTTTGCATATAAAAAAATATTGCTTTCAAGATAACAGTAAGCATAAGATGAGATGAAACTTGAATGATCCCATGTGGAAAACTGCAACATTGTAGAAATGTAGGAGTAAAAAGGTATGAGAGTTAATGAATTACAACGTGTACGAGGGGGTGCGTCATAACAGCAGTGGAACATATCACGACATATGCAATATATATAAAAACACAAAGCTCACAGACATTTAACACAAAGCTCCAAGCACAAGTGTTCTGTAATCATTTCCCCAACTTAAATACAGCCCTTCTCCATAAGTGTGTGGCTGGTTGAGGCCAAGCCGGGCCCGGCCCACCACCAGCCCCAGGGCGGCTCCGTTGTGGCTATCGCAGTGGCAAAGGCTGGACAGTCGGGGCGGTCGCCAAGAAGCCGTGCCTTTCTTTGAGGGCAACACTTCAGATGGGTGCAGTCATAAAGGGAAAAAAAAAAAAGAAAAAAAAAAAAGGACAGAAATACCCAGAAAGTTGGGTCTATAATTGGCTGGGGCTCTCAGCCTTTTTTTTTTCTTTTTTTTTTTTATGTGTGAGCTGAGTGGAGCAACAGCACAGAGCCCGGCAGAAGCCACCTCGTCCCCCAGTGAAACCCTACACTTTCCCCTTGTAGTTCCTCCCCCTCAATCCACCCATCCACAAGGTTGCTGAAGCTCACCTCACTTTTTAAACAACACTGTACACTGGATTGCCACCCTGGATTATATAATAATTTCATCTTGATTTCTGGCGCCTGACAAAAGGAGGATATTACTACCTGAGGATGATGCTGCCCCAGTGCTGATTTAAGGTGCAAGAGCTGGAGGCAGGGAGTAAGAAAGACCTCCAGGAACGATAAACCAGGTAAGAATAAAAACATGTCTGAGAAATCATGTAATCATTTATCTGTCACTGCCATCCTCCTTTGAAAAGTGTGTCACCAAAATACTTAATTTTTATGCAGTTTTGAGTTGTTGTAAGAAGTGCTCTTGTTGCCACATGCTGTTTAGATCAGGGGTGTCAAACTGTGTGCCATGGAGGGCCGAGAGTATGCAGGTTTTCGTTCCAACCCAAGAATACAGCAGCTGATTTCACTGATTAGTCCGTCCTCTCTGGTTGAAGGTGTGGTAATCAGTGAAATCAGCTGCTGTATTCTTGGGTTGGAACGGAAACCTGCATACTCTCGGCCCTCCATGGCACACAGTTTGACACCCCTGGTTTAGATGCTCCATCAGAGGAGGAATGTTTGGACCCACTTCCTCTTTTTTTCTTTTCTTGGATTGCACATGGAAAAAGCGGTTTCTGTTTTTTACATTTTGGGAATGATGCACGGGGGTTTCTGTTATAGACATCTACATTGTAATCCCAGGTCAACCATTGAGAGAGGAAGTGGAAACAGGCCTGATGATACAGACCCACACTGTGTAAAGGAGGAGAACCTGGCCTTGCGTTTAGACGCTGACGGAGGCAAAGCAGCTTGTTTTTAGTCATTCCCTTGGAAATGAACAGCACACCGATGCTGCATCTGCTTGTTAAACCATGTGAATTAATGTATCAGCACGGGGAGACACTTATAGTTAAATATAATCAGATATCAAAAGGAGACAAATTAGAATCTCTCAGATTCGTGCTAGACTGAGTTAAGAGGATTAAACGCATGAATCAAAATCTTGTTTAGCTGCTTTCAGAGGGTGGTGGAGAAATATTTTCATTGAATCTGCGCTGAGATTTTAAATGCACACTAATAGTGGCAATTAGAGTAATTCGCCAAGTAGGCCTATTCTGTTCATTAATAGCACCAGTGAAGCCAAGAAGCTGAAACAGCCCAATGGGATATCAGATAAGGTCACTTGCATCCGGAGTCCGAAAGAGGTTGAATTACCTACAGTAAATAAGTAAATGCTTCATTTTACAGGCTTTAACACTAGAAAGTCAAAGCCACAATCAGATGTTTTTTAACTGATCGTCCTAGACCCACTTTCTGTTAGATTTTTCAAAATCATGCAATGAACTTGTAGTCATAATTTTCAATGTATTACCTTCAGTTTCACAGCTTGTTGGCCTTCTCTTAGACCCCTAAAATCCACGGGCCTTTCTAGTGTTAAAAAGTCTAAAATATGCTACAAATATAGTAAAAGAGCTTGACAGTATTAGATCAGCCCAAAAAACAAGAGATTCACTATATTAATGCAAGAGCAAAACAGAAGAAATACCATAAGTGACTACATAGAGACCACAAGAACAATACGGTACAGTCATTGGATCACCTGATAACATCTTAGCTCTAATTCACACGGTACTATATGGCCTCCACTTAAACCATCAAGCACATTCCTGACAGCAGACTGTAGGTTTAGATGCCAGTTTACCTTTGGAAAATAGATCGGTAGAATGAACCAATGGAAATATCAGACAGCACAAAACGTTTGAAGTGTAGTCAAGAACATAAGGGAATCATATTATAGCTCTCCAAGTTGTGCATAACACAGATTTTCCCAACCCTCCCACAGTGACCCCAGCAAAGAGACATCCCAGTAAGGATGAGTTCATGTTATGGCTATGGTCAGTGACACATCAGTCTTGATGGCAGGCATCACAACCACTGGTGTACAAGAAGTGTAAGAATAGTTTGGTGTTTATGTGACAGAGTTCTGTCAATGCCACACAACTACAAGGTAAAATAAAATATATCAAACAATGAACTCCTGACTGCCCTCAACAACACGACAGCAGATTCAAGCTGAAGGACTTCATTACCCAGAAATCATGTAGTTTTGATTCATCACTTCCTGTGGTCGAAAAAGATTTCCTGCCAGTGGCAGTACTGACACCAGAAATGAATTTGGTCAAATAGGACGAATCTGTGGTTTCTCAATTAGGGTGGATGGGATGCTTTTCCTTGTTGCAGTGGCAATTTGTGATGTACACTGATAATAGGGGTGTCTTTTTAATATTAAAAAAAAAATCTTTAAATCAGATTTTCATTAGTTCCTTGGTGATGAAGTGTAAAAGATTTAGCCATTGTAGCCGCACTTTTTACTGCAAGCTTCCTGTACTACTAGTGCTTATAGAGACATCAGATTTGCTTTGCAAAATGCCTATACAGTTCAGCCTCTAGAGTTCAACAATGACAACGACCTCAACGGTGGGGACAACTTAATTGACAGTATGCAATGGTGAATTGTTGATTTTTCCACTGACCTCTCTACAGATTGGAAAACTTGATGGTGGTAATAACCTAACCTAAAAGAAAAAGAAGCAAACCAAGGCCGAGATGGAATTACGACTGGGATTTAGGATTACCCTGGTCTTGGTCATCCTGGCCTTAACTCTCTCAGGAGAGGGAGTGGACGCACAGAGGGCAGGTAAGACCATCAAGGTTGAACATACAGAGATAGCACTGGTAACATAGAGCTTACTGTCTATGGGAAACTTTCTGATGTGTGAATTTCTTAAAATCCTATCTACCTTCTACAGGGTGTAAGAATGTACACTATGACTTGGCGTTCATCCTCGATACATCCTCCAGCGTGGGAAAGGAGAACTTTGAGAAGATCAGGCAGTGGGTGGCCAACCTGGTGGAGTCTTTTGACGTCGGACCGGACAAGACGAGGGTGGCCGTGGTTCGCTATAGTGACAGGCCGACCACTGAGTTCCTCTTGGGGAAACATAAGACCCTGGAGGATGTGAAGCGAGCTGCCCGTAACATACGCTACCTGGGGGGAAATACAATGACGGGGGACGCTATCAGCTACACCACCACCAACATCTTCACTGAGCGTAACGGGGCTAGGCCCACGGCCAGAGGCATTCAGAAGGTGGCCATCCTCCTTACAGATGGCAGAAGTCAGGATTATGTTCTGGAGCCCTCCAAGGCAGCTGCCAAAGCAGGGATCAGGATGTTCGCCGTGGGCATTGGGGAGGCACTCAAAGTGGAGCTGGAGGAGATCGGAGCTGAGCCCAAGAATGCCCACGTCTTCCACGTGACGGACTTCAACGCCATTGACAAGATCAGGGACAGGCTGAGGAGGAGGCTCTGTGAGAGTAAGTCACCAATCAGGCTCACTCGACGCATCAATCAGTTTGCATGCCGAAGTCGACTTTTTGAAGTGGTGCGTCTGCCTCACTCTGTGTGTATTTAATCACATTTGACTCTTATTTTAACCCTTAACCATACACCAAGCAAAGACCCTAACCACAAAACCCCACCCCAACCCCAAAGATCCGCTGCACATGCATGCCATGCTATGACATGGCCTCTTCTTGACTAGGGCCCCTCCTTCCTTGCTTCCATGCTGCTGACAGACTATGAGTTGTGTGAGGTGGGCGAAGCAGAAATTGTCTTGTAAATGACAGTCTTCTAACCAGGACATTTCTGTGGTATAACTGCCTTTTTGACTCCTGCTCTAGTGTGGAGGTGTGTAGCACTGGAAAGCCTGTGCTATCCTGACCTCAATGGTTTTTCCAGAGTGCACAAAGAAAATCTTTCAACAGAGCCACACTGGTTCCAAAAATAATCTAGCATTGTTTTCTTTAGTCATTACAAATAAATAGGCTAAAACTATGCTAAAAAAAAAAAAAAAAGGTTCTGTGTTCTCCAACAGCTTTGTGGAAGGGTGAAAAAGCATGTGTGTGTGTGTGTGTGTGTGTGTGTGTGTGTGTTTTCATGCAGAAGATGGATGGTTTGCACTCCAGTGTTTGAATTCCTACCTAAAATTAGCCGGACAGGAAAGAAAAGGATGCCTTAAGTCCTTGCCACAAACAGTAAATACAGAAGCGGAAATGACATGATTACACGGTTTAGTGCGTAGATAAGCATTGACAAACTCTAAACTCTCACTTCTATCTGGCTCTAGTGTCGAGTGTGACATGGCAAAGGACTTTATCCCTCTGAAGGAAGAGACGATTCACACTGTCAAAGGCTTTCATTCTTTTTAAAAAGGGGCTTGTCGAGTGATACTGAACCACTTGAGCTGCAAATGGAGCTTGTAGAAGCCCTTGACCTCTGACCTGGCTCTTTGACACCATCAATTTTAAATCTGCCAATAAAGTAGCTTCTTATCATGAACCATGGCAGCAAGATATAGAGCATAATGCCATGTCGAGCTATCCGTCGGCTAAATTTAAACTGAAGGAAAAACATTCATGGTTATCCAGTGTTTTCATTCTGTAATCTCTAAAATCACCATGAGCGTGTCTCTAAGTATGTCAGTGGTCAGCACAACTGGCTCACTGAGCAATGCAAGTTATTTTTGCTCCCAAAATTATAGCTCTAATGTTTCAAGTGGGTCCAGTACAGCCAGTTCAATGTCCATGTTAAGGTTTTCACCTTTTAATCTACTGTGTATGTTTAAAAATGGACACTTTATTTCATTTTGTCTTACACTGACTGATGAGCAGAGCGCTAGATGGCCCAACATAGCCAGGTCGTATTCTTACACATTTGACCTTACATGACCCCTATGTTCGCCAACGACACGGCACTCCAGAATCTGTTGTGCAAGACTGAAGTTATAAAAACTAAAAGGCGTAATGCGACATATGGGTAATAAAAGGAATTCCTATTTAAAGTTTGATTGCGGTGTGTTGCTAGGTGTGGAGCGACTGGGTTTCTGCTGATACTGTGGACCTGTTTGAGATATTCAATCCCAAAAGGCCAGGCTTTACATCGCTTCCATTTTAACTCTCAGGCGGATCCCTAAATTATAGCTTCAGGGCCACAAGTGCAGGGAGTAGCTCGGCTATTCAGCATGCTAAGTCTCATGGTTCAGCTACAGCGGCGTCTTTAAAACAATGGTGCACTTTCATTCATTCACACAAGTGTAATTTTTGGTAGACACGCTGGCTTTCTAAACAATATAAACCGTGTGTCCCTGCGGAGATGTAAAAGACCTTCCATTATCACTTTAAAAAGACTCAAATTTACTTCCAAACAAACCAACCCAACATACAAAAACAAAACCGGTACAACATATACAGCTGCAGTCAGAAATAAACCATGTGAAACGTAGATAAGAGAGCATGTGAATACCGACAGTTATGACAATTCCAGTTAAATTGGCTGCTTGGATTTCCCCCAATATGCACGGAGAAGAAAAACAAGCCATGTCAACAGAGCCATCCTCATAAAAACACACACCGCAAAAGGTTAAAAGCCTCTTTGACTTGACAATTTTTTATAGCTGTGATTTAAGAAAATTGCAGGGTTTGATAGTACATGTTTGTCAGATACGTGATCTACTAGGGCACTTTGGGTGTCTGACTATTTTATGATTTTTCAGCAACAGATAGTATTTCACGCAGACAAATTGCTGGACAAACATTCAGTGAGGAGACGGCCCCGTACAACAGACTCGGCACGTAATGATGGTCATGTTGTCATTAACCGTCCCGCAATACCAACTTGTTAAACCTTGCGCTGTGGAAAGGGCAGAGAGGTTGTTGTTGTTGTTACGCAGCTCATTTATTGAGTCAATGAGAGTCAATGAGAGTCTTGACAATCAAAAAAAAAATAATCTATAGTTTATACACCTTTCCAATGAGGTTGAAACCATAACCTATCTATATTATCATCATAATGTTAAAGCTGCACTGGGCAACTTTGCATGCTGAACTTGCTTGTAAGCCTCCTTACTCAACGTAGCACAAGTGATACCCAGAAATCATAAGGTGATGTCATTAAACTGACCACAGCACGCTCATGTTTTACCAACCCCGCCGGTCCGTGACGATTTACGAAGGAAACCAGACGAGGGAGAGAGAGAGGCAAAAGATGAGAGCTGACTCACTCTTGTTGAGGAGACAGTTTGGATTTCACTCCATGTTCGATTTGCCACTTCCTGTGGGCAGAGAAGCGTCCATACCAGACAGTAGAATTTGGGCAAATAGGGTGAATCTGTGCAGCTTTAATAACATCAATCACAGTCTCTAACCAAGTCTCTATTTATCTTAAACTAACACTGTTCTTATCAGTTGTTTGTTAGTACTAAAGCTGGCAATGTAAACAATGTAAACTCATCCAGATGGTTTCTTCTCACTGTCACCACTAGCATTGCTTGGACAGGCCAAGCTTTTTGAAATATGCCTGTGTGTAGAAATCTAAAACGGTTACCTCTGATGTGCCCCCTACTCTACTGGAGCCATCTGCCCCTTAACCCCCCCCCCCCCCACACCTCCTGCCCTGTCTTGGGGGGGCAGTCTGTCTGTGGCACTACTCTTCACATATCACAGATCACTCCAAAGGGTGTATTTCAATGAGATCCCTGCTTCCTAAAACAATACACCCGTTTGACTCCTCATAAAGTCTCTGAAAGCCTGCTTACCAAAAAACCAACATGTAATTAGATTTCCAAAAGTCAGTAAGCTACGTCTCCGTTAGTCAGAGTGTGTGAACATCTCCCCTTTGTTCACCTTAAGGTTCCCAAAGAGCATAATTGAGAATCCAGCTTGACGTTTTTCTTTCCTCTGTGCATATTCTCACTTCCAGCTTGACTAACTAAACAAACTATTGTGTCTTTTCCCTCAGATGTGCTGTGTCCAAACATGAAGGTGCAACCCGATCAGTTTAAACCCAACAGCACCAGTTATGGTCTTGAAGAGGTTCCAGGTATGTGTGCAAATGGCTGCTTTCCCCAACAGCGACATTCAGTGCTGGGAATACCTGTCGACTGCCAAGTCGGCTCCTGACTTCTATTTCCTACATTCCCATATCTACTTTTCACATGAAGGATTTCTAAACACTGGTTCAGGCAATGTAAACGGATGTGCATCGTGTAACATTTTTCTCCTATCTCCTATTCATGTGTCCAGATGGTGAAATTAATTAGATTCCTGCCTTGGGAAAGAAAACACTTGTGTTATTTCTAAGGATTTAAGGCACATTCATTTAACATCTTGCTGTACATAATCATATCAGGAAAAAACACTTAATTGTTGCAATATGTGTGCAAAATAAACCAATACTATTACGTACATTAATAATACTATTAATACTATTACGTACATTACTTTACCAAAAGGGGGGATACAATGAACTCAGCTAAAAGGGCAGCAGCCATTTAAGTGTAGCAGCGCTTCAACTAGTGTTCTAGCTACTGAAGCGTATTACTAGTCCTTCATTGTTTGTCATTTCCAGCTGCTGCGTGTTAGAGGTTTCTCAGAAAAGCCTGAATAGTGCTTCTCCAGATAGGTAGAATGTTGTTATCGGAGAGTCTACTGGGGATCGGAGTTCCTGTCTGTGTCTCCCACCCACATTCATCACACTGAGAGAAAAAACAGACACGCGGCCGTGACTGCAGCACTGCATGAGAATTGTCAGCGCAGTGAAAAGCGATGTTTTACAACAGCCGGGTCTTCTCGAGTCGAACGACTAACTTTTCAGCCTGCCGCGTCACATCCAATAATCAGCTGTGTGAGTCCTCGCACCGTTGCTGGAAGCTAAATTATCGTTGGCTGAGGGAAGTGTTTTGAGCCGGTTGTCAGAAATGTATATAATCACGGTGACATTTCAAGTTCGTGTGACTTTCCGGTCCAAGTGAAGGACCGGCCTGTCGAGGGTGATTTGGAAAGCGGGTGTTGACGGCACCGGTTCCCACCGTCGAAACACGTTACCGCGTCCTCTCTCCACGGGGCCAGTGCTAATTATGTGATGATGCTTTTCCTAAAGTAATAAAGACTCAATCTAGATGAATAACTGAGATCCACCAGTGTTGTTTTAAGCAGTCATGGAACTTTCAATTATGCTGTAAGTAAGACTACTGGAAGTGTGATAAATCTGTCGGGGAGTATTTCGTTTACGCCTCCAAGTCAGATTCAGCATCCAAGTCTCTTTTCACCAGAGCATTAACTGAGAAAACCATTTTTCTTACAAATGAAAGCTAGATAACCCAGAAGGACAACATAAATACCCACTACATTGATTTACACTGAACTAGCAGCACAAACTAAATATTGTTTTAAACAATGTAAAGCCTCAAGTTCATTTCATGATGTAAGCTTACATTAACTAACTTATTCCTATACAATTTGGTCTCAACCTGCTACTCTGGCTTTCCCAAAGTCTTGTAAATTTGCAACTGCGGGCTAGCCCAAAGGAACACAACGTCAAATATGTTTGAGTGAAAGCAAATGAAAGACTTGGGGAACAGGTTAGGATTAGCAATTTGTGGCTGAGTGCTTCGAGAGTTTCTCCCCATACGGGGGGAAGCACTAGACAAACGGTATTTATCGTCATTACAAGCAGCCGCTCCCGTAGGCTTCCACTCATAATTACACAACAAACGTTCGCCCACGCTTGTGCAGAGTATCTGTAATTCTATATCAGAAATGTCAAGGCTAATTGAAAGGGATTATCATTTGACAGCCAAGAAAACTGTGGGTTGAGTCAGACTTGTGTTTTTCCATGGATTGTCTAGTCTGGCCCCCTCAGGGATATCGAACAGACAGAAGTGGCCATAGTGTCATTGCGGCTCTGTCCCCGCCGTCTACTGCACAGATGTTGCCGTCTGCTCTGATCAAAAGAGTGCAGAGTGCATGCGCTTGCCTTTCCCAGTTAGTGAACTCATCTGGCTTTTCCCGCAGATCACCCCATCGGTCGTTTTTGGCTGTCCAAAATAACTTTTTTTGGGGTTGATTATACGCTACCCGTTGCCAGGCCAAATTACAGGTCTGTGCTGAGATCGTCGCAAACTGCCACAGGATCAGCGCGGTGCGAGCATGGTGACGGAGAGGGCCAGAAACACACTCGCAGCTGCATGGCTACCTCGACCAACCCTTCGCCAATGTTGATAACTAGGAAAACATCAGCTGGTGGAAATCTGTTTCCAGCGGGACCTTGCTCAGTGGCCCATAGACGCATCTGACTAGTGTTGGGGAAAGTTACTTTACCAAGCCCGCTGGTCTCACTCCAAAAACAAGCATGTAGCAGGTGTGGTGTACATCAATGTTTTATACCGAGCACAATTAGATTGCATTTTTTTCAATTAGCAACATATTGTCTGCACAACATGCTGTGGGATTTGTTTTTCAAAGTAAGTAATAATGGATTGCAATTGAAAAAAAGTAATCCGAGTACAAAGTAGAGCGTTACCCCCCAACAATGCATGTGAGGCGCTTCGCTGACAGACAAGGTGGCTGTGGTGGATCGCTTATCCCCTCAGTTATGAGGCAAGTTATGAGACCCTTGTTTTTAATGTTATTTCTGTTGCTAATGGCATAGGGGCAGCCTGTGTTGCCTTGCCACCTGTTTCCAGGCTATTTCCAAAGACACCCAGTAAGCTTTTGCAGGACTCTCACATTACCGCTTTTGTAATGTGTCGGTTTCCTCTGTTGAAGGTCCAGACAACGATAAGTGTCAGGCATTGGTGTTAATAGTCCCACAGGAAACTCTACGTATCTCTTATGTTTTGGAGCTCAACAAAAAGGTTGTGCAAGAACATCCCAAGGTTGACATCAACTACTTGACCCACTGTGGTATAAATGGCACGTTACGCTTCCAGGAGAGCTCGATCCAGACAACATAACCACCGCTGGCTTTCAGTGAGATGAAGGGGACAAACCGGCAGCATTAGTGCAAGCTGTGATCTGGCTGGCATCGCCATAGCTACAGCACTTGTTTGTTGTACAAGGGAGTGTCCTTTCTAAACCACCTAAATATGGCCTGTGGTTTTGCCACTTCAAAATCAGATGCTGTAGCACAATACACATGCGTGCACACCCCCCCACACACTCTTAGCTTACCACTGACATAGTTGCATATGGTACCTATTTTTTTTTTCTTCTGGCAGCATATCTAACAAATGTTGAATGGCAAACAAATGGCCCTTTTTCCATTTATTCAGTAATAACGTGAGTTTGAGCTTTACCCAAACAGCTGCAGGCACAGTGGCTGCAGGGTGTGGTGGGACTGACCCAGTTAAACGTCGGCATCCCCAAGAAATGACAAAACCACAGCTCAAATTCACATGACTAAAGTGTCTTGTATGCGTGTGTGTGTGCGTGTGTGTGTCCATCTAAGGCTATTTTTCCCTATTGCCACAGGGTTCGACCTGATGGACTTCTTCAACGTGAGAGATATTTTGGGAACCAAAGTTGATGAGGGCCAAAGTTCTTATGTCCGTCTTGGCACGATGCCAATTGTACAGCAAACAGAGTAAGTGACCACCCAGTTGCTGTGGATCTTCAGAATATTTGTTTCAAGAAGTGGCCAAGAAATGTATTTGTACATGTACCTGACATTCATTTTAAATATACTTTGGGCACTGGAAATACATTTGCTTCCAAAATGCTGCTGCTAATTTTAACTGCAGTAATCTAGATGTAAAATTACATTATTTGATCAATTTCTGTATGTTTTGCAACACATCCCTCAATATATTCTTAAATTACATGTAAAATGTATAGTGGAGTTTTCGGTACAGGTGCAGTGCTCCATTTCAGAGCCTATCCTATTGTAGCCTTCAAGTAACAATTTGAAACATTTTTTCCATCAATTGTTGTTGCAATCACTGTTGGATATTTATCAGTTTAGATTTATTTTACAAGGGCGTGGCATGTGTCTCAGCCAATCAGAACTGAGGACCAGAACTTCATGAATTCATTTCAATTTTTAGAAATTCAAATAAATACTATGCTTTATGTCACCAATGACAATGTGCTTTTATTCCACAGAGATGTGTTTCCTCAAGGTCTGCCAGATGAATATGCCTTTGTGACGACGTTCAAATTCAGGAAAACCTCACGACGTGAAGATTGGTACCTGTGGCAGATTTTTGACAAATATGGAATCCCACAGGTGGGTAGGCCAAATGTAAACAGGAAAGTATTTGACTATTTCTGTATCCAGATTTGGCCGATTACAGGGTTAACTGAATTCAGAGTCAACAGACTGACTTAAATGAATGGGTGCAAAATGTGGAATTATTGGCAAGCCAGCCAGAAAGAAAAACAGGACTTCTGGTTATAAATTTAAAAATAAAGCCCACATTGAATTAATAATAATACACAATAATACAATATAATGTTATTGGTGTCTATTTTTCAGCCAGAGAATAGAAAGATTGATTATCTATTGAGTATTTTATTGCAATTTCTGTTGCTGTGCACACTCCCAATACTTACAAATGTTACCTCAAATGACAAGGACTGAAGGCAAATGCTTATTTTCTGTGGCTGGCTTGACATTTCTTAACTTACTATTTATCTTCATCATTTACCTATTTAATTTTAATGATAGAGCTACACTACCGGTCAAAAGTTTTGGCGGTGCTTCATGGCCCAGGCAAGCCTCTTTTTCTCATTTTGCCATCTTAGCAATGGCTTCCTTCCTGCCACTCGACCTGTCAAACCTGCAGCTCCAAGTCTCTTCACAGTTGAAACTGAGACTTGCTTCCTTCCACCAGTGTTGAGCTGTGCTTGAAGCTGTTGTCCTGTGAGTCACCTATCACGCAAGCTGTTGACTCTCAGAAACTTGTCTTCTGATTCTGTTGTGGCTTTGGGTCTGCCAGACCTCTTCCTGTCAGAGTTTCCTCCAGTTTCCAAGTGCCTTTTGATGGTGTAGGAAACTGTACTCACAGACACCTTGGCTCTGAAATTTACACTATTTTTCAGTTTTTGCTGACCTAAACGTTTTCAGGTTATTCACTGGACTTGAATTGCTTAAATTTCATTAAAAACTGGAAAAATGGGGGTGTTCTAAAACTTTTGAACGTTAGTGTATAACATCCTCCAACCATGTCTGCATTGTTCTAAATCCTAGTGTTAACATTGTCCTGCCTGCGACTCATCAGGTTTCTATCCGCCTGGACGGTGAGAACAAGGCAGTGGAGTACAATGCTGTTGGACTGACAAAGGACGCGGTTAGAGCGGTGTTCAAGAACCCTGAAGCGGACAGCCTGTTTGACCGCAACTGGCACAAGATTGCCCTCAGCGTGGATGCCAAGTCTGTATCTCTGTACCTGGACTGCAAACACATCCAGACTCTGCCCATTGAAGACAGGGAGGACATTGATATCCAAGGAAAGACGGTCATCGGGAAGAGGCTCTATGACAGCGTGCCGATTGATGTGAGTCTTTACCCTCGTGCGTACCCAATTTAATACGCCACCCTGGCGAAAGGGAAGAGTTATAGCGCCTCGTCTCCGATTGCCCCAGATTCGCAGCTCTGGAGATGTTGTCCTGTGGGTGAGCCAGGGTAATTCTTGTGCGTTTTATCCGTTCATCAATTGGGTGCAATTCTGTTCACACAGTTTGACCTCCAGAGGATGATGATTTACTGCGATTCGAAGCATGCAGAGCTGGAAACCTGCTGCGATCTACCCAATGGGCCAGTGAGTGATTTTTACTCAAGGTTATACCAAGAGCATGTCTGTTATGACTGTTATCAAATCACAGTAGTGTCATGTTGGTCACATATTCCTGCCACAGCAGTCACACTGTCATACGGTGTTGGATTTAGTCATCACTATTCGCATTAATCTCACTACTTCAGTGCCCGAAGAAAGTTGTGACGGAGGCCCCCCCTGTGGAGATTCCCACCCCGACGCCTACAGTTGGGGAGCAAAAAAGAGGCCCCGAAGTCAACTGCTCCTGCCCCCCTGGAGAGACGGTAAGATCCCTGTGCTCTGCCCATCACCTGATTATACCTTTCTATGACAGACTTCAACCATCGGTCTCATTTCCGCAGATCAGTGGAAATGTTTCATTTCACGGCTTTCGAAAAGACGTCTGTATTTCCATTTCCCACAGGGAGAGATCGGCCCACCCGGTGTTGCAGGTTCCAAGGGTGAAAAGGTTATCTGCCGCTGCTTTGAAACAATATTTTGTGTGTAACAAAATATTCAATTGTCCTCATGTTTTTCATGCCGTTTGCGGTACGTTTTCATCACGTGGAACATGCCTACCTTTTCAGGGTGATACCGGCTTTCAGGGCGCCGTTGGACCCCCTGGCCTCAAAGGAGAAAGAGGAGAAACTGTATGAAAAACTTCAAGTGTACTCATTTACAATTGTAGTTTTCCATTTAATGGGCTGTGAAAGAAAGACAATATCTAATTAGCTAATAACTACAATAATTAATTGAAATCCATGCCATATTTCATGCTGTGATCATAGTTTCAGGCAGATACTTTGATATGCAATGAGAAAAGCTTAGTCAGAAGTGTAGATTGAGATCTCTGTGAATGAAGTTGTTTGATAAAAAGGCCTTTCAGTCATCTCAGATTGCATGCCTTTCTCCTACATCCTCCTCTGCTTTCTTTCCCGCCTCGATAATAATTGATCCTTGTCGATTAATTATTTGCAGGGCAGAGTAATCTCTGTCAAAGGTGACAGAGGGCAGAAGGTAAGAAACCGCTTCACCTGCGCCAACTCCTCCACCCCAACAACGCATGAGCCTCACATTTTAACCCAAATACATGTTTGTCTCCATGTATACTTCACGTGCATCTAACAGAGTTGTTAATTCCTGAGTTCCTGAAAAAAAAAAAAAAAAAAATTTTTTTTTCCAGTATTACACATCTCTCTAAGGGAGTAGCTAGGAAAACGCTTATAGCTATGTTATTGTCAGAATTACAGGACAGGTTACCACAGAGGATGTGTAGCAGAGAGGGCAGGCCCACGCAGACGCCCACCCAGTCCGTTTAAATCACAGACTCGGTATTGCTTGGCAGTGCCAGCTGGGAGCCTCGCAGTATAATTTATTCCTGCAGACAAAATCCTAAGCATGCATCACACAAGCTGTCCAGAGAGGGATGCTTAAAGTGCCCACGAGTGGTCTGAAATAAGGGACTTTTCTCACTTCCCTGCTTCATCTTATCTGCTTTGGTTGCGACAGTGTTGAGGAATGCACCTGTATTGGATAGTATATTTGGATAATACAGGGGATGTACAAAAACACTGTGCAGGTATAACTCTGTTCTCACTTTAAAATATCGCGTGACAGCACTGAGATAGAGTTCTAGCTCTTAAGTCATGCCCATGTGGACTGGTGAAAAAAACAAAACAAAGCCCAGTTTTCTGGTCTGAGGAAAGTTTTAATGCCAATATTGCAGTCAGATTGCAGTCAGTCAGACTTTCATACTGCTGAAAAGTGATAAAACTGCATTAAATCAAACTTTAATGCAGGGCATCCCTGTTGCTTTCCTACCTCTAACTTCCTGCATGGGCATCTGTCTTTGCTTCCCCACCAGAGAAGGCTACAATTTTGTTGTTACCTTTTAAAACTTGATGCGAAAAAAGTGACGTAAGCGGCCCCTGTGCTGTGGTTAAAAATGGCTATGTCGGCCTGGGGTGAAAGTGAATTCATCCCACTCTGATTGCTTCTAATTACATCTTTAACGGACTAGAGGAGGCAATTCCCCATGTAGCAGGGTTTTTATAGATAATGTCTTTTTCGTTATAGGGCACAGCAGAGAAAAGGACCTTCTCCTAATCTCTGATGAAAGCAATGACGTGCGTTAAAATGATATAAGCTCCTCAAATAATTAAAGGGCAGCCTTCCGTGACTTGTAAAGAGGTTTATGAGGCACGGTGAAGTCTTGTGGTGGGCAAGACATCGTGGCACTGTGTCATTTAACGGCTGTTACTTTTTCATGCGGCCCAACTTTCAAATTCCACGGGGTTCCTTGGCACAGAGGGCGACATCGGCTTGCAAACCAAAAAAATGCGACACTTTAAAGAGCACGGGAAGCCATTGTTCCTTGAGTATTCGGTTGGATGTGTGAACTGACCATAGTGGGTCTTGGTGAACCGGCTCGGCAGCTGTTAGCATATTCTGGCTGCCGAAACATTGCTCAAAAGTTTTGTCTGTGTATGTCATTTGGTGTGTCTTGTGTAACTTGTGTCGTGTGTATAATTGTACCTTTCTTCTTTTGTCCCAAGTCGGTACGGGAATGTCCTGTCCTGTTTTTGTTCAATTAATCAAGTCCATTAATATATCTTTAACGTGTGTGCTTTGTCCTACATTAATCATCTGACAACTGTGTACTAAACCGTACTCTATGATGCTACCAGGTTGATGCTGTGACAGCGCGTCAACGTTGCCTGCACTAACAGCCACCGTGCATGGACGTGTATTACAGCACAGCCGAACTAAACACTCACTCTCTGTTTACAGGGCGACACAGGCATTGTAGGGTTGGCAGGTGCCAAAGGACAAAAGGGAGAGAAGGTGCGGCACGTCTGAAGACGTGTGGAGACATTCTATCTACATGTTTGAATCTTAAAAGACGGCCATATTAACTATGTGTTTCCAAACATCTGACAGGGAACCGGTGGTGTGCCAGGAATCGATGGCTTACCGGGAGACCAAGGAGAAAAAGTAAGGAAATACAATTTTTAGACGTTTGTAACTTCAGACTTTGGCATTACCTTTGTGAAACTTTGTAAAGCACATCCTTTAGATGCTCGTTAGTGTAAATAATGTTTTCTTTCTTTTTTCCAAACAGGGTGAAGCAGGACTTCCTGGTGTTGCAGGGCTGTCCGGCTCAGTTGGATCAAAGGTAGGTAAAATGGTGATCTTTGATCTTTAATCCATTCACGAGTCAGTGCACATGCGCTTGGCACATTTTTGCCGTTTTTAAAAAAAAGGTAAGTTTGATTTGGGGGAGAAAAAAAAAGAAAAACTTCAGGCAGCCAGCATATACAGCCGACCTTGTTCTGTTAAGTGGGCGTACATATATTTTTCTGGCCAATTACCCCCAGCCTGTTATCGATTTCCAGTGAAAAAGGGAGCAGTTTGGGTTGATTTTTCCCTTGGATGAGGCAGCAGGTGGCGAGAGAGACAGAGGAGGAGGGGTGTTGGCCCGGGT
The DNA here is from genome assembly GCA_034670385.1 of Hoplostethus mediterraneus. NCBI lineage: Eukaryota > Metazoa > Chordata > Actinopteri > Trachichthyiformes > Trachichthyidae > Hoplostethus > Hoplostethus mediterraneus. Next base: position 2,196,934 of record JAXDDW010000028.1, on the reverse strand, counting down.
TCGGCCAATGAGCTGTGACAGGCTGCCCTACCCCAGACTGGAGGGAACGATCGCCCCCTTTTGATTAAAAATAGGACAAACCAAACCGGGGAAACGCTGCATTAATGTCATAGAGGAAAGACGGGAGATACAAGCTTCCCACTTGAAAGCACCGTTCGTCTCAGCTTTCAGGTGGGAAATACAAACTTTACAAACTCCTTTCCTGTGTCACTCACAAGTTAATGTGTGTTAAGTGTGAAAAAGTTGATCAGGAGCAACCAAAGTCAAGTCACATCAATCACTGCATCTAGATAGCTTCAAACGCATGACCACTTCCAAGTCGTTACTTTAAACATGAAGTGGTTATTCCCATATGACGCAGCGAAAGGCAGCGTGGCTTCTGATGTGTATCATTTAGATTCATATTCTCAAAGGCTAGTTGCAACTGAATATCGGAATATAGGAAATAACTTTCTTCCGCCTCTGAAGTTTGAATGGGAAGGAGAACACAGAGAGTGAGAATGAGGTCAGGGGTCAAGGTTCTCCCATGGGGGTCTCATCACCGACAGCTGCCGTTGCCATTTTGGGGTTTCCTGTTTCTGTACCGGTCTGGTAAATCTACTAAGCTGGTCCAACCCCGACACGGCGGTTCTTGGTTAGCCCATATTTACTGAATAGGTAACAGTGACGTTTTTTGGTTCCTTTGAGTTCCTTTTTGGAGTAACAATTTATAATAACCTCCCACGAATGTTATTGCATGTTGCTGTTTTTTTGCTGTACAGGGAATTCAAGGGGACGCGGGACTTCCTGGAGCACCTGGAAGTAGAGGTCTCATTGTGAGTAGAAGCTGAAGAAGCGTCGCCAAATCTAAGTGGTCAGCCGAGATCTAATTGCGAATGCCGTCATGATGTTGTTATTGTGTTCTGTCTTAGGGTGAAACAGGCATCAAAGGAGAAAAAGGACTTGCAGGATCCAGGGTAAGTAATATGGTCTACGTTTCCTCACATGCCTTGCTCAAGGGCACAACGATGGGAGGGGGAGAGTGTTATTCATTCACTTACAACAGCCACATTTTCTGAGCAGGTCGGGGGATTCGAACCGACCACGTTGAATTAAACCTGCACAGACTAGACTGCTCCCGAATCCTAAAGACAGGGTTAACTCGTTCTCCAAGAGAGGCCATACGTCTCAGAGGAACTGAGAACCGAGGGGCGTAATGGTGCGAACAGATGTGGCTTCCTTGATTCACTCTCCAAACTTCCTGTCTGGGATCCTGTGGGGGCGTTTGGCTATAACGCAGCTCATTCAGGGCTACTAAAGCTTTGTTGAGGTCTTAACTTTCCTCTGGGCTTCTCACAGCTTCCTCCCTTTGCCATCGCAGTGATACTAGAATGCAAGTGAAAGTGCTAATAAATCAGCGGTTTATCTCCGAATAACACCAATGCTTTCCAACTAAGGCAATATTTGATTTGTTGATTTCCCTTATATGTCAAGAGGTTCTTCTGATCATGACTTCTACGAGGCTTTCAGGGAACTGACCAGGTACCTAGGAAGATAAAAGCTTAAAACAGTGGAACTAAATTTGTCAAAACTACTTAATGACCTACACAGGCTGTCAGTATAATTTACGAAGCAAAAAATACAGCGGCAGTCTATAATTTGTTTGCCATATGGCTCCTTTCCACCTCTGAGTCTCGGTTGTGGAGCAAGTACTACAAGCATAACACTGAAGCTCCCGTCAAACCTGCTGATGCCAGTGCTTTCGTGGTTTTTAGAGCTGTCATGTCATAGCTGCCTGTCGGTCAGCCAGTCAGTCATTTCCTGTAGGTGAAGTTTGAAAAGGCACTTGCCTCAGTCAAGATGACAGAGGGGAGCGGAGGCACCTGGGGCTGAAGTTTGGGGTCGGGGGGGAAAAAAGTCAGAAGACGTGGTTGACAGCCATATGCCATATACTCAGCACCATTAGCTGACTGCGCTGCAAACACTGTGGAGATGATGTGCAAATACATTCTGTCTTGGGTCATTTATTAGATTAGATTCAACTTTATTGTCATTGCACAGAGTACAAGTACTGAGACAACAAAATGCAGTTCTAACCAGAAGTGCAAATAGCAGTAAAGTGCGTAAGTAAGGCAACATATGAATATGCTAAGACATATACAGTATGGACAATACTGAAAGTATGAACAGTGTGAGATGAATACTCTAGATATGTACAGTATAAATAATAATAATATTCTAAAAAGGTACAAAATATATAGAGCAAAAGTATAAGTAGTGCAAAAAATATAGATAGTATATAGTGCAGGTGTCGGGGGCGGGGGGCTGCTATCACTGTGGTGCAGACTTCAACAAGGTGACAGCTGAAGGGAAGAAGCTGTTCCTGAGCCTGCTGGTCCTGGAAAAGAGAGACCTGTAGCGCCTCTCAGAGGGGAGGTGGGCAAACAGTCTGTGGCTGGGGTGAGAGGAGTCCTTGACGATGCTGCGCGCCCTTCGCAGACACAACTTGTGCTGGACCGTCTCAATGGAACGGAGTGAGGTACCGGTGATGCGTTGGGCGGTTTTCACCACCCTCTGCAGTGCTTTCCGGTCTGAAACAGAGCAGTTGGCGTACCAGACTGTGATGCAGTTGGTGAGGATGCTCTCGATGGTGCAGCGGTGGAAGTTCACCAGAATCTGAGGAGACAGGTGGAATGTCTTCAGTCTCCTCAGGAAGAAGAGAGGCTGATGAGCCTTCTTGACCAGGGTCGAGGTGTTGAGGCTTCAAGAGAGGTCCTCGGAGATGTGGACGCCCAGAAACTTAAAGCTGGCGACACACTCAACCTCCATCCCGTTGATGCGGATGGGGGTGTGTCTGCCAGCTTTGGATTTCCTGAAGTCCACAATGAGCTCCTTGGTCTTCTTGGTGTTGAGGGCCAGGTTGTTGTCGTGCTGGACCTCCTCCCTGTAGGCCGACTCATCGTTGTTGTTGGTGAGGTGAACCACCTGTTGTGGCGTCTGCAAACTTGATGTGCAGTACAGGTGCAGCAGGTGAAGAGGGAATGGAGGAGAGGGCTCAGCACACAGCCCTGTGGGACGCCGGTCATAATATGTGAGGTTCTTGTCACCTGTCAATCAAACAGTGTGTCCAGCACTGTGACGTCTTTCTGAATTTTCTGTTGATAAAGTTTGAGTTTCTGTAGGTGGTGCTCAGCTATCGCTGCTCATGCTAACTACCAGTTCTATTTCTTAAAAACAAATTGCTGTTGCTACTGCTGGAAACATCAAATGCATCACTTCCTGTGCGGCATAGGATAAATGCTCAGTTGTCATAGGACAACTGGGCGTTTAGAGCAGCAAATATAAAAGCTTTCATGAACTGGGTATAGGTTGAATCACTATTGCATTAATTGATATGGTGACAGAGAGTAGCAAAATGGACATTTATTTTGTATGAAAAAGTTCCAGATTATTACTATAACTTCTTCTCAATTTTAGGGAGAGGCAGGCTTGGATGGATTTCCCGGAAAACCTGGCACTTCTGGGAAAGATGTACGTTGTGAATTGCCGTCTACTGCAGTTTCAAATAGACCTAAAATATTTACAATCTTTGGCAGATTTGGCGTGTCATGTTTTTGTTAATGAAGCTGTTGTCCAATATTGATTAGGGTTTGAGAGGACTGGTCGGTGCACCCGGGGCCAGAGGATTTCAAGGGGAAAAGGTATGGCTTCTCATCTATACTCCATGCAAAACACCCTCTACACTTGATTAGAAACAATTCATAGAAGATATTGCCTTAAGCATAATCTTATTAAACCGGGGTTCTATAAATCATTGCAAAGACATCATCGGTTCCCAGGCTACTGTCTCCACTTTCCAGACATTCCTCTGTCTCCCATCAAAGTCAGCCCACTCATTTGTCTGACAAAAAAAAAGGCTGAGTTCATTTGTCTTGTCTGTAATTACTGGCTTTGATGATTGTTCCAGTGCTGTACGCATGCTTATACCCCACCCAACTGCATGTGCAAACACACACGCACACACACACGCACACGCACCCCTATCTTAGTACTAGCCAGAATGAGGCTCACTTTCCTTTAGGCCTACAATAAAGAGACATTTTGACACACTTCATCACCAAAACTGTGGTCTTCATTGTGCCATATCATTACTACAGTTTCACCCAGGGGACTTCACTCTCATACTGTATTGACTCTAATGAAGGGGTTTTGATTTCTTGTTGTGTGAACTGTCTCACAGGGGGAACGGGGCCCTGCCGGGTTACCTGGGGATGCGGTGAGTGCCAAAAATAGATCTTAAAAGGTTATACGTAATCCACTGGATATTACATTTAGTCGTACAAAGAACCTAGTGGAATGAGGAATCAATGTTTATGACATCATTTTTTAAACTCTTTAGTTGAACATGTTCTTAAAAAAGGTGCTCTGTGTAGCATTTAATATCAATAATTCATTACCACAATCATTTTGGGACATTAGTATAATTACAGTAAATGAAAATAAGACCTTTCCTGATAAGATTGGCAGCCTTAATGGCAGATGGTTGAAGGAGAGAAAGGCCAATGGAAAAAAAAAAGCCAAAGACGCCAGGGAGGGGGAGCAACATCCTCTTTGCAACAGGAAGCAATGGCGTTTATGGGAAATGTGGTCTTATTTTTGTGAAACACTAACAATACCATTGGCGTGAGATAGAGGCTACCACTCGTTTTGACCATGGTCTCATTTGTTTACAGTAATTACACCATGGTATCACAATTAATTTGATACTGTATATTATTTCAAATTATGCATGTAGCATCTTTAAAGATTTGAATTTAATCTTTGTATCTTAAAATCACCCTTTAACTTTAGATTATTTGACTATGTATTAATTTTTTCTTTAAAATTTTAGGTTCAACGAGACGGCTTGAAGGGAGAAACGGTGAGCAAATAATAAAATAGTTTATCAAGTAAGAGTTTGAAGAGCTACTTACTACTTCAGAGTGTTAATCCCACAGCACAGGATGTTTTCCATGTAAACATCAGCATCAGCATAAAAAATGTTATCAACATGAGTACAAAACACTTAAATACACCACTAAGGTATATATTTTGGTGCACCTAATTTATCTGACCAATGTAGTTAGGCATATTTTATATGGCTTTTCTGTGGTTTCTGTGAGGTGACAATAATTCAAACAGTGTATACATATATTTATGGATACATATATTCATACTATCACTAATCAATCATTTATTAATATCATTAATTATCATGAATGAATATAGACAGTATGCATAATGCATTTATATTTGACCCATTTCAGGGATTTCCAGGACCAGCTGGGCCTCCAGGGGCCGATGGCCCCCCAGGACCTCCTGTAAGGATCAGGATTTATTACTTCCTTCCCAAACATGCCTGCTGTTTGCCTTTTGGAAAAGTCGATATTTTGTTTTTGTGGAAAAAGCCACCTGTTCAGATGCATGTCGAACTGATCAGCTGTGTGTTCATGAAAATGCCAGTCGTGTGATGTATGAGCTATAGTTGATTATGACCGTTTCATTCCCCAGGGGACTCCTGGTCAACAAGGTTTACCTGGGGAGCCTGGAGAGTTCGGCCAGAGGGTAAGAGTCTAATTTCGATAAAAGATCGTTTCATGTTTCTCACACGGCTGCCCTGCACATTCAACTCACCAGTTCAGTACTCATACTGTACCAGCAGAGGCTCACAGGAGTGCATAATTCACATTCTTCATGTTAAATATCCACATGTGTGTAGTTAACTTTCTTGAACTGGATTCAAAGTACTGGAGCCATAGATACCTGAGTTTACAGCACAGTAACTAGGCAGACTGGAGTTTTATTAGAGATAATGGAGAGACACTGCACATGCCGTTTGAGAATCCCTATGGAAAATATAAATGGGCTTTTCAAAAAAAATATGGGAAAAATAAGGGCCCATTGAAGGGATACCCACAAGATATACTGTTTTGTTCCAGGGGTTAAATTACATCTACTGGCATCACTTTTGTGAATTTTGATCTTTAATATCAGTTTTTGATAATCATCAGGCAAAGCTAATTTCCTGTGTTGTATAGTCAAATTGTTAAGATTTTCATAACGTTCCATTGAATAGTTAGTCAGTTTTAGCTAATCATGTCAAACCACCAGCTAGCTGATTACCTTTCTATACACTAAATGGCAGAAATGCTAACTTTACAACCTACAAAATTACATCAAACTTGGCCTCTCTATTAGTTGATACCTTAAAACTGCACTATGTAACGTTACGTAATGTAGTCACTGGCGCCCCCAAGTGGCAGAGAGAGGTAACTGTTTGTATTCTTGAAGACTTCAATACCCTTAGCTTTCTGCAGCGATAGCCGAGGGGCTAGCTCGCTCGCTGCTGTTTTGGAGCTCTGTGCGTTCGATTCGTCACTTCCTGTGACAGCTGGTCAGTGATGGGGCAGCCCCACTTCATGAACTACTACTATCTTTTGCACAAAAGATACATGAATGCAGCTTTAATTTTCCTTAGCTAGAAAAATAGGGGTTCTTTGGCTCCGCCACCAAAGCCACTTTGGCTTCTACCTCCAGAGCAGCTCCGCCTATTTGAGAATGTTTGCACAACTGTAGCTCCAATAGAAGTAATTGTATAGTTTAATATTATACAGTAGCCTCTTGACTGTATTTAGCTTTTTCTAAAAAGGGCTTGTTTAGTATTAAACTGAAAACTGATACCGTTACTTCATGTTTGTGAGACATTCCATGACCATTAATTATCTGGGCTTTCAACTCTTGTGGAATGGGATGGGATTTAGTTGTTGGGTTGTTGTTTTTTTTACATTAAATTATTACATTGACATTATGCTTAGATTGGAAAAATATCCTTCCCTTTCCAGTGCCGTTATCCAGCCATCCGTTTATTTTCTAATTACATTGGAGGTCCTATTGAAGCGTTTTACAGCCCCGTGGGGCATTCCACGTGAATCCATGGGCTGTTGAGGGGTAAAAACAGACCCAGGGAGGGGAGCTTGACCTAGTTCCTCTAGGTTTGGGGGTTTTGCACCACAGCTGAAGATGTACATAAGTGTGTTGGTGCTGTGTGCTGCTCCTGGAGAGTGTAGGGGGGGGGGGGGGGGTCAAGGCAGTTTGAGTGCTGTGATAATGGGATGGTCTCCGCTGCTGCCAGCACTGACGAAGATGGCTGTATGGGTAAACTGCTGCAGAAGGAGCTACTCTCACCTTCACTGCAGCACAGCTCTCATCAGTCATATGTGTCACCGCTGCTGAGGCTGGTCTATTCACCTATAGCCTGATATGACAGCTGGGGGCAATTCCAGTTGAAATGTGCACACAGTCTTAAACTGCTGCAGAGGATGGGACCACATTAAAGAGGAAGGAAACAATAGCTTCCCACTATGGCGATATGAATCTGGTTACCTAATGCCATGAAATAACATTCATAAAATTGTTGTCTTTCAGGGAAAGAAAGGTGAAAGTGGGTTGCCTGGAGTGGATGGCCTTCCTGGACCGCCTGTGAGAAATATTTGAATTTCATAGTATTTCAAAAGTACACACACACCTGATGCAAGAGAAATGATCTGTTGAAAAATGACCTGTCAATGCACAGTTCATGACCATGCTCTCTTACACTTGATGTGGTATTTTCATCACCCCCTGAGGAGGATATTTGACTTTACTGAAAATTGTTCCAATTTAATTAATTGTGTGAGTTTCTCCCTATTCACTGTCACTGTGAAGCAGATATAACCAGGGATAATGAACTGGCTAGGTTAGAACCTACAGGTTATGTCAATTAATTTTCCAAATTGCTCCCCTAAGCAAAATGGAAATACACCTGACTTCATGAGGCTTCTCTGGGTCTGAGGCTGTATGAATATTGAACAATATTGCAATATCCCCCTCTAGTGGCTACAGGCTGGTACTGGTTCACACACTGAGCTAGATGACACTCATCTTCATCTGCAAAAAAAAAAGTGTCTCTGGGCTTGACATAATTTGGTCCTTTCTTTATCTCATTGACAGACACAGCTATGATGCCATTACAGCAGCATAGGACAGGATACATTTCTGAACTGGCCAGAGCAGATGATGTTGTTGCTGGATATTTCAACACTTTGCCAGCGTTGCCCTGAGGGACGAGTAGCAACTTCAAGGCTGCAATCTTTATGCATTTGGTCCATTTTAGGCTTAGAAATCATTTAGAAATATCGGTTTGTTCATATACTGGGAAAATATTCGCCCTTTTTTAAAGATCAGATACCAGCCAGCCATTGTCGTCCACCTCCAATATGATACAATGTAGTTTGTTTGATTGTATTTATTGTAGAATAGATCTATAAGAGGCCCTTAACCTGAACTGAATCTAATGCCTAAGGCCTTCAAAAGTCCATATCAGTGGATAAAGGCGTGTTTCTAGAGAGTTGATGATCTAATCATACAAATTTTCATTGATGCTATTTTGTATTGCAGGGCCCCCAGGGTCCCAGCGGACCACCAGGAAACCAAGGACACACTGGACCTCCTGTAAGTGACCAGAAACAGGATTGAATATTGACTCTATATCTGATTCATAGCTTTTACAATGCATCAGTGTCTGTAACAGAAAGAGGGACATGTCAACATACTTTGTTTTGTTTGCTTACAAAAGGGTCTGCCTGGTGAAATTGGATTTTCAGGCAAACCTGGAGAAGCAGGAAAATCTGTAAGTTGGTATTTCCCCATTCAAATAAAATATCTTGAGGTGACTGAAAAAGTGTCCTGGTTAATGACTGGTGACTTTTTTGTGAGTTCAAAATCTGTTCCGCGGGTCATTTCTCTGAATGTTTAACCTTTGGTCACTGTTATTCAAAAGGGTCTGCCCGGTAAAGACGGCCTGGACGGTCTTCCTGGAAATGACGGCACCACGGTCAGTATGATATTGAGTTTGCGGGAGCTGTTCTGACGAGTTAGAGGTGCCTTTCATGCTCTCGGTGACTTTAGTCTGGGGTGACCTTCTCTCCCCACCTCTACGCTACGAGTCATACCTTTTAAAGTGAACAAAGATCATAGAGAACAGCATACAGAGTAAAGGATGCTGAACAGAATGTGTGCAGTGAGACATTAATTATACTGCGTTTGATGCTGCAGTGATATAGTGGCAAATTAAAAAAGGTGGGTGAACTATGACCGCCACCAATATAACCAAAAATCTATTATACTTTCAGTAAAAGCATTAAATCATGCTCCTTCTCCTCACAAGACCCTACCCCTATGTGCAGAACCCTTCCTAACCTTCCATCTATGTACTTCTGGTGGCCGCTACTAGGGAAGAGTGTGTTTTTAGTCAACTTGGCTGGCAAATTCAGGTGCAGAAAGTATGACATTTGACAGAAATCTGGCATCTCTACAGGGGCCTAGCGGGGCGCGGGGAGCAGATGGTTTTCCTGGCAAACCCGGAATTAAGGTACGCTGAGTTAATCGGGTCCAGAAACACACTGGGCCCTGCCGAAGTTTCATAGACGTACACAGCATGTGACATTTTAACGGCGGTGTCTCTTCCCCAGGGTGAAGACGGACCCCCGGGACCAAGAGGGCCTCCAGGGGAGAGAGTGAGTTCTGTTGCTGCTGTTGCGTTTCGTCTGGTTTCTCTCTAGATAAAGCATCTCGTATTTTATCATGTCATGTGTGGATTTGTGACAGGGAGGAGCTGGTATACCTGGACAACTGGGTGCTGATGGACCAAGAGGAGAGAGAGGCATTCCGGTGGGTTTGGTTATGTGCCCCACGGTGCACTTTTTCATAAATATTTTGCCACAGAATGCCAATCTGACACCTATTAGGACCACGGACCCCCATTCAATAACTTTTTTTAAATAAGATTTTTGTTGCTGATTTAGTACTGAATTGTCTATCCTGTCGAGAGATAAAACAATTGTGGTGATTCCCATACATTTTCTAATTACAATACTTTCTAGTAAAACACACTTTAGTGAAATTAAGGTGCTCTTCATTGTGCTGGGGACCTGGAAACCAAATTCCACTGCTCCACTGCTCTGGAGAAGGAAGCACTTCAGATTGCAAAAAAAAGTGTTGATGTAGGAATATGGTCTATGGACTGCAGAAATAGGTTCATACGTTACATTTTGATTTTGGCCTTTACAGGGAGAAAGAGGAAACGATGGAGCCTTTGGGCCAAAAGGAGAAAGAGGTGACAAGGTAAGAAAGACATTTAACCTCCTGGGAAAACCTTGTCTAAAACCGTCATGAGCTGTACAACGTTTTAAGGTGAAATTAATTGACAAGCATACGCTGAATGAACTGTTGTGCATCACACTGTGTTAGTTAGGGAGTCATCATCATCGGTCACGGTAATGGTCACCCTGCAGCATTAGCTGTAATAAGGTAATTAGTATGCAGACTAAGAGAGTACACTGTTTCTTGCCTCAGGGTGAAGTGGGAGCCCCGGGACGGCCTGGTGCTCCAGGAAATGTGAGTAAAGTTTTTTTTGTGTGCAAATTAACATAGTGTACAGTATGGGCTGCCCTGTAAGTGTGACATACCCATTTAGGATGTCATTATGCTCTTGGTACTCAGATTGCTGTTGACATAAACAGTCTATAAATAATATCTGTGTAGACATGATTAATGGTTCTCCATTGTGTTGTTTCCTCATAGGTGGCCAATGTTATCCCCGAGCCTGGAGAACCTGTAAGTAGTACTTTTACCCTCTTTAGGCTGTCGGCCAAACTCAGTTCTACATTTAAAATGGTCAACAACACCCAAGTGAATGGATTGGCCTTGAAACAAGACAGCAAGGGTGGAAAGAGTAAATTATCCTACTCAGGTAGAAGCACTGATAGCTACTTCATGTAACATTTACTTAAGTCAAAGTAAAATTAGTGTTGTAAACAGTAAGTAAAAGTAACAACATTAAAATGTACTCAGAGTAAAAGTTACAAAACAGTTAAAAAAAAAAACACAGCATTACATATGCAAAGCAAAAAAGGACAAGAGTTCAAACTATGCAAAAATACTTATTTCTATATATATATAGCTTGTATCAACACAACCATTTATTGTGTAATGGGATTATAGTACATCAGTGATCTGTGATTTAAAAAAAACAAAACTCTGAAAGTATCCACCCAATTATTCCATAATCCATCCATCCATGTTTCCTCTGCTATTAGCTTGCCAACTAGCTAGCTAGCAACGAACACAAACCAGTGGCGTCATGTCAAAAAAAATACAGGGTATTTTTGCAGACGGTTGCAGACAAGACTGTATTCCCAAAATGACACTGACAAGGGGTGATTACATGAAAATAGTAACTCTAAACATGGTATGAAGCAATACCAAGACATCCAGTAATAGTCGCTGAACACACTACTACTACTACTATTACTACTACGGATGCAGAGCACTACGTGTGGAACGGCGCATACAGCACTGACCAACATAGGCTACCGTAGATACAGCCTCCACTACACTAAAGCGGTCACACGCACAAAACACGGCCACACACACAAACAGTGAAAGCTCACCAAATACAAAGTACACGAGAGTAAACGCACAAAATGTGTTTACGCCACACAATAAAATGACCAAGTGTGACAGTCAGAGCATTCAGTAAACAAGCAACAGTAAGGTCAACAACACATATTTACACTCGCTGAGTTGAAGAAAACCATGTCGGTCTTACCTTTTAAAATGACACCAGCAATAGAGGTAGACGGCTCTAATCGAACGAAGGTGTCGCAATTTAGCAAAGTCTGTGACCAGGTAATCCAAGTTCAATGAGTTCCACTGCCACGAGCTAGCTATTTTCGCTTCTTTCTTATTTTTTTGTATTTTATAACTTGACTTTTTAGATTTGTTTGTTCTAATAAATTGCACCTGGCAGCCTTGTGTGGCGTAATACGTGCCCACGTCATTTGACGTTGTTTGAGCTCGCTATATCCAAAACAACCTCATTGTACCGACCCAGGATCTTTTAATTCCCGAAGAACTGAACGTTTTTGCAGATTAATCTGATTTTAGATCAGCGTTTAGAGATAATATAATGGGCCCCCAAATGACGAACCTGACACAAACCAATAATAATGTAGCTGGATGGATTTATTTATTTTTTTGTTAATGTTAATAAAGCTACTATCCTGAATACATTTGAGCAATTATTGTTACAGTTTGTTAACATTTCCTGCACATACCTGCATACCTGTTTGATGAGAGAGTTTACAACATTTGGAAGAAAAAAAAATTACATTAACTAAACGTAAATGTAATTTGTTACTTCCACCCTTCCAGCTATCTATAGGTTACAACGGCTGCCACCTTACACACAGTATCTCTTATGTATATGTAGTTCTATCTGTTTTGTAATTGCATAATTTGTTTTCGCCTCTAGGGAATACCTGGGGTGAAGGGAGAGAAGGGAGACCCAGGGAAACCAGGAGAAATGGTGACTTTTTCTTATTCGTTTTGCTTGATCTCTTTGGTTGCTGGCTTCCATGTGTCCTGCCTCTGTTTCAAATAGCCCGGGTCACTTTGGTAATAACCAGAGGAATCCACTAGATGTCAGTAGAGGTTCAGTGTGGCAGTGGCCAAAGCTCTACTGCAATACGGCTGCTCAGAGGACAGCCGCACATTGCCTGACCAAACTAAACTGTGCTGGTCTGTGATGCGCTGGCCTGATTCCCCATTCACTGCGTCTAGAAAATGTCCTGACCAGAGAACAGACTACATCTCGAAACCTGTATGTTACATAAGGAAGATGCATCAAAGTCAAGTTCTTTATCTTCACTAATACTATCACTTCACTCACACACACACACACACACACACACACACACACACACACTTCGCTGATGACTTTCCTTTGTAATGTCATCCTCTCTGTCTCTGACTCTCTAAAGGCACCCTGCGGAGGTAATGGGTGCTCTGTTAATTATTTTGTCATAGACCAATCACATCAGTTATTCATACATGGATATTGTTATTATGTACAACCGTCATTCATTTTCCATCAACATCATCACCAAATTACCACTGATACTGGGGAAAATCCTTCATGAGAAGAATATGCCAAGAATAGATGTCACATGTTTAGATGTACTGGCTAATATCACACTAATATCAACTAACTGTCTCTGTCTCTGAAAGGGTCCAAGAGGATTACCTGGTGAACAAGGCTTCAAGGGATTGCCGGGACCACAGGTGAAAAGCTAGTGGCCCTTTTACTTCGTAGTCACAATACTCTCAGTTTTTTACTCTGTAAGTATTTATGATTTGACTTTTTTTCCTCTTCAGGGTCCAAATGGCAACACCGGACTGACAGGAGAGACCGGACGCGTCGGCGACCCCGTGAGTTGTCCCATTTGATTTGTTTCACTTTCGAGCGGCACGATGCACTGCACAGTCACCCTAACGGCCGATGTGTTCCTCTCAGGGCCCGCCTGGATTGACTGGCCCCCAAGGTGCTCGTGGATTACCGGGGAACGTGGTAGGTCTTTTGCGTGAAGGCACTTAAGGTGCATGTAGGTAATGTGAATGTCTACTGTACAAGACTTCTGTCCTTATATGGAGAACACCGTGTGACAACATATCAATTCAGTAACTAACAGTATCACTTCTTATACAGGGCATCCCCGGGATCATTGGGCCTCCTGGTCCAGCTGGACAAAGAGGAGAGAAGGTCAGTTTCCTGTTTCCTGACTAAAAGTTATGGGCATGTTTGGTCGGATGGGCATCTAAAAGCATTCAATCGATGTTCAGTAAGTTTGATCGAGAGAGAAAATAAAACCGCAGAGAATAGACATGAGCGACCTTGCGCGTCCTCCTCTTTTTTTTTTTGGCTTTTTCACAAGGTATTGACATTTTGTGAATTCAGAATTTGCAAAATGTTCTTTGCTCCTCTCCCAATATCTCTATCTATTATTGTACAATCACCTGAATGATACTAACTAGAGGCTGAAGGCGGGTTTATCAACACACAGGGCCTGATGTAATCTGTCGTGCTATTTAGATTGAACATCTACATCGAAACCTGACTCGGGCAGTATTACAAATAGAGCAGGATGAAAGTGACTAGCCTAACATCTTGTAGGCACAGAAGAAACCGCACACTATTTATAATTGTCTTCACACGAGAGAGTGTCTCAGGCACCTGCTAATGTACCCCCGTTGTAACAGTATCACTTGATTCTGCCATTTGTTTTAGGGGGATTCTGGTAAAGAAGGCCAAGCGGGTCCCCAAGGCCCACCCGGAGAGCCCGGTTTGACTGGACCCCCTGGACCAACAGGAAAAGGGAAAGATGGACAAAGTGTAAGGCACATTTTTGCCATCACAGAACTTCAACATACCTTTATGTTGTAGATTTGCAGAATCGTGTTCACCCACCTTTTTAGGCTGATATACATCATAGTAAATAGTATTAAACTGATGTAAGCTTTGCGGGAACAGGGTCTTTTAAAGGAAAACAGCATAAATTAATGCTTTTCTAACTTATTTCTGTTCACATTAGTGGTTGTTTGCCTCATGGTGATCACCAAACCATCCTTTTTATTTACCACTATACCACTGGACTTAAAGATATAAGAACATATGATCACTTATTCCATTAAAGTACATAGTCACAGATGTCAGTCTCCAGATCTCTTGTATTGTGCATGTGTACCAGCTGCACACATCTGCCTCCTTGTGATCCACGTTGATCCACGTCGATGTAGGACTGGCTCCGCCGGCGCAATGCAAGCCAAGGCGCAGCCAATGCCAAGGATTTCAACTGAGCAGGCAGATTTTTAGAGCCGCAGCTCAACATGTTGCTTCATCATTTTTTCACCCCCAGACATGTGGTCAAACCTGCTGACGGCACGGGAACAGCCAGGAAAAGCATTATTAAGACATATCACATTAAAAACAACACACGGACACAACAGATTTAACTCACAGCAGTTGTGTTGCGTGTTTTTTTTTTGTGTTTTTTTTACAGCTGCCAGGTGCAGCCCCCAGGCTTCGGTACAATTATGTGCGCGCAGAATAGCAAACCCACACAAACTTTCAAGTCTGACTGATTTATTCCAAAGGGGCTTAATTCCAGTGTCTGAATGCCAAGTCATCTGATTAATGTCATTTGTAATATCACAGGGAGAACCCGGACCGCAGGGAATTCAAGGACCTCCGGGGCCAAAGGTAATATCATTTTAGAAGTTTTTGCGAGAAAGTGTGTAAACCGTGCAGGTTGCCTGAGGTTTTTTTTAGGTTTTTTTTTATCATGCACAGGTGCTCAGTGCTTTGTCAGTGAAAACACTTTTTTTTTTTCCCCCCCCTGGCTTGGATGAAGAAAACAATTCATTTTTGTTGAAAGCAGCAAAAGCAATTTCTATGTCCAGCACACTGTGACCACCCTGCTGATTATAACCAGCTCTTTGCTGTGAGGAGCTTGATATTGAGGGCATGGGGATGAGAAGGGACTGGACAGGCACTTTCACTGGATTTATGGTGTTAAAATCGTTCACCCTCATCACCTATACGTTTCCTCTTCTGAGTACTAAAATGTCAACTGCAGATTAGATTTTTTTTTTTTCATTACAGATTAAAAACAGAGTGGTATTTCTGGGATCAGCAGCCACCGAGAGAGTCTTAGCCAAACATTGTGACTGATCTGACATTATCTGAGGGCCAAAGGATTGGGAAGTAAACTTTTCTTTTTTTGTCCTCCCAGGGCCAACCGGGGTTACAAGGACAACATGGATTGCCAGGGGACAGGGGCCCCGACAGGAGAGGGCAAAGTGGGATCTATGGTATGGACAATAATGCCAAACGTGGTCCCTCTGAACATTTTCCTCCATTTCCTCTTTAAGTGTCTAAATCTACAGTATTTGACTTTTACAGGGACCTCCGGGAAATAGTGGGGAACCTGGATCTGCGGTAAACTTTATTTCTAAGAAGCCAGACATTTGACACATCTATGCATAACCCGCCATATATTTCTCTAACATCGCGTCACTTTGTTTTGTGGGTCAGGGCATGAGGGGTCCGCCGGGGGTTGCTGGTCCTCAGGGCCCGGCTGGACACAATGTAAGTACAAAGAAATGTCTGAAGACTTGACTCACTCTCCTTGTCTACATTAAATGAAATAACAAAAAAACTTTATCTACAAATAATAGAAATGTCCCTTTATCCAAAATGCAGGGATTGCCAGGGAGGCCAGGAGAGAAGGGATCACCAGGAGAGCCTGTAAGTAGTGACGTGATCCATGCTGCTGAACGGTGCATGTTCTGCTGCGGCATGATGAAGAGTGTCTCCGTTCTCCCGTGTGCAGTCACGCTTGAAAGTTTCCTAGAGCCGCTGATCACTGTGATCGGTCTCTTCATCATCCTCGGGGGATTTCCTCGACCAACTCAGTGAGGTTTGGGGTCTCACGCGCACAGGATTTAGGCCAGGACTTTGACTCGGCCAATCCAGAACACTAAACTTCTTCTTCTCTCTGAACCATCCTTTGGTAGAGTTGCTTGAATGCCGAGGATCATCGTGCTTGCTGGAACAACCGTGTACTGATGGAGCCCGAATCTTTTTTGCTGTGACTTTCTAACCTTCCCCAGACTGATTCACTCACTCCTCTCTTCCTCTGTGGTCTCCTTAGATCACAGCATAGTGTTTTTCTTTCACCTGCATGACCAGGTTTCTCACCTGTATTCATGGGAGTGCATAATGAGCTAGCTGATTGGTTAACTTCATACCCAATTATTTACCCACCTGATTGCTAACTAATGCAACTTAAACTATTTATAACTATTAAATGAAATTGTAGATGTTTATTCTTCATTTCAGTTAAAAAAGGCTAATTTTGATTAAATAAGGCATGCATGGTAAAAACACAAAAGGGGTTCACAAAGTTTCAAGTCTGACTGTATGTAGAAGTTCCCTCAACCACGTAATCTAATAAGGATAGTATAATCGTGACCATCAGATAATTAACTCATGGGCTTATGAATCAGAATTACTTTTATTCTCTAAGTACAATAAATATACAGTAATGTGTCTGACTGAGACATATCACTAAGCTAGACAAATTACACACTCGGTACAATGACGGTACAATATGAAAACATTGTGACCTGAGATATTGTAAAGATATAAAGACAGGACGCTACAGTTTTTATTGTGTTTTCTGTCGCTTTGTGTGAACTGCCAGGCTTTTCGTCTGCCTGTTTGACTTTCCCCCCCCGATTCCCCATCAAGACGCCTTTTGCCTCTTGCTACTGTAAATAAGAGTTTGTTCTTAATTGACTTGCCTGGTTAAATAAAGGTTAAATAAAAAATAAATCATGAAAAGTGCCTTGTGAGATTCCCCAACGGGAATCGAACCCCAAACCTGCCAGTGGTAGTGCAATATGCCACCATAAAGCTGCTGTCATTCATTCATTCATTCATTCATTCATTCATTCATTCATTGTTTCTCAGGGAAAAGAAGCAGATCTCTCCAAGATAGATCTCAAGGTAAGGGCCGGCCTCTTCCACTCCCTCCTCTTCAATGAAAGATGCCATGAACCCGAGAGCAGTTACTTGATCCCGAACCTGTTGCTGCCATGTTTCAGGATGTGTGTTCAGACTGCCCTGCCGGACCACCCGGGTCACCCGGGCTTCCAGGAGCCCCGGGAGACAAAGGACACACTGGACCGCCGGGGAAAAATGGTCAAGATGGTTACCAAGTAAGGGCATTAATATTCCATCATCATAGCATCCCATCTCCTGCAGTGTAAAATCTCCTGATAAGTTTGCTCATCTTTTACAGTATTACGTGTTTCAAATATTAGCCCTAAGTGAGGTATGAACTACTAGCTACAGTAACTTTGTCATCAGTCACACTCGGCGTGACAGGTGGATGGAGAGGCTCTGTCTGCATCATTAGGTCGGCCTCCTCTGGGGACGATTAGGACCCGGTGACAACGCTCTTGATTGTCTCCCTGGACAGAGACTGATGGCTGTCTTTATCTTTACAGGGCCAGGCAGGTCCAGCCGGACCCACGGGGCCTCCTGGGGCCGACGGAGGCAAGGCAAGTCACTTACCGTTCCCATGACAAAAATTACAGTAGTTGTTACTGTATATTGAAATCCTTAAAAAATAAATAAATAAAACACATGGAAGGATAAATATGTAACTGCATGTTTATACACAAGGTTCAGGATATTATTCAATTATTTGAAAAGTTTTATTTCAAAATGCAATTTATCCCCCACAAAATACATTATTACATCCTTTTATTGTTAGTCCCAAAGACATTTTGTCATAACAGATTTAATGTTTAATTTAAAAAAAATGGTTTTCAAATGGGTTTTTTTCCATCTTGGAATCATTTTATATATTTATATGTCTTTATATATATTTCTTTTTGCTTTTCACCACAGGGTGTAAAAGGAGATCGAGGACCTGGTGGAGCCCCTGGAGACAAAGGAGACAAGGTATGAATGTTGTTTATAACAAATCTCACGCTTTCCTTTCACTTTTACTCTCTCTCTCTTTCAAGAGACTCACTAAGTATCATACTACTGAATCACATAATGTCACAATTTCATCCCTTTTCTTATTGACAGGGGCACCCAGGACCCCCTGGCCATCCAGGATCTCCCGGCTTAATGGGCACAGCTGTAAGTTACTATTTCTGGCCTATTCTGTAGAGACCCTTGCAAACAGGCTAATTTTCTCCATTCTCTATATGCACTTGAAATGAAGTGAGTGTTTCACCGGTTGTAAAAGTGACTCATTTGTTTGAATTATGTTTCATAATCACCAACAACTCTTTTCCTCTTCAGGGTAATGATGGGCAACCTGGCCCCATTGGTCCCCCAGGAGCCCCTGGAGAAAAGGTCGGGCTCCACTCCATGTACTTTACCCTTAGAGAACTTATTACCCTTGTGTCATTATTGCACAAACCTCCTCCCGCTAGCATGTAGGTCAACCAGCCCGAGTGGTAATAGTGGCCATTAATCACTTCTTTTTCTTTGGTGATGGTGACCTGTTTGTGTTTGGTTGTCTGCCTTTACTAGGGCAAAGAGGGTCTCAAAGGAATCCAGGGACCACCGGGTCTTCCAGGCTTGATGGTGAGAAACATTTGATTCACAGTATTATGAAAATACATATCGTTGCTGTTGGGCGGAAAACCTTCTATGTCCAAAACCGTCATTTTTCAGGAAATGAAAAAAGCCGAAATCGCCTCGTAAAGTTGTCACTGTTTACTTTCAGCTCAGCTGTTTGCGGCACTTGCGGCACAATTCAAAATGGAGACGGGGTGGAGCTATGAGGTTTTGCCGACAGTGTGAGGATCCAATGGAGTTACGAGATTTAGTCACAAGCTTGTTTTAATACTTTTCATTGGTTAGAGATTCATGAAATCCACACACAGAAGTAAAGAGTGACCAATAGAATTGATTTATGAAGAAAAATAAAAATGACAAAATATGGAGATACGAGGTTTCCGCCCAACAGCGACGATATGGTTCCTGCAGCATCCATTGCAATGTAAACATTTTGAGTGGAAACTTCTGCTATAGGTCCACACTCATGCAGATGGTAAATGATGAATTCCATTGTCCTGCAGGGTCAATCTGGGAAAATGGGCAAAGATGGCCGACCAGGCGAACCAGGAGAATCTGTGAGTAGATGCTGATGCTTTGCCTTGTCAGTGGGACAAATAGCATTCATGAATCCGGAACACAATCTACTCAGCGTTGTCTGTTTTTAGATGAATAGGATGGTATTGTGGGCATTGACATGATACACAGCATTCCTTTCTCTGTTGTAATTTCAGGGCAAGCAGGGAGAACCCGGACCACCCGGCAATTCGGGGCTGAGAGGACTACCTGTAAGTCACCACAACTAGACTGATTTACTAGGAAGACTTGCCAGTGCAAATGATTGGTTATTTACTGCTTTTTATCTTTCCATACAGGGCTTTAAGGGGCACCGAGGAGAACCTGGGCCCCCAGGATCTAAGGTCAGTGTATTAATGGGGAAGCAATTTCCCCTTTTCCTACAAATTTCTATCACTACCTTGAGTCTCGCTCTGATTGCTGGCAGTACTAGAGGCTCCTCCCCCTCCCTACGCCCCAAACGTCGGCTTTCAACATAAATAACCCAAGCGTGCTCTGACTAGTCCGTTTCACAGGCAACATTTGGTCTTTCTCAGTATGCATTCTTGTGTTCTCCATGACATATTGGATGTAATATCTAATGGCCAAAGAACAACTTGCCACGGCAGATGAAAATGAATGGGAAGCCCCAAAGTTTCATTGCAGAAAATAAACTCTGTGGAAAACAAAAGTTTATGATACTTACACGTTTTGTTCAGCAAGATAATCTTCACAAATGAACACCACTTTTATGATTTTTGAAGCATAAATGCAATCGCCAGAAGTAAAAAGCGAGCTATAACAAGCTATAAACAAACTACACCACGGTCGCATAACTTCAACGTCACCACCACTAAAAATACTATAAATTGATAAATCTACAAGTTGGAAAGTTTGAGTTAGAATAGTTCGGAAGAGCGCGAGTATAAACACAACTAGAGGCTGAAGGCAGACTAGTGAGTAGATGAGTTTCCGTGTTCGGCGTGATGGCGTTTAATGCCCCCGACAACCTCTGTAGTCTCTTAGCCACTTGTTAGCAACCGCCTTTTTTAAGACACGTAAAAGCTTCAAAATTCACGAGTGGTGTATTTACTGACGTATATTATTCTTCGAGACAAGGGAACCGGAAGTGAAAAAAATGCTAAGTCCCTTCCGGGGTTTAGGACTCATTCCTGCAGCACTCTACATCAGGCACACAGCGTAGGGCCCCTTGGGAAGATCATTTTCCCCAAGGACTCAAGTATTGACGTGACATTCCCGGATAATTCTTGATAACCACCTATATTTTCTAAATGCAAAACAGCGAATTTTCACTTTTCTACTGTGAACAAGGAACATCCAACCCCTGAAAAGCATTAGATCATCCATTTCTAAACATCCCCCGACTCCTTAACAGCCACAACAGGAACGGAATAATCAACACAGCAGTGCAGTAAATAGCGCATCAGCATACTCAGCCTTTCGACGCGCCACATTGCGGCGTCAAGACTAAAACCGCCCCCCCCGCCGTGAAATATGTGACACTTGCACTTTTTCCACATACCAAGTCTAAGAGAATAACCTGCACCTGCTGCTTTGTCTCTCATTCAGCACCACACACCCCCGGAAAAAAAAAAACCCCAAAAGTTTCTGCCACAGCGCCGTGACCAATAGCACGGCTCATTACAGACAGCTCTGACTGAGCCGCGGTGAGCCAGGCAGCCTCTCAGCCCTCCGGCCTGCTCTGCCACGCTGACAGCCGACATCTTATTAGAGTAACTGTGAAGTGTTTCTTCGCAAGACCTCCCCCCCCCCAGACGGAGAGAGAATCACCCCGGTCCCAGCTTGTAATTAGTGTCATTGAACGTCAGTCACACTGAAGTTATATTTACTATTAGCCGCTAAATCTATCTGACGCATTGAGGAGCAGGATTGCGTCCCGTGGCGCGTTTCGCGACGATGAGATACCGTTAATTATTAGTTTATTTGAATGTGATCTCTCAGCACTCTGGCTTCCCTAGGTGATCACAGTTGATCACCTGCCTTCATCTCTTCTATGGAGAATACAGGCTACTAGTTAGCTAATGTTAGCAACTGCACCATTAGCAAACATAACCAATAGCATTACATACAGTGTACAAACATACAGTACTGTGCAAAAGTCTTACACACCTTTTTTATATAAATATAACATTTTATATATTTTTAATAAATATGATATTATTATATATATATTATAATATATATATTTTATATTTAGAAACTTTTCATTTCATTATTTTTTAAAGCATCTTCGCTTTATGTATTTCTTTTGACATGTGCCTAAGACTTTTTGCGTAGTACTGTACTAGAAGGACTGCTTATACAACAATGTGCTTTATTATAACGTGTTTTCTAATGATCATAAAAAGGATTTAGATGAATATATGCATCACTATAGTGCAGCAGTCCATATAAATTGATAGACGGAGACAACAGTTTTATTGCTTTGTTTTGTATGATTTGTTGTTAGGTTGTTTGTTGGGTTGCAACAGCGATCCAGGCCGGTGATGAATTTATAATAAATAAAACGGTTATCGGATGTAGCTGCTCCCTCGTTCCTTCCACAGATGGCTTTCAGGTGGTTAAGTTGCTTGTTGCCCGCAGCTCAGAGATGTTGTATGTGCATTATCCATTTCATGTTGCGTTGAAAAGTGACACCTAGGACATTTGCTGGTTGTGAAGTGCGATGTAGAGGTTTGGTTTCAAGGTGGGATTTTTGGTGAATATCACTCTGCACATGCTTTGACCAGTTGTCTTTTTCATTAATTCGTTTATTGGCAACTTGTGATGATTTGGAGCTGGTCCAATGACAGAGGTCGTCACAGGTCACAATAGGGTTGAGGTTGGAGTGGGGGTGTTAGTCTGTATAGTAATCCATTATGCCATATTTAGTAAGAGGCGTTCTCAATATCAAGAAAAAGAAAAAGAATGTCGCACACACCCTTTGACTCTGTGACTTACATCAAAACACCCAAACACAAGTTGTATATGAATTCCGTTCACTGAAGTTGTTTTGTCCCTTTTTTGTCCCTCATGTGTGAAACAGGGAGAAGATGGAAAGTCTGGATTACCTGGGCGTGAGGGCAAACCTGGGAAGGAAGTAGGTTCAACCATAAATACAATATGGTGTTTTGCAATGGTCAACATGTAAAAGATGTGATAATAATATATATTGCATTTGTTTTTGAAGGGCTCTATGGGACTTACAGGTCCAGAGGGACTTATTGGTCCAAGAGGGGAGCCGGTGAGTCATCTCCAATCCCTGACAGACCTCAGCCTGACACTTATTAAAGAATAGCAGACAGACACAGCACAAGTTCAAGCAGACGGATAGATATGGACATAAAGTGGCACTCATGTCCGATTGAATTTCTTTCTCTGTCCTTCCCCATCTATACACTCACTCTGTGTAAATGAGGGCATCTCTCTCTCTCTCTCTCGCTCTCTCTCTTGCTCTCTCTCTTGCTCTCTCTCTTGCTCTCTCTCTCCTTCTGACTCTCAGGGCAAGCCAGGTGAACCAGGGCCATCAGGAAAACCAGGCATCTCTGGAAGTCCAGTGAGTTACAGTGTCTGTTGCTACTGCATTACAGTATTTACATTTTAGGCCACTGACAGTGCAACCAAAAAATGGGAAGAAGTGTCATAGCTATGTGACAATATGACATGTGTTCGAAGGATTGATCAAGTTCGGTAAAGAAGTGCTAGGTGAATAAATAAGAGGCAGGGAGAAAAACCAAGACAGGATCATTTTAAGAGAAAGTAAAGGAGGAAGACATGGGAGACGGGAATGTGATTCATGGTGAGAGGAAGAGATGGAGTATTTCTTGAAGGGGTGAGTTTGGAAGATTGGAGTGGCTGTGCTGTCTTGACTGGGGTGGGGAGATCATTTCCCCCCAGGAGTGTCCCAGGATGGAAAGAGTTGGTCAGGATGCCCCAGGGAACAGGACAGCTGATCACCCAATATCAGAGTACAGGAGGCTGGACATGGCCTGGAGACATGGGGCTGTGATTCCCTTGGCAGGCTTATATGTCAGCGCAAAGGTTTTTCAATTTGATACAAGCAGCCAGAGGCAGCAGTGTCCAGACGTGAGATGACTAGAGCTTGGATGAATACCTGGGCATAGTCTCTGCTGGAAGGCTCTGATTGGAAGGCTCAGGTGATGTTGCAGAATGGAAACTTCCAAGATTGGCTTATGGCTGCGACGTGGGCCTTGCACTGCAGTTGGTTGTCTAGGATCACACTGAGGTTCTTGGCATTCTGGGTAGGAGTGATAATGTGACAGGGAGAGTCTTGCAGAGGGCAATATGTATCACGTCAAGGTTGAGATAGAGTTAGAGATGTCAGGCAAGTGGAGATGTGCACCTCAAGCTGAGTGTGTGAGGAAGGAAAAGATGAGGTTGAGTTGAATGTCATCAGAATAGCAATCGTAGAAATTGGGGGATGCGATGACAGAGATGCATCTGGCTACAATAACAACAACTGGTAAATGTGATGTGTCTCCAATCACTTACAGTATGGTCACTACGAAAAGCTTGGATAGTACCATAGGTCAAAAATAGATTGACAGGATACTTGTGGATGGAATAAGCCAGATAAGGGATTTACTGTTGATTTTAAAGAATGTAAAGGTTCATGAGAGGAGACTGATGTATGTAGCAGTGTGTGTTTTGGCGAGGGGAAAAATAAATCTGATGAGAAATCAATGCGTAGACTGGAGATGGAGATTTGTGTGAGGTGTAAATCATATCTAGACACAATCTGCATGAGGCACCAGGTGTAAAAGGGGCTTCAAGGGAATAGGGGAGGGCCCAGGACTAAGCCCTGGGGAGCACCAGTGGACAGGGTATTTGGTGAGGACAGAGACTGACTCCACGATACCTAATAAATGTGGTCCGTCAGGTATAAAGTATGCCATAAGAGGTTAGCAAGGCTGGCAATGAGTACCTGGTGGTTTACAGGGTCAGGCAGACAGGAATAACAGGATGAATGCTGGGGCAAGTGAAGCAGTGTGGAGTGCTTCAGAGGAAACTATGCCAAGTTTTAGGTTATATTTAGTCTATTAGCACAAATCCTGAAAGCCCTGGAAAAAGAAGAGAGGAAAAACTGTGCAGGTGAGACAAAATCTCTCTGGGTAATCTCTGAGGGGGTTCTAAAATCATGTCACCCCCCCAATAAAAGAAAAATAAGCAACACTGAAACAAATGACAAAAAAGTCAATATGGAGGAAACCGATGCAAAAACAATGAAATGCATTAAAATAGCAAGGGAAATGTGTGTGTGTGTGTGTGTGTGTGTGTGTGTGTGTGTGTGTGTCTGTGTGTGTGTTTTCAACTAGAGAAAGATATGTATAAAGACTGTGAAGAATGTGTGTTATTGAAGAAAAAATATGACATACATTTTGATACATATTTGAAATTGTTAAAATGATCCATGGATCCATGGATAGTTTGAGCTTTGCGCTATGATACTGTGAGCAATGCATAAACCCAACTAAACTCATTTTTGACATAAATCTTTTTGACTTAAATTCATAGTAAAGTAAGGAAAAAGTGGAAAAAGTGTAAATTTATGCTTTTCTGTAAGTATAATTGATTTTTGTTTATCTTGAATGTTTTTTGCCTCATGGTGATCACTGACTGCAGGTCACATTTTATATATCTCTATTTTTTATATCACTGGCTATGAGTGAGTAGAATTTTTAATTTGTTTTATTTTCCATGTTGAAGCATTTTGGAAAAAAATAGAAGCTGCATACTGTTTTGTGGGTGGTTGGTTTCCTGGGAAGAGGAGTAACTTTAGCTAACTTGAGGGCAGATCATATACAGCCAGATATCCAAGAGGAGGTGATGATAGCAGTCAGCAGAGGGAGCAGATCACCAGCAACAGCGTGGAGGAGGGAGGAGGGGATGGATTCAGGAGACAGTTCTGCTCGCAGAAACAATATTCAGGAGATGCCGAACCAAATTCAGAGGGGTTAGAGGAGGAGGTAGAGAGAGAATTCAGGTGGAGTGTGAAGGTAATTAGGAGAAGGAACCTCAGATGTTGTCAGGTGGCAACATCCACCACAGAAAGAAAAAAAAGACATGAGGAAGCAGGGGGTGGAAGCGGTTGAGGAGATAGAGAATAGTTTCCAAGGATAAGAAGCTCAGGATTTTAGAAAGGAATGGCAACTCCTGAGCCGAAAAGGAAGCATACATGTGCAGTGTTTACGTTCCGTGAAAATTAGGAAATTCCGGCGCTCTGTGGTTGGCATAAGCAGCTTGTCATCAGACCCACACGTCCATTGTAAATATGAATGTTAATCTGTTGCAGCTGGCATGTCCCGCCACAAGATTCTTTCATGAGATTCATTTTTTTTATCCAGGGCAACGCTGCATGTTGATAAGAACTCTAGCGAAATGTTAATCTTGCTGAATCCTCAGTAATGAGTGTGGCTTTTAGAATCCAAGTACAGTACCCCACGTGCACGCCATGTGATAAACCAAGCCATGTCTCCGGTGTAACACAGGGTCTTATGGGAACCAAGGGAGAGGCCGGCAACCCAGGATTACCGGGCTTTAGCGGCCCTAAAGGCCCTGCAGTAAGTGGCAGATTTTTTCTTTTGATTAAAACGTTATCAGCAGAGTACCCGACACAGCGCTGTACCTCACAAGTCGAACGGTTTGCGGTAACGGCCTAAATGTTATCCATTATCTCTATATCCAGGGTCCACCTGGTCCAATTGGCCCCGAGGGAAAACAGGTAAGCACCGCCTGTGACTACTGATGAGTGATGGAGCCATCTATTCGAGTGGATTTCTTCCTCACACCCACTTGTCTCTGGTTTGTTTTGTAGGGGATGCCAGGCAGAGGTGGTGATCGCGGTATTAAAGGAGATAAGGTGAGTATATAGGGAAGATGCAGTACTTCCCTTATGGGTTGCCTTGTTGCCCGGCAATCCATCGCAATTATTTCGAAGGTGCTGTAAGCCCAATAGCTTACAAACGCTGTTATCCGAGAAAGGGCGACCCAGGCACGAAGGGAGATAAAGGACCTACAGGAGATCCAGGTATACCCGGAAACACCGGACCCCCAGGCAGAAAGGGCCACACAGGGATGATGGGCATGACGGGACCGCCGGGAGAATTGGGACCCGGTGGGCCACAGGGACAGTCCGGAAACCCCGGTCTCCCAGGCCCAAGGGTGAGTCCTCTTCCTGAAAACATCACATTTAATTGCATCCTGAGACAAAAGCAGATGATTATCGTGTAGGTTTTAGTAATTGATTTAAACGTGAACGTCTTCGCTACCCCCAGGGAGAGTCAGTATCACTGGAACAGATGCGACGGCTCATCCAGGAGGAGCTGGCAAAGCAATTAGATGGTGAGGTTGCGATTTTTCTTTGACCTCATCTTGCCTGTCGGTCTGATGGAGGTATTTAGCTCATCTGGGCGAACTGAATCGAGTTCATCAGAGCTGTTTGAGGTTGAAGTCCGTTTTTATGTGTGTGTGTGTGTGTGTGTGTTTGTGTGTTCTGTCCAGCTAAAATGGCGTACCTCATGGCTCAGTTCCAACCAGCCCATGTGAAGAGTACAGCAGGCCGCCCGGGACCTCCCGGTTCGCCAGGGAAAGACGGCAGTTCTGGGCGACCTGGTCCCCCTGGAGAGCCAGGTATGCCCGGACAGAACGGAGGTGAAGGACTCAGGGGACCCATGGGCCCTAAAGGTAGGACAAAGCAATGTTATTGAAGTTTTTTTGTTTTTTTTTCTGTTTCTGATGTGTGTCTCTTTTTCAACACTGCCCATTCACAAGGTACTTTATTAGTATGAGAATGGTTTCACCTAAAAAAGTTTCACCTAAAAACCTAAAAAAAAGGTGCCACGTTTAGGTGGCAATAGCAAAACCGCCTGGCATTTTCACAAAAATGTCTAATTTGGAAAAAAAATTTCACAAGTCACACAACAGCATCATCGTCACAGTGGTAGAAAAACAATGAAACAGTAAATCTCAGTTTCTGATAATGGTGACAAAGGGACAAACTAAAAAATGTAAAATTTATTGCAACATATTTATATAGCCCATGGTTGCTCAAGGTTGATGATTGATAAATATTGCTGACGTGCAGCAGACACAGTGACTGTCATCAATACATAATTCTGCTTTGTTTTCTCTGTTACTTCCAGGCGAGCGAGGAGGAAGAGGAGAAAAGGGAGAGACTGGTGTCGGTGATAGAGGAGAGACGGGTCCTACTGGTCCAATAGGTAACCCCCGGTGTCTTACTGTCGTATTCATTCTCATTTAGTTCTTGCTTTTCATCCCGAGTCCCTGACCTGCTCCCGTCTGTCCTACAGGTCCAGCTGGTTTGCCCGGTTACGGTAAAGATGGGAGCCCAGGTCAAGCTGGAGCCCAGGGAGAGCCAGGAAACCCGGGTCCCCACGGTCAGCCTGGGCCTCCGGGCCCTACTGGCCAATGTGACCCCACCCAGTGTGCCTACTACGCCAGCCTGGGGCACAGACCCCACACCAAAAATGTCAAGGGGACTTAAAAAAAAAACAGACACTTGAAGTCCAGCTATATTTATGAACTTGGACGTGTCAGTATGAATCAAGAACTTTTCTTTTTAAAGATGATAATCACCTCGATTTGGAGGGCTGAAGCAATGTGTGCTGCCGGTCAGATTCTTTGTTTTGTTTTGTTTTTTTTGGTATGAAGCTTGGGATGGATGGGGAATGAGCAGTGGGCTTTGTTTTTTGTTTTTCCAAACTTGTTAAGGGGTATAGAGGGCAGCTAAACTGTTTTTTTCCCCCCTCACCCACATGATTCCCCTCAAATATATAGGGAGAGAACAATTCCCTTTTAATTCCCCCCTTGGGAGTGAAGGTTTGGGAGCCTGACATTGCATCATTTCATCAGCAATTATCTCAACAGTCCGGCCAAGCCTTTCTCTCTTGCCGGGATATAATATGTCAGCATCGCGGTCTCTTCCCGGCCAACTGATAGTGTTGTTGCGTCAATTACCCTTGACAGCCCTGCACCCCGACACGCTAAGTCCAGCCATAGATTCAGCACAGCATCAGTCACTGCTTGCCAAATTGATCTGTCGCCGGGGATCTTTGGAGGCTACTGGTAATTGCCCAGTCGAGAGAATTGGCTACTTTATTTTCATTAATGGGAACGGGGGGTGGGGGGGGGGGGGCAGTATGAGGAGCAATCTCAAATACCCAGTAGTGATTTTGTGTAGGAGGAGGGTCAGTGAGCATGTGTGGAGGTGAATGACCACATGTGCATTTCTTGCCTCCGAGCCTGGTAGTAGTGTTCTTATGTAGCCGTGTCTCACAATTGCAGATGAATTTGGATAGTGGATAGTGGATAGTGTTGGTCTACTCCAAAATAGGCAAACAAATGAAGTCACTTTTCCACAATGGAAATTGTGTTTCTAGCTGCAGGAGAGATTTGAAGAATTTCATTCCAAAACGCCATATATCCAATTTTGGGACGTGTGTGTGTGAAATGTTACAATCTTTTACGTGCAGGGCTCAAGATAGGTAATGATGTTTTATATGTTATGTTCATGCCGGCAATCGCTCTGGAAGAATATGTCTTTTTAATGGTGGATATCTCGTTTTGGAATGGAACTCTTAATTTGAAGAGCTAAAGTTAACTGTCCAAAAAATGTTCCTGATGTGTTGAAATGTTCCTGTTGTGCACCCTTTATTCCAAGCACGCCCAGAAGCTGTTTATCAATGCTGAGGTTCAAGATGCATGTCGTTTTAAGATAAAGGTAGCCAAGACAGAAACAAATGTCATTTGCTGCATTTGTACTTTCGTGTCTGATCACTCTCTCTTCCGGGCGTGGACTTTAGCAGCAAACGGCTTTAAGAGCGGTGGTATAATTGCAGCCTTTGTTCACATTTTTCCTTCAAAAGCTGCTTGTTTCACACTGCTTTCTCTAAATGTGTCACCTCCTTTCTGCTCTGTGTGGCTTATTAAGCACCATACCCCGTGGCAGGGACCTTGCAGCTCAGCGCTGCTCCGAAAAGACATTGCTTTTCTTAGTTGTCCCCTGGAACCTAAAATTGGAGAGTTCCTTCCCTGAATTCTGATGCCCAGACTGTTCACCTTTTGTTTGCTTCGTGTCCCTTGTGGACCAATTGCACCAAAACCTCAGATGCGCGAGTCATCTAGAATCTATAAAATAGTCTCCGCAAAAGGTATCGCACTTTGTCTTCCCCAAAAAACAGGAAATACATCAATACCCAAAAGAGCAACAAGGGAAGCGATAGAGCATTTTTCAAGAGCTGATAATGTCACTGGGGTACGCAGGTTTACCGTAAACAGAATATTGAGATCTTGTGTGCTGAGTTTGCCGTGGGTTCTGCAAGCCAAGAGACCTGTAACTGTATTACTTTGCCATCTGTAACTCAGGTTGCCAAATTGAAGGTCATTCATGATAAATGTGAAACATTGTGGCTCCCATGCAGCTTAGTTTTGAGAAAGCAGAGTTGAAATGTAGTTCGACAAACACATCTTGGAGACAGCGCTGATCTGGAGACAAATCATTTCATGGGTTGAGGTAAACCTGAACGGGAGGAGCCAAAGAACCACAGTTCAAACAGGCACTGTAGTCAAAATGTCTAAAAAGAAAAAAACATTTCATGACCATGGCATTCACAATCTTGAAATCCTAACACGCTAGCTAACTAGCTTACCTTGTTAGCTATAGACTAGTATGGCTAGTTTTAACTTGGAAGGTCAGCTAGGCTAACTAGCTAACCTAGATAACTTAGTATGGCTAGTTTTAACTAGGTCAGCTAGGCTAACTAGCTAACCTAGATAACTTAGTATGGCTAGACTGTATTTTTTCCCCAGTTAGCACCAAGAGCACTAGTATTAGCTAGCTCCTCTGTTACCCCTTACCTTTTTCAATGTGACTCAGCCAGTTCTTTGGCTCCACCCACTGAGATTTAACTCAACCAATGAGATTATTTCTGCAGCTTTGACTCAGAGAAATGTTTGAAGAACTAAAAGGTTTTTGTAACTAAACATTCTGGTTACACATCAGACGAGCAGGAACGATAGAGAGCAGCTTTAAGTGCAATGTAGAATATAAGTAAAAAATCCCAATGAAGGTGCAGAACATGTGAACGGAGATAGTTGCTGTTCCAGTCAACTACAGTCTGCACCTGCTTTATGTCATCTAATGTGTCTGACAGCTGCTTCACCATATCAGTATTGCTATTTCTTGGTCTTGTAAATGCTTGTTCCACTCGTCACTATGCATTACAAGGTGGAATATTCTGTTGCTGTACACCACTCGGCACGAAATGTTATGATGCATTTGTTTGATTGGTTTTCTCTTTCCACGTAGGCCAACTGTACAGCTTTCATTATTCAAAAGAACTGCTGTTATCTGCAGACTGAGGGTTTCTTAAGTTATACTGCTAAATTATTTACAATCTGACTCAATACAGATGTGCATCAATTAACACATTAACCCAACTGTGTTAATTAGTTTTCCCGATGAATTGGTGCTAGCATATTCTAAATTAGGAGTATATTTGTAAGTATTGGAAAGGTACATGTACTGTATTGTATATTGTAATAAAGACTGGAACAGATCCATTTTATAGAACAGGCTTTTTCTTTGTTTTTTGAATAGGCACCTCCTCTCTTTGTCTTGTGGGACTGAATTGCTTGTATGCTGATATATAACATAGTTTCATCATTCTATCATGAAAGTCTGCAACCTTCACCTCGGTCAGATATTCAGGAATGCAAAGCACGCCCCTCTACAATATAATAACACCGTTCATGTCAATTGTTAGTTCAAAACTTAGAAATTGTCAAATCCATCTCATTTAGCATCTGCAAGCTCAATATGTGAATCATTGAATTAATTTGCCAGTCCTGCGCTGATTGGAATTTCGCTATGGACCTGGTGGACCCTCACTGGACGTTTCACTTATGCATACAACTTAAAACCTTTGGCTCTGAGCCACAAGGCGATCTATTAAATCAAAGGGATGTCCTTGGGGGAGTGGGTGGGTATGCCAAGTCTAGCCAGCTGCTTGCTAAAGGTCATATTTGATCTGTGAATGTATTTGTGCCGTGCAGAAAGAGGAAGGGATGATGTTGACTCTCTCCTTAGTAACCAGGCAACAGTGAAATGCCCTCCTGTATCCAGACTAGAACAGCTGGCAACTGATGGGGGCAACTCATGAACCAACCAAATCATGAATAATTGTTTTTTTTACTGCAATAGACATGGAAATTAATTTGGGTTTTTAATCTATTTCAACGCCAAATGTTGAAATACACAAACTATTTAACTCTGCTTTACTGTATCATGCATGTAAAATGTAAAATGTCACTTGTGGTTTTCAGCAAACACACCGCTGATGATAGATGGTGTTCACATATTAAATGGGAAACATTCTTGTACTCATGCAACACTTCCAAAACATATCACTTTATTACATTGTTTGAAAACATTAACATGTGAGGGTCAGCAAAAACTATTTTTTAGGAGTTTTCAATTTCTAAACACAAGTTGGTGGAAATCCGACGATCTCAATGTGAACTCAAATGTTCTTTTTGAAGAACTGAATCCAACCATAATCTACTACTGGGTCATGACGGTACTGACGTAAGAAAGTCATTGGTTCAAAATGGACCCTGATATGCTATTTCGCTGCTGAAGTGATGTTTTCAGTGAGCTTATTCAAGGAACTAAAAAGTACATGCATAAAAGGAAATCAGAGAGACATACCTTTGTAATACTTTACAACCTGGCCATATTTGTTTTGCTGTAGGTGCAGAAGGAAGGGTCAGAGGTCAGCAATAGTAACTGCCTAAATTTGTGTCTGGACAACTCATGGGCCTACGGGCCTCAACAGCTGGAAGAAGTTTCTTTGGCATCAGTAGCAGCTATCTTTGAATACACACCATGAGATAAGCTCTCTCTAAAAAATCACATACAAGTTAAAATGTCTATACAGTATTCTACAATTGTGCCTTGTCTCTGTTTCCCTTTGTGTCTCTTAGATCCGTGGTTCCAATGGAGGCATTTGAAAGCTCCCAAAGATCACCACGCCTGGACTGAGACGCCCAATAGCTTGGCCACTGAAAGTTGAGATCTGGAGTGTGTCATTGAGCTTCGATGGTCTCATGGGCTTTTGTAGCTGGCAGACTTCTTTCCACTGAGCATATAGAGAGGCGGAGCTCGGCCTATACAGGTTGAGGGATCACAAAGGCCGGGGGCCCCTGTGGCCCCCCTTGGACCAGATGCCCCTGGGGAACCGGGACTTCCCGTCTCACCCCGTTCTCCATCTTTGCCATCCTTCCCGATGCCAGGGAGGCCTGCTACACCTAAGGTGGAGGTGCAAAACATGGTACATATGACGAACGGGAAAACTAGTACGATTTTTACTGGCCCATAGCACAAAATGACCATCGTATATCTGTGGAGGGTTGATCAATACCAGTGACTCAACATTTATTTCAACAGGTGCTTAGATTTCTGGCTTTCACAACTCACTTTCCAGCCCGTACTCTGTTTGGGAATGAAAACCCAACGAAATCCCCACCCACTGGGATGTCAAAACATTGAACATGATTTTTACATGGTCATTTAGGGGTTGAGAAAATTCTGCAACCCTTGGCGTTATGATACCCTCTCAAAACCCATTGGATGACCTCCAAAATGCATGGAAACTAAGAAACCCTTTAGTCCTCAAGTCCTGATTCTGCATAGTTAGTTTAGTTTATGGGAAGAATATTGTTACCTGGTGCGCCTGGCACGCCAGGGCTTCCTTTGATTCCCACACCGTCCTCTCCCTTGTCTCCCTTATCTCCCTTTCCTCCAGCATCGCCTGCAGAACAGAACAGCACATATACATGCACAAATTCATGCTGAGGTGAGAAGGAGGAGCCTATTGGGGATGCAATTAGAAAGCTTAATGACTACACTCTGACTCAGCCTTGTTTTGTGAAGCATTGATTGTACAAGGTTCTGGATGGGCGACTCCCTTCCATCCAGAGATTGCCCTACACAACTTCTTTCAGTGTGTTGTGTCACTGTGAAGATGAAGGCGTGTTGGTGGGCTGGCAGCATGGTTTTCTCCAAAGGCTTTATTAGAAATTCTAGGCTGCGACTACATCTACTGTATCAGCTTTGGATGCTCTCCAGAAACAAGCAAAAGGCTCTCAACAGTTTATCTATCGTGATGGTGTCGCATATTTAATGTACCCCACAAAGCGAAACAGACACATTGTTTGCAAACCACTTTAAACATTACTAAAACTAAAACATTAATCCTGGACCGGCATTGAGCATGTTTTTAGAGTTAGGTGTTTGGTAGTGGAGGGTATATTTGAAGGCCCATCTGACCTTTCTTGCCCGGTGCACCGGGGAGGCCATAGAAGCCCGGGTGGCCTTTGAGCCCCGGAGCTCCAGCTGCTCCTGGCGCTCCATCTGCTCCAGCGGGGCCAGGAGGTCCAGCGGGTCCAGGAAGACCAGGTGCGGCGATTGGTGCTGGCTTCTTAAGAAGCTCTTTCTTAAACTCTGCTAATTGTTCTAGATAAGTAGAGAACAAAATCAGGAGATAGGAAACACAGTGATAACATAGTGACACTTTACACTTCTAATCTAATGCGAGAGTCAAAGATAAGGTGACATTTAAAGTAAACATCTACCTTCAACGATGGCTGCGCACAGTTCTTGTAGCTTGACGTCATTCACTTTGGGACCCTATGAAATAATGGATAAACATTGACAATGTAAAAAGTCATTGTGTGCTTTTCCATGATACAATGGCAGGTACTGTAGATATCATCCATGGCTGAATTTGTGACTGCTACATGTGTAGATCGTGCCTATGTATTGGTAGAAATAATACTTACAGGTAAACCTCTGGGGCCTGGCGCTCCGGGGACACCTCGCTCCCCCTCCAGGCCGCGAGCCCCCATCGGACCGCTCAAACCCTCGTGGCCTGGCTGGCCTGGTCTGCCGTCAGCTCCTGTGGCACCTCTCTGGCCCTTCACTCCAGCCTTAAAAGGTGAGAGAATACAACCTTACGACCCCACCTTGACGTCAGCCAGGCTACACTGAGCTAGTACGAGCAACAACGTACAGGTTCTAGGTTATTGTGGTTTAAAATACCTCTCCTTTGTTTCCAGTAACACCAGGAGGGCCCTGAAGGACAAATGCAGAGCAAAGATAAGTTGACTTTCAACATCAAGATGAGAGAGGTGTGATATGAACAGTAAGTTTGGTGTGTTTAGAGCAGATACGATGCACACACCTGGTCTCCCTTCACCCCGGGATCTCCTGTCATACCTGGGTCTCCCTGTACACAGAAGCAACATTGTAAAAGGCAATTTTGATACAGTACAATAAAGATATAAAGATGATACAGTACAAACGTATACAGATGACGATGGTCCCTCACCTCACTTCCCTTCGGTCCCACCGGGCCCATCGGTCCCTGGGTAGACACGTAGGAAAAAGACATTACATACGTTACTGAACCGTGAGATTCTCAAAGTCACACAGCGCCGCAGAAGTCAGCGTTGTCTCACCTGGTCGCCTTTGTGTCCAGTGTGACCCTTCAGTCCTTTCGCACCGGTGTAACCTTTGTCTCCTTTGTCGCCCTGTAAGTACAACAGAAAAACACAAGCTGAAGGACGCTCGATGTTCGATACAGCCTGCAGCAACTGAAAATGCAATGCAACTTGTCAAAATGTAAAAAAAAAGTCATTATTTTTGTTAATATGTAATAACATTATTACATTATCATTATTTCTAATTGATGTCATGATAATACTGATAAATAACACAGCAACTCCACTATGTTATTATTATCAGTATTATCAGTGTTATTGGTACATCATCAGTTAAAAGGAATAAAAGCTGGTTTATGTGATAATGTGATGTTATTACATTATCCAGGTTTTACTCCAATTCCAACCCATTTAAAAGGGGCATTTTACTACATTTTGACCAGCTGTTACATTATCCGACTATATACTTGTTTATTTATTTGTTATATTTATACTTTTAAAATGTTACTTCTCCTTTTCAACAGTTTTTTTTTTACCATGTTTGTAAAGCACATTAGGTTACATTGTTGTATGAAACGTGCTATACAAATAACATTTGATTTGATGTATTACATTATCGGTTTCTACACAACATACGGGACCTCACTGAAGTAACATTTACTAACCTGGATGCCTGGAGGACCTGCAGACCCCACTGGTCCCTGCTTCCCTGTTTCTCCCTGGAAATGTATGGTAGATACATATTATCAACTCAGTAACGCACATCGAGATGAAACCTCTGTGACAAAGGATGATAATTAATACACGTGATGCAAGAAATCCTATACGGAAATTGTCGAATGGAAAGCAAACATGAACTCACAGTCGCTCCTTTGTCTCCTGGTTTCCCATCTTCTCCGTCTGGTCCAGGCTCACCCTATGCAAAAAAAAATGGATGGGAAATACATAAAATCACAGTCTAACAGATGACTACTGGAGGAGCATGACAGATAGCATGGTGAGTGATTGTTCTCACAGTTTTTCCAGGAAGTCCAACTGGCCCAATAGGTCCGTCAGCGCCAGCATCACCCTAAACCCACAAAAGAAATTTTCTTAATTAATTTTCTTAAACTGAGAATGTATGCTCATTTCTGTACACCCAAGCACAAGTGAATTACGTCTAGTCGTACAGCATATACTGTGTAGACATCTTTGCATCATTACACTGAGGACAGGTCTGATTACCTTTGCACCAGCAGCTCCAACTAATCCCTGTTTCCCTGGCAGCCCCTAGGAAAAAACAACACCATGCATCAGGAGCATAAGAAAACAGAAAATCAATTCATGTATTATTCCTCCACACTACACCCCTCATTCTTGGATAGTAATGCTTTTGTGTGAAGTGGGGCAATTCTTAATTCACAAAGAAAAACAGGTCATCAAAGCGGCATCAGACCGAACTTCATTTCCAATATGTAAAAAAAGCAGAGTCAACTTTCAGTGTTTTCGGAAAGAAGCTACCATGAAAGAAGCCTCCTAACGTGCGCTGGCTATATCAGCAGTGGCAGGTTTAGGACAGTCTAGAATAAGAAGAAATCCTCTTTCCTGGGAAAGAAAATGGATTAGACTGATTGCTCCCCTGAAGAAACGGGGAGATAAAGGGATGAGGTATACCGGGTTTCCTTCCCATGGTTCTCCAGGCAGCGCTACAATTCAAGCCACACCTGTAGCCTCTAACCTGCATACCATTGCAGGCAAAGGCAGCTGTGGTTTTGGTATTGGATTTTTCTTCCTTTGTTCCTACCTTCCTTGTTTGCCTTTGCATGTTTTATTAAAGTGGACTATGGATTTTCCGAGTTTTTGCATGCTTTGCAATAAAAACATGAAAATAGTCTGAGAACTTGCTGTCTTTATTAATAATCAGCATGATGGCATTGACATCAAGGCAGAAGACTCTGTGATATTCTTATTGCAACACAGTGAATTTGTTTATTGAACTTGTGTTAGTCAAAAGCAGGAAGTAGAATGACCAGAAATAAAAGTTGGACTCACCGGAATACCCACGATCCCCCTGACACCGATGGTCCCAGCAGCGCCAGCCTCTCCCTATTGGGTAGAATAACACAAAGCAATTATGTAGCATAAAACCATGTATAATGATCAATAGAATGTGGCCTATATATTGTTTTGCCGATATACATGGGCCAATATTTTTATTAAACTTCAGGGCCAGTCATACAGCTACATATACAGCCCGTAAAACAGTAAAACAGTCTGTAAAACCTGCAATCGGCATTGGCCTACACAAACCCATATTGGTCAAACCCCAATGATGAATAATGGATCCCTTTTGCTAGAGCAGACATTATGTCTGGCAATGAATGTCACCTGGACAAATAACCATGCCATGTCACATCTTGTGGACCAGTGGACAAACCCAAAGGCAGATCTGTAGCCAGGCTTACACTGTTAGATATCATTAATCTGTGACGTTTTTTTGTGATGTTTTTAGTGTTGTAGTTTGCCTTTTTGTTGTACCCACTTTCCCTGAACCTGCCTTGTCCACTTCAACTTCACTTAGTGATTTCCTACATTTTTCAGAATGCAGGCCTGGACGTGTTGTATTCAGCTGGGCTTTATGTGTAGGTGGAGCAAAAGAGCAAAATCGACGCCCCTTACTCAATACACAACATGTCTTGTGGCTGCTTTGCATTCTGGTCTATTGAAGCTACTGTCGGTGGAGACATTGGTATCTCTGCCTCTTCTATGATAGTGAGTCTAGAAAGAAGCTCTTGACGTTTACCGTTGATGTTTTAGATTGTCAAAATGTTTAAACTCCACCAGTGTGACATCTCAACCTGATGTCACATGGTCTACGTTTGGCCAGTTCTTCCTATAACAGCGAAATCTCCAGTGTTCATGAACTCACCTTGGCGCCATCAACCCCAGGAACTCCATCCAGACCATCCTTGCCAGGCTCTCCCTGTAAGGTCAGACCACACAGTTCATTCACACACTAACCCAACAACAGCAGAATAAAATGTTAGAATCATGTTTGCAAAGACTGCTGAAGAATGAAGAAGAATTTGCAGAAGGATATAGAATTACATAGAATCAATACAATCAGTTAACTTACAGTGTCGCCTTTTTCTCCTGAAGGACCCTGCTCTCCTTGAGGCCCCACAGCTCCCTAATGAAAAAAAATCAACTCATTGATTGATCATTCAAATGATATTTTGTGGCGTATCCTAATGGAATATCTGAGCGGTGGCCCCTCACCTCGTCACCCTTAGGCCCCTCCAAACCCTGACGTCCTCGAATGCCCTCCACGCCCTGACAGATGAAATCACAGTGCATCAAAATTGCATCATCGGCAGTTATGGAAAAACAATCCTCAGCCAGGGAGAGTTAG
This sequence comes from Hoplostethus mediterraneus, assembly GCA_034670385.1. NCBI lineage: Eukaryota > Metazoa > Chordata > Actinopteri > Trachichthyiformes > Trachichthyidae > Hoplostethus > Hoplostethus mediterraneus. The sequence continues at coordinate 2,158,388 of JAXDDW010000028.1, read as the reverse complement.
TTATCAATTACAATCTGCCCTTTTCCTTTTAAGAGTAAATTGCAAAAAGGCAGAAGACATTGAGCCAATCGGATCAGGACGCTTACAGGTGCTCCGGGGGGGCCTGTGGGTCCAGGGATGCCGTTGAAACCAGGAGGACCCTAGGAACAAAAAACCAATGACATTTATATAGAAACACATTACGATGGAGAAGTGTTTTATACTTGCACTGATGTGAAAATGAGGAGCTTTGGTGTGAACTCACTCTGTCTCCCTTCTCTCCCAGGGCACCAGGGAATCCAATCGGCCCTCTTTGTCCCTAAAATGGCAAAAGAGTTTTTTTGTGATATCATATCTTCTGAAAACGACAGACACAGTACCGTAGAAGTCCATACTATGTACGTAGAAAAAGAGGATCCCGTACATCATCTCCCATGCGTCCTGGGGAACCCTGTGCACCTTGTGGTCCAGAGTCTCCCTGAGGATAAACAAACAAGAACGAATGAATTCAATTGAACATGCAGAAATAAATCACATGAAGCTGTTTGTACACTGCAACATAAAGCAAGCTGTTCTCGGTGCCAATCATTTTCCAGACAGGTGACCTTACTGGAAATCATTTCGCATTTCGAGATGAGACTCTCTTTTGTTCACGAGAAGATATTTTCCCAGTGCTTTTAATTGTTTTAATAGTCACGTACCTTCTGTCCAGCATCTCCAGGTTTTCCAGGCTCACCGGACAGGCCTTTGTGTCCCTGATGGCGGCAAATCAATCAACTTACACATTTATTTCAAGCCACTGAGCAGGGTTAGACCGATATATCGGTTTGCTGATATATTGGGCCGATATTGGCCATATATGCGATCGATATGCCAATATGATGCATATATGACCACAGCTACTTAAAAACAGGCTGGAAAACTGATTTTTATTAATTTAATTGTTCAATTGTTTTTGTAAATTAATGCTTTATTTTAAGCTGCTAACCCTAAAAGAATTTCATTAGTCAGGGCTTCAATGGAGAGTATAAGGCAAGAATAAAACAGTTAATTTTTTAATATAAAAATTGTCAAATTTAAAGATACTGAATATCGGCACAAAATATGGGTTGTCAGTGACTTCAACCAAAAATACTGTTACTGGATTCGTCCTTCAACACCCATATTGGTTGAACCCTGAGTGTCCTTCATCACTCACCTTCATTCCAGGTATCCCGGCGTTTCCCTGTCGCCCAGCAGGGCAGGCAGCAGGACACTGCAAACATGTACAAACAGACACAGCAGAGGGAATAGTTGGGACGGGCAAGACAGTCAGTCAGACCCTCAACAAGCACGGCTGCTGCAGAGCCTCTATTTTGAGGAGCAATTCGCTGCCAATTGACATGCATTCAGGAAACAGTTGGCACTGTGAAAGACGGTAAAAACACACTCACAGCTTCCCCACTCCCCTCAGTGCTGGCACCAGGCGGTCCCTAAAACACAGCAGAGTGACATCTAAAACAGCCGCGGGGGTTTAGATGTCCGCAATAAATCCAGTTTCCCAGCGTGGTAGGCGAGGCCACGTGAAACAATGTATGGCGGCATGCACGCACAGTCATACACTCGAGAGTTCAAACAGACACCTGAACTGTGGAAGACATCCAGGTGTCCGAAGAAGAGTGACAACAGCCGCATCCCACATAGTAGAAACCAGGGTTAGACCTATGAAGCAGTCTGAGGTTTATGTGGCTGATATCGGTCTTTAATTAAAAATCCTCCTCTGATATGATGGATGTGACACAGTGTGTTTGCTTCCATATTTATTGTGTAAGTGATCAATACCACACTGATTGTCTATGGGAAGCCCTTAAGCTGAATTGATTCTAATGCAGCATTTCTATTGGATTCCACCCAAGTATGGATGATTATTGTTTATATTATTTATATTATTATTAAGAGAGTTTTAGTGTCCCAAGGTCAAAATGCTGTTTCAGAGGCTTTTTCTAATGGCACCAAGAATACAATTTGAGTTAAACACTGAATACTTGTAATTTTACATTTTTTTGGCAAAGACATGATTTCCAAGTATTTGCCATCAGTAGCTTCAACCCTAAAGTATCGGTATCAGCCTTCAAAAACCCAGCTTGGTCAAACCCTAGTACAAACATGGAAAATCAACACTACATTGCTGAATGCAAACAAAGAAGGTTAAAGCCAATCCTTACCGCAGGTCCTGGTGGTCCAGCTGGGCCAGGAAGCCCTGGGAGGCCGATACCCCCTCTGGGACCCGGTGCACCCTGCCAGAATCACAGGCAACATTATCAAAAAACAAACATTGTGATGCAAAAAAACTAGATAAAATTAATTTAAACACTGACTGACAACACCCATGAACCAACCCAGCAAGCATTTAGTGGGTTTGTATCAGACTTTGTCTCTTAATTTGAACTCTGACCTCTGGACCGATGTTTCCCTCGTCTCCGGGGGTCCCTGCTTTCCCTGGTGGTCCCTGTCAAGATACAGAAATACTCTGGTTGGTACAGCACATTCACCTGTAACCCATCCAGAAGGTCATTTGAACCGGGTTCCACAGGAAAACAGAATACCGCAGCTATAACGTACAGCGGGTCCTTCAGTCGCGGGGCCCTGTGAAGTGACAGAGAAGACACACGTGTAAATCGATGAAGACAGACTGTAGTCGCAAACTAATGAAGCATAGCCATTGGTATGCGGTGTGTCAATATTTGTATCCGTGCGTGCTGCGAGGATAAAAAAAAGAGATTTGTTCACTTACGGGAGCGCCTGGTGGTCCGGGAAAGCCAGGAAGTCCCTGTGATCAGATAAAAGAAGTGTAAAATCAGTTACCATGGACTCTGGTAAGAAAATTATATGTGTTCATGGAGGGCTTTGAAACAGTCTAAGTGGTTACTCACTCTCTCCCCTACAGGCCCTCTGGGACCCATTGGGCCGGAGGATCCCTGCAGAGAAAACGCACCAAATCAAGCAAACATGAAACCTTTTGCCCAACACTTTATAAACACTCACACTCTCTTAATATACTTCTGAGGACTTTCCATTGTCTTTCACTCCCTAACCCCTTAACCCTCTCAACTACGTGCCTAACCTTAGCCTAACCCCAATTCTAACCTTAACATTTCGTCCTCACAAGTATAGAAATACAAGAAGAGCGTGGGCACAGATTGAAAAAGGTGTGTATGTCAAGTAGTGGAGGAGGTTGTTCCCTACAGCAGCTCCTGGAAGGCCGGGCAAGCCTCTCTGTCCGGGAAGACCGATCTCCCCCTGATCCCCTTTGCTGCCCTTGGAAACAGACAAAACAAGAGAAAAACAAGCTTTATCTTCCTCCTGCATCGGCCCGTGCTGTTGCTAAGATACACGAAGGCAGCCACAGTCAACATTTAAATCAATGAAAGGTGGGCCATCCTTGTGGTTATTTACATCGACAACAATCCGAGCTCATGTACAGCTAGGTAGATAAAAACCGGGCTGGACAAGGCTACAGCAACACAGGAGGACCGAGGCAGCAGAGAACACATCTACCACCCATGAATGATGCAGTCACCCGTCGGACCAATCGGTAACAAGTTATAGAAATGTGAAAAAGTTTGTTATGTACTAGTGCAAATGGTTTTTGTAGGGCCATTGGCATTGTTACGTAGTCTTTTCCTTTTGGTATTTGTGGCGCCACCTATTGGTTGATTGTACTCTGTTTGGGCCAATCAGTAAATGTTTTTCAAGAAACCCAAAATGGTGGAAAATCCCATATGGCTTACATATATGATCCTGGAGGGAAATGTATAGAGCAAGGGTAGGTGGATGTGCACTAAATTCTAATGGTGGTGAGATATGATTGTTTAACTTTAACCTGCCGCTAATGAGCTTTGAAAGTTTGAACATGCCGCGACACTGGTGAAATGCATAATGCCCCCAAGTTTTGTAGTGTTGGAATATTGCATGGGACAAACAAACGGACCAAATGGACCAAAAAAAAGCAACAACAAACAAACGGATGTTCCCCCACAAGGAAATCAATTATGTGATCATTTTGAGTCTACATCATTTAGCATTTAATACTTACAGGAGCACCTGAACTGCCAGGAGAACCTGGAAGACCCTGAAGGGAAGAATAACCAACCAACCAAGTCAAAGCAGGAAGAGATATAGAGAGCAATATACTTTAGAAGATTTATACAAGCAAAGTAGAGTAAAAACTAGTAGAGACAATTGTGTCCATTATAGAGCTTAAATAATTACGTCTCTCCCATCTCTGCCATCCTCTCCTTGGGGCCCACGGGGGCCCTCGGGGCCAGTGGGTCCTGGGGGGCCTTGGATTGGTTTCTCCGGCTGAGAGAGGAGACAACCAGTCAGCACAAGGTACATACCACATTGATATAAGTGGGATAATAATAACAAATAATAATTTTATTTATATAGCACTTAAAGACAAACAATCACATTCACAATCAAATAAAAGGCAAACATCATACTCAACTACAACAAGTTAAAACGAGAAGGCACCATATGAAGGACAGGAAGAGGGGACAACGGTAAAAACGACGAAAGACATCACAAACAGGAAATGCAAGTCTCTAAAAATATGTTTCGAGATGGGATTTGAAAGTCGCCCTGCTGGCTTAAGAATTAGATTGATAAAGGCTGGGTATATTTACACCTCAAAGTGACGGCTTTGACTCATTCTGCCAGTGAGGTGGAATCATGAGCTATTTCATGTAAAAGATTATGCTCCGAAAGCAGCAGGACAGGAAAAAAATGCTTGGTGTAAAGACCTGAACTGAATTTCTCTGTTATCTACAGTACATATGAATGTGATATAACACCCCCCCCCCCCACACACACACACACACACACACAAACTTGGTCAATACTGAAGATTGTAGGCAGCTATAAGTTGAAAGTTCTTGAGGTACATCTCTCCTATAAACAACCTGTGGGCATTTGGCTACTTCTAAATTGGCCCATTTCACTTAAGATCCCCTATTTCTCTACATCAACTTGATTTATGTTGTGAAATTATCCCTGGTTATGCTGTTAATCGGTGTGGAAACTTATGAATGATTCGCCAATACAACCCTGAAACAGCAAACAAACAAACAAACAAACAAACAAAAACACCACCACACTTTAGATAAAGAACAAAGCAACGAGGTCATTAGGCAACAAAGCACTGAAGTCGATTATTTGCTCAAAAACACAAAGAAAAAAGAAAGGAGTAGAAAAATAAATACCTCAGCATTGGCAAACATCTGAAGAAGCAAGAGAAATCAGATAAATGCAGAGTTAGTGAAAATAGTTACACCACCCTCACCCAAAGTGTCAGCAGAAGCGCACCTGTTCAAAACAATAGTAGGGAGTACATCATGCTGTCATTTCAACACAGAGCCCATAGTACCAACACACCCCATGTACCATTTCAGTGGTGGGAGGCCTGAAAGGATACAGCTTGAAGCAGAAATGTTAGCCTCAAATCTAAAAGAGCGCACCAGGCCAGGAAATACTCCTCTCTTTAGTGGGTAGAAACATTTGCATCATGACCAGTGATAAAAAAAATAGTGATAAAAATGCTACGTCATGAATTGTCTGACTCAGAGGAACTCTCATAACACAGCAGACTTACATATAATGAGATGTCTGACAGCAGATTGGAGCTTTAGTTCTGCAAACATTTCTCAGAATCAGAGCTGGAGGCAGAACTAATCTCATTGGTCGAGTTAAACCTCAGTGGGCGGAGCCAAAGAACCACAGTGTTTCTGGCTGAGTAAGCCCAGTGAAAAAGACAATGGGAAAGAGAAGAGCTAGCTAATATTATAAAGCTCACTACTCTGCTACTAACTAACTAAATACAAGCTAGCCATACTAAGTTAGCTAGGTTAGCTAGTTAGCCTAGCTGACCTTCCAAGTTCAAACTAGCCATACTAGTCTATAGCTATGCCATGGTCATGAATGAATAAAACAACAAGCCATTGCCATTACATTTTGACCAGAATTCCTTATTTGACACTTTTGCCAGTTATCTACCTGAGGAAAACATTTCTGCATTTCTCTGCCTCCGAGAAATGTTTGTATAACTAAACCTCCAATCTGCTGTCTGACAATGAATGCCTCTAAAATGGCTCAATTTGCCAAATGTGTTTTGTACAAACTGCAGCCCGTGGGCTCTATGTGTGTACTGAAAGAAACTGCTTGGCAGAATATTTGTTACACTTTTGAAACTCCATCTTAACTGTTTCCTTTCAGCAGATGCAGACGTACAGACACTTGCTGGAAGCCCTATCAACCACAACAAAACCAAAGCCAACAGACGCTGAGCAGACCCCGGCCCTAGTTACTGTACCTCAGTGGCAGGCAGCTCATTGCAGCTCTCTCTCTGGGCTCTCTTTGGGTCGCAGTGAATCAACATCCACTGGAGTTCAAACTGAAAAGAGACATTACTGTTACTGCGCATTCAACAATACAACAGAATTCATTTTCATTTTGGATTTGTAACATCTGAGTATGGATTGGCAACCGCTTGGTCATGGTGCAGTCATTTTTATAGCGTTAAATCAATGCCCCCTTTGGGCTGTAGAAGTAAAAGCTTGATTTTCCACCACTGCGATTCTCCGCAGGGATTAAGGTTTTCTTTTTTCCAGTGGAACCCAACTGAGCAGCTTTGCTGTGGCAGCAGCCCTTTAGAATTATAGCCGAGCTCAGCACGCATATAAACCTGAACCTTGTTTGTTCACAGAGAGCACAACTTCACCGATACGGCTTGTAAGCAGAGTCGGTGAACATGATTTAATGTAGCAGGAAATTCTCCATCCCCACTCACCACTACAGAGGCATCGGCATCTGCATCCAGTCTACCAATGAGAGTGTCTCCCTCTGTGTTGATGGGGCCTTTGCCCTTGATGGGTTTCTGATCCACAGACTGGCAGTCCACGGACAGGGTGACCTGGTCGCGCTCCACGCCGATCATCACCTTGTGCCACTTGGTGTTGAAGAGCACAGACAGGCCAGGGAAGATGACGGTCTGCAGATTGCCATCAGCGCCCATCAGGAAGTACTCCAGAGCCTGCTGGTCGCCGTTCAGCCTCAGTCCGGCTTGTTTGCGGCCGTCTTCGTCCACGATTTGCCAAACGTTCCACACCTTGTTGACGGTATTCTTGATCATGCGGAAGGTTGCCATTAAGGAGTACTCGTCGGGGTAGCCGCGGGGAAAATTCAGCCTGAGTGAAGGAAGAACATATTGTAACTATGAGACACAGAATAAAAGATGCTTTTAATGCGCAAAGCTTTGCCATCACTCGTCTTTTAGATTAAACTACAAATAAAATAGGGCTAAGTTCTTCAGAGAAACAAAGTTCATAATGTTTCAAATCAGATGCTGCCCCAGTGCTCTAATCAATGGTTCGATTAATGCATGCAGTCCTGGTTAGCACAGGCTTGTCCACAGTCTAGTGCTCCCTGTGTTTTTAACAAGCCAGATTCTCCATAGGTGGTGCATTTCTAGATTGGCGCTGCAGCCAGCCTTTTACCATCTTGTAAATGATCAAGGTGAGGCAATAAAAAAAAGAGTTTCCTGTAACCCAGTAAAACAAATGAAGACCACGCTCTAACTTTGCCTGGGGTGACAAACTCACATGCAGGCTTTTTTTTTTTTTGTGTGCCAGTGAGGCTTTGCAGAAGAAAGAGAAGGGGGAGGGTGGTGACTGTGGCTAAAGGGTTTCTGGCAATGACAGACTTCAAAGCACAGTTCGGTGCTACTGGACTCCCGGGGAAATAAACATGTATTTACATTTGGTGTGACAGGCCCGAGTGGCATAATACAGGGTGCCAAGCGTGTTACATAACAGCTTCTGAGAAAACTGGCTTGCTGGAAAAGATTAGACACTAACAGACCGGAGCAGGCCCACTTGGAAACACCAGGACACGTCTTCTGTTATATAAAGTGGTAATGCCATTATCCTGCACACTCCACCCCTCCTCCATGTAATTGTTTAAAATCAATAGCATGCCTTGCATTCGCGTTAAATACAGCAAAAAGCCCTTTGCTCAAAATAGTCCTATTTTGATCCTGTTTTTAGCCTTTTATTTGCGGCGCACTTCATGTGACTCACTAGATTAAAAAGGTAAGGAAACTCCACACAGGAAGCTGTTGAAGTTGTCAGCACCTGTTTTTTTTTTTCCCATTTGAAACCTTTGAATGAGCCCATGATCAAGAGAGCATAGATCAGCATTCGAGAACGTGTGATGAAATATGCCTCTTCGTGTTTCTTCCCAGAGAGATGAAATGGCTTCAAGTGGGGTCTACATCCCACCCCCCCCCACACACACACACACATGCACGCACACTTTACCCCAGCCTTGCCTCTGAGAGATACCGAATGGGTTCAGGCATGTTTTTCTCTACCAATTATATGCTGTTCACTGCACGATAACACCTGTGTTGGACCTGTAATAATGCAACACCTGCATCAAGAGACCATTCCTCTTGTGTCTTTCTCTGTTTTTTGGAGTTTTTTTGAATTTTTTTATTTGTCTTCTTTACCGTACTTACCTGGTTGGAATTTGGAAGTTGGCCTCCCTGTCGAGCCGGTACGCCACCTGGAGGGGTGTCGAGCCCTCCACCTTCCTCACACCTTTCAGAGGGATCACGTCCAGCTGGAACTGGGTGATTAGGTCGAAACCTAAAAGGGAGGAGGGAAAATAATGTTAGATTATAACAATGATAAAAATAATAAATATGAGGAAAATAAATTGATGAAAACAATATATGTACACACAACAATATGCATCTCAAAATATGCACTATTATTATTATCATTAGTGTTAGAGATACTATTGGCATTATTATTAATGATAACACATCATGATTATTATCATGTGTGGACTCATGTGGAAGATGTTTTTTTGCACAGCGAATTCAAAGTGTATCTTTGGATTGCAGAAAATACATATGCTGTTGAGTGGAAATTGTGGCAGCATAAGCTACTATCATGCACAAGATAATCATGACTCCCATGTGAAGCGAATTACTTTTCTTCTGAAACGTGCGTTTTACATCAAAAACCACAGAGTAGAGCAAGTTGTTTTGAGTGAGTGAATTGCTTCAAACAGGGCAGTGGTGAGCAATTACAATCTTGCTGTTCTGACTAAAATTCTGTCAGGCTCAAGCGGAACATTTTATTTGCCTCATTTGAAACCGAAAGGTGTCTCGAGGCATTAGGCAGCCCACCCTGTTCAACTAATTAAAAGTTACCAGTTCCTTGGGAAAGTCCTTTTTTTTTTGGTAGAGATTTTCAAGAGTGAAGATAGTAGTTTTACAACTGCTTCAGCTCCTATTTTGTCAGAAAACACCCAACTACAGATCATTATTTCCCCACAAGGCAAGAATATCACCGAAGAGTATTTCACCTGGAAGGTCATCTTGTCCACTTCTCATTGGTGGGCAGACAGTATCGCCGTCCAACCTGTTGAGATCTAGTTCTGATAGAGCAAACAAAAACAATCTTGTTATGCATGTTCCTTGGTGAAATGGACAAATCCAATACATTACCATTCAGTTCCATTCAGCTGCAGTCTTCCAGAGGACAAATACAAGGGAAAAAGCAAGATCTTTAGTGCCAGAGCCCATTAACATCACAATGCGCTGCAGTGCATTCTTGATGTGAGTTTCTTTTTCCAAGTATGTCACATATTTCGAAAAACACAGACAAATCAATACAGTGTTTGGGATTTATGATGCAAAACTCAGAAAGCCCCTGTGATCCAAATACGTCATAAGAGATGGAACTATAATGTTGATAAATAAGGCGGCTACTGTTGCATGACTGTGTAGTCAGAAAGTCACAGCCATATTTCTAATGTCTTCAGAATGAGTTTAGAAGGTCCATCTGCCACGATCCTTTTTACAAATATGTGAGTGATTTATCAATATGGAAGTCTGCTTTCATCATCCATATTTCACTGAGCAATCTCTAATATTATTTTGGCGTTTTTGGAAAGTTACAAGACAAAGGACCGGCCTAGTTTTTCTGTGCCATGAAGGAGTACAGCTAATATGAATTATATGTGACTTTAAAAAAAGTTTGTTTCCAGAATATTAAAAAGTTGATAGAATATGTAACATTCAAAGACTGTTCAATATTAAGTATACATGTAGCAGTTTCCAACAAATAAAAAAAAATAGGCTCCATATTTGGGGCATTGGAAAAGAAAGGCTCATCAGACATCATCGGACATCAGAAGAGGGCGCTCTCTCGTGTGTTACGACGACGCCAGCTTTCGCTCTTCGTCCGTTCTGAAAGAGAGAAAAGCAAACTGCACGAAACGGGGATCTGGAAGTCATGAAAGGATGGCCTAAGGGGCGCTCCCCAGTCAATAACCTGAGTCAGCTCAATTAGAGTGAGGAGTGTGAACGCACCACATCTGGAAGCCTTTCTCAGATCCCACATACTGCTGAGAAATGAGATGCGGTAGTGAGACGGTATTTATGCTCCTGTATTTACTGCCCATAAACACTTATCTGACTGTGCATGCGGGCTTCAAGTTGTTAAAGTTACTGCCTGCCGTGGCAATATGCTCAAAAAGCTAGTCATTAGTGCAACGAGCGACAGATGAACCACAATTAAGACATCGCGTGGAGTTGCATGTGCAGTGCCACACTGTGGTGAATTTCAAAATGCTATTCGCCTGTCTGGCTCTTAAAACATGCAACATATGGCGCAAAAACACTTGAGTGTTGCATGTACACCCATATCGCATGTATTCTCTAAGTGCATGTTCAGACTTTAGATTTGGTATTGTAGGCCCAAGCAACTGCAGAGAACAGGCTTATCACGATTATCAGAGGGGAGATTTAATCTGATTTAATCTTACGAAGCAGACCAGCACAGCACGCCTGCTATTTTTGGCTTTGGCTTTGTGAGTTTTGCTGAAGAGAATAACGGAACAGTCAACATGTGGGTTGGGTTTTGACTCTGACGCAAGTTCCCCTTTGTCAGTGTTTATTTGGCAAACAACTATTTGGCAGCAATGGTGGCATTTGTGCAGATATACGAGACGCCAAATTCTGTGATGGTCAGTGATCGTTGCATTGCAGTGTGGATAACTTACGTCCAAGTGCTGGAGCAAGGAGGGATGACAGTAGAGCCATACAGACAGAGGGGTACACCGACATCACTAGACGCCATGGTTGCTTTCTGTGCAGGAAGGATGGAGAAGGTCAGAATTCAGGCGTACATCTCAATCATTTCCCCAATTTCTTGTGCTTGAATCGATAAAACACCACAGCACCAACATAAGGCCCTTTTCAATTGATCTCTAGGTTTCTAACGTTTTCAGACACAAGCCCTTCTTTCAAAATGTATTTGCTCTCCGCCGTGGCCCCAATAAGACAAAGAGGATTACAAATCACTGGGATACTAAATGCCAAGTGAGGAGACACTGCTATGGCACCACACGGAGGTGGAATGATCAGTTTGACAAATGAAAATCCGGTGATAAGTAACCGACACAGATTACTGCGACAAGGAATCGAAACCTCTCAAAGGACAAAGGAAGTTGGAATGTCACTGTGTCTCTCTCCGTGAGCATAATGATGATCATAGGCATCAGTGCAGATCTCACGTGGTCCATCATGTAGCAGAGTGGAGTATTAGTTTTACCAACCTTTCTTGGAGGATGAGCTGCACTGGCGGCAAAAATAATCAAATTGGTTGAGTTAAAGCTTAATGAGTGGAGCCAAAGAACTACAGTTTTTCCAGGGGTGAAGTTAGCAATCTGGAAAACTTGAAATGCAAAGAACGAATATAAATATAAATGGCCATGACCTTGGCATTCAAGGTCTTGGAAGGTCAGAAGGCTACCTAACTAGCTTACCTGATAGCTATAGGCTAGTACAGCTAGTTTGAACTTGGATGGTCAGCAGGCTAACTAACTAGCTTACCTGATAGCTATAGGCTACTACGGCTAGTTTGAACTTGGAAGGTCAGCTAGGTTAACTAGCTAACTTAAATAACTTATGGCTGCATTTCTTTTCAGTTAGAGCTAGGCTTTATAACATTAGCTAGTTCCTACTACCCCTTGCCTTTGTCACTGGGACTTCAGTCTAAAGTTACAGAAAACCTGTGGTTCTTTAGCTCCGCCCACTCAAGTTTAACTCAACCAATGAGAATTCGTTCTGCCCCTGAAAAATGTTTGTATTAAAGTAAACTCCAATCTGCCACGATGCTGTTCTGAGGCTGAGGATAGAATAGGAGAGGATAGGAATAACTACAGGGCTTTCGAGCTATAAATTACAGAAGTACAGAAATAAACTCAGACAAAGTAATTTATAATTTCCCACAGTAAAGGCAACAATAAGCCTGCTCAAGTAATGTCTGTATATCAAATATGTTTACTTCTAAATATGAGAGACTGTGGAGGATAATTGGGAGCAATAGCCAAGCAGCTATTCCCAGGTGATCTTACACACTAGTACATGCATCAAAACAGAAGTACATTTCTGTCCATACTTCCAATTATTCTAGCACCACCTCTCCCTCTCCTCTTGTCTGTCAATAGTTTATGCTTGCTTCCCACAGCATTTCCTTTACCACCGTTATCAACATGAGAACTGGGAAGATTTATAGATATAGTGATAGTGAAGACTCATTTGGAAAGGTGAAGATCATGGCTGGGGAGTTTGAGAAGAACAAGGTGGGTTACTGGACATAAGGGTGTAACCTTTTGCAGCCATCCTTTGCACAAGCTTATATTTCATATTCACATTGCTTGCAAGGTTGTGTGTATGTGTGTGTGTGTGTAGTGTGTGCGGTGCGCTACGGTGCTGTCAGAGAAATGACTAATGGCTTACTCAGCAAGGTCCCTTTAGAGGAGGCACCGGGCACTAACATTATGCCCTTCACATTAAAAGAGCATCCCCAAGGGCTGGCTGTCCATCTTCCGTGGCAATCCAGCCTGATGCAACAATACGTCAATGATGCCATGAGACATGAGTGGATGCTGATGGAAATCTTCACTGCCAAATCCCTCAAATCTACAAACTCAAAACTCAAAGATTCGATTTTCATAAAAAAATGTTTTCCTTAAAAGAACCTATCCTCATATCAGCTGGACACTACAACTGAATTCACCTCATACAAATTCATGCCAGCCTAAAAAAGGACCGGATAAGGTCGATTCCACAAATAAAAAAGTTTGGTAAACCGAGTTAAAGTAGGTTTATTCTCTGTTACACTCCTGCTCATATTGTACAATAAGCTCATCTTGCATTTCTCACTATATATAGCCGCCCTTCATAATATTTGCAACTATGATCTTGTATGTTGCTTTGGCACAAACTTCTTATGATGCGTTTCAATTTGATTCAATTTCCCTCAGGTTCAGGCTGATGCGGCAACAGACCAGGGAAGGGAATTGCTGCTTCGAGTCCTTTTGCAAAGAAATCCACAGGGGTCAATTGCCACTGTGAGTAATGGCATCAAATCACATCGGAGGACTGATGGATCTGGAAAGCTTGACAGCTGTGCTACCATCAGCTTTATAGTTTTACTGCCCAGATGTCTGCACTGCGTGAGATCAAAGATACCATAACGCTAGCTCTGTAGGAGCTGTGGTTACCAATGTATTGTCAATGGGACATCAAATGGCATGATATGTTCACACAGTATGCACACACACATACTCATATCTAGAACTATCACAGTACAATCAATTAGAGGTCAAGAGCTGAACAAAACAATAGAATATTACATCTGTTCTTAAATCAATTCAAGTCAATTAGGTAATGGCATGTCGTCCACTTCGGTTCCTGTCATTCATCAGCATTTTCTGTCACAGTCATATTCAATTATCAAGAGCAGGTTTTACCTCGGGTGGCACCCATATGGTGACGTCCATTAGGTGCCCCCAGAATGCCGAGAGTGAGCCAGCATTCCTGGCATGACTTCTTCGCACCCATTTGTCTCAATTACGCCAAACTCAATAGCTGCTCGACACGAAGCACTCAGCCGTACAAATTAAACTCTTCTGTCACTTTAATTAGTAAGTTGGTCATTTCAGAAAATCTTTGGACAAAGTTTGAGAGATAAAAGTGTGTCTGTGTTTTTGTTAATCTCACACACACAGGCTATTTGCAGAAGTCAGACCAGACGCTCGTAAAGGAAATTTACAGGTTAACAGCTTTTAATTTGGCGTCCTTGTTGAAAACGCCACTAATACAGGTTTACAGGCTGCATGTATGCATGTGTGGGCCAGATTAGGATGCACTTTTAGCTCAACCTTGGCAAAAGGGCCGGCTTCTTTAATCTACGCAGAGCTAAGTATCTCATCACACCCACGATGCCACTGAATCATCAGAGGGCCGCACACCCCGATGTTTCCTCTCTCTGAATGAAAATAAAAATGACATGTGCAGTGTGAACCCGACAGAAGATTGAGCAATCCTTGCTAGTGAACGCCCTGCATGGTCACTGTATTAGGGAAACGGTCAAACTGAGAGCTCAGAGACAAAAAAAAAAGAGTGTTAATGATGAGCACCGAAAATTATTCAACATGAGAAATTTACCTCGTCGAATCAGAGCTGTGGAAGGCCATGTTTTACTCCCCTCCGTGGTAGGGAGACAGACGGGCTCGGGCAATGAGGCACAGTGGTGAGACCGAGGAGCAGAAGACTTGAAAATTCCCACCTGTAAGTCAGTCCTACCTGCGCATGTTGAGGACTGACTGAGCGCCGGTGCAGGGGATGCTCAAACGTATTCTGAGGGACACATAAAAGTTTGTTCATTGGGTTCCCATTGGCCAGAACTTCTTCAGGAGGTGGTGACTAAAGTTTATTACCAGCACTTAAAAAGATGTGGAGGCCTTCTGGGCCTTCTATGTGTATATACCCCTCCCCTCCTCCTTCTTCTTCTTCTTTACGGTGCCCCCTAATGACATGTGTTGCCTGCATGTAATTCTCTTGATAATTATTGTCGAGATAGGGAAGGGCTAGCCGGGGAGTGATGAAATGTGTGATTTCATAATCACGTGTATTCATCACTGTAGCTGAAGAATGCGTGTTGGCCTGCAGTGTTGACATGAAGGAAGCCTTGTTATTACCTCAACTTCCCCAGGCAGGCCTGCTGTTTACTTAGTCTGCATGTTATGTAATTGGGTGATGGAGATGACTTTTGATCTGTTGAACCAACTACTCTTACAGCGCACTAAGATCCACTGTGATCGCCGATCGCTTGGAGGAAGATACATTCATAGTAGCTCACAGGATATGCTACTTTCTCATTGCCCCCAAAAGTTTCAGTTTCTATAGTACACAGCCTTTTTAAAGTGCCACAAACTACTATGCCCGTGGGTGCAGATCTATCAGAAGCACTAAATCTCATTTGTCTTCGACTTGTTTCAGAACAAAAAAATGAATGTTGTACAATCTTTGCAACACCTGCTTTAAAGGAAAAGCAATTTAACCACTGCTATTCTGGGAGGATAATGATTACTTTCACAGTGATATTTTTATGAGCGTGCATACCACAAGAGCATAGGCCTTTATAGTATTGTATCAATATCTTCATTCATAAGATTGACTTGTGTGTGTGTGTGTGTGTGTGTGTGGTGTTGTATGTGTGTGTGTGTGTGTGTGTGTGTGTGTGTGTGTGTGTGTGTGTGTGTGTGTGTGTCTGTGTGTGTCTGTGTGTGGTGCTATTGATCCTGGCAGGTGCTGAAAGGTCTAGTCGCCCTGTACTATATGATATCAAATAAACGATGATCATCTGCTATTAGGGATCAGTAACCTCACGGCCATCTGATACCCTGCAATTTTCTACAACCAATACTATAAAGGTCAAGGATAAGATATTTGTGTCTGTATCACATTACATGAATCAATTGTGCTTTTGTAGCTACACCGCAACACTCATCCGAGAGGTTTTTCAGCTGTAAGGGGAACATAATACAGTGACTGGGTCCCCTCAGAGATCTGGGAGCGAGATCATGTGTCTAGCCGAGATAACTGAGAGCTCATGCTTCCAATGAAAGTGTAGACACAGACAGTGCGGACAGACGGAAAAGGAAAACAACTTGTGATTGTTCATGCAGGCAGCAGGCCCCATGAGTAGCGCACTTGTGACCTAGAGTCACACACAGGGCCCAGTTAAAGTAGTGTTGTGATACTGTTGTGAGAATCTAAAACCAGGATTTTTTTTAATGCTCGTAAAGATACAAGATATCAAGCTGTGGTTCACCTGAACAGGCTCTGAGCACCATTGCACTCTGGGAGGTTGTAATAGAGGCTTTGCAGTTGCATCACAAATCTCCTAGCAACAGCAGCCGGTGCCGTCATGGACGTCCGCTGGAGAATTGGCTGTATGTAAATAATGGCTATATATATAACAACCTGGCTGGAACGGTAGAGATGCCTGAAAACAATTGTTATCATGTGGATGTAGATCCTTTCAACAATGTTTTAAAGTGAATAATAACATTTGTTCTCAATTGTGGGGTATTGTGACACTTTCAACTGTCTGGTCTCAGCCCTAGTCTCTACTCCAAAAGACACTGACAACAGTCAGCTCAGTTAACCTGGACAAACTGTTAGCTAGCTAACTAGTTTAGCTACTAATTTAGCGAGGCAACTAATGCTAACATGCAACTACAAGCCACTGCTAACACTAGCTTCTACTAGATATGTTAGATAGGGTGCAAATCAGATGATGACATGACAGTGCTGGCTAGCTGACCAGGTACTATGGTTAGCTAGCTAACAAGCTGACATTATCCATCCATTATCTATCACTGCTTATCCTGTTCAGGGTCGTGGGGGGGCTGGAGCCTATCCCAGCTGACATTGGATGAAGGGCAGGGTACACCCTGGACAGGTTGCCAGTCCATCACAGGGCCAACACATAGAGACAAACAACTGTTCACACTCACATTCATACCTATGGGCAATTTTAGAGTCACCAATTATCCTAAGCTGCATGGTTTTTTTGGACTGTGGGAGGAAGCTGGAGAACCTGTGCAGGCACAGGGAGAACATGCAAACTCCACACAGAAAGGCCCCGGAGGTGGAATTGAACCCAAAACCTTCTTGCTGTGAGGCGACAGTGCTAACCACTACACCACCGTGCTGCCCAAGCTGACATCATCAAAACACAATATTGCTCAGATTTATCAGTGCCGAAATTATTGTTGCCAGTCAAAAACACAGAAATGAACCACGTCTATTCAATTCTGTTGAGTCGTTCAAGTTGTGAATTTAGACACGCAATCAGCTACTGTTGGCCAAGACAAGAGCTGAGGACCTCCAATATGGGGGTGCATTACGTCACTTGAAAGCCCTCTATGCAATCTGGGTGGATAAAATGTTGTATGAATCACAACTGAACAGACCTTTTTTTTCAAACAGTGACTTTACAGATCATTAACTAAGTCTGAAAAATACCTAACAATGTTGATTGTGTGAGAATTGGTGCCTACAGTACTTTCTGTGTAACCACTCTTTGAGATTTCTGCCAGTTTGTCCAAGACTGTGGTCATCTGGGCCTTGGCAACCATCTGCAAAAAAATCAATAGTGCCCCTCTCTTAATCAAGAGCGCTCTGAGCTTATGGCAGAGTGCCATGAGAGAAAAGCGGCAAATGACTTTGAGATTTTGAAGAGGAAAGTGAGCCTGGGATCATAGGACAAAAGCAGCCATGCTTGGGTTCACATGGACTGCGTAATGTACATAAAAACATAAAAGATAGGTAGGTTGCTGATACAGCGAACAAATTTCCAATATAGTTACATAACACCCTTATCTGACAAGTGGTTTAGTCTGTAAGGAGCTGTTTAACTAGAACAGATGGCATATAACAGCAGTACCTGACTGCCAGGGAGAAGCGATCCAGGGCTGGTTAGTGCTATTAGGTTAGCTAGGTTTGCTATTTCTTCAAATATAAGGTTTACTTTGGACATTGGTTTCCCAGAGCTTCATTGCTCACATTCATCTTCATAAATCAAGTACCATTTTGGAGAAAAGTTCCTTACTTTAAGGCATAGAAGCGTAATATGGACTATCTTACTGATGAGATAACGCTTGACTGTAAATATCCAAATACTTACCTATTCACATCCTCAAACCTCATCCACATGCCACACAAGTTAGACATGATGCAAAGAGTTCCTTTGTGCAAATTTGCCTATTGATGTCAATGGAAAAAGTAGGACACCATCATCAACAAAATAAAAGTAGTGTGACAGTCACAGTTTTTGACTTGTAGTGGTGTTAATAAGGCATTATAAGCACAGTATAAGCACATTGTGAGTGCCTGATAGTTATTAGAGACGATTATGAGATAATGAGGCAGTTTAGTGACCAACATTTTGCTCAGTAGTCTTTCATATCAACTGCATTTGAAATTTAAGGTGATAGCTCAATAGTAATAGGGAGTGGTTACTGGTTAGTCAGTGGCCCGTCCATTTCACCCCACAAACATATTGCCTTATACTCCCATTTCTCCTTTTGTTGATCAGTGTTGATCACACATTTAGGTTGTTCAATATAGGGCAACTGTGAGGTTAATGACATGATGCTGAATTGAATGTGATGTGTCTGATGATAATATTGCAAGAAAAGTTCATCTTTTAATGTTCATGTCATTAAGGCTGATTAAGTCTTCAACCCAACTCATTTATTGCTCATTTTGTTCATTATATCTTGCACCGGTTGTAGAAATGACCATGCACTCAGAATGAGCCTGTTATGGGCTCACTGATGATGCCTTACTGTACAATGCCACTTCAGCAAAGTTTTACTGTACATTTCTGATGTTTGTCTGATGATTATATTCTAACAAAATTGTATCTGTGCTTCTAATGAGAATGCAATCCACTTGTAATGCATTACAATGCACTCCAGGTAAAGTGGATGATCATTATTGTGCATTCATATTTTGGTTGCATAATACCGCCTTGTTGATAATTTCCTGCTGCACGGTTCACTTCAGCTTTTAGGAGGCAGGCTCTGACGTCAGCTCGCCCATTGGACGCACACTATAGTGCAGCAGCAGGACACATTGACCGGGTGCTGACCATTATTATTCCCCAATGAAACTATCTACAGCATACATATATCCTATCTGCGACGGACGGGCGCGGAGGACAAACGCAAAGCCAAATTTCGCGACAAAACGCTGCTGCACTTTCCCAAATTGAAATCCCTGTCAGGAGAGAGAGAGGGAGAGATAGAGTGAGATAGAGGCAGAGCGGAGAGAGAGAGCGAGATGACTGCAGAACATACAGGGTCCGGATGAATAACCATGGCAACAGCAGCAGCAGCAGGAGAAGCGGTGATATAAACACTGAAAGCCGCACATCCATCCGCAACAGCGATTTACCAAAGGCTGAATCGGAAACCTTTACGGATAAAATACTTCATCACTGCTGAGGTAGGGGAGGTGTTTCTTTTTTTCTTTTTTCTTTTTTTTGGACATATAACATCCTCGTTCTGCTTTAGTGGGATGGTTGTTGGCTGCTTTCTCGCGTGTGTGAAACATGAGAGGCTTCGGGAAGCTCGTTGTCACACAGCACAGAGGAGACTGGTGCTCAGTTAAAACGCTTTTATTAAGTGAGGCAGTGTGGATTGAAATGTTTTTTATTGAGTAAACACAGAGTCCAGTGGGTTATTGTAGTTCATATGGTATAATTCATATACCATGGATGGCAGCTTATGTTTTTGGCAGCTAAGGATATTTGTCTGGGCTATGTGTGGTCAACTTTAAGCACATACAGTACAGTTTTTCTTTTTCTTTTTTTTAAATAGAGCCTACAGCAGTCCACGCTCACAAAAATGAACACAGTAAATGGTAAATAAAATAAAAAATTTAATTAGTTTAAAAGGATTTTTAAAATAAATTCTAATAATTAAAATAGATACATAGAAATATATATTTTTTAATCAGGATTTTATATTTAAATATAATAAAATAGAACATAAAGCAAGCGGACTGCTGTAGCCTGATGAATCACCTGATGCAATATCTGTTTATACTTGTCTGAGCTGCTGTTTGTATCATCATCAACTTTGCACAGCACATACTGTCCTTTATAAATAGTCCTGCTCGACAACGTCTACAGCAACAATGCAAGTCTCCCACTTTGAAATGAAACAAAGCGCTGGAGTGAAATTCATTCGTCACAGGACTGATATTTATCTGAATTGAGCAGGGTGGTGATGGTCTTCCAGATAAAATGGTAAAAAGGGAACTAAAAGATAAGCTTAAATGCAGAAAATAGCCACAGTCTTGTCTGACTCTACAGGGCTAATAAGGCTCTCCATTGTATGCAGTGTTATGACTTGAGTTAAAGTGACCCCGGCACTCGTGGTCAGACACTCGTGACTGAAATAAGCGCTGACTTAAGGCAGTAAAACCCACTATCCACTACCATACTACCACTATACCAACCATGCAAACAAAGACACACGTGCTTGGATGCACACACACACACACACACACACACACACACACTGACCAGTACTATGCTTCCATAAGAGCTGCTTTCGTGTATCAAATGTCCAAAAGTAAAAGGATCGATTCAGAGAGTTGTGGATTTTTTTATCTCTAAAAAAAAAAAAATGCCGAAGCCGTGTGTGATCTGAATTGCTCTGAACTGCACAACAAGGGCATTTACTCCGACCACATATTGCACGCTGCTCTGCCAGCTTGGCCAAATGCTCTACAAGCACCAGAGAAGACACCTGAGGGGGCGAAACAAGGATTCTCCAGCTGGTTTCAACCCCCCCCCCCCCCCCCCGCCAGTTTAGCTGCACTGTGATCATGAGGGACCCTCGTGGAGATACCAACAATGCCACCCACGTCCACCACCAAGTCTTATATCCCGCCTCATCTACTTCTGCACGGGGCACTTCTTTTCTCGTTCATATTTCCATAGCCTGTTGTTGCTATCAGGTCTATCTTCACTGGGATTTGGCTGAAATGGATGCTCGATTATGTCGTCACCTGATTTGCCGGATCAGTGGGCCCCTATGAAGGAAACTCCGCCCATCACATATCCAATCCGCACCTTTCCTCCAAATTAAAAGTCCTTAAAAGACTTAAATCCTGACCAGCAACTTGCTGACGATTTCCACTCTTTTCTTTACACGCACTGGGCCGTGTAATACGCCAGCCCTTCGTTACATACCTCTGTGTTCAGCGACGATTGTATTCTGCTCTGGGGAGTTGGATGTTAATGAATGGAATAATGGTCTGAGATTAATTTCCGGTCCTCTGAGCTGTGCACACAATCGGTTTTCCAGTTGTGGCACAATGGCCCTCCGTGTTACGGTGACACCTACGAGCCACACAGCATGGAAAATCTGCTCATTCTGCGCTCAGTCGCCGTGAACATGTTGCCTTTTCATCCCCGCAAACTGAGATCGGAGACGTCAATCACCGGAGTTTGCACTGAAAGGAGTTGCCGGGGAGGGGACAGGGTAGCTTAAGGGCAGAGTTTGTTTTAATTTCTGCTCGTGGTGGAGGAATTAGCTGCTGTAACCAACTCTAGTCCTCCAGGAAGGCCGGCGTGTAATAGTGGCTTGCATTAAATAATAATTGGACAGCAGATGGCTCTTTTGTAATGATTAGTATTTAATGATTTGCAACCACCAGTAAATCAGGAACAGATACTCTAGATGTACACAAGCAGCAAATCAAAAGCCTCGGCGGGGCTTTGTGGGAGGCTAGCAGCGTCATGTGAACGGACAGCAGGCTTTTGTTTTCTACTGTGCAACAACGGAAAGGTCAACTGGCCTCAACAAATCATCAACCTAATCTAAAGTAGCATGGATGATATTGTAGAAAAAGCTACTCCTTTTCATTGTGAACATCATTGTTTTTGCTAGCAGGCTAGCATGGTCAAGTCCCAGCAGCCGTATGCAGGTTCTATGATACAAGTGACCAATGGCTTGAAATTGAGGCTGAAGAGAGCTGGTTCTAGCCCCCATTATTAACTCCAGCCACACATAAAGATGGCGCTGTAATTGCCCCATTGTTGATCTGTCTTGTTTTGTCATCGTCACCGTCACAATAAGAGTCCCAGTAGGAAGCGCGGTGTATCCTACTAATTAAGTGAATGACAGTCGTACGCCTTTGAAGTAGTCGGCGTGTTTTTACATTTTTTTTTTTTTTCATTATTTCTGTG
Organism: Hoplostethus mediterraneus; assembly: GCA_034670385.1. Classification (NCBI taxonomy): domain Eukaryota; kingdom Metazoa; phylum Chordata; class Actinopteri; order Trachichthyiformes; family Trachichthyidae; genus Hoplostethus; species Hoplostethus mediterraneus. The sequence continues at coordinate 2,136,234 of JAXDDW010000028.1, read as the reverse complement.
ACTCACTGATTTGCCCTGAAATGTCATTAACTTATTGATGACTTCTCAACAGAGGTTGGTAATCAGCGGGGGTATATATGCCCCAGCCATATTGCAAGATTGAGATTGCTCTGGGGTGGTGGTGGGGGCAGGGGTGGTAGAGGGAGAGCGTGTGAAGTCCTCAGAACGTGGGCTTGCATTTAATCAAGTACACAGCGTTCATCCCCCTTTTTATTGCCTGCCTGACGCATTGCTTGGGAAAGTGAACGGCTTCTCTTTTTCAATCTATGAGACGGCAGGGATGACAGATGACGGGGATGCCGCCTCACTGGCAACGGAGCTGCTTGGGCTAGTCCAATCGTAGCCAGAAGGCATCGTAGCCACACAGGCAGCCGTAGTTCCACGTTGCCTCGTTCAGTATCCGTAATATGACTGCCATCGTCTGCACCAGGCTTCGCTCCTTCACGCCATTATATCGTTCCATAAAGCTGCCAGTGTGGCTAGTGTGTGTGTGTGTGTGTGTGTGTGTGTGTGAACGGTGGAATCTTAGTGCTCGCCAATGCGACACAAGGCGCAGAGTCAGCAAGAAGAGCCAAACAGGTTGTGTCACTTATTGTCTCTCCAGGCCATTTTCAGCAGTGGCCAGCTAATGTACTGTAGGAGGGAAGGTTATTGTGCTTCTCAGGACTGTGTTCAAATCACCTGCAATGTGCTGCAAGGCCTTTATGCATTTTCACATTGCTGTGTTTTTTGGGCTCATATGCCTGTTTAGCAGATCGGTTGATTTGGAAGGCTTTGCAGAAAAGCGCCTTTTTTCATGAAAGCTGCACTAGGCTTTTCTAAGATGTTCATATTAAAATACAGCCGTCTCACCAGCCCAAATCATCAAGTGGGGCTGCAACAGAGCAAAGCATCACATCCACGCCGTAGAATCGTCTGATTTGGCCAAATTAAATTCTAGTGTCGGGTCACTTCTCCGTCCACAGGAAGTGACCAAATAAGAGTGAGTTAGATCTTTTGCCTCTCTCCTCCCTTTGGTTTCCTTTGGTATGCAGCATCACAGACCGGCCAGGTTGGTGGTGAACATGAGCGAGCTGTGTGCAGTTCACTGACGTCACTTTACAGGATTTCTGGGTATTGCAGTTTTTTTTCAGGTACTTCTTGCTGCCAATTGGAACCGCCAATGTACGAAGTAGCTATACAGTTCTAGTGTGACACAGTAGATGTAAAACTGATGGATTGGACAATTACCCTGAGATTATTCTATTCTTTACTCTAATAATTTGCTGCAACTGGCTGTAACCTTTGGATTTTAGTGGCAATGAATGGACTTTATTAACTCACAATCCCCCAGTGACTTAGCCTCTGCTATAATAAAATCAGATGAATGTAATGCTAGTCTGGTTTACTGTTTAAGGAAAGTGGACCGAAACAGTGTTATGCTTTTAAACCACGCGAGCCGAGAACTGGTGTTGACGCGTGCAATGGGTTTAAAGTGAAGTTGGAAGTTCTGAGTGGCGTTACACAGCAGTCATTTCATTGGTGTAATGACGCTCCTTGTCAGCTTTTGCAACACTTAACGCTGAGTGCATGAATGTGCCAGTATTCTGTTTCAAAGCATTCAACGGGGGATTATTTGATCAATGTTTCGACTCCCTTTGATCGCCGACGGCTCAGTTACTGCATCTCCGGCTTTTCGGGGGCCACTTTTTGTCCGAAAAGCACTCATTAAATCAAGGCCACGCATGAGGGTTCTTTGACCCTGAGCAGTAAAAGTTAGATAATAATAAAATCAATAGCAAAATAGATAGTGAAAGCAATAGAAAGTAATGCTGGTAATGTTTTTTTCCTCGTCGTTTTTGTGAATTTAAAGTAAGCGATTTCCATTTGGGATCACAGTCAACTGGGGAAACGCCGAAATTGAATTGATGCTGATGGAAAACTCCCCTCATATGGGTGTGAACTGAGCTTAGACAGACAGGGAGGTGCTTCTCACAGGTTCAGTTTCAATAGTCTGATATGTTTTTATCACCTAATGTCTTTGTCTTCATTCATCTCAATAAGCTACTGCATGTGATTGATAGGCCTCATGTTAACACAGGCCTGTCGTTCCTAATACTACAAGAGAATGACATTTTATTAGGGTTCGACCAATATGAGTTTTAGTTAGACTGAAGTCGCCGATAGCCAATATTTTGTGCCAGTATTTAATGCCAATATTCAATATGTTTGACCTTTTTCATACCAAAATGACAAGTATTCAGTTTTTTTTTAACTGTCGGGGTGGAAAACCCTCTGAAACAACATTTCGACCATGGACATGGGACAATACTCTCCATTGAAACCCATATTAAGGAAATTCTTTTAGGGTTAGCTGTTGACCCACCCCACCCATTCCATGGTAGGGGAAACATTAGGCCTTGAAAGAAAGAATGCATTGACAAAAAACATAAACGTTTAAATGAATTAATGAAATGTGTAAAGAAAATAAAATTCCTTGGAGGGTTTACTTTTTTTGTTTTCATGTACTGTAGCCGTGGGCAGGGACGAACCTCCATCATATCAGAGGTGGACATCTGATATTTAATAAAAGGCAAGTATCGCCCTAGTAATTATACAGGTAATAATGGGCCGACTATAATTTACAGTAATAGACAAGCTGACCTCAATAAATAAATACTGATAAAGAAGAACAACCTCCTGAGCTGCTCGAATTGGTGCTTTCAATCTTGCACAATTAGATCCTATGTTGTTTTTCACTGTTCCATCATACACCTGGACAGTGATGCTGTTAACTATGTTCCCAGGATATCTGTCTCTTCTCCACAAAAGACTGCGTGACTCATATCACCTGGGCACAGAAAACAAATAACAGCGTGAGCATGTCTTCATTTTTGCTTCAGACTGCGCTGGGTTGCAGGTTTTGTTTAGTTTCCCAAGCAACAGTCTGCAAATTGTGAATGAATGTTGGAGGTTTCACACTCATTTGTTGTCCTTTTCTTTTGACAGGTGATGAGCGGGATTATATCATGTCTGAAGTACAGGGAACACTGGAGTTTTCTGTAGAGTTGCACAAATTTCATAATGTGGATCTCTTCCAAAGGGGGTAAGCATTCCGTCTCTGCAAGTATTCACATTGCTGGGATCATGATTTTTATTTTTCCTTGGGTAGACAACACACTCATTGAATGTATTAATTGTCGACTGTGTGTGCAATACTGTGCTCCTGACAAAGACTATTGCAGCAGAAGCTTGGTCAATTGTTCTCCAACAGCAGCTGAATGGGTTTTTGATTCACTCACCTTGGAGGAGTGAAAAGAATGGAAGGAGAATAGCGCCAGTACAGATTGTCTTTAAAGCGTGTACATTTTGAATTTGTCATGCTCGCATTGAACCGCTGAATTTAAAATAAAATGGATAAAAATAAATTCAAAAATTTAATTTGGAAGGCACAGATTTTTTATGAAATTGAATACAGTGGCTTGAAAGTGAATGTCGTTTTTAACAGAATTTCAATTGTATCTGTAATTTCAAAAGTGGTTTTCCCAGATCAAATTCATTCATTCATTCATTCATTCATTCATTCATCATCATTCTTAATTCAGGTTGAGCTGACATAATCGTGATTGTGACAAATTCAAATTCATGCAATTCAAATAGGCCTACAATCTCTGCTGGCACTAATCTATTTTCCTAAAGGAGCTGCAAGGTTGTTGTTGATTTTTCCCTCCCTTTGTACACAATGCACTTTCCTTTCAACAAGCATGCAATATTGTTAGACATGGTTCCTGTATGAATGCACTGCGATAAGATAATGTATAAAAAGAGGGTTGGACTCTAGATATGACCCATTCGTTTATGATGAAGGTGCATTGTATTTTAGCGATGCACACATTTATTGGGACAAACAACATTTCATCTGTTGTCAGGTGTGTTTGAGAAAGTACCCATAATCCTTTGGAATTGCATGCCTGGGTTGAAGAACGACTCAAGGACGATAATAGACAAACACAAGCACACAAAATGCACCACAGACACAAAGCAAGCACAGCCTTTAGATGAAAACAGTTATCAACATTTACCTGACTCAAATACGCGATAGGGGGGAAATCAACAGTAATAGAGTTGACCCATAAATACAGTCCAGTCCACAGTCGACAGTCAGGGATCGGTTTAACATCATAATCGTCTTTTTTATGGACTTCCTTTGAGTTCTACATTATAATTTATGCCATAAAATAGGGCCATGTTTATCCCGCTGTGCTGTGTGATGTGTCTGGTGGAAGATTAAAACCTGTCATCTGGCCGGCCTCTGGCTCGTCTGAAATGCCAGCTTTACCGAAATGATTTTCCCTCTCTAAATGGGATGGGCTGAAGCTTTATCGGGGTAATCCCTTCAGCTGAGTGCACTAATATGTTTGTTTTTACTGGTTGCCATGTTGCTCCAGATAGCGGGGAGAAGATCTGATGTGAACACTTACAAGCACTGATGTGTAGAAATAAAGCGTTTCTTTAATATTGCAGAATAAGAAACCCATAGTTTAGACTTGCAACATTGAAATGTAATTGCTGAAATCAATGCTAATCCTTATACCAGACTGAAAAAGCTTGCGGTTGTACATTTTGGACCCGTTGTCGACTGATTTGCAAGAACTGATTAAGTCTGCATTTGATTTGCAAAGCAAGCGGTGGCGATAAAAGCACTGCAGGCCTTTTAGTTTCCCCTAATGGAAGCAAAGTTAGAGAGATCCAAGATTGCTTCAGATACTCAAATTAGGACTCTAGCTGCATTTTCTCAATGTCATTTGTCCCACATCAAAATGCAAGCTATTGATCATTCGCTGGCTCCATTGTTTCCGAAGCACCTACTGCACTCGATATATTACATACATGATAGGTACAGAAGACAATGTGATATAAATAGACATTGAAAATGAAAAAAATGAAAGACTGAGCTCATAAATCTGCAAATTGTAACAGGTGTGACTGTGCAGTCGACGCTGACATCCCTTATTTATTTATTGACCTTCAAAACCTTTCCCGTGCTCTTCTCTGTCGAGCCTCCATCTTTACGAGGTGCTGCCACTAAAACACTGATTCGGTGACTGTGTTCGCAGCCGTGCTTCGGCCTCTCGGATCGCCAATGTACCCCTAGAGAGAGGCGAGATGGGCTTTTACACAAAGCCGCATTGACTTCAACTGTCAAAGTGACCTTTTCGACGACATGTTTTCCACTCGCGCACTTTCCGTACCCGTAGTCTGGAATGCTGCCACATTGTGCAAAACAATCATTCTGGACAATTAAAAATGTTGTGTCTCATTTAGCTGTTTTTTTGGCACATATACCACATATTTCATTTTTAGTTATCCATATCTCAGTAAGCAATCGAGGCTGCTAACACAGTCAATCCATCCATGCAAGTAATACATCATCAGCATATATTTACATCACCCAACAGTTGTTTGCATTTTATTTTGTTGTGTTTATTTATTTTCATTGCTTATTTTATATTCTAATGATGTGCTTATATTCTGCCTTTTTCTCTTCTGAATCCTATTTCTTTTGGTGCTGCATCAACCTAATTTTTAATAACAAAGTTAATAAATCTTCATCTTATTTTATCTTTACAATTGTTATTGCCAATATTGTAGAATTCCAGCACCACTCCTCATTCCTCATCAGGTAAATACAGACAGCCTTTGAAGGGACGTGCATTATTATGTCTTTTCCATTATTTATAACCATTTCATCCTTCTCCGTGAATTATTTAGTTACATTTGTACAATTCATGAACGATTTTGTTTAACATGATGGTACTAACCCCTAGTCCATGTCATGACTTCTTTGCTTGTCTGGAGCCTTAAAGCAGCAATAAGCAAGATGTTTCTGTATAAATACACCCGTCTTATCGGCCTACATCACAAAGTGGAGCTGCAACAGAGAAGAGCGTCACATCCACGCTAAATTTGTAAATGAAATTCTGGTGTAGGTTTGATCACTTCTCCGTACACAGCAAATCAAAACTAAAAAACGAAATCCAAACTGTCTCCTAAACAACAGTGAGTGAGCGTTCACAAACATAAACATGCTGTGTGCAGATTACTGACGCTATGTTAGGTGATTTCTGCGTATTGAGGATCAAATATTTCAAACCTAGCACAGCTTTAACTGTGTCTTAACTGCCGATGTGTGTTTTCCCCTCCTCAGGTTCTACCAGGTACGAGCAGGGCTCAAGGTCTCACCTCGCGTGCCACACAGATTGATAGCAACAACACAGGGCAATACAGGTAATGACAACTGATGCCTCCATCCTCACACTGTGTTACATTTAGACATGATTTATTTACCAGTCTGACTTTTAGGATGGTATTATGACGACAATGTCCTCATATAAGGATAAGCTCCCAATTTGCTATATTGGTTCTCGGTCTAATCGAATGATCACTGAATGAGTCTGTGGCCAGCCACATTTGGTCAACGAAAGGCAATGTGTTGTTGCTGAAATATGCATGTTATTGTGCGACTGATATCAGTTTTTGAAGGCAGATACTTATACATACTTATATATTTTGTTTCAAGCTTCTGATCACTGATATTTAGTGTTATATCTTCAATATCTTTAAGTTTGACCATTTTCGTTGCAAAAAAACCCCAAAGAGGATAATGTTTCCCCCAGAATTGTATTCTTGTCTAAACAGCATGGGACTCACCTTTGAAATCCTGAATAATAAATAAAAATAAAAATAAAAATAAAAATAAAAATAAAAATAAAAATAAAAATAAAAATAAAAATAAAAATAAAAATAAAAATAAAAATAAAAATAAAAATAAAAATAAAAACAAGAAAACATATTCATGCATACTACTACTACTACTACTACTACTACTAATTCTAATAATAATACTACATATTTTTGCATAATTGTGTAGAAATCGATCAAAATGTTGCATTAGAATCACTTCAGGTTAAGGGCTTCCCATTGACAGCCAGTGTAGTATTGATCAATTCTGCAATAAATATGTAGTCAAAAAAAATGGCATCATATCCATCATATCAGAAGTGGATGACAATGATTATCTGATGTCTAATAACAGGCCCAATATATCAACGAACCGACACATTGGTCTAACCCTAGTGCCTATATTTTGGAAAATGTCTGGATGAGCTGGATCATATTTACAGTAACAGAGTGTGAGAAAATTTAGCTTGCAAGGTAATCATCTGTTGTCATCCACATTGTTAGTCTGAATAACACAGATTGTGTTGCTCGGTATTCTTTGAAGTCTCTGTGAGAGCAGTAATCTCACAGAACGTCTGCTGTTTTATAGAGCGTGGTAGTGCAGGGAGCGGTCTTTGCTGTACCTCGTGCCTCGGTGCCTTCCCTACAAAGACGAGCGTCATTTCCCAGTGTCATGTGGAATCGGAATATTTTCTAGTCTGTCTCTGGATTGTATGTTGTCTGGGATTGTACTCCCTGAGTTACCTATGTCTCGGCTGTAATTTTGACATCTGTTCCCCGAGACAATTTAAAAAAAGCCTCCATTAGGGACATAACTAGAGGTTCTGTGAAATACAGGAATCTACACGTGTCAAGTACAGTAGGTGTCTATTTTCTTTAACATTTGCTGATTGACCTATTTTGTCTTCATTTTTGTTCAAACACAACAACTGGATTTAATTTGAAATCCACAAGGAGCGATATTCTAACTGCAGACGAGAGCCTGAGAACAAAATATCATCATTCAACAATTTACAGTGCCTGCAAAGTCTTGGTTGTTCCTGCCACTCTCCCAGCTATAGAGGTTATGCATGAGGATATTACAGAACCAGAGTGCCGCCTGGCAATTCTATTGCTTTACATTTTCTAATTGATTCAGATTATGTGAAAGATAATCAGCTGGCACATCTTCATTCGGCCATCCTTGAAGTACTTTGATCTTCATTTTGCTTAAAACAAGTGAAGAAATTCGGCTCTAGTGAGATGATGTCGCTCGTCTCCAATGCAAATGAACTCATTCCAAGGGCTTTCCTGAATCCGGTCTCATTTTCTTGATACTAGTGGAACAATCCGCCTCGTTCTTGTTTCAAGTTGTGGACACTTGTTCCTGAAATAAGTGAAACTGCATTGGAAATGAGTGAAATTATCTTAGCCCACTGGAGGGATGTAGCACTTGAATACTGAATATGAGATAAATGACTTGTTCAGATGGACATTTGACGTGGTGCAGGGTAGAGCAGGCCAACAGAAAGGTCCACTTCAAAGCAGATTATCATTTTTTGGCCATTAGTTGAAATGCTTTGGATTTAAGGAATAGTAAAATGTTGGAGTTTCTTTCTCATTATTTTCTGTTGAAAACCTTTTTACTTTTGTGTTGTAATTGCTCTGTGTTTCCTGGAGGCCAGTAGAAAGTACACAGTTTGAGATTGCACTAGTCAACGGTAGCTCCCCTCTTACTACAGCTGTTGGCGTGGTTGCTAGAATGATTATTTTAATGTTATACAAGAGTAACCAATCAGGACCTTCATCTATTGCACCTAGCAGTACAGGTTGTCTAGCTGTATTAGCTGTTTTACACTGAGCCCAAGCTGCCGATCTGGAGGGACTTGATGCCAACTGATACAAGGATTGTGTTAGCAGCACTCAGAATCCCGTCTTGGAGAAGTTCCCTCTCTATTTACACCTCCTCTCTCTTTCCTCCCACATCTGATTACAACCAATCATTTCATCACAAGTTTTAGCAGCTTAACAACCAATCGTAAAACAGCAAAGTCACTTTAACCATATACAGTGGCCTCCACTACCAGCTCTTTTGTTTAATCATTTAATTTTCAAATGGCATTTCTCCAAACAAGATTACATAATTAAAAAGAAAATATATTAATAATTTAAAATATATTTTAACAGAAGTGCATTTTCAAAGTTAAAGCACTAGCAGTAGTGACAATAATGCATAGAGGACCATATTAATTTAGTCAGTATCTGGTATTAGTTGTTAAAAGACCAAATCAATTCCCAATGTGTTAATATGTGAATGAAATACACTATATTGCCAAAAGTATTATCTCACGTGCCTTGACTCGCATATGAACTTAAGTGACATCCCATTCTTAATCCATAGGGTTTAATATGACGTCGGTCCACCCTTTGCAGCTATAACAGCTTCAACTCTTCTGGGAAGGCTTTCCACAAGGTTTAGGAGTGTGTTTATGGGAATTTTTGACCATTCTTCCAGAAGCGCATTTGTGAGGTCACACACTGATGTTGGACGAGAAGGCCTGGCTCTCAGTCTCCGCTCTAATTCATCCCAAAGGTGTTCTATCGGGTTGAGGTCAGGACTCTGTGCAGGCCAGTCAAGTTCATCCACACCAAACTCTCTCATCCATGTCTTTATGGACCTTGCTTTGTGCACTGGTGCACAGTCATGTTGGAACAGGAAGGGGCCATCCCCAAACTGTTCCCACAAAGTTGGGAGCATGGAATTGTCTAAAATCACTTGGTATGCTGAAGCATTCAGAGTTCCTTTCACTGGAACTAAGGGGCCAAGCCCTGCTCCTGAAAAACAACCCCACACCATAATCCCCTCTCCACCAAACTTTACACTTGGCACAATGCAGTCAGACAAGTACCGTTCTCCTGGCAACCGCCAAACCCAGACTCGTCCATCAGATCGCCAGATGGTGAAGCGCGATTCATCACTCCAGAGAACGCGTCTCCACTGCTCTAGAGTCCAGTGGCGGCGTGCTTTACACCACTGCATCCGACGCTTTGCATTGCACTTGGTGATGTATGGCTTGGATGCAGCTGCTCGGCCATGGAAACCCATTCCATGAAGCTCTCTACGCACTGTTCTTGAGCTAATCTGAAGGCCACATGAAGTTTGGAGGTCTGTAGCGATTGACTCTGCAGAAAGTTGGCGACCTCTGCGCACTATGCGCCTCAGCATCCGCTGACCCCGCTCCGTCATTTTACGTGGCCTACCACTTTGTGGCTGAGTTGCTGTCGTTCCCAATCGCTTCCACTTTGTTATAATACCACTGACAGTTGACTGTGGAATATTTAGGAGCGAGGAAATTTCACGACTGGACTTGTTGCACAGGGTGGCATCCTATCACAGTACCACGCTGGAATTCACTGAGCTCCTGAGAGTGACCCATTCTTTCACAAATGTTTGTAGAAACAGTCTGCATGCCTTGGTGCTTGATTTTATACACCCGTGGCCATGGAAGTGATTGGAACACTTGATTTCAATTATTTGGATGGGTGAGTGAATACTTTTGGCAATATAGTGTATCTGGTATGACAATAACTTGAGAAAACCTTACCAAATGCTGTGAACAAGATATTCAGATATATTTCAATTTCATATGAGACATTTCACAAAGATCTAAACATTTTGATTTGTATCAATTCTAAATAATGTATTCTTGAAGAACATTTATTAGTTTTTGATAAATGATGAAAACAATTCTTGGTAGTGGGCTCAGCCTTTTAAAATGCATATACTTTGTGACCATTAGTAAGTGTATTCAGCTTAACAAAGGATGTTCAGGAAAGTACCAGAAGTACCAAAGTGACTCTTAACTTTTGTGATTTCACAATTTCCTCCTTTCTGGCTCAACCTGCTAGGAAGGCCTCAGATATTGCCTAACACATTATGTCACTGCAAAGTCACTAACTGCCCTTTTCAAACCCATACTTAAAGCACCCGCAGCACCTGCAGCACCCAAGCTTGCATCCATAATCAAAATCATAAGCAAACTTTAACACACACAGCTCGGGGTTTTCATAGTCTGGCTGCTCAGCGTCTTCTGTTTTTTATTTCCTCATTTGATAATGCAGATGTTTCCTGTCGTTTCCTTTGTCGGAGCTGCACTTTCCTCTGTACCGTTAGTGATCTCTGACCTTTTCACCTTTCCCCTCCCCCTGCTCTGAAATAAGAAGAGCAGCGAGGAGAGGGGTTTGACTCCCGCCCCTCAGGTGAAAGGCTTTGTGGGCTCAACCACAACAAGAAAATTCCCGAAACAAGCTAAACTGCATCTGGAAATGAGTGAAATTGAGCTAAAGGACTCATTCAGATGGACACTTTTGCTGTGCAGAAATGTAACAGCCTTTCTTTAGGCAATAACAAAATGTTGGAGCATCTATTGCATTATTTTCATGTGTAAAACGAGTACTAGAATTGCTCTGTCTGAGACAAAGGCTTTTCAAAGATTTGATGAACAGCAACAGATCCTCTGTGCATCTTTACATCCTTTCCTAAATACATAATGTTGGGAGATGGAAGATTTATTCTTTACATGCACGATGCTGTTTGTTGTGACACACTGTTTCTGAACTTACCCAAGCATTTAAATCTGGTTTTCTGGCAGCGCAGGAAGCTGTATCACTGGCAATACTGATTTGCAGTAATAAAGGCTATTTTTAGCTCGTCATGACTGGTGCAGCACGGGACTGTGTGAGTGTGCGTGTGTGTGTGTGGAGGGGGGGTCTGTCTGTGTGTGTGTGTGTGTGTGTGTGTGTGTGTATTGGCAAGGACATGGCTGATATGTGAAATCACTGTGTGTCAGCCTGAGATTTGACATTGATTCATTTCATTCCGTGTTCATTTCAGTGTTTTTTTTTTTTTTTAAGGAATACCAGCAGGGAAAGATGGCAAAGATGGCAGCTCAGTAGCCTCGCTTTCAACAGACTGTGTTAGTGGCCCAAATCCTTGGAAGTCCAGTTTTACATTACGTCAGGTCAGGAAAAGGAGGGAGAGGGACCTCGGCATTGTGCAGCTTTACGCAATAGGCTATATTAAAACATAGGATCCTGTTGTGACACATCGGTCCAGGGCTTTGGGTCATTAGATGAGAGAGAAATCTGCTCAAATTCACATCACATCACATTCCCTATTTTATTAACCATCCGGAGATGAAAATGTGGGTAAACTATGACCTCCAATGTGAAGAGAAATCAATTACACTTGCAGAAAAGCATTCATTTGTGCTTGTTTTCACCTTAAAATACCCTTTTCTCATATAACTTCACTTACTATGATGCACATTATGGATTTATGGTATCAGCCTAAAAAGGAGGAAAATAAAAAGGCTAAACCCTCCACTTCATCCCTGCATCCAGCATTGATTTTGATTTCCCTCTCTACCTCGACCACATATTATCATCATGCATTCTGCGATCCGTGCGTTCTGTGAGCAAAGTTCGCTCGTCCCGCGGCTTCTCCAAAGCACCGCAGTCCCACATTTCGCCCGAGAGCCGTAAGCACGTGTGTCCAGTGAGGTACGTCGCAACGCTAGGTATGTCGCACCATATCCATATTGTAATTGCAAGGCTGAGCTGCAGCTCTCTCTCTCTCTCTCTCCCCTCCCCTCCCCTCCCGTCTGCAGCTCCTTCCACAAGGTCACGTATTATGTGCCTATTAAGCCTCACAGGCAGAATCCCAGCCACGAATGCGCCGGCCAGAGCATTCGTGGCTGGGATGTGGGGGTGGGGTGGGGGGTTGGGGAGTACATTTGTCATAGGGAGAGACATAGGAAATAATCCCCTCGCTGTGCTCTCTGGCATAGTGTACGCTTGACATTTCAATTGTCTGTGCCCTTCAGACAAATTAATTGCGTGGAGGATCATGCGGCGCACACTCTCGACGAGAGCGTTTAGTGATCGTGATTCATACGCGTCAACGTGCTGATTTCCAAGTCAAGAGCGCGTTAGCTGGGTGGGAAAAAAAAAAGAAAAAAGATTGCTGTTTACTGTGTCTCCCGCTGCCCGGACCTTTAAAGATACTCATATGATATTATATCTGTGTGATAGAGGTGGGGGGGGGGGGGGCGCGCACACACACACACACACACACACACACACACACACACACACACACACACACACACACACACACGGCAGCTGCAGAGTGTGAGTGGCTGTAAGCAGATTATTTCCAGTACAGCATCACTGAGGTTAAAAGCTTAAAGGCGTTTCTGCAGGTTTTCAGAGTGCAGGATGTGATAACTCCCCAATACCTGGATTTATTGAGAAGTATTTGAAAATCAACTTTGGCTCATCACACTTAATTGGATAGTCCAGTGCTGATCATCAGCGTAACGATCAAATGAGTATAATGGGTCTCTAAAATGTCTACTGAGGTGATACTCACACCAGTGTGGAAAGCAGTGTATAGATATTTAATGTCTGGGTTAGGGTTAATCTTAGGTTAGGGATAGGGTTACATCGTCTGCAGAGATGCAACAAACAGGCAAATGTCACCTGATAGTTAGTTGTGTACCAACATTGCCCTAGCGTGTTCCCAATTTTGTATACTTGTGACTTGATACTGTCCAGATCTGGTAAACCATATCCATCTGGTACTCCATGCATGTTACTTAAAACAAATGCTAAGAAACATATGCAACTACAAGTGGCATCAATGTGACAGAAGAGGGTTAGGGTTACGGTTCACATATCCCAGCATGCATTGGGCAGAAAGCTGGAAAACACCCCCGGACAGGTCGGCAGTCCACCACAGGGCTGCGGTATACAGACTCTCACACTGATACCTATGGGCAATTTAGAGTCTCCAATTCTCCTGACTTGCATGTGTTTGGACTGTGGGAGGAAACCCCGGGGGGAGATCACGAACCCAGGTCTTCCTCAGTTGGAACCACTGAGCCACCACGCGGGCCTCAGCTACAGTTCTTTTCCCTTGTATATCTCTCTAGAGGGATTATAGTGTCTCTGTCACACACCCGCCAGGTCTTTGACCACAGCTTCCTTCATGCTGACTGGGGCCGCTTGACGCTTCAAGTAGTTGACAGCATTATCAGGAGGAGGGCCCGCGGAGCGAGGGAATGAGATAGAGGGAGAGAGGAAAAGAGCACAACCTCGACGGGGGTTTTTCAAAGACCTCTCGCGGCTCACAGCGGGACAGCTGCTCTGGCACACCGACTGCAGCCCGGCCAGAGGAAGAGAGTAAACACAGGCCGTGGTGTTGTACACTAAAAGGCATGTTTAAAGTTTAAACACCTGACGCTTAGATGGTTCATTACCTTCTCCTGTTGCCAGAAAACACCAAAAAAACAAAAAAAGCAAACTAGAATAACAGGTTCATATTGTTGCACCTGTCAAATACCTCAAAAAACAGTTTGGACTTCATGAAAAATGACTGTGGGTTTCCGCCTAGCGACATACTGCAGATCACCTGACAATTTCAATTTTGCTTTTTGAAAAATGAGAGTTTAAGTCAAGACTTTGTGTGTTGGTTAGCAGTAAATCGAAAAACTGTGGCCTCCGGTCAGTGAACATTATGAGTCAAACAATCACTGATAGAACAAAAATATTTAAAAAAAACCATAACAATTATAAACATTAAAAAAAAAAAAATTATAAACATAAAAAAAAATAATTATAAACTTAAAAAAACTAAAATTATAAACATAAAAAAACATGATAATGATGAATTTACAAAATGCAGATGTATGTCTGCACATTAAGAGAGGTAGGTTGGAGTAGGAGTTGTAGAGGGCATGTATTTACTGTATGAAGTTTAACATTTCATTAGTCTAGTGCTGTATGTCCATGCCTCCCTTTCCCCACTCTACATTAACCTTCAGACCCACACTAATCAATTTGGGAGGAGGGGCATTACACTCACTTTTGAAAGACGCATAAAGGTTTGGATCAATGCACTCCAGTAAACATAGTCATGAGTTTGATTGTTTTAGAAACAGAAGGATAGAAGCTGTGCGGCTACAACAAGGGATCCTCACTGTTATGGAGATGAAGTGACGCTGCTTGCATACCGATAGTTATTGTGCATTCTCCTTCTGTCCCACGTCAGGGGAATGCAGCTTCAGCTCTGCGGGGGTTTACGACGGGACGGCGTTCAGCCGCATATTCCAGATCCTGTACCGGAACGAGGAGATTGCGGTGAATGACTGCATGAACTTCAAAGTCCACCTGCTGCTGGACGGAGAGAGGGTGAGTCACGCCGGTGAAACACAAAAGAAGAGGAAAATGTCATTTGGCTGCCTCGCCTGTTACATCTGTGGCATAACTGCATAACTGCATGCGGTGATGGTAGCATCGTATCGCGATTTCTGGCATGTTACACGTGTAACATGTTAAAGGGGCATTAAGTCGCGTATGACCTTTATCGACTATCGGCAAAGAGTAGGAATTGCAGCAGCATTGACTTGGATACAGTATTCCCCCATCCCCTTGAACTATGGTGGCCTGCCGTAATTGATAAAGTCACATTTTCACAATAGAGAAGCGTAAGCTAGCTAATAACAGCGGAGATCCAACAGAAACGTGTAGTGAAATAGTAATAATACTGCTGTTTTGGGCTTGAGAATGAGGCTTTTTAGTTTTTGTCTTGAAATCCCAGACTCCAGTGGGGGAGTACAGGCCAGAAAGTGAGGAAATCTCAGCACCCGGCAAAGTAGTATTTGAGCCATCAGCACTGATCAACAACCTGCAAAAATCTCCCTTATTCTCCCTTTAAAACAGTTTTCACTCAGCAGTTATTGCAGAGCAACATAGAAACTTCAATCAAGAGCTCCGCCACCCTCGCGCCTCTCGGAGTTCATTGTCTTTAATAGGTGGACA
The DNA here is from genome assembly GCA_034670385.1 of Hoplostethus mediterraneus. NCBI lineage: Eukaryota > Metazoa > Chordata > Actinopteri > Trachichthyiformes > Trachichthyidae > Hoplostethus > Hoplostethus mediterraneus. The sequence goes on along the minus strand of JAXDDW010000028.1, from coordinate 2,120,652 downwards.
AACATGACTTGCATGTGCCGCCAACTGTAAACCCCATCAGACACGTATCGATGAACTGTCCTCGACGGTTTTCGCCGTCGGGGCGCGACCCCCGAGAATCTGCTGCGGCTGCTTTTGTTATCGGGAGCCACCGGCGCTCAAATTGATCAGCGGTGACAGCAGTGAGACGGGTGGCTCGGATGAGTCAGAGCTGAGGCGGTTCTGCTGGAAGCTAATCATCCGTATCACAGCTGTTGCTCGCGCTCTGACATGACTCTGACACGGAAGAGAAGAAAAAAAAAAAGCTAGGTGGCTCAGTGACATATTCCTAAGATTCCCTGCTTCTGCCAGAAAACGTGGATCTCAGGTTGCCCGCCCGTTGGCATGTTCGTGCTAATTTTAGAACATTTCATTAAATGTAGACATTCGGGTGGCGGCTGAGAGACAGTAGGTAGGCACTTGAAGGCAGATCGGATTGCAGCCGTCAGCTCTCCCCGAAAAAGGCTGCGGCTCATTAACCTTCCAGAGGTTATCGGCTCTTTGCAGCCGCAAGATAGCGCGAGGCAGAAATTACCCTTCGCTTCCACGGAGCGCGCTCCCGTATGCACGTGTCATCCATCAGGACATCAATACCACGTAGCAATAACACGGGAATACCGTATGGAATCGTGTGCTTGCATGTGTTCGTATGACTGAGATAGGGAGAGAGAAGGGGGAGGAGAGAGAGAGAGCATGGCCGAATGTTTCATCTCAATCTTCAAAAGAATCCATTACCCCCGCTGACGTCGTTGTCTTTTGTAGTTTTAAAAAAAAAATGTTTTTCTGTTTTTTCCCCCCCAGATTGAAGCAGACTCTCCTTATTACCACACCACAACATTCTTGTATGGCTCTATGATCATAAGTGACCCACTTCTGTTCAGCCTATATCAGAAGAAAATACATCTGTTGCCTCGTTTCTTCCCAGTGTACATGCATTTACAACGTTTGCATCCGTGTTTTGTTGTTTCCCGCAGGTGGAGGAGGCCTTGAGTGAGGTGGAGTTTCAGCTGAAGCTGGATCTTCATTTCACTGACAATGAGCAACAGTAGGTTTTAGTGTAAATGTGTGTGTATGCATTTGAGTGCGTGTGTGTGTGTGTGTGAGAGAGAGAGACCTTTAGGCGAGTGTGTGTGTGCAGAGCAGAGTGCAGACTAGTGATAAATGAGGGCTGATGTGGCTGCTGCTCTCTCTGGACAGTTGATAGAACCCAGTAGTGATTCAATCTGTAGCCAGTAGCCCGGTGCACAGGAAGTGATGCGTTTAATGTTTCCGGGTTTGTTTGGAATAAATAGAATAGTTAGCATGAGCAGTGATTGCCACCATGACTGAACAGACAAAGAAAAGAGCGCCACCTACAGGAACTCAAACTTCACCAACAGAAAATCCAACCAGTCACAGTACTGGACAGACTTTTGACATTTGATTGACAGGTGATCTCTGGGAAGTGCAGATTATCTCTTTTGTGAACGTGTTTTTTTAAATTTTTATTTCCGCCTAACGTCTTTTTTTTCTTCCCCCTCTCTCTCTCCCGTTATCCAGGCTGGCGGAGATCGCGACCGTCCCGCTGATCAGCAGCCGAACCCTCGGCCTCCACTTCCACCCGCGGAGGGGCCTCCACCACCACGTCCCCGTCATGTTCGACTACTTCCACCTGTCCGTCATCTCCGTCTCCATACACGCCTCACTGGTTGCCTTACATCAGCCGCTAATCAGGTAGACTCAAAACGTTGCGATGTCACGTACCCACCACATATAGACCCCCATTCGGTCCACAGACCCCCATTGGATAATTGAACTGTCTACAACGCTAGTGTTAAGCGTGAAACCTCGGATTGGAATCATCATCCTCATCCATTCTCTAATTGGGATTATTTCAAGTGAATTTTATTATAAAGATGTTAAACTAACTACCTCATTTTGCTGGGGGGGGGACCCGCTGGAACCCCCCCTGGACGACCCCTGGAGGTCCACTTTGAGAAGCAACTTGGGAGACTGACGACCTGACTACCAGGCGCAGCTCTTTCCTCCTCCATATTTGTTTTGGCAGCCTCAATTAAGAGTGTATCCGCTGGCTGCTTGGGATGAATAGTTCTCCATACACTTATCTGATGAATCCAGCTGCCAATATCATAAAGTCACTGTTTGGCCGTGCATTACAAAGATTACAGCAGCACTTGATTGATTACATTAGACAGCTCTCCTCCTTTCTCTCTCTCTCTGACACACACACACACACACACACACATACACACATTCACACTCTGTTCCCTCTCTCCTCTCTCTCTCTCTCCAGCTTTGCGCGGACAGGGAAGGGCTCCTGGCTAGGGAAGGGCTCGCCAGAGAGCGGGAGCGACCCATCTGCCATGTCCGTGGAGAACCTTATGTTCGGAGCCGGCTACTGCAAGCCCGTCATCTCCGAGGTACGCCGACGCTCGGGCAGCGGGAGGAGTTGTACGAATAAAGGAAAAAAAAAAGGGGTCTCGCGATGTCGAGAACACGCTCAAAATGATGAGCGGTGTCGTTTCCTCGTTCCCCCGCTCAGTCGGTTTGTTTGTCTTTTCCCCATGTCGGGCTGCCAAGTGCCAAGCGGTGATGTAACCCGCCATCACCGGCCGAGGGACACGGATTTGACGGATTTATGCTGTGATTTGTCTCAGCGTGTCATTCTGATCTGGATTACAAATTGCAATTCCCCTCACCCTCATTTATCGGGCCCCCCCCCGTGGAGCCTTTGGCGGCTTAAAGACAATCACTCCCCAACATCCGTGTCTTCTCCAACTTCCTCCTGCTGTTGCCCCGTCGCTTCCTGTACGGCACACTGGTGTAAAGCTGTAAAGTCCATTTTCTCTCGGCCCCTGCAGACGTCACAAACCTGCGCTGTAAATCTTAACGAGGGCCCAGGTTGCTTACCCCCCTCCCCCACACTCCCCCCCCGCTCCTGTTTTTTTTACACCCACCCCTGACCGGGCGCTTTAATAAGCACCGCGTTTAGCCAGGCGGGGGGGCTCCGTTTGATCACAGTAATGAGTTCTGCTCTAACCGCCACGTACCACATAGCTGCAGGTGAAACGTGCGTGGTAGCGCCGCCGCCGCCGCCTCTCCCTTTGCCTTTATTCGTGCAGAGGCTCTTAAGTGCATTTTCAGCACTTTCCCTTTAACACTGCGGCGTTTGTTTGCGGTATGATTGCAAATGAGTGCATTTGTATCAGCTGAATAGCGGCGTTAGCGCTCAAAAAAACAACCTCGCCGCTACAAAAAGCGTAGGATCTCAGATGCATTGGGATGCTTTCAGAGGGAAACGATGCCACTGGAAGCGAGACGCCTGAGTCTTGGGCCTTTTGTGGTGGCAATGTGTGCAGTATTGAAGGCAACTTGGGAAAACTTCTACAAACATGACAAAAAAAAAGGTCTTTTCAAAAGTTTGACTTCCTGCTCTTATTACTCCTGGTGACCCGCTGTGACTCAGCGGTGGTTTGAAGCTTCACGGTATCTGAGGTACCAAAACACACACGTCCCTGAATCTCTCACACTGTTGGTTTGAAAGGGGACTGTAAAAGAGAATGTTGTTGTTGTGAAATATGGTCCAAAAATGTGAAAACTCTCCCGTGGGGTGAGTCAGAAGTGGGACACATTGTCAGAGGAGGGGGGAACTATATGGTTACTTTTAGGATAATGACTAGTTCATGCTGGAAAAAAATAGCTATTTTTCTTTGCCCTTCGCACAGAGACTCATCCCGACAGGCCTCTATAAAGATAAAGAGAATTATGAAAGTAAACATACAGATGTTCCTTCCTGGTCGAGGTAAACTGCACTGCTGCAATTACAGAGCGCACGCAGGTATGATGATAGGGCCCGCAGCTTTACCTGCTTGGGGCAAATTACAGTACATCCCCAGATACACGGGCATTACATGCCTTTCAAAACCTCCGAGCCCCGCCGGCGCTGCCAAAACATCCCAGCCGCGGGATGAACCCGGTGGGGTAGCTGTGTCGTGTCAGAGTGGGCCAAGTGGGCTGGTGACCTTCGCGGTCACATTCAGGGCCAAAATATGAAAGGTGATGTCTAAAACGGTAGTTTGGGTAGTGGCAGTTTTTTCAAGACGGTAAACACATGATGGGACGATCCTGACGTCGATTTGTAGCTGTCAGGACAGAAACTGGTGTTGCACACAGAACGGCATGGTGAAATTCAATTCATCTTTTTGCTCCATTGTTAGAGAGCCCTCTGCTGGGAACACGATGCGTACTGCACATTAGCAGTACCTTTCAAAAGCAAGGGATTGTACACTTGAGCTACGGTAAATATTTGACTGTCTGTTTGACATCAATAGAACTGGCAGCAGATTTTAACTTTGGAACTTGTAGTCTGGCAAAGAGCCAGTGTCTAATTTTAACCCAAAATGTTTTTTTTTAATAACTTTATTCAAGGTCACATTATTTCCCTTGCTCTGTCTGAGTCAAACGGTGACATGTTGGACTGTGGCTTAGGCTCCTGCCCTTGCGAGCTTTTAAAGGTCACAACAGGGAAGTGTTACATCCCCCCCCTACGCCACGTACACATATTGATCTGCTTTTACGCCTCGCGGCAAGCTGTGTTTACGGGCCATTCGCGTCTTAACGTCTCATTTGATCTTCTGAGTAATTATCGGGGCTTTGCAAAAGCAGAGACGAGCTCGTCTGCGACTGTTGCCACGGGGACCGTAAAGTCCACGCACGTGTTTGTGTATTTTATTCTGAAAGGTGACATAGGTAGCAGTTGACATCCCCTCTGTGTGTCTTTTTCTAGGGGAGCTTTTACGTGGCCAGTGAAAACTGCCTGCAGAGAGCACATACGTGGCACCGAAGGCTCTGTCGCCTCCTGTTGGTCGCACACAGAGGCCTACGCATTTACTACACTGCACTGACGAAGGAAATCCCCCAGCTGCAGCAGACACCACTGGATTTAGGTGAGACTTTGCAAAGGCCTTTTCGTTTTGCCTTCAAACTATTTGCCTATTCTCTCATTTGGCGCAGACACTTTAACTGATCCCTTGCAGTGAGCTTTGCAAACAATTACAACCGTTCATGATAGTAAACCATTTTCTTTCCACAGAGGAACTGCCTGTAGAAGAAACTCTAAATCAGCTCATGATAGAATTGCAGGTAAGTTGATTCAACAAACCATATCCACATAATGTAACAGCCATAGCCGAATTGTTTTGGATTGTCAGTGATTGTGTTTTGCTGTTTTAATTTGATAATTGATATATATATATATATATATATATGTACAGTACATAGGAATATATTCCTATATATTCATCAAATTCCTTTAAATTCATAAAAATATCACTATACCTAATACCTATGTAAAATTCTATACAATCAAAAATGCATTTTTTGTATTGATGGCTCCAAATAATAGCTCTACTTTTACACTATGACGTGAAACAGTAGTTTACTCAAGAGGTCTGTGGCAGCTGGACTAATATTCTTGCTGGCATACGAACCAACATGCTAATGATTTTGGACCAATTAGAAGAAGCCATAACTCTTCAGATTTTGTCACTGTAGAAAAATGTAGCCACAATGTGTACAAGTGTACTTGTACATGCACAGTATGTGACTGTCATTTGAACTATATTTAGGACACTGGAAATTATATATATATATATAATATTATATATAATATAATATAATATTTTCGATGTTCCGTTTACAGCATTCTGTATATCTGCAAATACAGTAAATAGATGTTGGCCACTCCAAAAAAAAAAAAATGGAATGAATGTCATGTACATCCATTTTTGGCCAGGTTTTGCATGACTCAAGGAAAAGTTACAGAGTGAATGTGAAAATTTGTTGATGACCAAGTCAAAAAAAAAAGTCATTCAGTGACATATAGAAACACATTTATTTCAAAGAGTGTAGGCTATGCTTAATGCCTCCATCTCCCCACCCACCCTATGGTAGCTGCAGGAAGGCCATGAGAAGGTGGCGGAGCAGATCAGCAGGGATGTGAGCCAGCTCTGCTCCCAGCTGGCTGCTCTGTGGAGTCGGTTCCTGGAGGCTGCTGTGTTCAACCCCCACATCCTCTCCTATCTGGCCCAGGAGCACCACACACTCAGGGTGAGAGACACACTCCATTAGACAGATGCTTATACACTGCTTAGACTGTGTCTTTGAATTACAGTTTAGTTAGACCGACGTTCAACAATCATACAGGGAGAAATCCATCTTAGAAGAGGAAGAGACACCAATTTCTCCACCGACAGTAGCCTCAATAGACCAGAATGCAATGCAGTTACAAGGCATGTTGTGTTCTGAATAAGGGGTGTAATTTCTCAACTGGAAAAACTCTTTTCTTTTTACTATTTCTATCACTACCGCTATCGCTCTCTCTCCACCTACACACCTAACCCACAGCTGAATGAAACAAGGCCAGGCATGTTCTCTGGGGGTTGTTGAAAGGCATTCTGGGAAATTTTGAAAACCACTAACTGAAGTAGAAGTAGACTCGGTAGGGGACACTAAAGATTTTAATTACCACACTTCATCACAAAATAGCTGAATGCACTGAATATCACAGTGAGGTATCTGAGGCAGGTTTTCCATACAGACATCCCTGATATACTGTATCAGCAAACTGATCTATTGGTCTAACCCTAGTTCATATAACCACTTCATTATTGCTGTGTCATATGTAGTGTATCAAGAGATTTGGAAGAGATCTGATAGCCTTTTGTGCTGCTCATCATTGAGTGAGTGGGAAAAGTTGTATCAAATTTCAGCTCGGTAGTTTTTTTTTGTCTCTCTTGAATATCCTCAAAACCAATTAAGCGTGAGGACGCTTTCATACGAATCGTGATGTCAGTGTTGTGACTTAATTGACCAAACTGTCAACTCTCCAGAGTCAGAGAGCACGGCGTACCGCAGAATGAATTAGTGCAATGATAAGACGCCGATCTAGACCTCAGTGGCGTAAACCTGGCGGAGCAGACTAATTTGATTTCCAATATCATTTCACATCTAATCATCGGGGTGTTAAATATTAATAACATAACTATTCTCAATCTGCTCTACTGTGGAGTAGCTCTCAAGGCTTTTCTACTCGACGCTGTTTTTGTCTCAGCTGTCTGTTTGCTTTGGTATTATATTACCCTGAGGGGATATTTTCATGCCTCCACCCACCAGTGGAGTTAGGATTTCAATTAACACTGATTATTTAATTAATTCTTTAATTATGATGAAATTCTGAGAAAATACACAAGGAGTAGTGTTCCTAGTGATTTGCTTGTCACGGTGGCTGACTTTCGAGGATGATGCATTTCTAATTAGAGCTGGAGAAGAGGAAAGTGTTCAATTGAGGACCCTGAGACTATTTCTTTCAAAATACACATAGGATAAAACTGAAAAACAGGTTTTTACTTTTTACTTTAAAAAAAAAAATATCATCCTGCCTGCATTGAAGTTCAACTTGAGGCTCTGTTAAGTTGAGACTTGTTTTTTCTATCTGTCGAAATGTCAGGTCAGACGATTTTCAGAGGCATATTTCTTCACTGAACATCCCAAAGAGACATCTTTGATGTTTCAAGAGGAGCTGTAAGTATGACCCTTCCCAGGAAGATAATTATGGCATTTTCTCTTATTATTCTTAGCTTAAATGAGGCTTTTATTTTGAATGGAGAGAGGTTTATTGTCTACGGTGTTATCCCCCTCCTCCAGAATCAACAAACATGGACAGATAGCTACAGAGGTGCGGAGTTCGGACTACCTGACCAGAATGCCTCCTTTACCTGTTGAGTGCCTGGACATTGATGGAGACTGGAACAGCCTGCCCATCATCTTTGAGGACAGATACATTGAGTCTCCTCAAACAAGTAATTATCGCTCCAAAGCCAAAACGTGGATTCGTAACAGTGCATTTGCTACCTACTGACACCACATCACTGATTGTTGCTCTTCACGATAAACTTATCAATTGTGCTGTGCTTGTGTTTCCAGAGTGGTTGTCATATGTGCCAATGCTTGGAACTACCAATGAGCAGACCAGCTCAGATCCTGCCATCATCTCTGCCAAAAGGAGTCATGACACGGGCCAGAGCGCCGGATCACCAGCAATACCCCAGGAGCCCTCGGACAGTGATGACTGCATGGACCTGCCCACATACGTCTCTCTCATAGCAGAGCAAAGTAGGACCAGCACCGGCATCAGAAGTACCAAGAGCCTCGTTCTTAATGAGGAAAGACCAGAGCCCTCCCAAACAGAGGCTGGACAGGTGCAAGAGCCAGAGGAGCAAGCCCAGTTGGTGGTGAGCTCTAGTCCAGGCCTGAGGTACGCCGCCGTCAGGCCTTCAAATGTCAACCCATGCAGAGGAGAGGCGGTCCTGGTCCTCTCCTCGGACCACAATCCCCTTACTGACTCTAATAATTCCAACAGTGCTGATGAGTCCCCTGTTCACCATGTAAGAGAAAATACCACAGAACACAACAATGCAGGAGAGAACGAGTACAACGAAGAGGAGTCTGACATTGCTATGCCGTTGAATCACTCCATGGATGATGAGAGTGAGGATGTTCCTCTCATCAGCCTACCTACTGCCTATGCTCATCCAGTCACGCCTCCCTTTACTGGCGATCTCAGAAAAGAGCTAACTCACCGTGGAGGCTTGGTTTGCTCTAAGATCATGAAGCGTTCCTCCTCAGTTATTTCCGACTCAGGAATTGAGAGTGAGCCCAGTTCGGTGGCGTGGCCTGTGGAGGCCGCCCTGCGAGGGCACCCTCCTCGAGACTTCTCCAGTGAACGGGAAATCCCGCAGCAAATGGTGCGACACCACCCAGTCCACCGCAGCTCTCTGGAGGGCCTGCAGATGGAGAGCAATGGCAGCCTACCAAGTGGAGGCATACAGGCCTCGCTCACCTCAATTAGCTCCCTGCCCTATGAGGAGGACCAGCAGCAGAGGCAGCTCAGCAAACTGACCAAGTCAGTCTCTGCACCACAGATCAGTAGCCCGGAAGACACAGAGGAGGACCAAGGGGCGCTCAACCAGGAGCCGGATACAGAAAGCTTGGATACGACACCAAGAGTCACCTAGGATCAGCCTCTCCTCTCTGGATAATAACCAGGATGTGAAGCAATCTGCAACAGCCCCATTAGACGGGGGTTGCAGCCACAGACCGTGGCCAGGTTCTCAAGGAGACTATCAGCTCTGAAAGTGCAAACCCTCCACACAAAATCAAGTCAGTGTTAAGTGGTGTCCCTGAAGTATTGCATTTACAACAGTCTGTAAGTGGCCCTAATGTGAAGGAGAGTGTTGTTATTGCCAGTCAGGTGGAGAATATGAACTATGAAGGAGACATCAGTAGAGTAGGAGATTCAGTGAACGCTGTGCATCTCTTTGAAGTGGATGTAGCACCCTGCAGCTGTGGAACCAAACCATGTACACATCACAGTGCATCAGACTGGGAGTGTAGTCAGGTTGAGGATGAGTGCAAAAGCTTCCATCAGATCCAGCTGCTCAACCTTGAGGATGAGGAGTGTCTGGATGCCCCCCAGACACGTCTACAGCCTGGGGCCTCGAGGACAGAATACTCCCGTGAACTCCAGCACATCCCCAACAACGCCACTCAGAGGCCTAGTGACCTCATAGGGCTGATAACCAATGATGTTGCATCGCCCGTTGACCTCAATGGGCTCCCGGCCGGTGAGAGAGATCCTTTGGACTGCCAGAGTAAGCCGTCGAAGATCCCCAACTCGGGCCTGGCCTTCATGAATAAGAAGGTGGTGGAAGTGGTTAACATGTCCGTGTCCTGTGCCCCCACCTGCCTGCCCTTTTCCTCCGTTCTGAGAGACTCTCCGTCCATTAGCGGCATGTCCGCCCGACAGGCTACCTCACCCATTACCCATCAGCCCCTGGGCTCTTTTGGTATCATCTCCTCATCATCGCTCAATCCTCTGAGCATGGACGATGAGACCAATGAACGAATGCTACAGTGAGTTTCTGTTTTTTTGCTAAACCCATCAGCAGTGTACCCAATAGCCTTCGGTGGCACCAAATAATCACAGCGACATGCCTGTTAATGCACGTCCTGTCCTTTTACAAGCAAACGGCTGTGTGGTTCATTTAGTAATGAGAATGTTTTATGGGTGTAAGGCGTGATGGATGGTGACATCTGATTGCCAGCAGTTACCCATGCTACAGTTACAGAGAGACTGGAACCTGATTTGATTTGATTCCCCTTTGCTGCCAAAATGTCTAACCTGGCAGGATGACAGCTTACCAAAACTGTCCAAAAAAACAAGCTACTTGTGAGTCCGTGTGAGTTCTGTTTCCAAGCCATGGTTCGCTTGTAATTGGGCAGTGTGGACCTAAACCCACTGTACAACTTCATTGTTGTATGTGTGTGTTACCCCACATTAGCGAACATTCTCATTCCATTCAGTCCTCACATACAGAATAGAATCTGTCACAGCAGCTCTCTGTGCTTCTCCCGGCGCCCTTTCCCTTTACTCCAGTTTCTACAAGGCCAAAGAGGAGCTGGTGAAGGAGTTGAGCTTTCGGGGCAGCTTGTACAGCGACCTTCCTCTCCTGGCGTCAGACCTGCCCTACTTCCCCCCCGAAGAGGACGATGAGGAGTTTGACGATGGCATCCACCTTGTGGTGTGTGTCCACGGCCTTGATGGTGAGTTAGAGTACGGCACACAATGCTCTGCTTCAATGTTATACAATACAATAGCTAATGTAGTAATGTAGTCTCCAAGAGTCATGGCCTACAAACTTAAAATCACACTATAGTCTGTGAAAACCAACTTCTTAAAACATATTGCAGGTGTCTCTTTGATGATTAATGGGCACACTTGATAAGAGCTGAGCCAGATACTGTATGTATAATTTCCTCTTTTGCTTCCAGGAAACAGCGCAGACCTTCGGCTGGTGAAGACTTTTATCGAGTTAGGGCTGCCAGGATCCAGGCTCGACTTCCTCATGTCTGAGCGAAACCAGGTAGGGAATACCGGGGATGCGTTAGGACATTCTTTGATGAGAACAAATTGATAATATGTACAGTCGAATTTTGTCAAAGTGCTTTAAGGCAATTTTGCAGAATGCTGACTGATGCCCTTTTTTCTTCCCTGTTCATCGCAGACTGACACGTTTGCAGATTTCGATACCATGACGGACAGGTTGCTGGATGAGATCATCCAGCATATCCAGCTGTATAATCTTACCATAGGCAGGATAAGGTCAGTCCCTCTGCTTTCATACTGTACAACATACAGATTATTGACAATCCTCCTTTTGATTGCTTTTGATTGCTTGAAGATCAGCATTTGAGGCAAGCCCATCATGCTTAGCTAAAGTTACAGGGACTGGAATCAGACTGGAATCAATTGTCAATTTAAGCAGTACATTCTTTGGTCACTAGATGGCAGCAGAAACTGTAAATTCAGTATTGGGTCTCAGAATGAATCCTTTGAGTTGTGAGAATATTTGTTTCATATATTTATATATTTGTTTCAATATTTCATATGAATAAATAGATTAATAAATAGATTGCACAAGCAGCAAAACAGTATCTATACATGTATCGCAAGTTTATAACATACACTTCCAATAAGTTAGACTTTTAGTTGACAGACTGTGTTCTCTTATGCAGCAGTGTGCCTCCTATTAGTTCAGATCAAGTTAAGCAATTAATCTTCCAGTGTAATTGCCCTCAATGTGCCAATTTGTTATTTGTAAGAGTTTCTATTCGAGTTTGTTAACTTTCTCGAGTGTTTTGTGTTTTTTTCTGGAGCGCATGTCTCAAAGGCAAAAGCAATGGACTGCCACAGCAGCATCTGGCTCTTCCCATATTATCTCTATATTTAGTTTTGTAACGACAGATGAGGAGGAACAGACAGGGCGATGAGGGATTTGGGGCAGGGCGGTAACTGTACAGTAATTAAAGTAAGTGACAGACAGTAGCTTTGTGATTCTAGTATTTCCCTCTGCTGGGACAATGCTATTAATTCTTATGATATACGGTCTACATCAGCATCATTAAGTTGTCACATTGCCTTTGAGAGCATTTAAACACTTACCAACTGGCGGTGATGAACAAACTAATGCTATGTCGCAGCAGCAACAATATACAAACAGTGTCCGATGGAAGTAGTTCCTATCAGCTCTTTACTTGGAGAAGTTTCTATAATAAGACACTGTGCAGTGTCACAGGTCAGCGGCAGCGTTGGAGGCGCTGCTTTCCAGCCGCCCACTCGAGATGCGAGTTTATCTCTCTGAAAGTTGTTCGTCTCCGGCCAACAGCTTCATCGGCCACTCCCTGGGGAACATCATCATCCGCTCGGTGCTGACGAGGCCTCGCTTCCGCTGCTATTTGCCCAAGCTGCACACCTTCCTCTCGCTGTCAGGCCCACACTTGGGAACGCTGTACAACAACAGCGCGTTGGTCAGCACAGGTGAGGCCACACCACTCAGCATGGGGAGAAATACACAGCGCACATGTGCTTTATATACACGCTTTATGACACTGTACAGTGCTGCACTTCGACAAGGTTTTCTGCTCCTCAGCAGCCTTTTGAGTCTTTTATCTATCTGCTGCTCTCCTCCTATGCTGGGTCTTCAAAAAGGAGGGGGTCTCATTGTGTGTGTGTGTGTGTTTTTCTCTGCTTAGGTCTGTGGTTAATGCAAAAGCTGAAGAAATCGGGATCCCTGCTGCAGCTCACATTCAGAGATCACGTGGATCCACGGAAAACATTCTTGTATCTCCTGAGTCAGAAACCAGGTACGGCATGAAAAGGCCAAACTGGAGCTAGAGACTATATTGACTCCCTCTCTGTGTGGGACTATTACTTGAAAAACAGTGTAATCAAATATGCATGGAAATTTCGGCGTCTTGTCTTTTTGTCAGAATTTTGTATGTGTCAGCTCGCTAACACTGCGAGCCCTGCCAGCTAACTGTGAGAGGCCTCCCCACTGTGTGAGTGGAACAAAGCAGTCGTTTGTCACAGAGGCTTGAAGGAGATAAGCCTGAAAACGCTTTCTCTCCCCCTCCAGAGCTGTGGCAGGCTGACAAAATGATCCAAACCCTGTCATTGGAAACCCACCAGTGCACTCTCTTAAAAGCACAGTGACAGGAGACAAGAAAAAAAGCATAGTTTTATCGCATCAATCCTGCCATTGCACTTTGTGATTGTACTTTACATTTTACAACCAATTCACCCCGTCCTTCCTCCCTCTATCTCACTCTCTCTCTCTCTCTCTCTCTCGTTCACTCTGTGTGTTTTCTTTTCCTTTCAGGGCTCCAGTTCTTTAAGAATGTGGTGTTGGTGGCGTCTCCACAAGACCGTTATGTTCCTTTCCACTCAGCCAGAATAGAGATGTGCAAGACTGCGCTCAAAGATAGGACCACAGGTCAGGAGCAGATGCATTAACGAGCTATACTGGTGCCTTTTATGGCCCCTGCTGTTTCTGTTCTCTGTGTTTCGATGCTATCTTTTGATGCTGGCTGATAGGTGTTGGGTTTAGACGGGCTTTTGAAGGCTAATAGCTGACATTATGTGTTTTCACCAAACTTGGCAGGGTGGAAAAAGCCTCTGAAACTGCCTTTAGACCACCATGAGACACTAAAACTTTTCCAGTTGGTCAATGTACCCATTAAGTGATGAGAGCGTGGACACTAAAATCATCCATGTGTCACCAGTAGATTGAGTCATAATAGGCGACTAGCATCGTCTCAAAAGTGAGAAAATGAGGACTTGGAGCAGCTCTGAAGCTAATGATGAGTAATCCTAAATGATATGCTGCCAAGTCTGGCAGTTTTGTGTGGGAGAGTGGAAATAAAATTGCATGAAATATGATAGAAAAATAAGGTTGTGTTTTTTAGCTAGCAGGGACTACTTTCTGTGTTTCCACAGGAAGTTAAGGTGGTGGGCGATAGCAGCCTGTGTACAGCTAAAACTCACTGCGTAGCGGTGAATGAATACATGAAATAGTTCCAAAAATAAACCTCACTATTGTTAATACTATTATATTCAATATTTAAATGTGAATCTCCATATCGCCATATAAGAAAAACACACTAACAACTTTTCATTTCTAAAAGCTCAGTCTTCTTTCTCTGGATAATGCTAGTCACCTAGTATCTCTGAACATAGTGCATGCTAAAGTGTTAGCATGAAGCCTAATGTTTCTCAACATAGTGTTTGCTATTGAGTTAGCTTGGAGCACCAGAGCTAACGATCTACCGGGGACACTTGGATGATTTTGGTGTCTATATTCTCATGACTTAATGGTTAATAAGTTGACCCCAAAAACATTGTATTTCTTTAAGGCAGGATGATGCAGCTTTTATTGCATCCTCCCACACCACCCTGGAATGATTTCTCTGCTCAGCCATGTGAAATAAAAAAAATAAAATAATAACAACATATTCACCACCTGTGGTCAGGGGAGGAACCTCCATCAGATTGGAGGTGGACCACACCGTGGTTATCCACCCTAACGTGAACCTTTTTGTTTTGTTGTTTTTGCACCGAAGGCCCCGTGTACACAGAGATGATCAACAACCTGCTGCAGCCTCTGGTGGAGGCTAAAGAGTGCCGCCTGATCCGGCAGAATGTGTTCCACGCTCTGCCCAACACGGCCAACACCCTGATCGGCCGCGCCGCCCACATCGCCGTCCTGGACTCCGAACTTTTCCTGGAGAAGTTCTTCTTAGTGGCGGGGCTCGATTACTTCAAGTGAAGGTGCCGTAGCTTTACAGCGCAGAGCCTGATGTCAGGTCAGATTCGGAGGATGAGGTCCTTCCCCTGGCTATGTACAGTGTATGTAAAGTATATAAACCCTGGTATCTAAGAGGTAAGACCCGTATAACCCATATGCTAAGATTGTAAGCAACCATTAAAAGGTCAGTGTAATGTGACTGTTTTAATTGGGGGCTCAGAGGTTGTCTGCGTTTTGCAGCCGTGCAAAACATCTGACATCGTCGGATTGATTGTAGATGTTTTTGTAGGCCTTATGACTAAACCCTCACCCAAAGCACTAACAAATGCTAACTGTGGTCTAAAGCATTTAACTACATGCCCTTTAGAGTTGAGGAGTCAATATCACTGGCTGGTTGAACTTTATTACTATGATAAACTATCCTTAAAAACAAGGCAATAGATGCACAGCATTTATCCCCTTGATTGTACATTAACAAGGATTTATAAATATAGATGTTTCTTTTTACAAAAAAAAAAAGAATATATTGTTTGAAATGATTTATTTTTTACCTGCTCATGATTGGTCCATCTAAATGTGATCTTCCGTGTGTCGTACATCACATGCTGTACTTTTACATTTACAGCGGCTTTCCAAAGCAAAGTACTCCTGTATATTCAGTATACAATGCAGGCAAAAGTGTTACCCCGTGTAGCCTATAATTTAATATAGTGCACATCTAAAAAATAAAGCTTGTTGGAAGCACTTACTGTGTTTCCCTTCCTGTAGACGAGTTCAGCCGGACTATGACCCTGATTCACAAAGTATTACATCCATGCTGAGCTTTGCAGTGTTTTTGATACCAAATGTGTAATATGGCTCTACCTGCAGTGTTAAATTCTTCATTTTGTTTATTTATTGATTGATTGATCGAGTGGTTGATTGTCTGAATTCATTTGTTAATAGACAACAAGCCAACAGCATATAACGCTACCGGAATAACACGATTAAGGACTTATTTCCATTGTGTGGCAGAAAACAAGCTTACCGATGTAATCAACAGCAAATATACACATATTGGGAACAAGACATACACTGTCCACTATATACAATTCAACCTTATGGTCTAACAGCCGTGACATTCTTCGTGTGTAAGCCGTCGTCTATTGAAAATCTGATTTCATTCGGAGTATTTAAACTTTGTGAATCAGGGCGTCATTGCTTTTGCGTCCAGGGAAAAGTGGTATGATTGTGCACCAACGGTTCCTGCCAAGGCCCCCCCCCCCCCCCCCCCCGCCCCCCGTCATTTCCCAGAAACCAAATGATTTATTGTGCTACGAGGAAAAGCGGCGTCGAAAAAAAAAAAAAATTCCGCCTCGGATTCTTCTCCTAATTTCCATTTTAGATCAAACCTATTCATTATCGTGCCGTATGTCGAACACTTCACTGAGCGGCTTGAGCGCGAGCCTGTGAATTATTTCGTGCGAAGTGAACATTTCTTCACAACCTCTGCTGTCACATTAGAATTTAATCATGACAGGAAAGGTGTCATTTTTTTTCCGGCATGGGAGGACATTTTCCTCACCGGTGTGCTGTCTGTCAAATGATGTTTACATTTTTCGACATTAGAGAACTTGTTATCATGGTGTCACCGCAGACGTATCGTATTCAGCGGCGGCGGTGCGTCTGCTGCATATGTAGTTATGTACATACAGAGAGCTATATTTATCCTTTGCACTGGTTTGATTGGCAAGTGCACTTTATTGATGACCTTGAAACAACCTCCACTAGCTTTACAATCATTCTGCGTGTTTCTTTTTTTTGTGCGTGTGTGTGTTTTTACATTCACTGCTCCTTAAAGAGAGCGAAGGAGGAAAAATCCATCCTAAAACTGCTGTTGGTGATGCACCTTGTATTTCCAGGCCCATTTTGTTGTTCGGCGGTTTATTTCTCTTATTCCAGAGGACGACTGTCCAGATTGTAGACGACGTAACATCACGTTGAGGTATTTCCAGCGCGGGCTAGAGCGTAGTTTGACAGCAGAAAAATTCCAGCGATCTAAAACGTCACGGTTTTAGTGTCAGCCCCTCAGATTCAACGAGCAAGAGCTTCTGTCAAGACCCCCGCCCCTCATTTCGCACCGACGTTCAGTAACCGCACGGGGAGAAATCCATGAAAATCTCAAGCAGCAGGGATACCAATTTCTCCGCTGACAGCAGCCTCGGTAGACCACAATGCAACGCGGGTTTTTGTCCTGCACTTGCTATAAAAAGTTGACCTCAGCTGTCTGGTTTCGGGCCACCTTAGAGCATTGTGTTGTCTTCAAAGTGTGTTGTCTTTTGAGTACGAGCGGTGACATCTCAAAGTGCTCTTGTCTGCGCGAAGGTCCTCTGGGCTCCCGATGTTTGCTGCGGCACTGCGCGGTAAGCAGAGTGTCACCGTGATTGACTCTAATCAAATGGGCCCCTTAAGGACACAGGGATCGTTCTCAAAAGCCACTAAGCAATCTCTGGGAGCCGCCACGCATCACGCATCGCCTCGTCTCCACACCCCCGACACACACACACACACACACACACACACACATGCATACACCCTGCACACAAACACTCATACGTGGATGCGGCTTTCGCTTGTTTGCTTTTCTAACATATCGCAGCCGTGTCTGTTTACCCAAAGGGGTCAGTGAGAATCGATGAGGGGGGGGAAAGTGTTTGATGCATTGCGATCGGCCTCTCCAAGGGCAAACACGGGTTTGATTTGTCGGCGTGGGTAACAGGCGTCAGCGTGTCATAAGATGGATGGTTGTCCCATGAAAGCCCCCCGAGAGAGGAGTGGCGTGCAGAAACCGCTTGGCTTGTATTTACATTATTTTCAACCCCCTTCATGTAGAGTATTACTTTATTATAACAGAACATAGAGTTACTAAATATGGCTGCGTTCACACTGGAGGCAATTTTTTTTGGACCGTGAACTGGAAGACATTTTGAAAAGACACGGGTGGGAACATCAGATCCGTCGTACTTTGGTCAAGCTAGCTAACATAGAAGGTGCACAAAGATTCTTTTTAAAAACTTTTTTTAGACTATTTATTGGATTTTGACAAGGGCGACACCTTCCGCATCACACGACACAGGCAATAATGAAAACCGTTTCAAGTTCATGGCGTAAACTTGACTGTTAACCACGGCAACGCTGAAAAAAAATCTGATTTGAACGCTCAAATACAAATTGCACGTCGGAGAATCAGATTTAGTATAAATCAATGAGGTCTGGATCAGATTTGAAAAAATTCAACTCCATGACATGTTCTGCCTGTGTGTCTTTCACAGTGTTAATTGTGCATTTTCTGACGCTGTCATTAAGGAGAGTGAATTCAGAAGTAATGCTGGAATCTTATTTTTTACCCTCCACCACAGATCTAGTGGAATAGATCCTTGCACGTGTTTTCAATCCTCATGAATCTGACTTGAACCTTTTTGTATTTGATTGCCCTTTACCACAGTGAGAGTGATATCCCTGTTAGTGTGTAGAGTGTGTGTGTGTGTGTGTGTGTGTATGTGGAGGGAAGTGTGTACGGTGTGCTAATATTTTAAAGGCTCCAAGGCAGCTGTGTGTGAAATAAAACAATATTTAATTTGTTTTCATCATTGTCCGCTGTTTGAGTATTGTGCTGGATTGCGACGCCAAGTCCAAATGTTTGAAGTGAATGTAAAAAAAAAAAAAGTTTGACTTCACTGTGAGTAAGTAATTTATTTGATTCGGCATTTATTTTGCTAAATGTATAACATGTAAAGTACAGTAAATAGTACTTCATCTGTGCCAATACTACTCCAATATTTTTCTATGTTGCTGACTGTATGTACTCCTTAGTAGCTTGTGTCCCATGTAAAAATATAAATACATATATATTGCATAGTATTATGATAACAAATAACTGTATGACAATAAAAAGACGTTTCTTTTGCAGAATTGTTTTGTCTGTCAGATTGTTTTCAGTTTCAAAACATGTTAAGAACACTAACGTCGGGTGATTTTCACCCACACGATGGTGGTCTAACTTTCTTCTAAAGCTAGAAGTCAGAGAGACAGGGCTCTGAGCTCTAATCAGGGAATGAGCTCTAGGCTGTAGACTAAAATGTGACAAGATACAGATTGAAATTAGCTTTAATTCATTGCAGTGCCAACAGGTGTGAACCGTCCACCATGAAAGGAATAACAACAGTCCTACCCAAGGACCCACGCAACTCAGACAGCAGCAACACAATGAAAATCACATGACCACAATCGCATGGGTGAAAATCACCCGACGTTAGTGTTCTAGGGTTAAATGAGATACCATTAGGGATCGACCAATAAGGCTGATCCTGAGACCAATATTTGGGGGATTTTTAGCTGGTGATAGATAGAATTTATTTATCTTTAAATTTCATTAAAAAAATTCATTAAAAAATGTAAAAAATGGCAAAAATTCAATGTTTTCCCCAAATATCTTCCATTTGGACCGTGGAACATAAAAACTGAAACCTAATAATATAATAATGCTAATTCTAAAACTACTGATACTACTACTATTACTACTACTACTACTACTAGTACTACTACTAATAATAATAATAATAATACACATATTCATGCGTGCTATTGTGTGATCAAAACGTCTCCGTAGAATCACTTCAGGTTAAGGGTTTCCCATAGACAACCAGTGTAGTATTGATCAATTCTACAATAAATATGTAATCAAACTGAATCCTATCCAAGTGGACGACACCGACTGGTCCATATCATATGGGCCTGATTCATCACCGGACCAATACATCAGTCTAACTACCCTGAGTCCCTACCCTGTGCTTGTGTGCTGTGGAGATATGTGGTTTCCAGCAGCCTAGTCAGCCTCCCAGAGCCAAAGAGTCCGCAGAGGCAGATTTGTCACGGCCTTTAACTTCTGTCTCTGTATATTCTATTAACGAGCCCTGTTGTGGGACAACACTGACTCACCGTTTGTATTGTCCGTCCGTGACACACGCAGTAAACGAATCACGGCAGCAATCCCCCACTGACGCCCCTTTTCTACTGCATCAATTTATGACTTCCAGGTTTGGGATACCCTGGAGCCATAAATCCAGGCCACCGCAATCCATAGTCAATTTGATTTCGGGGTGTTCTTTTCCCATTCCACCACCCATTTGTCACTGCATCTTGAACTCATGATCCAACTGAGGCTAGTTGGAGTCCCAGTACTCCTCTTTTTTCTCTCTCCTCTCTCTCTCTCTCTCCTCCCTTCTTCAAATCAATAGAGCACATTTCTCCACCCCGGCTCCTAAAGAAACCCCTCTCGGTTGCCGAAAAACTGATGAGGGAGCGATGCGCGCGCATAGTAAAGCATTTCATTTGCTGCAAGTTAACAACAATTGGCGTGTCACATTCACTTATCATCAAATACAATGAAATCACAGCGAATAAAAACCAGCGCTCTTGTTTACAGCTCTGGTCTCGTGCGCAACACACACACAAAGAAACATCCCCCTCTGAGACCTATCTCATTCTGCATGTGTCGTTTCTCCTCGGCCATAAAGTGGAGGAAAAATGATTTTGTCATTAAATCCATCACTCTGGCTTGATGGAAGCGGTGTTCATTCCATTGTTTGCCTTGTGAAGGAGGGAAATCATTAGTCCCAGAGTGATACTTTGAGCAGGCGTCGTCAATAAGCAAGCCGCCAGTGGGAGTAATTATGGCTGCAGGAATCTGTCGGTGTTGGAGGGTAATAAGATCTCACATAGTCTCATTATCTTCCATGACACTGATGAGGAGAATTTCACACCTAAATAGCACAAAGACAAAGGGAGCGCAAATGCTGCAGGACTGGGCTCTAAGTTTTGAATGACGGCATCGCCTTCCTCCTCTCTTTGATGCTCTTTTTTTTCCCCATCTCGGAGGTGTGCACGTTGCCACGGGGAACACTGACAGATCTTGCTGCCTTACCTCATGTTTCTGCAGTTTGTTTGGAGAATGAAGTCTTCGGAGGCACAAATAAAATCATATCATTTGCAAAAACACAAAACAAAAAAAACGTCGCATCACATCGCAGGGCGAGGAAAGGCAGAAGACACACCTGCTTCCTCCAACGAGGAGGAAGAGGAGGAGGAGGAGGAGGAGGAAAGCGCCACGAGCGAGTGACCGGCAACGCATTTTGTTCTCTAGCCAAAAAAAGCAAATGTCAAAGCAGTGTTGTTCTCCCGGTGTGTTGCACGGTGATATTTTACCTCTTGTTGGATCCCTGCTCTAATTAGCTAGCCGACTTCTCTCTGTTGTGAAAATGTGAAGTCGTCGTTTGTGTCAAGTCCAGGCACAGATTTGGTTCCCAAACAACAGGCTGGAAAGTTTGAAAGCCAGAAATTTCAGCACCAGGCCAAGTAATCATAGAGTTATTGGTATTGATCTACAACCCTATCAAGCCTCCATAAATATATCATGGTACTTTTGTGTTATGGGACAGTAAAAAAAAAATCACACTTAACTGCCCCTTTAATTTTCTCAAATCTCTTAAACAGGAAGACTCACTTTAATAATTCACATATGTAATGGTCTTGGACAACCCAACCAATTGCGTGTATGAACACCTCTCTTGATTTGAAGCCTCGATGGCATTCAGATGCCAGATGTAGTGCCGCTCCAGAGGCAGTGGAAGAGACAGAGAGACTTACTTGGGTCCAACGCACAGAAAGTTTAAACCCAAATGCAGCAGAGGTTCTGAACCAGGAAACGTAGCCTCATCGCCCCCGGGGGAAACTGCCTGGGTGCAGCGAAGGTAAAAGGATCGGCGTCTTCCCCCCCCCCGACGCGCTCTCTTTGGAAGAGCTCCAGCTCGGAATAGCAAATGTGAAGAACGCGCATGAGTCATCATGTATGGAAGCCAATAAGTGACATTTATATTTCAGATATTCCAAACTTATATTCAGGTTACTCAAATAGATCTGACTGCAATCCAACCGACTTCTGGCCCGTCATGTGTCATGTGACCTGAAAGATGGCGACGAACGAGGTCCGTGTACACCGAGGCAAATGGTTTTCTGTTTGCCTAAACAAATTATCCTGAATATAATCCGAATTATTTGTACATAAAACCGTCGCTTTCCAGCGTCTTCTCGGCCGGCTGGTGCACTTCCCTTCGGTGCCACCAGATCAGTCGCGGATCACCAAAGCCGCCAGTCCACCGGAAGCTTTCCAGCTCCAACCTAACCAGCCAGCTCTTCCAGGTCCACCCCCGGCTGCACCTTACTGGTCGCTTGCTCTCTCTCTCTCTCTCTCTCATTGCTCCTTCGTTTGACTTCGCCTCTCACCCTCTTGTCGAACTCTCGCTCACCCATAGACACACACAGGTTAAAAGCCCCGGCTGCAATCAGCCTTAATTAGCCGCAGCCGGTGCTGGATGCAGGGCGAACCAGCTCGAACCAGCTTGATTCTCTGCTGCATCCAGCCTGCGCCCCCCCCACCCAGTCTGCCACAATACTGTATATACTATAAATAAATTATCTATGATTACACGTAAACAACACAAATGACTAATGTATTGATTCTCCAGTACCATGATCGCTATCATTCAGGTCACATGACCGACAGAGAGTAAACTGATAGGCCAGAAGTCGGTTCAATTGCAGTTAGACTCGATTGCCTGTCCTTGGTAGCCCGGATGTTCTATCTGAATGTTTTGAACTTGCATTTTTGGATCTGAATTTGCTTCCATAATCATGTCACACTCAGCAGATGTGTGACATCTATGCCTACGCAAGCACATAACCCCCCTACACACACACACACACATGCATGACACATAATAAGAATAATTTATGTTCATTGTGATAATGAACCACTTTTCTTAGGCACACTTTTTTTTTCTTCCATTCTGTCATTTTCCCCCCCTCCAACTTTCATTTCCTACTTCCTGTCCTACTTACAACCAATCAGATCTTCATCACACGTTCTGGAAGCCAATCGTCCCTGCCAGAACTTTCAAACGGCTCCTTGCTTGTCTCCCTTCAGCTCATGTCATTTCAATGCTGCTCGTTTATGCCACCGCCTCCTCTGTCGAGGCCGTCGGGCTCAAGGGGTCAAGAACTCCAGAGGTCGATGCTCTACCGGTTCGCCTATCACCACCGGCAGCATCGCGACTCCATCTGCAGAAATCCATCGTACAGGTTTCCTACCCCGTGAGGACCGATTTGACGTTGGGCTCTAATGGCCAAAGCCTTTATTGTCCGTCACTCATCCTTACATTAGCTTCTCCTGACTGAAATAGGAGTCAGTCAGCTAGCATGCCTAGTGATAATCAGATAAGAGACGATGGGGGAATCAATAACGTCAGAGCATCACATATAGTGCAACATGCAGCATCATTTCATATTATTCTCCCGGCTCTTATCATTTCCACCCATTGATTTCATGCCGTGACGTGTCTCTCCAGCAGATGGCACTGCAACCCTCTGCTCTTGCCCACTGGGTGAGACAGGCCAGGCCGTGGCTGTTATCAAAAAGATTTAGCAATGAAGCCATTTTGTCAGTGATGCGACTAACAATATCACGGGCCGTCGGCGTTTGCACCGAGGCAGATAGCGCTCTTCGTTCAGGTGGATCTTGTTTGGCGGACATCTGATGAGCCGCGGGGTGAAAGCAGGCTTCACCGGGTACCTCTACCTCTCGCCGTAAGCCTATAGGTCAGACACATCCCTAACGAGGAGCGCAAGGAGGCCGAGGTATCGATCCGGAGGCATTTAACGTTTACTGTAGCATCCTTACTGGCAATAAAGTGTCAGGCAGGTCTCCTATGCTCTCCAGCAAGGAGGCTGAGAACTGAGCTTCATTTCACCACAATCTGTCTTCTCCCCCCAAGGTGTCCCAACGTTTTTTACTTGGGTAATAACAAACCCAACTTCAAAAAAGTGATTCTGGCAACACCCACCAATTTTGTGATTTTTTTTTTTTTTTTCCCCCCCCCCGCTGGAGAGCACACTACAGCAGCATCAGTATCATTTTTCTTTTCGGTTGGGGGGGTGGGTGCCGTAACTGTAGAGGTCAGTGGATTCTGAAACCAGATGCGTCTGTGGGGAACGAGAGGCCGTCCAGAGAGAGAGAGACCTAATATCACAAGTAATAGGTATCACATTACCAGCTTCATATATCATGTGATGGGTTATTTTGCATTCATGAATCTACACTCACTCATTGGATTGTCATAATGTCATGTGACAGTTTTGTTTTTTGTTTTTTTAGCCTTTGCAATGCCTATTATCATCCATGTAATATGCCAATACCATACTGACAATGTCACCAGAACATGACCTTCACATTTGCTCATTACAGTGCCCTGCATTGTTAATGATGTGTTGTTTCCTCCACAGCTCAGCGACCTGGACCGCCTCGGAGACAGAGTAAGAGCGATGGGAGGGAAAAAAAACGACTCAGATTTTCATGTTTTTGCTCAATGGAATTAAAAATGTAGAAATTAAACATTTTTTATTTTATTTATGTCCCTGGAATTTAGCTGCAGGCCCTTAAGAGATCGCCGCTTTTCAAGGATGCGCGGGAATCGCAAAGTTTTGAATGCGGAAATAAATACAAAAAAATAATTACAACATTCAGGGATGGTCAGGATTCGATGTCTTACCCAAACAAACTGCCGGATGGAAAAGATAAAGGCGGATCTGACACAGGGGTTTTAAAAAAAAAAATGAAGTAATCTCCCTGTAATCCTGAAAGATTCGAGCATGCAAAGAAACGGTAATCCCATGTAATGATGGATGATCCTCACAAAGGTCCACTCTCTATCATACAAAAGAAACACTGTGAGGGAAGGTGAAAGGGATGTACTGTGCTAGAGTAATATCCATAGGCTTTACCTCGCCTCGCTCCCCGCAACTGAATACGCTGCATTGGCGAAAACCACACGCAGACCGAAAGATGTTCCGAATCCATTTCATTTTTAACGACAGATTAACCTTGATCCGGCATATCTCGGGATTATCCACTCAGGGACAAGTGCATATGGTGAAATATGTCCCGGGCCAACATCATAGACTTTTCTCATACTTATGTTTCATTGCACGCACATGCATTTGTTTCTCCTCCCCGGTATTCGCCGAGCGAGGATCTGTCGTGGAGATATCTTCACATGTTGGTAGGGGGGGGGGCGCCACTGTGATCCTCCTCTGCAGCCCCCTGAACTTCACACAACTCCTCAGCGGAAGAATCGGATGCTTTTCTGGCGTGACATCTGTCCCCCGGTCGGCGTTCTTGTTTACTCTTGTTTCTCTCTGCCATCTCACCCCTTTTTGTTCCCCAGTAGTCTGGGAGCTGCCAAGGTGTGAAACTCATTTAACTCACCTGTACTGAAGCTGTAGCACCCGGGGTCTGTAGGCCAGCCTCTGGCAGAGACTGGCAGGGTGAACAAATAGAGGGGGGGGGGGGTGTTGGGTTTGATTTGGGAAATATATGCTTAACAGAAAAAACAATGAATGTATATTTGACCCTAAAGGTTACTTAAAGCTGCGCCGAGCAACGTTGCATGTCGGCAGGTCCAAATGGCCGCAACAGGTAATGTCATGAAAATGTAACTTGAAAAACCCAGAGATGATGTCGTCAGTGAACTGCACACGAGCACGCTCGGGTTTACCAACCAGGCCAGTTCACACCGAAAGATACAGAAAGAACGTCGGCGAGTCGGGGCCACTCATCACGTGTTTAGTTATTTCGCTCTACGGTTTCCAGATTTCCCATCAGCCACCACACTGACCCCAGTTTCAATAGGGTCAGAGCCAATAGGGTGAATCTACGACGTTCTTTTTCTTATGCGGCTCCACTTTTTTTACATTCAAATATCGCAGAGTGCAGCTTTAAAACACATTATTCCCATCGCCTCCATGGAAGACAAAATAACAACAAATTGACATAGAACACATCACAGGATGAACATGGTACTAGCTTACATTTCCAATTCCTGGTTTGTTCCCAAGTCTTACTTCCTTTTGTAAACATGGTTTTGCTAGTTTGTGTGTGTGTGTGTGTGTGTGTTGGCGCGCTGTCTGCACACATTTGCACGTCTCTATTTAGGCTTTCTTTCAAAAATCTATGAATATTTTGCCGCACATTTGCAGGTAAATAATCAAGCATCAAAGTCTAATTCAAAGTTAATTAGCAGATTAGCAGATGAAGGTCGTCCTCTGAAGACTTCGCTTGCCTTACAGTTTCATTAAGGGGAGGAAGAGGAGCAACTGGGATCCATCAATTCCAAACATGTAGCCTCCCCTGCTAATACAGTTAATTGGTAGTTTGATTAAATTCCAGAATTGAACTGAGTTGTGAAGTTGGCTATTCACCCCTTTTCATTTTCACAGAGATATATCGCTCTCTCTCTGCAGACCGTGGGAGAAGTCTATTAATAAAAAAGTAATATGATTTCGGGGCTAATTTTTAAAACTGCTGAGCCGTTTAATCAGCAGCAGATGTGGATTAGCGTTAAAGATAGTCAAGACAATAGATTTTTTTTTACCGGGGATTACTTTGAAATGTCACCGGTGGTAGTGGTGTGATGTTCGTCTCGAACAGAACAGTTTGCGTTGTTGGCAGAACCTCCTGCAGGAGGGAATCAACCGGAGATATTGGCCCAGATACTGATCATTTAAAAAAAAAAAATGAAGCCTCGCTCCGTCTCAGCGGAGGGATCCAGCAGAGAGTTTTGCAAAGAGACAAGGATAGACTTTATGAAAGATGAAAGGGATAAAAAAAAAAAATACAAAAAAAAAATCAGCAGAATGGAAAGCTTTGGTCTGTTCTCTGCAGGCTTCGTCGTACCTTCATCCTAAACCGCGGCAGAGCTACCTGCTGGTATTTGGGAGGGGGGGTGTGTGTGCATACAGTATGAGGCCCAGTAGGCCATCTTAACCAGACTCACACGAGGAGGCCTGATGTGGACAACGGCCTGCTGCGGCCGCTCTCTGTGTCATTATCATTTCAAGCCCGCGGTGCTCCCAACGTGAGCTTTTCGGAGAGTACGAAAAAACAAGACGCCAGGAGGAACCGGGGACGGTCAAAGAGCCTGCGCAAGGTGAATTAATGAGGAGCCGGTGATGAAAAAGGTTACAGAGAATTTGCGAACGCGGGGAGCTCCTGCGAAGAGGGGAGGTCCCGCCTCGTTCGGCCAGAAGTGGCGCTGGCAGGTTTTGATGCTGATGGGTCTACCGTCGGGGTGATATAGAAATGGAGACCGGACAAAAGGCACGGATAACTGTAAATAAAAGAGGAAGAGATGTTCAGAAGACTCGGCATTATGCAAGTTCTGCAACAGAGGCGAGATCAATGCTGATGCATTTTTCATTATCCAGCGGTAGGAGGCTGTCAGAAACTTCTACTGCTGCAGATTTGGACTTTAGCGAGGCTTGTTGAGCAAATGTAGAAAGTCAATGCGGAGAAGTAACATTCAAAATAACACTCACCTTCTAAAGGCTGCGGGGTTTGGTTTTCTTGTTTGTTATCAAATATTATCTGTGCAAGCTGTGCTGCTGTAGGCCGGGTACAGCGTGCCGCGAAAGGATGCAGTAGTAAAAGCCATGATGGTCATCATCACTATCACTATTAGACATAAAGGATTGTTTAATAGAGCCGGCCGCCACACGGATGGAGTCTTCTGGGGCTAATACTGTGTCAGCATAATTCAGATTTACTGAGCCTGCAACGTGATCTACTGTGATGAACAAAATCAATCCAGCGTGGGTGTATGATCTACCTCCCACCGTGGAATATTGTGCATTGGTGAAATTATCTGAAATATGACTTACGGTGCTCTCTCGCTCTCTCTCTCTTTCAGACACACACACACACACACACACACACAGGCTGCCAAGGGAAGAGGAAATATTCACTAAGCTCCAAAATGTACACAGTTCACTATTCAAACAGCACCTGTTCAGTAATGATAGATCAACACTGTGAGGATATTTAATTGAATGTTTACATGAGGAATAACCTCAACCATATGGATTAGATTATTTGGCCATATGCACTTGTACACTTCATCTGGATGCCTCGGCGATTTAGTTCCTGAAATTTATTCCTAGTGTGAAAAATACCAGCTCCTTCACATATAGCACCAAAAACTGATAAAACCCTCACATAGTTACATAAAATACAATAAAAACCACAACATATTCACCTAAACTCCCACAAAAACCAACACATAGTTTTGTCAAAGCTGATAGAACCTATAAAAACAGCACAGTTACCTAGAAACTGATAAAAACCTATAATAGCATCACATAGTTACATAAAAACCTAGAAACCCCCATACAAATCACCATAGTTACCTTCAAACATGTAAAAACCATCACACAGCTGCTCCAAAATCTATATAAACCTAAAAATCAACCACATAGCTCTCTCAAAACCTGTTAAAATCACAACATAAACCTATGATAATCTACAAAAACCAACACCAAGCTATGTAAAAACCTAAAAAACCCCACTATATTTCTTCCTAAAAGCCCACAAAAACCTAAAAGAATAACCACATAGCCATATGTGGCTCCATGAACGCCATACAGCTCCCTAAAAACTATATATAAAAAAATATAAATAATAGAATAATTCCCAATAACCCCTTTATGGCTTATGGCATGTTAATAGTTCAGTCTTGGTGCTAGAATCAAAAGCATCAAGTGAAATTAGAAATCTATACAGGAACAAAGCTACTTTATTTTGAATCTAGCAGTATTTTCTTTTCTTTTTTTTGGTAAGTTTAGGAAAATACATTTTAGTATTTTTTAGCTTTTTAATCACATAAAGCATGAAGTGATGCTAAATGGGCTTCAGTTTCCGCTTCCACTAGAAAAAACATTGCATAACCACAGGACTACAAGCTCCTGTATAATGGCTTGTCAATCAGAATGTAAGAAAAGGCTGAAACTATATGTGGATGTTATTTGGTCTGCCTGCTTAGTTGCCCCCTCTCCCCCCCATCGCCCCCTCCACCGCCCACTCGCAGTGATGATAATGGATAATGTTCAGGAAGTTGAACGGTCCACCAAGGGCCCGAGGACACCGTTGTTAGGGGAGTCCAACAGAGAAAAGGCTGAAGCTTTTAAAACTTGGCTGGTTCGGAGGAAAGGAAAGTCCATGCTGTGATCTCGGTATCAATTAGCGCGGGGGACGTGTACTGTATCACCGCGGGTCTCAGGGGGCGCTGCGCTGAATGATTCATGCGCTAGGGCGATGTGTGTTTCGGTGGCTACGTCACGAAGGACTCAAAAAAAGACCACTGAACTGTGTTATGAATATCCTGTTCACAGGACAGAACATCTTTAAAGATTACTAATCCACTAAGATTGCAAATTAACTGAGACCTTAATGACCAATTAGTCCACTGAGCTGACTAAGAGGGGGGGGGGGGGCAATGCGATCCCATTTTCCATTGTGTATAATGAAAACGTACTAAATAGACAGAGCCAAACTCTAACGGTCTATTTTATCTATATGCTAAACAAAAGATTAAGGTTATAAAAAGATTTTAAGAGCTAGCACTCTTTCATTATACTGAAATATACTGTTACAGACCATTGTGCTACCTACAACTTAGCTTTGCTCCATTTGCCAGTCCATTTGCGAAAGACAATGCTGCCCATCTCAGTATAGCTCAAATATTTCCCCATGTATCATTGCCTTAAGATCACAGCCATTCATTATCCGGCGCACAAAAAAAAAACCCAGAAACAATATTTCATTAAAATAGATGTCTGTATGATTTAATTAGGTGAAATCATAAAAAAAAAAGAAAAGCCATTCAAGTTCAATCATCTCCAAAGCCGGTGGGAAGCCGTGCATTATTGATTTGCATTACCAAAAAAATATATATTGTTGATCGGTTTGTTTGATTCGATTATGCTTTGGTTCAACAGGTAGACAGCGGCTTCTACGACGGGCTTAACCTGTAAACAAAAATCCTATTAAGTCTGGATAAATGACTCTGAGAGAGAGAGAGAGGGAAAAAAGTCCCTTCTTTGTCCTCTTAATTACGTTCACTAGCCCCGGTGAATTAAAGGAGGTAAATAATGATATGATTTTTTTTATTTTTTATTATTATTACGATTCATCGACTTTGCCTTTTTGCTGCGGTTTGAGTCGGAGAGTGCCTCGAGTCATCATCTCTCATTAAGTAATGAATAGTGATTGGTATGAAATTACTTCACCCCACTCTGCTGCCTGTCCATTAGTCCGTTAATCAACAGCATATGACTGCCAGGCTGCACAGAATCCTCCTGCAAACAAATCACCCTCAGCCTCCGTCCCTTCCCCTAAAACACAACTCCTACTTTACATAATGAGGGCCAAAGGAGGGCAATGTTTGCTCATAATCAAAATGCATTTATTCACAGGAAACTATCCCGTTGCACCCACTTAATTCACACCTGGTCTTTTCTGTAATCAAAGCCGGGGTGCTCGGGGTGGAAGCGCGGGGTCTTGTAGCGCGTTCTCAGCCGAGCCAACACATTGGAGCCGGTTAAAACAGAGATGTTTACGAGTTGGACAGCTTCGCGATCAAGGAGGTTTTAACCCCCGACCGCTGAGAGACAGACGGAACCGGTAATAACTCTCAGAGCGGGCAAGACAATTCATTAAACCCTGAGCTACAAAGTCCCTCCGTCTAATATCATTTGCCCCTAAAAAAAAACCTTCAAACGCCCTTATATGGGCAAGTGGAGCAAATGACTAGTGGCCGAGGAGATATTATTATTTGATCATTGTGATACGATATTAAATGTAGGTCACCAAACTGTCTTAGAGGGAATGCTGGTCCTGAATGCTCCCATTATATCATTATTTTTAGATATGGCTACCAAACGAATTGCAGGACATTTTTGCTTCATCTTTATGCTCTCTTTATGTTCCAGGCGATATTGTTCTGTGGTGTTTCTGCACTGCTCTTCCCAGAGATCACCTGTCAATCAAACAGTACCGTGACGTCTTTCTCCTTGGATTTTCTGTTGACGGACGGATGTTTAAGTTTCTGTAGGTGGCGCTCTTTTCTTTGCCTGTTCAGCCACGGTGGCTAACGCTGCTCATGCTAACGCTGCTCATGCTAAACACTGCTCATGCTAACTACCCAGTTCTTCTTCTGTTTATTCCAAACAAAACCGCGTCACTTCCTGCGTTGAATCCCTATCGTGTTTTATCGCATGGTGATAGAGAGAAGCAAAATTCATATTTATATGAAAATGTCGCACGTTATTACTTCAAATCAAATCAAATGTTAAGTCAAACTGGATTTAGTAACAGTGCAAAGCAACAGACAAAGTGAAGTCAAATCATTTCCCCATGTTTTCCGTGAAGCGGAAAGTTCCCCCCTTTTCACTGTGAGTTCACCTCGAATGTGACAGTCGCGCTGAAACATGTAAATGTGAGCGTGTCTCGCCCTAACAAGGACAACCTGTTAGCCAGCATCATTCTATATGATGAAATGAGAATAAGCACCCTTATCTATCTCTGTCAGGGAAACAAGCAGCCTAATAGATGGGATAAGGTCAGCACCAAATGTCAAACGTGTTTACCCTCCAGAAGCAGACAGATTGGCCCGTATTCATCATAAACACAACAGGTTCCCATTACAGAAACGTTCCCTGTCTCAAGCTCTGCGGGCCCCTTGCTGGTGTTTACGAATGGAAAAAAAGGAGGGAAACAGGAAGCAGGAAAAAGTCAGGCGCTGCATTTTCCCACCGGCTACGGGGAACATTTATGGAGAGGTCAGTCCTGTGTCTTTTCCCGGTGAGATTTTGCTTGCCTGTATAAAACCGGGATTTTCCCTCAGCCGCTTATCGTATGCGTGATTGCGTGTGTGTGTGTGTGTGTGTGTGTTAGACAGAGAGAGAGAGAGAAAAAGAGAGAGAGCGCAATTGATTGTTGTGCCGTCTTTGTCGTCCGCGCAAAATTGAGGAAAGCACGAGCGGGCTAAGTGAGATTGATTATTCCGTTCCTCCGACGACTCGAACACATATCGCATGAGAACGTTCCTCGATAGTATTTACTCGCCGTCCATCTGCTGCACGTGGCAATCATGAGGACAAAAATTGCTCTGTAACCCATTTTGAGCGATAGATTCATGGCGGGGGTGACCTCGAATTCCCTCGTGCCGTTGTGTAATTCCTGTGGTTCATTACGTGTATAATGGAAGGTGACTGTTTTAAAAGAGTGCCACCGATGCCGGGACGATTCATTATTCTCTACGAGGATCAATAGAACAGGAGTTAGGAGAGGGCTAAGGGGTGCTATGTGTCATCATTTTAATGAAATATAGATTTGGGACTATTAAACAGCTTGCTAGTGCAGGTGAAATTGCTCACTTTTCCCCTGCTAAACAAAGCCATCCATTTAACTGGAGCAAAATCGATAGCGGGCTGTGACCAATATGTACCTTTCAAATGTGGGTACAGTTACGCTGAACAGTAGCTAATAAATCAAAGCAAAGGGTACCGCATCTTTTATAGTCGTTGCATCAATATAAACCTCTCCAGCTCTCAGCAGAGTCTCCAGCCTGCTGTTTCATCATGCAGTGCCACTAAAACAGAGAAGGAGAATAGTAATAGCTACAGTATTTTAGGTTTTAGGATGGGAGTCATGCCAGATGGCCCCTGTACTGATAAATTGCAGGCGTGTGTTTGATCAAGTCATACAAGGGCCTTCTGGCGAGGCAGGCACCGCTCTGGCAGCTATATTGGAGGCCCTCAACAACAATGAAAGCTGATTGCGTTTCTAAACGTACAACTTGGTCACCTCAGCAGAATTCAAAAGACGTTTCTGTGCTGCAACTGGGAACTAATAAATTGAACTGATGAATCGATTTTATGTTTAGATAGACGTCAGCTTGTTAGCTAGATAATCTGGTTAGCTAACCATCACTGTCTCGTTATAGACGCAGCTGATTTGTAATTTCCTTTTTCCAAATCGGGGCAAAAAAACAGGCCATTTCAGAAAGTAGCCCCTTTAGACGTCATAACGGGCGCTACAACATAATTCAACCCCTCTCAGAGCATGCCCACGCCCAGCTGAACAACCAATCCCATTTACCTCGTCTCAAAATGCAGCTCTCGTCAGCGCCGCAAGCCGTTGCTTATGGTGCATTCTACACACAAAGAATAAGTGGTTCTATATAGAACCTTTAAGGGTTCTATAGCTTGGTACATATTTGGCACCCTCAAAACGTTCTATATAGAACCATTTCAGAGGGTTCATTTAAAAGAACCCTTGGGGTTCTTTGATGCTAAACAAAATGGTTCTATATAGAACCATTTAAAGGTTCAATCAATATCCCAAACCTTTTATTGCCTTATTGCCTTGGTTGGCCACATATTTTTAATAATTCTACAGAATTACCTGATTTGAAGTTAATTGAACTACTACTGCTAATTTAAATAAAATAACCAATAACCTATACTATTTAAAACTTCAATAACATACATTAAGCCCTTTGCCATCAATTGTAGATTGAAGAAAAAGAGAAGAGAGGTGGTTTCATTGATCATCAAAAAGTAGTTGCACCTAAAAACATTACTATACACAAATAGTAGGCTACATTACACAATCTAAAATATTACAGTGAACAAAACATTCCATGCACACAGTTATTAAAATACAGTATATCAGCACCACATATAAAATAAAAATACAATTTAAATTTCAGTTAAGATTTTAAATATCACTGGGCAATCCTCAACATTTGAAATTACCAACAAATGTTAGTGAATAGAGTGACAGATTAAAATCAACCAGCAAAAACAAAAGAACAGTAGGCTAAAGTTTTTTAATCTTGGCAAACACTTTCTTGAAAATTACTATTTACATCAATTCCATCATTCACTGTGAAAGGTGATTGTACATTTTGAGCACCGGAATAGACACTCTTTTCTTCCCATTTCCTTGTTTGAAAAAATAATGTTCTATAAATGATGTGTTTCATCTGGGTACTCCATACGAAACAGGAAATACACCTCAAGCAGACACTGCAGAGCCTGTGGCATATCCATTTCTCCACTTGTGATGGCGACTCCATCCATCTTTATGGATGCTTTCAAAGCAAGGAGGGGATTCCCTGCATCATAGAAGATGATGGTTGGGAATGAGCTTGTTGGTTCCTATGGAAAAGAAACATATGTAAGGAACCTCCTGATATAATTCAAGCTATAGGTAATTGACAATACAACAAAAATGTCAATGACAATGTGAAGATTCAACATATACCTCATCTAAACAGTAAAGGAACTTGGAGCTCTCCTTGAATAGGGCAGGCAGAATCAGGATTGCTGCGCTCCTTTGCAGGTCTGAAATTTCAGAAAAAATAAATGATCTCTGCATAAAACCATGTAGTTTTATGAATACAATTGTGTGTGTGTGTGTGTGTGTGTGTGAGAGTGCAAGTGTATGATGTATGATAAGATGTAACATACCATCTTTGTTAGCCTCAGTTCCCAGCAGGCTTGACAGGAGGCCCCTCTGACTCCCACTACGAGCCACCCTTATGATGTTGGGTGTCATCACATTGAGAGCATCTTGAAGATTTAGCTCCAAGTCCTGGCCAAAACGCAACCTCATTTCATGATGCATCTGCAACAAACATTAAACACAACATTAAAAAATTGTGGTTACCAAGGTTATTTCAAGTGAACCAAAATTAGACTAAAGCTAAGCATGATAATACATTTTGGTAAACTGTGATAAAAACATAAAGTATACTTATAAATAAGTAAAATACAAGTGTAGTTGTATATAAACCAAATTAATTGGAAATTAAAATCATAACCCCCTGAATAGAGTGCTAAAAACGAGATATCTGTAACCACATGTTCTATCACCAAGCGAACTAGCTAACTTAGTTGGGAATTAACAGTAGGTTAACTGACAACGTTGATAACTAGGCTAACGGTAACGTTATAACATTACGGTTAGCTGTTAGTAAGCTGTTAGTTTACAATAAGCCAAGGTAATGTTACATGTAACATTATCGACACTTGCCGCCAGTTAAAAAAACATGATGAAAACAGATAGCATATCTCAACAAATATTATTTCCATTTAAAAAAGTCTGTCAGACGTTGTACCCACCTTTAATTCGTTGGAAACTATCGCGGCCAGTTCTCCAGTTGATATTTGACAGTTGGCACTGAACTGTCCTCGCTCGTGGACATTCTGTGAAGACGCGTTCACAGTCAAAAGACCGCAAGTTTGTGGTTTGTGCTTTTTTAAAAAAAAAAAAAAAGGTTCTTTGTTGCTTTACTGAATGTTTATAGAACCTTTTTAGACAAATGGTTCTTTGGTAGAGGATATAGAACCTTAGGGTTCTATATAGAACCTTGATGTTTTTTATAGAACCCTAATGAACCCTTTTTTTTATGACAGTGTATTGTACTCGGAAATCGATAATTCCGAGTCGGTATTCCTAACTTCCAATCTAAATGTGTTCCAGTGCATCTGCTCCGGAAAACATAATCGCAAACTCATGTTTGTATGGCAAGTCTCAGAATGTAACAAGCATCTAAACTCAACATCAACTACTACAGCGCCATTAGTGAATAGTATTGGCGCATATCACATTCGGATGCCGTTTTTCTGTGTACACTGGAATGCACCATTACTTTGCGACAAGTGAAGCTAAAACAACAACATATCTATGGTGATATATCAACTCTCCAGTTATTATTTTGTAGGATGCAGGCAGCAACATAGATCCCTGCACAGTCTCCCAACACGCGAAAATGCCAGGACAGAGTGGATTCATTTTATTTTTAATGGCTACAGTTAGCTCATTTTCACTCCTCGGACTGCTTGAGCAACGGCAGGATTAGCACATAAGGTACGTGACCCATCTGCAAAATTGGAGTCTGTAAGTGTCACCATGTTTTGATTGAATTTACAAATTAGTCTGGTTAGTATATTCACTGCTGGTTAGCTAATGAGCTAGCGGGGCTAGCCACGGACTTGTTGGCATGGAAGAAGTAAGAAAACTAAAGCTGGAGTCATTAAAAGTAAAGTAAAGTAAAGTTATTGGTTGGAGTCAGGACTCATCTTTAAGTTATTTGTTGGGACCAGTGTCTGTTTTAAGTTAATTAAAGTCTGTCGAACGTGTCAGGCTCGGTAAACTTTAGCCACAGTTAGTACAACCGCGTTTGGTTGTGTGTGCTGCGCTGTTCGGATGCAAATAGGTTGCATCCAATAATATATTGGCTAACTAGCTCGAGCTTGTCTGCAAGTTGTATTCAATAAGCTTATGGACATGAGCCATAAACAGACTGGCTACAGCTCACACACCCACATACACAAAACAAAGTACAATATTACACAGAATTGTTATCAGTGAGAAACTAAGTGGAACTGCCTCAGCTGCCTCTTCCCATTCTGGGTCAGACTCCGGCTCAAACATGTACGGTCTCAGTGTTGGTTCTGGAGCGGCCGCCATGGTTATGGTACATTTCTGCATCAAGCTTATTTGTTTACCTTGAACAGCATGGGCGCTCTGCTCTCCGCCTCCGCCAGGCAATGAGCAGTGCTCATTACATACAACCTCCACGCCCTCAAAACAGCCTGTTTTTTTACAATGGAGAAAATGAGAGACTGAAACACACATCACAGATACTGGTTTCATGAATTTTTTTTATATCGACTTCAAAAACATCTTGTCAAGAACCCTGGAAACAATTTTAAATAGCCCAAAATGAGTAAGTCAGGCGCTGCATTTTCCCACCGGCAGCAACAATTAAATTATTTTGTGTCACAGACCAACATGGTCTGATTTTGAGCCAGGAATCCAGATTTTTGTTATGTTGTACACTGTAAAAGGAGCGACAATAATGGTGAGAGTGAAACCTGTGATTAGAATACACATTCTCTCATTGGGATAATTTCTTGGGAATCAAGTTAAAGTGAAATTAAACCTAATTTCCCTGGAACCCTCTCAAGGACCCCTGGGGTGGCCCAGACCTGCAAATTGAGAACCACTGGACTCTAGGACTAGGACTTTAACCTAAAATCTACATTACCAGACTGTTCATTTATACTTACTGAATGGTTGTACAGCCACACCGCAACAATCTTTTTTCAGACAGCTAATTCTCTAATGGACCTCCAAGATGGTGTCAGCTGTAGTTGCTAGGAGATTTGTGATGCAACTGCAAATTAAATATTATATTTATATATATAATTATTTATTTAATATTTCATCTGATGTCGGCTGTATTGGACTCATTACACATAAAAGCTAATGTATTAAGCTACTTATTACTTACTTACTTGTTTCAAAAGTAACATTAGCACTTTGCTTTCACTCCCTCGGGGCAGTAGTTTGTTAAAAATTAGTGTAATTCAGTTTCCTCTCCTTTAAATGATGAGGGAAACAAACAGCTTTACTTTCACTCAATAAAATCAAATTAGTGGGAATACTTCCACCTGGAAAAAAATCAACTTTTCTACCATTTCTCATTTCGTGTTGTTAAGTGTGTGCTAATTGCTAATTCTGAGGGAAAATAATCAAGGGATGGTGGTAGGATTTTTGGATAATGCAATTTCAATCTGAAATTTAGAGAAGGTGATAATTTATTTATGTATGAGGCTTTTGTTACTGGGAAACGTAATGGTAATATTAATGAAATGCCAGGTCAAGTCAAATGTAGGCATTTCAAGTCAGGAGAGACTAGTTGTACGAAAAAGGAACATTTATTGTGATAACAAAATATGAGAATGTTTGGCGGTAGCTCCGGCTGGGATCGAATGGGTTAGAGGCGAAACCCGCGAATCTCTGAGGAGCAGGAACTCCCCCCCCGTAGGCCGTTCTCCATGGCGGGGTAGATTCGCTGACGACCAACTGGAGCCTGGCACTGGTGGTAGTGGGGAGGCGGTGGGGCGCAGCAGCGATGCACCTGAAATGACAGATGGGTGCGGCAGATAACTGTATATATAGAAGGGTGTGGAGGCTGGCCATTGGTTCCTCTGAGGGAGGACGGGGAGTGCCCTTCCTTAAAGGGCTGATTGAATAACGAGCTAGGCCAGTGCGGGAGAGCACCTGGAGTAGTGATGATAGTAAGAGGTGGATAGGTAGTCTTCCTGATTGAACTTACGCTAAGCTTCATTAAGTGCTTTTAAGCTAACAAGTTTGACACAAAGGATGCCATACAACAACAAAGTACCTTTCTAATGCAATTAAAACCACAAGAGAAACAAACAAATCGCAATTACAAAATATTCACAATTCTAAGATGATTATGAGCGACACGGTGGGATGCAACATCGGGTTTTACACAGATCTAATTTTACAGATTTAATAATACACTGTTGAAAGTCCAGTAAGTAGAGTGTATACAGTTGATGCATGCAGTGTTAATGCATTTCAAACAAGCTGAGATCTGTTATTTGGACACATGCTAATTTAACCCTGTGTGATATGTTTGTTTTAGGGTGCAAACACCGCCTTTAGACAGCGAGATCAGAAGCTCCTCGTATCAAGTGACAAGCTAGGAGCGGTCCCTGTCTCTGAAAGCTTTCCTAATGGCCACTTTTAAGGCAACCAAAGTGACCCTTAAAAGTGTGGGTGATGTTAAAGTGGAGTAAATGGTTCCATAAAAGCCGGCGAGGATGCCTTGTTGTCCGTCTTGAAAAATATCTCTGGAAAACATGTATTTTTCTCTGTCACTTTTGTCAGACAGATATGAAACCAAGACCAATAGTTTTAACCATGCTTTCAAATAACTATTCAACCTATGACTTGGAGATATCAATTTGAGCTCGGCTGGACCGAATCCCTTTCCCCATTTTGCATAAATTGACAACCATCTGGGGAACCCTTGCGAAATTGCCTTGCACTGAATAAGTGATGAAGAGACGACTTTGGTGTCAGTTGTAATAATGCGACTGTAAATGCATTGGCACCATTGCTGTGCATAATTACAGCGATAGGGGGTGGGTGGGGGGTCTCTATTCTGTATCATGTATTGCGAGTCATTTCATAAAAGATGTACCTCATTTTGTGTGGTCTCCATTATCACATTACCATGTCTTCCTCTGACAGATGTGTCTGTCGATAGCTATTGACGAGTGCACAACGCTGCCGGTGAACCATCGAGGCTGCTTCAAGAGGAATGTCAAAACACAACCGATGAGACTTTAGTCTGGAAAAGTAAAGTGCTTTGGGTAAAAACTAAAAAATGTATATATGCTGACACACACACACACACACACACACACTTAAATACTGTTGAATGAAGCGGGGGGGGGGGGGGGGGGGGCGCTGGGAACCTGGAGATTCAGGTAGCTTGAATAATGTTGTTGCCTCATGGCGTGTTGATAACCTTTCAGCTTATTATCCCAATTAGAGTACACAGCTGGAGGAGGAAATTAATTCAACACAGGGCCATTTTGTTTGTTTATTTACCGATGTGTGTGAATGCGGCAAGGTAAACAGCCTGGTGATCAAGGGCCCCGGCTGGGTCCGCGGTGATGGTCACCATTCCGGCAAAGATGCGTTTCATCAACAATGAAAGTATTCATTCAGACACTTGCGGGGGAAAATTAAGCTTATCAGGAGCGTATTTGTGTAATTACATATAATGGGAGCTTGATTCTAATGTGACACATTTCTAACAAAAGGATGTGACAAGCC
Source organism: Hoplostethus mediterraneus (assembly GCA_034670385.1). Lineage (NCBI taxonomy): Eukaryota > Metazoa > Chordata > Actinopteri > Trachichthyiformes > Trachichthyidae > Hoplostethus > Hoplostethus mediterraneus. The sequence goes on along the minus strand of JAXDDW010000028.1, from coordinate 2,081,277 downwards.
GCAATAGGCTGACCGTAACTAACGGCTGACCGCGGAGGAAAGAGAAAGGACGGGGGATGTGCAAGCGACTAGCAGATGGAACATTTTCTTTTCAAATCGCGTATTGAAGGCTGCAAAGACGCGGGAGTGCCAAGAGGAAGTGGTGCTTTCCTCTATTCTCCTCTCGCCATAATGTGGGTTTCCTCAGAACGAGTGTAATTCCCCTCCCAAGGGGACAAGGTTGTTCCACATGAGCTGGCTCCCTAATAACCAGCACCAAGCCTCCCAGTGAAAAATCCATTAAGGTCAAGTCATGCATAGTTGATTGAACATCTCGTCTGGTGGTCTGCTAAGGAGAGCCATGAGCCTAAGAATACCACATTAATCAGAGGCAAAATATTTTTTATGGTTATGGAACCGCAGATGTTCTTTGCGGGACTTTTTTTTCTCCCTTTTTTGGCACGTTTGCATCGTTAGCGGATCTTAGTTTCGCTGCGGATTTTTTCTCTCTAAAATGAGCTGATGTACGATCCGGAGGCACAAACAAAAAGGAATGGAGCTTTAAGTTACAGCCCAACTCGTCCGGGGGGAAATCCAAGGAGGATCCGGGAGCTTCTTTCCCCACCGTCTCCACTAAATATAACCGCAGGTGATTCGGCCACCCAAAACCATGATGATATAGGTAAAACATCGCCGTGGAGCGAATGCGTGGAGAGGCTTCAAGAGCACCCTGATCTCTCCTCCACCTCCTTCTATTCGCAGCCAGCCTGTGTTCTCCCTGCTCCATTAGTTCAGACACCACATCCATCCCGCCGAGCCTCGCACGGGGGAGGTAGAACCAAGGACGTCGCCGTCTGACGCTGTGTGTTTTTTGTGCGTGCGTGTGTGTGTGTGTGTGTTGCAGGGTGGTGCAGGCGGTGGCGGTGGTGGTGATGGTGGCGGAGTATAGCACCTATGAAACGATGCAGCCAAGCATGAAATCACCTCTCTTCAGCTTTAAAGGGCTTACATGGATTTTTAATGATGAGCCCGTATCTTTTATATGCCAAATATACTCAATGACTCCATTCTTTTTAATGCATATTTAAAGGTAAGAAAGAGGACGGGGCTATAACAAGATTAATGGGATATGAATAGGTGCCCGGTGTCTCCCTCTCTCCAGGTTAACATTGAAGGTGCCAGCTCTTTACATTTTTTAAGAAGAAGAGTCTTCTTTTTCTTTTTTAAGCAGACCGGCCATCAGGCTCACAACACGACAAATCAAATGGATGACAATATTGGATCGTAGCAGCAACGTGTTTACTTTTGCAAAGCCAAGCGAGGTAGTTCTGCAAAATTTATTGAATGGTACTGACTTTAGTTTCATCACCACAGAAAAACAAAAAAACAAAAAAACGGAGGTATTTGTCAAGGTGCTGCAGGCAGAAAAAGGTGAGATTATACTTGCATGAAATTTCATCAGGAGCACGGTAGCAGTTCCCATCTGCTCAGCACAATGAAAAACTCTCACCAAGTACTAGGCTGTACCGCCAGAGGGGAAACCCAATCAAATAAATCACTTACTCTTAAACACCGCTGGGAATCGCGGTGTGTGTGAGTAGAGAAAACTGTATTCATAATGGGGCATGACCCGCTGATAACTACTGTGGGTGAGGTCTATGATTAAATTAATAGACTTGGTCACATGTTGCTTGTGGTGGCCAGAAGGTTTCATTGCAGCAAAGCCAAGTCTTAAAAAAAAAAAAAAAAGCAAAACTCAAAGAATTGGAGAATTAACGGAAATTAATATCCTAAAATGGGCCGCTATTCAAAACACATTTAAGGCTTTCACAGCTCGACTGCAGGTTCTAATTGTGTCAAGAAGAGATGGAGGGCATTGGCCGTCAATGCCCCATTTTTCACCTGCAGAGACGTTTTGAAAAGGCGTGTTTCTCTCTCCGCTCCATTTGAAACTCCACCTGAGCAATTGTGGCTGCGCGCTTCAGAATTAATGGTCACAGTAACTAGTCAATTTGCAAGACGTTTCCGCACAAAGGCATTTTCTTTTGTGTGTCATTGTTCGTGGGTATGCCTTTAGCCCTCTGCACAATAGAGAAACCTTGTTGTCAAGGGAAAAATGAGCTTCAGTGTGTGTGACAAATGCTTCACTGGGAGTCGTTACACAGCCAAGGGCTTCCTCTGCCAGCGCTCGAGTATGTTGCCACTGTCAGTGGGAATACTCACTTCTCCGAGCCGTCTCTGTCGAGGTTAGAAGTCAATAGAGAGAAATCGTATGCAAATGTGACCTTCAGTCAAGTTGCTTATTGCGTGGCAATTTAAGATGGTTTGTTCAGCGTTTAAGCGACTCAATAAATCCCCCCCCATTTGCCAGGCTAGACGAAGAGTCAAACAAGCTCTCGTGTGTTCACAGAGAAGCTAAATAAATGACTAGACATCTCGTTGTAAGACGGAGAATTAAAAGAGGAGGACGTGAGGAGCATCACTAAATCATGATAGTATTTCAGCTGCTGTTGCACCATGCTCCATAAAACATTAGTCACGAGAAGTTCGGGTTTTTTTGCCCCCAAATAATCCCAGTTACGCGCCCTTTTCTCACATTCCGATCATATCAGATCCCAGACCACCTTTAATCTCTCGGCTCATATCGTGCATATGCACTTACTGTAAATATGACGCTGATGGGTGAGGAGAAAAAGCTGCAGCACACCAGACTAATATCAGACTATGAACTATGATCGTATGAACTAAATATGGCATTTGGCAGGATAGGAGGATTAAGGTCTGACTGTTTGGGAGACTGCCTTTCCTTGTCTGTGACTGCAACACATTGCTAAATGTAAGTCACCATGGAACAGCAAAATCAAATATTTTGAATGTGATTGAATGACTGATTTCACGTACCGTTCGTATTCCGTCAGCATTCCCTCTGTATTCCCAATCAAATCTAATCCTGCACTTTGATGGCGATGGATTCAAGAATAAAGTGCATCAAGCCTTGTCAACAAATGGCATGCTTTTTTGTCTGGTTTCATTAGAAGTTAATGCACTTGGCATTTTCAGTTAAATTGCAGCGATTAAAAAAAAAGGAACAGTGGCGTACAGCAGCAACGTACATCGATAACCTTTAAATAATTCAGTCTCAGAAAATTGACTATTTGCAAAACGTTGTATTGCATTATTCTGAGATTTAACTTGGAGGAAGCATCTATTAGACTGGCTGTAGCCTGAGGTGTAGACCAGCAGGCTTACAACAGAATGGTCTCAGGTTCAAAACCAACTGTAACAACCTCATCCCGTGCGCACCAACTATTGACAGAGTGCCCTTGAGCAAGGCGCTACACTGCCAGCTGCTACACATGAGATAGTGGCAACAGTAAAGGCTGTCGTTGCGGTGGGAAGATCAAAGGTATTCATCTGTTGAAGGTGAACAAATTAATGGAAACACATAATATATGAGAACAGCTTCAGTCCTCCTTGTCCTGCTGTCATCCTGCATCCTGAACTGTGGTGGGATACTGGACCTTTCTTCAAGGAGGAAAGCCTCCAGGTCTTTGAGGGATGAAGGAGGAGGAACTCTACTTCTAAAGGTTCAATGATGTTTCCATCTGGTGATTGAGGGCTATGAAGGAGTTTGACTTAATGCTGGTGTTCACGAAACCGCCACTACCATCTTGGAATATGGGAACATCATGAGGGAACAGCGTCTGGACTGAAGGCATCCTTTGGCTCTCTCCAAACCTGTCTGAAAAGGGTGAAAGACTCATATGACTTTTTTTTTCATCGCTCAGGGCTCCAGATTTTGCGCTCGTACACCAAGTTAAGTAAACGGTTTCCAAATGTCAGCCCTGCCTTAAATTCCACCTTTGCAAAGCTCACGACGAGACAGAGATGTTGGTTCAGTTCAAGTTGGTAAGTTCTGAAGCATTTAGCAACTATCCTCTCGGTTGCTTCAACTTGCATCCATCGCAACTCTTTCTTTGTCCAGGTTTGGCACATTTTGCGACCGATGCTCCTGCAGTTTGGGCAACAACCTCATGTTGCTTTGAAAACTCACGTATGAAAGTGTCGACTGTCAGACATCTTGCTGCTAAGTGGCAGTCAAGTTATTATGACTCACCTGTGCCTCTACCTACTGTATGTAATTGTTAAGTCATTTGTCACGCGGCGTTCACGCGGTTATTTTGTGCCACTGTAAATGAGAATGTGTCAACCTGCCTGCCTATACAAGGGAAACTCCTCCCCCAAACAAAGGAGGGAAATAAAAAGAAACGAACAACAGGAATGTGAATTAATTGTATAATCTCTCAGCGGTGGCTCCGCATTCTTTGACAGTTGAAACTTTGGGGGCAGGCAGACAGATTGTCAGTCTGAGCCGAATTGCCACACAGGGCCTGGCAGGTCTCCATTCAGTTTCAGACACTCTGGCCCCACTTTTGCACCGCTGACAGGATTGTCAGAGCTATTTGTCACAGCTCTGTTTAGCGGTCCAATTGGTTGTACCCTCTGTGACCTCTCCTTCTCCTCTCCACGACAAATGGCAATAGTTAAACCTTTAGCGCTTAATCATATTATCCACTCCCTGTATAGATGTTTGTTTATTCCTTTCCAACTTCCATGACATAGGAAAACAGAGGCCCAGATACACTAAAAATGTGCTCATGGAAGAGCGTGTGCTATATCACTAAAATGACCAAATCAGACATGCTATTCCCTAACCGTGTGCAATGAGTGGGAAGTGTGCCTAATACTGAGGCTGAGGTGAGGCTGTGCAAATCGAGATTGCGCCCAATTCACCAACACCAACACCCCCAAATTATTGCAGCGCATATAAAATCTTTCGAAAGGTGTCATGAAGACTTCACACAACAGGGTTGGCCATTCAGGATGGCTGCAATCATTGCCGCAAGATTTTACAAACACGGGTCGGACACGACCGGGGGGAGTCCGGCACCGTGTAGTTCCTAGAGCAGATCAGATCAGAGAATGCTCCAATCAAAAAGGGGCTTTAGGGTGCAAGGGTGCCAGCCTTGGAGGATGAGCTGAGGCACCCAACTTGCACTTGCGATTGATGATGAACATGGTATTTGCTTGTACGGTGCTCTTTTCAAGGTCTCTCGTTTGCGCCACAAACATGATTTGCGCCACAATGTGATTTGCACAGTTTTCTTTGTGAATAAGACAAAAACTCTGTGCTCTAAGCAGCAGAGGTGTAAAAAATGTGCAGATTGCCATTTCAGTGCAATCTTAGTGAATGTGGACCAGAGTCTGTACAGGAAATGTATCCATGTACGATGAAGTTCACAGGGCGTCAAAGACGAAAACTTACTTCCATGTTACTTCCAGGATCTTTGTCAATTTGTTTGACATTTGTTAGGGATGTTGTGATTCAGTGATGTATAGTGATATATAGTTAGATCATTTCAGGCTTGAAAAAAAATGTAAACTTGCATTTTATAATATCGCACAACACTGTGTAAGTGGTGCTTTGATTTACACATGCAATATATCATAAGCTCTGCTTGCTTACAGATCAGTGGATAGCGCTAAGCTGAGATCAGCGGAGATCTTTGTAGGGAAATGCCAGCTTTCAGCAAACAGAGACACTGACAATTTAGCAGCTAGTAAATAAAGGTTGATTTAATGCTCCTCCCATCACTCATGTAAAGGTTGGGATTTGTTGACAGTCAGTCAGATAAATGTAGTACAGCTCCTCTTTCAATTTAAGCTATTAGCTATGTTTTTGCCGTCTCGGATTTAGCGGAAACCGGAAACCAAAGCAACCCCAATCTTTTTCCTCTGGAGAACCTTTGCATGCAGCCCCAAACACAGCATGTTGACAGTGTATACTCAACTTTTAACTATTCTCAATTTTGCAGCGTTCGAGGTCTCAGTCAAATGGAAACAGAAATGCCTGATATATTGTTATACAAACATTAGAATTAACTCTACGGCAAGTGACGTGCAGTACTGGCAACTTTGTATTATATGAAACTCCTATTGGCTGTCAGTGTATGTGACTGGAAAACCTGCAACGAACTCGAGCACCAGATTGCTCTCTCTCTCTCTCTTCAGAAAATGAACTGCATTAAATTAACTGTGTTGGTATCCACGGGGAAATCAATAGACAAAGGGGCCAGGACTGTATCTTCTAATATACTTCATTTAAAAAAATTTTTTTTTTGATTGAATCATCGAATGTTGCATTCCTTGTATGGATTTTCTACCTCTCAGTAGGAATTAAGACGTTCTTACTTCATTCATTACTTCATTCTACACACTAGAATAAAATGTATGTGTGGATACTAGATGAATAACAGAAGGATGATGGTATAAACAAGCACTGACACCTTACTATATCCAGCACACACACATTTAACATATTTAGCCTATGTAGTCGCTCTTATCCAGACTGGCTTACAATGAGTGCACACAAGCGCACACACACTCATTTATTTTCCCATTTTAGACATTTAGCTGGTGCTCTTATCCAGAGCGGCTTAGAATAAGTACACTCACACACATGGCCACACACTGGACATCCAGGACTGCTCTAGGTATCAGGGCTATATGATTAACTGAAGGGCAAGCAAAGTCAGAACAAAAACACAGCACCGTTGTAGTTCCATCAGAAATGGATGAACCTCTGCCTTTTACATGACACAGGAATTTGCTGTTGCGCAAAATACAGAGAAAAAAACTCTGCAGTGTGCGCACTAACTACATGCCCATCTGACTGGTGGTGGCCCTCTTGTTTAACCTTTTGTTCATTAACGCTGCACTCTGTAACTTTAAGGAGTTTTGAAAGTCTGAAATGTCAAAAAGTAAATGAATTGGCTTTAGTACTGAATAAATTAAGAGTTCTGAGGGAAAGATTGCAGCCCTCAAATCTTGTTTGAAGCTAGAAAACTTCCCCGCCTACCACACTTTAAATTCAAACAAACACACTATTGTTTCAAAAGGTTATTTTTTTCAGATATTTGATTGGATTTAAAACTAATTTCAGGCTTTTAGGCAAACAAAGGAAAGGAAGGAAACAAACTAGTGCTAAAGTTACTAGGGTTAGGGGCTGGGGCTAAAGGTACTAGGGTTAAGGGGCTGGGGCTAAAGGGACTAGGGTTAGTATAGCTGGGGCTAAAGGGACATCTTTTTCAGATATCTTTCTGTTTCTATCCCGGTTATGTACTTAGCCATAATTTGGCTAATTCTCCATTGGACCTCCAGCTGTAGGTTTCTACCAGTAGGGAGATTTCTGACGCAAGTGCAAAGCAGCTATTGTAGTTGACTATTACATCCGCTAAAATGGACATTAGCATGACAGTTAGTAATTATAACGATATAAACTGATGTAATCTAGATTAAAGACACATTTAATTGGAACAACTTGCCTGAGAAAATTAACACTATAACAATATGTACCTTTTTTAACACAATTGAAACATTTTGGAAATGTACATTCAGCACTTTGTTAAGAAAAGATAAATACAAATACACGTATTATGAAACACGTTTCTCAAAGGAGAGGCTGCAAAATTGCCAGTATGCAGCCTCTCCTTTGAGAAACGTGTTTCATAATACGTGTATTTGTATTTATGCAGCTACTGTAGGTGCAGAAGGCTGTTTCTATTCATAGTGCTGTATAACATCACCTCACAGATCATTTTCTTGGTGAATGACAGATGTTTCAGCAGTAATCACATCACAATAGATTGAAATGAAATGACAGCTGCAACCAAGGACCAATGTTTAGGGCAATGCATGCCTATAGTAAATACATGTCCAATGAAAATATACTGAGTGAATTTAAGATGCAGAAACACCAATCATAGAATCCTAAGGACTTGAAAGTGGTGCTATACTCTGATTACAGATCAGGCCCTAAATTCAGTACGTGTCAGTCGGGCTTAATATGCAGGACTGTTGCAGGAAGACAAATGGAGGAATTAATGATGTCACCTCTTTCAAGGAATGAATTTATGATGTCATGTTTTGATGGATTCCTTTCGGTGGGCCTATTTCAGGTGATTTGTGTTTTCTGTGAGGGCTCGGGAGGAGACCGGCCCTGCATTGAGGTTTCCAGTGGATTCTTCCTGGATGGACATCATGGCCTTGAAGCTACCTCAACATTAACTTGTTTTAATCGTCTACTGCTGAATGTGGTTTTCCAGGATGTATTAAGACAACCCTTTACAAGCTATTTCTCCATATTGGCAGTTCAGTACTAACTCAGTAGTATTGAAAAGTGATACAATCCCCATATGCTGACGAGACATTTTCTTAAGTCACCCAACTAGAAGCTAGAGGCTCAGGGGAACAGAAATGTCAACGCGGCCATCAGTTCGGGATCAAGTCAAATATACCAAAAATGACTGTTGACCCACAGCATGCAAGTTCAAAGCCCCGCTACGTGTGGTCAGGGTGTCTGCCGAATGTGTGCCTGCCTACTTAGTGTCAGATGAAAATTAATAGACACAGATGTACTCCACAGTTTAGGATAATCACGTAGCCCTGAGGGGCAGTGGGGAAAGAAAAACCACAGTCTAAATATCTCATTAATTCAAATTCAGGGAGGTCACAGGGAGGTTTTGCCTTCGTGGCGCTGACATTTTAATCAGAAGTCAGACCAAGTCTCCATTAATAGAATAATGGAGATTACGGTATAGCATGCACAGTATGGTCATATCTTTGGAGGTTTTATAGAGTGAGATCTTAACTGTAATGTAGCCACTGCCTCCGCAATCCACCTGCGCGAAACATCCCTGCATTGATTGCCGTTCTGCTGATAACCTGATACCTCAGCACAGTTGAGGAGATATTCTGCAGCTCTGGGACATTCTTTACTCCGCCTGTCCCGGCGTGAAATATTCCTCCCACAGATGGAACTGTGATTTCAGCAATATCTGGGTGTTTAATTTATAGCACCAAGGTCTTGCTAAATGATGCACTTACACATTAGAGGTGTAGCGGAGCCGTGTTGTCAGGGCACGGCCACCGGTTCAGTATTCAAGCTTTCACAGATGCGCTTGATGCAAAAGGCAGAAGGCTCTTCATGGGGAACAACTTACTTACTTTGTGTGTGTGTGTGTGTGTGTGTGTGTGTGTGCCTGCGCGTGTGTGTGTTTTGGAATATGACAGCCCTCAACATCCCACTCAGGATGAAGCACCACTAGACGTTAGCATAATAGCTGTTGATCTGATGGTAGTAAGTACGGGAGAAAAGTTAAAAGTCTTTGACGGGAGTGAGGAATTCATTTGTGCCATCTTCCACTGATGATAAATTTGACAGTTTCAAAATGAATTAGCAAGGGCTGCACTACATAATGATTGTGGCGACCTTTACTAATGGGAACACTTTGAAACAGAGTTCTGCTGTCACTTAAATGGGAACAACACTAAGTTACGGATTTCCTAGATGCTGTTTCTATTGTCTTTAACAGGCCAATCAATAATGTGCGAACATAAAAAAAAAAGACCCAGAAACCAGCTGGTGATGCTCCATAGAGGGCGAAGTGGAAAAGATGAAAAAGATGGGGGACTTTATGGGGATATGGGCACATTTTCTGGTGTGTGTGTGTGTGTGTGTGTGTTCTTATTAACAACCTAAACAAATTCCTGTTGACTTTGGGAATTGAAGTGCATGTGCATAAAGGAGGAAACGTGTCTCTCGTTCATCCAAATGGAGGCAGTTCAGATCAGGAGAAGGTCAGTACAGTACTTTCCTATAGGCATGGCTGCATTACTCCTGCAAGAAGCCCCAGGACAGGCCACTGCAGTGTTAGCAATCATTTGACCCTGCGCATTGTGCAGCTACCCAGTCAAGTGCACGCTCCATCAGATGCACTGCAAAACAAATCCATCTCAACATTTAGTTTGGTGCGGTCTAAAAATATTTTATTTTGAAATCTGCCAATGGGGTGAGGTCATTTCCTTGACTAGTGGCGTAATCTGCCTTGTATTAACAAGCTAATCAAAATTATTGGCCCCCCACCGGCCCCCCTAGCACTGACCCTCACTCCCACTCACCTGCCCCATGCTTCTTTCTATAGCTCTCCTCCTGCTCTCTCTCTCTCTCTCTCTCTCTCTCTCGCTCTCTCTCTCTCCCCTCTGGGTATTTTTTGACATGAAATGACTCGAAGCTCCCCGTCTGCAGTGTAACCCCACAGGTCTCAAAATCTGGCAGCGCTTTTTTCAGCGTTACAGTCTGACTTTTTATTCCATTTCATCTAATTCCATGGTGCTGAAGGAGACTCTGGGACAACATCCTTTGGAAAATCCATTTCTCCCTCCACATTCATGTAGATTATATAATGAATGGATGGATGGATAGATGGATGACTGTTTTATTCACATTATGAACACTTTATGATATTTTGACATCCCTCCACCAAGCTAATGTACATTACCACACCCTTTCGCTGAAATGTGTTACAGCATTGCACTTCCATTTCAGAATTCCATGCCATTTCCAAACCGAAATTCCTTTGCCGGGATTTGAAGATTTTGGTTTGTGGTCGGTAGATGTATAGGGATTAGCGACAGTGCCAGACTGCTAGGACCCGCATAGCGTGACACCACAGGAAATGAGTTTAAAGTCAGTTAGCTAACTAATTGACTGACCTACTGTGGCAAGCGATCTTTGATTATTGTTAGCTTGTTGCTAGGTAACTGACATAGCTATTCTGGTATCTTAACCTGACCTCTTGCCGTCATCGCCCCATACACAATTTCCTTAAATCCAATCCACAAAAGAAAATAATGCTTTAGTGAGTGAAGCTCGTGGCAAACGGAGCAGAGGGCATCGGAATCGATGAAAAATCGCAATGAGTCGTCTGCACCCAAATAATTAGAATGTGCCACAAACACAAAGACAACTTCATTGACAAGCTGCTCAGGGCACACGGCTGAAAAGATGTCAAAACAAGGTCCATTTTCTTTAGCAAGCCCACCTGCTTGCCAGAGAGGAATAACTCACCTTAAGACCTAAGCCGTTATACATCACCGCCAAATTCACCGCTCTCATTCTTGAGGTATTGTTGGAGGCAATGCAAAAAACGTATTGATTTTCCATGATCGTTTTACTGGGGCACGTAAATGGGGTCTAACGACGCCCCTGGTCACAGGACTGGCCTCACTGTGTGACTGACAAGTGATGCACCAAAGATATCACCAAAATTTAAAAAAAACTAGGATACTGTGGATTACCACTTTCAGAAAAATAAGACAATGATTTGTTAAAATGGTTTTTTTTTTTTCAGTGTAGGTCATATAAGATATAAGAGATATCTTGAAAAATTGGTGCGAGAGAGCAAGTTTTGCAATTCAATTTCAGCTTTATCTAAATGCAAACCCTCGGGGCTTTCAGGACCCCTGATGGTTGAACGCCTCAGAGCATATGCCCCGAGTGCGTAGAAGAGAGAATTCTCTTTTCAACTTGGTTACACAAGCATCAGGTCGATGCACGCAAGTGTTAGAATAACCTGATTAAGCTCATACTCGGGTTATGAGGCAGCTCGTTAAGATATTTGCCATAATAAACGGGTTACCGTGGCATGGAAACATCTCGCTGCTTTTGGCCATCTGCACAAACTCACACTGGCAAGCGTGATCACGGCCAGATTGTGATGTCAACAACGTGGCGGCGAGCGATGCTTCTTTTTTGCTATCACCACCGGGGATCATCATTTCCCCTGTATTTAGAAGTAGCCGCTATCGCTCAGTCTAAGAGGGAGGGAGGATATTGTGTTCGGTTTATTCATAGCCAGAGGGAGACTCAATCGCGGGGCATCAAAACTTAATGCAAACAGCTTAACCTGAGTAAGACCTCAACTGGAGTATGGCCAATACCCGGGCTGCCCCGTGCATGTAAAAACGACGATCCCATTCTGGAAGACTCATTTCTGTCGAACTTGGCAGTGTGTGTGTGTGTGTGTGTGTATTGTAATGTATTTAAACTTTTCAAAGCAGGTTTTATACACAGAGAGCAGCAGAGCGCGTTCATAACTCATCTGATTGTCTGGCGTTATTGATCGCACAGATGAGAATCTGCTGGGAGGGGGAGAGCCATTCATAGATACGAGTCGAAAGAATCTAATGTAAAATTGAAGAGGTGAAACAGAAATAGAGATGAGGGATGATGCGGCTTCTATTCATAGAGTAGAGCTCTACAGTAGCTTGACATGCTGAGGAATAAGAGGTTTGAAATAGCGGCTGAATTGATAGGCCTATCAAATTTCACTCCGAAAAGTTGGACATTATACATATCTGGACTCCCAGTCGGAAACACTTTTTTTTTTTTTTTCCTAATTACCACATGGCTACAGGTTTCAGACGAACGCCTAGGGACCTTCAGTCTCCATTATATCGCCGACTACTTGCCTTAAGGTGAAACATAAAGCAACAATTGTCGAAACAATAACAGAAAACATTATTGATCGTTTCCAAGGTGGAGCTGACCTGTCCCTTTGGCGGTCCGCTCTGCATGCAGAAGCAGCAAGCCGGCGTGTCAGGAGGGAAAGGGAAATTGCTCGCTCCTAAGCAGGGCACATATTTTGATATTGATTGCAGCCTATCGCGGCTTCCTTGGAGATTAGCTAAATTACCCACTCTGTAATTGGGACTTGCACTTAAGTAGAACTCCACTGTGAGGGAAGATTTAAAATTCCATTAGTGTCAATGACAGCTCGGCAGTGGGTTTAAGACGGGTCTCGTCTGATCGGCGTCCAAAATGTTCAAGGTAATTGATGATAAAAAATTAGCCTGCCACAGCAGGGTGATTGATACCAGTGACTCTATAATTACAGAGCCGTTTCTCTCCGAGGGGCCCTCTCACTTCTCCATTGTTGGAAATTCTCTCCGCTTACCTCTCAAAGTGCAAAATGACTGCAGATTATAATTTTCATTCACGGTGTTCATATGTGGCCTAATCGCCTGATGGCACCGAGTCATTATGAGACTTTTAGTTTCCAGTATTATGACAAACTAATTTGAGCTAATTGTATGTTGGAAATGATAGCGACGACAGCGGTTGCTATGCTCGTCATTTTCTACCTTTTCCACCTATAGAAAATTTCTCGACGACTTATCTGACTTCAAATGTATTACCCTTATTGCTGATCTGATGCACGGTGCTCAAGTAGGGATGATACAAATGATACAAATACACGGCACACACCCGATGACATTTCTCCCTTCGGCATTGGTGGTTAAGCGTCAAAACCCCCGGACTGAAATCAATTCTCATTCGTTTCGTATGTTTCTCGGCGCCTGCGTGTTTTAGCCCGGCCTCTGCGATCGATGGCTCCGTTGTTCTTCGTTGATCTACCTCTGTCTTTCCCCCCCCCCCCCACCGTGCCATCAAAGGACAAGGTCTCATCCGCCGCTTTATTTCACACTCCACTTGCCGCTGCGCTATTCTTCGCGGAAGCGGGACCTCCGACTCGTCGAAAGGACCCAGATCGGCCGGGGAAACATTATGTAAATGTTTTCCGTGGTGGGTGAAACAGGACAGGGGAGGCATATTTCAATACACCTTCATCCACTCCTGCACTAGTTCTCTTTTAAAGGGCAAACTCTTTCCTCGACGAGGCTGTAATGAAACCTCTTTAGCTAAGTGGATGTGAAATTTGGTGGAGAAAAATACCAATAGGGCAAATGGGCGAGCTGAAGTTTGATTCGCAAAACAAAGAAGTTACATCATCCCCGGCTAGTGAAAGGTAATATGGACATCGAGGGGTCTGCTTTTTGAAGGTGTGTGTGCGGTACCGGAGCGACTACATGCCAGGAGAGTGGCAAATGGAATGCATTTAATGAATAATACATCTTCGCGAAAAATAAAACTCACCACTCACCTCAGCCGGTGCCCTTAGTTTCACCCCATGTCGCTAGATGACCCATTTAAGATCATCCACCGCCACACCTTTTACCACTTTGGCATCAATAAAATATTGACAGTAAGAGCAAACCACGTGGTTAAATATTTACAGGTAGCAGAGTTCGCTTGTGATGGTGTGATGTTGGAATTATGAGAGGGAGAGCTGATGAGAAGCCCCTTCCTCGGCCTTGAACGTCAGAGGTCAGTGAAGGTCACGATACGCCAGTCGGAGGATGATTTTATCACCCGTGACTTGATATTGTAGAGTGACAGCAATCTTTTTTTTACTGACTGTACCGGTCGAGCATGTTTCTTCAATGCGTCAACATACTCGCCACTGGAAGTCCGCGCGATCCCTTTCTTGGAATTCCAGACGTGGGGAAATGAGAGTAAATTGAATCAGTGAGTGAGTGACAGAGGCATTATGGTCCAGGGTTGGCCGTCAGTAGCCAAGCGCCCCAACAGGAGAGAGAAAAAAGATCAATCACTGGGGGGCTTTGTAGCTCTTATCCATTTAGGTACACGGTCACCCAAAGAGTATCAAAGCCAAATCGCTCTCGGAGAATGGGAAACGCTGTCCTTTCAAATGAAACAGTGATTGGACGGCGGGGGAATGCTCGTTTGAATATTTATATACGGTTAAAACGTCCACGCTATATGGGATTACTTTTCTGCAGAGATGTTTCAGCAGATCACCGGTGCGTGATGGAAATGAAAGTAAATACACGCCTGGTGCAGAAAAAGAAAGAAAGAGAGAAGGCAGCAGAGGATATAATGTAAAGGTCAGCTATTAATTCACTCGTCCCCGGGGACACGACTGCCAAGGCCATTCAGCACCTTGGCCCTGAGTATTTCTCACCTCAGAAGTAAATGAGCACCGTGTCATGTAACATCGGGATGTGATAGTTTTTATTCTCGCAAAACCTTCATCCCGCTGTCAATGTTGCCACTGCGAGTAAAGAAACACATCATTGCACCTTTATCAAATCTTCTGTGTAGAGTAAATTTAATATATTTTTTATCATCCCTTGGGAGTATAATATCATTTTGGCTTTGTTTACTGCTAGTTTTTATAAAAATGTCCCTTTTGTTAGTAGATAGTAATCCACACACAAACTGTGATACTCATTCCAAAACGTATGAGATATTGCACCTATAAACACAAAACTGAGTGTAGTATGGATTTTACTACTGAATTTGTGAATTTCACCTGGATTTCAGAACCTGGTAATTACAAGGTATTTCTTAGTAATACACTGACAGGTACATGGCAACCATTCACCAGAGATGAATCTCAGAAATACCAAACCTATACAGACCTGTAAGGATGTACCCAGTATTTAAAGGGGCAATAAATAAGAATTTTACTTCACAAAAAATGACCGTAATATATCTTGGGGGGTTGATAAGGTTGTGGATCAATACCAATAACTCAGTGATTTATTTGCAACGTGCTGAGATTTCTAGCTTTGAGAAGCTAGCATCTGCTCAATAACTGTAATGTAATGTAATGCTGCTGTCAGTGGAGGAATTGGTATTTCTGCCTCTTCTAAACTTGGATTTATCTATATATGAGAGTAGAACTTCAGTACAAAATAGTCTAGAGCATTACAGTGAGTCTAGAAATAAGGCCGTGCTCTTTGATTCTGAGGGACTGACGTTCACCATTTGGCTAGTTACCCACAAATATGATAAATATGCCACCAGACAAAATGCGCAGAGAAATAAAATGTACATTGTCAAAAGCTGTTTTTTTACGAGTGTTAAAGTATTTTAGGGTGGATTTTTCCTGGATAAATCCTTTACAAATGGGTGGAGCCATGAATGTAACAAAAGTGGTTTTATAGGAAAGTATAGCCTTAATTCCTAGTGATTGCTCCTTGAACTGATGGGTAATAGAGAGTTTATTCCTAAGAAAATGTTACTTCCCCTTTTTGTTACCATCCTAAACCTGTGACAACTACAATGTAGTTCCTTGAACTGAGGAGTAATAACAGGTGTTTTTGAGTAATTCAGCTCTTATTTTTTAAGTATGTCCCTACTTAGTTACAAGATATAGGCTACTGAATATCAGCACTTCAATATCAGCTATTGGCAGCTTCAATCAAAAATCTGTGGAACCCTATAATCAGAATGTTTAATCCCCAAGATATTTGCTTCTTCTTTGCTAAAACAGTTTTCCATAGAAAAAAACAACACAATATGAGCAAGAACCCTTTTGGAACTCCTGATTTCTTCAGTGTGTTTGACATTATGTTGTTGGGAACCATTAGGCCGTCATAAGTTGATTTGTCAACACATTGTAAGGTGCCAAGTAAAAAACTATGGAGCCTAGGGGGACATGTGTGAGAATAATCGAGGGCCACGGGGAGCATTAGCTTAGCCGTCTATTAATTGCAATGGCTGTTGTCAGCAGTCTGACATTGTGACAGAGCTGGAGCACACGCAGCCAACAAACAAACTGAACACAGCAGAGAAACTTTGATAAAGGCTTTGGAGGACTGGGGAACCCCCGTTGGAACATTCATTTCCATTGTCAGCAGTCAATAACAAACACTGCTGAGAAACTTCTTGTGACTGCTGGCAGTAAACAAAGTCAAATCAAACAGGAGAATTCAAAGGTCACCGTCTTAAAGCTTTTATTAGCTTTTGATAGTGCAAACCCCCCACCCCACCCCCCCCCACTACAGTAGCTACGAAAGAGAAACCTGACATACTTCTGACTCAGTCGTGCTGAATTGAATCTATTATTCACTATTTGCATAATTGATCAGGTTGTCCACGGGGCCACATGAATCGGTAGTGACATCTGCTTCGATGAGAGGGTTAGCCGGGCGATGGTGTGGGTTCAGGAAGCCCAACAGCTGAGTCGCTGCTGATTTAATGCCGCATTCTCCCCGTGGCCGGAGAGCTGGATCGCGACGAGACCGCCGGGGGCTCATCATGACCAAATCGAGTTAGGTTAATCACCACCTGTACCCCCACCCCCCCCACCACCACCACCACCAAACAAGACGCTTCCAGTTTAGAGTGACTGAGCTCTGGCGGCGTCGTTCGTCTTCCTCTTTCACTCACCCGGGGCGGCTGGGATTAAATGGCCCCCCATTCTTTATCATCACTGACAAATGTAAACGGATACGGGCTTTAGATAAAATCAAACCAAACAAATAATATGGTCCAACCTTTTAGCGGCTGCCTGAGTCGCAGTCGTAGTTCAATAATCCGCGACAACGGAAGCAGTTACCCGTGTCATCATCGCCACAATAAAACCACAGCGCTGTATTAATCAAATATAACAGTTTTATCATGAGTAAATGCCTCTTTTCCCTGTTCAGGTTACACTCGCTACTTGCCGCAGCCCCTGAGATTTTTGATGTAGATCAGTAAAGGTGAATAGCGGTTGCGATCAATTTTGTCTACATACCGCACACGGTGAACAGACAGCGGCGAGGGTATGGAACCGGTAAGGGCTGTTAGAGGAAGAAAGAGACCTTTGATGGGTAATTAGGGTAGGCAGCTGTCAGAACAGTAATGGCAGAGATTTGAAAGTTTTGATACTCCGGTTATATTTATGCTTTCACAGCTCACTTTGTTCTCTTAGGGATTATTGGGTTGCCGAGGACCGCGCCGGAGCAAGGGAACATCAGATTTCCTCTTCCCGCGGTGAATGTGACCACATTAATTATAGATCTGGAAAGCGGCAGTTACATTCTTTCCACATATTTTTAGAATATGAGAGGCTGATTTGTTTCTTTAATCAAGACGACAGGTGTCAGCTCAGTTCAGGGAAAAGATACTGGAAGCTACTTAAAAGTTGTCAGGCGGTTGACGTTTTGAGGAGGTTGAGGTGTGAAGCGTCTATTCGGGAATTTGGGCCCAAGGCTAAAGGCAGTGGAGGTGTCACATAGATATTGAATTACTATAACCATTTACAGTATACATGCTGAAACTCACGTCACCACGCATGACTGGGGCCTGTGGTGGTATTTTCAACTGTTTTATGAATGGACATGGACTCATGTTTGTCCCCCCTTTTTATTTTGTTGTTTTGCTTATACTGTAATGTGTAATTTGCTGAAATTTGACTGAAGTAGAAATGTGTGAAATTACTGGTGTAAGAATCTACTTAGGTAAAAGTAAAAGGTAGCTCTTTTAAAATGTCAGAGTAAAAGACATTTTTTACACATCTTGCCAATGTAATGCATAAATGAGGAGAGGACATAGAGTTTAGCATGACACTGTATTTATATCGATTGCTGAAAATGGCCATCCCTAACATTGGTCCACTGATGTTTCTTATGCTACTAGCTATCCAGCTAGCTAGCGAGGCTAGCAAACTAGCTAGCAACAAACACAAACCAATAATAATGTAGCTGGGAGGCTGGATAGCTTGTTAGGTAATGTTAACTACGCTACTATCATGGATAACTTTGAGCGTCTAATGTTACAGTTAGTTAATACTTCCTCCATAAGCCTTAGCAGGTTTGTAGTGGAAATGGAAAATTACTGAACAAGCACACAAAAAGCTACTCATATTTGTTACTTTAACCCATGCTTATGACCAGCATACTTAATAAACTGAAGGGCACAGAGAAGGCTGGAGACTAAACACATTCATAGGATAGTGTCATCCTAGCGAGTGCAAGATGATTTAAGGAATGTGAAAAAAGACATATTTAAAAATACAAATATATACAGTGGTGGCCAAAATTGTTAGAACACCTGACAGATCTGAAAATATTGACCTTTTCTTGCCTCCAAAACATGATTTAATTTCATAATGTTCATGAAACATGCAGATGGTTGCTCTGAGCACAACAAATATCAGATGAAGTGAGTCCTACTGTTTTTATCCACTTTTAACTTTAATATTATATTATTAAGAATCACACAGCTGTGTCCTAAGACTCTTGCATCACCATCAATTTAACCACGATCACACCTGACAATGATTACACAAGTAATTTGGCTTCTTCTGTGAAGGAACATGATTGTGTGACATTGACAGTGAAATAGGCCTAGCTTGTTTTTTGTAAGGAAAATGACGTAAATCTCCTTATGATGGCTCTATTCTATGGTTTATAGAGCATAATGATGACTTTGTATATATTTCATTCGTTTTATGGGTATTTTAATGGCCAATTGAACAAAAACAACTGAAACCTCTTAAATGTATGCCAAGTGTTCTAATAATTTTGGCCACCACTGTACATTGAAGTGTTTTTTGTGAAATTATGCAAAATTGCAACCTCTTAGGTTCCTGCAATAATGACCAAATAGAAAATAAAAAACAGAACTTCGTCACATTTCATACTCTGATTGGCAAAAAACATGTAGAAGCACTGTTTGTAGGTCATGCCACTCGCTTGATATCATGATGATGGACTAAAATAATTTGGACCTTGCTAATTATTAAGTTAACATGGGTCATTGCGGTTGCAGTTGCACAGTACATTAGCACTCTGGTTGCCACGTGTTCTGTCTATGCACGTCTTACATGTATGACTGCTGGGATGAGAAGAATACTTACCTTTACCACGTCTTTTTATTTTATGAGGCACTGCTGCGGGACTTTCCCCATTCTCGCACAGCGTTTCAGCAGCTATGAACCCATCTGATCTCGGCAGGGTACACGATACAGCCTAACTCTTAATTTGTTTTAGCGCAGGTATTGAATTAGCTCGCCTAAGAGCTCATTTGAAAAAGAGAAGATTAAGTCATTTCCTTTTCTCAGTGTTTTCTAGTGTCACCTTGGGTGGAATTTCCTCTAAATGTGGTGCAAAATGATCAATACCTAGAGTAGTGTAAAATGGCAGGTGACATCCTCTGAAGGGGAGATGTGATAATGGATCCCACACCACGTCTGATACCAGCAGGCATGTCAGTAACCTCTTCCTCCAATCCCCTCCTGCGGTCTGCACCAGGTATATCACTATATCGGCTGATTGTTTTCAATGTGACTTTGATTGATATCAAATCCACGCTGTTTTCTAGTTCACAGACCATAAGCTGGCTTTCATGGGGTATCCGTTACTTAGGAGTCACCACATTACCTTTGGTACAACTATACCCAGATCCATATGATGGTACCACAATACCCTTATCTACTCCATCTTCCCGTCCGGGATGTGTCAGATTTTTTTTAGATCAAGAGGCCTGGATGGAAGTTTCACTCCAGAAATGTGTCCTACAGTATGATGATTTAAGCAGGAGCACTCTCTCTCTCTCTCGCCCATTATTTCTTTTTTCTTTATTTTCAACACAGATGGAAAGTAATGGCTCAGCTGAGGTTTGACTTGCCTGAGCGACTTGATGATAAAAGCACATTTACCGCAAGGTGAAGGCTGAATGGTGGCGTATTTTGAGAGGAGGGACACACACTCTTAATGGCTACAGGAAAGTGTGTGTATGTGCACAATGTACATCCTGTTTCAATATTTTCATGTAAGAAAAAAAAAAGAACTGAACTTGCAAATAAGTTGCAGGTTCATTATCAGTCAGATAGTTGAAGATATTGGGGATGGTGCATTTTTAATAATATCAGCTGTTTTGCTGCTCTCTATCTACACAACAGTGATCCAACCTATAGCCACTTTCTGAAAGCTTTCACATTTGCCATTCTAATCACCCGATGTGATTTAGACGAGGAACTCGCCGATGACCGCTTTAACTCCATGGAGGAGGTGGGCACGTGTACTTGGATATCCCATCATGCTGCTGCATTGTGCTCCCGTTTTTAAATTGTGCTGCATTTACAATACCTGCGATTACGCAACTGCATGATTCACCGGTGATGAACGGCCACATTCCTCTCCCCCGGTGATGCATTCCCTGCCTCAACTGAATCAGCGGTACTGTAGGTAACCGCGCAGAGTGGCGAATCAGCCTGACAGCTATCTAGAGGCGGTTCGCAAAATAAGTTTGCTGACCAACCCAATAAATTATTACCGACCCCATTTGGGCTCTTTTCATGAATCTAAAAAAAATAAATAAATAGAGAATTGAGACTGTGAAGGGAAACAGAGCCAACCCAGGTATTAGAGTGCACAGGTATCTCCGCATGTATGAATAAACAACCGTGGTCAACAACAACATGCTGCGATTCCCATCAGCAGAAAATGCAGGCAATTTGTGCCGAGGCGCTTTTTTTGTTGTCAGCTCTATTTGCTACATTTCCATACCCCCACCCACCCACCCCTGCTGCTCCGACGGCCCTCGTCTCACCGGCCAGCCGGAAATAGGCATTCAACGCTTTCTAGATGACTTCCTGAAAGAAATGAATCTCTCGTGGGGGAAATGAGAACAATGAATAATGAAACGCTGGATGGGATGTGCCTGACCCGTCGCCGTTCGGGCGAACCTGTGCCCGTCGCGGAGAGCCAGCTATGAAATTGAAGGTTTGCGATCACGGGGCCGGAAAGAGCCAGCGGTGGGGCCATTAAGAGTGAGGGGGAGACAAATAGGTTTTCTTGGCACATGTGTAATCGTAAGATTTAGAGAGCTTTGGCGCCAAGATAAATCTTGGAATTTCGCAACTGCGAGACGGATTACGTATTTGTCATTCATTTATAACACCCCGCATTTCTTCTGTCGATCGCAGGGGTTTTCAATCACAGCCGTTTAACAACTATATCAGTGAGACTGATTTCAACTGAGAAATCAATATAAAACTTTACTCTGTCCGTATGCCTAGAGTGTAATTGAGCACTAAGTTCCTCAGGGGGGAAATAATGCAGTGTGAATCCAATAGACCGCTTCCACCGTACGTAGCTGCTTTACGGCAGGGAAAAGCGTCCCTAACAGCGGCGTAACCCCCCCCCCCCCGCCGAGAAAAATATCCCGCCGATGAGAGCGACTTCCGACAGCGCGTGGCGCCAGAAGAATGCCAGGGCCAGGAGGTGTTCTCGGGGGTTTTGAAAGCCTGATCCTGAGCCTCGCATTAGCCTCGGCAGGACGGCCAAGGAAAGGGAAAGGCAACAATGCTGCTCGCTGCCGTTTAGAGAAAAAAAAAAAAGAAAGAAAAAAAGACTCCGACCGCCGCAGCCCTCCAACCACCGCCGCAATCCTGACATGAAGGAGTCAGCTTGAGCACTTACAAATCTTTCTAATCCCTTTCAACATAGAGCAGCATTTGCCAGACCCCTGCTCCTCCGGGGTCCTAGACAGTGTGTGCGTGCGTGTATGTGTGTGTGTGAGTGTGCATAATAGGTCTGTCAGCGAGGGTAAGTTTGGAATGGGCGAAGGACTTTTGTGAGTCACTGGGTGAGGGAAAGCACAGCGGCGCCACGGTATGAAACTCCATATACTGCTGTAGAGCTATCATTTACCCTGTGGGTGTCTGGAGGCTTACCACGTGTGATACCGAAAGCTGTGAATGGCAGCCTCAAGTAATTATGCTGCATGGGTGAGGTGCCTGTGTGTGTGTGTGTGTGTGTGTGTGTTTTAGAGATGATGCACCTTTTATTAATGAAGCGAATGAGTCGGGCGTTCATTTGACTGTGCGTAACCGTATTGAATGCGGCGGCAAAGGGGGTGCCTATCCGACACTGAGCGGCGACACCGCTGCGTTGAGGGTCACCGGGCGCCGTTTACGAATCATTGATTTTGTTGTACAACAGCGCCAAAGACACAAGCATCACAGTCCTACTGAGACAGCGA
The DNA here is from genome assembly GCA_034670385.1 of Hoplostethus mediterraneus. Lineage (NCBI taxonomy): Eukaryota > Metazoa > Chordata > Actinopteri > Trachichthyiformes > Trachichthyidae > Hoplostethus > Hoplostethus mediterraneus. The sequence continues at coordinate 2,058,773 of JAXDDW010000028.1, read as the reverse complement.
CGGGGGGTGGGGGGGTTGGGGAGGGGGGTGAGGCGCACCGTGAAGTGTCACAGCAGCCCAATTATGTTTTTGTAATAAGCCGGTGTGCCGGGGCCAGTCGCAGGGCCCCCCCCCCCCACCGACCGCCTCCCCCTCAAGGGGAAACCGGCGCTCGCTAATTCGACCGGAGTCGCCAATTCCAATCTGATCCACCGCGTCATTTTCATCTTCTGAACGTTGGGGATAGTAATCGGATGATTGATTGAAGAGAACTGTCGTCCTGACAGGATACTGACACGGACACAGCTGGCTGCTCGTCAGCGCGGGACGGCTGAATGATATATGAGGATCAGCGCTCAAAACAAAGCGGGAAAACGCCCACAGTTGCAAGGTGACGCCGCGACGCCCCCCCCCTTAACCGGCACGAGCGTCCAATGTCTGTGTTCCCCTCATTATCCGAGCGTTTGAAGCATATCAAGAGACATCAAGAGGCAACGGCGTCCATTACGACATGCTTTTTCTCATGTCGCATGGAAGGAGGTTATAAAAGGGCTAAATACTGTCAGTAGTTGTTTCCAATTCATCCAAATCTGGTTGGTGATATAACAGAGATCTGGAATTCAGTTTTTGCAACAGAGCTACCTTCATCTAAATGCAGCCATCTGTGTCTTCCCTTATTTAAATGGATGCTATGGCCACAGTGGTGCAGAGTGATACTGAGATGCAAGAACACTCCCACACATACAATCCCATAGCTCACTTTAAGTACAGATATAATCATTAGAGGGGGAGAAAACACAACAGAGCTACAATCAGATACAGATGTACCTCGCTGCATTAAATGTTACTGCTGCAGATAAACCGCCGCCGGGCAAACGATAAAACGGATTAGAATTTATCTTGGAAATATCGAGTGTTTTAAGAAAAATGTCCGGTCCGAGTGTGCTCGAGCTGATCGATGCTGAGGAAAAATAGTATTGATTGATTAGAGTCTCTTTATCATGGTTATTGATTGGGTTTTATGCCGGCGTGCTGTGGATTACAGCCACATGTCTACATCCTCGCTGTGCAGGGGGGTAAAAATTGCTGCTTCAGGTAATGGAATATGAGGATCTATTGAATTGGAAAAATAAATGCTTTAGAAAATATTGCTCGACAAAGCTAAATTGACGGGGCTTCTGAAACAATCATTATTTATGGGGGAACGAGCTGCAGAAGATGTCACGGCACATCCTTTTCAGCATTTTTCATGCAATAAGATACTACAGGACGGCCGGGCGAACTCCAAATAAAAGCCAACGGCTAAGAGAAAAAGTGCATGTGGCAATATGCCTAAAGAAACCAGGATCAATAACCAATCTCGGGAGCAGAGAGGGTCATGTTCAACATGGGGAGGTTATCATATAGCTCGACCCATGTAATGAAGGGGCTTCTCACAGTGTCAAGAGCGATTTAAGCTAGCAGAGTCGTAGTATGGTGGAAAGGAGTGTTTTTATTGGCTGGCAGAGGAGAGACCAGAGCCTCGCACCTTGTAGTGTAGAGTTAACCTTTGATATGCAACTTGATTTTCACATGCAGGAGGAAATTCACAAAATAAAACTAGCTTCGCAAAATTGGGAATTGTTGCAATAGTTCTGCAGTTGATGTGGATTCTGATGGGTTTTGAAGCTGCAATGGAAAAAATAGAGAATAGAGAAGAATTGCTAGCCGTGGTTAGCTTAGCCTTCCAGGATTTGTCCCTTTGTGCCTCGAGGATCATGCAACATCCATGCAGCCAACTGTTTGTTAACTGAGCTGACTCTTTCTTGTGTCGGAGCAGCCTAAATCTACCTCACCAGAACATTCACTTTCATTTATAACATTACCTAATGGATCTACACGTGTGCCACGTTTTCCCCAGGTGTTTTTCTTTTGTCCATTGAGCCAGTTCTCAGTTGCTAGGAAGTCGGTGACTCGACTGCAAAGCCTCTATTTGTAGACCGAGCGCATGAAGCTGCAGGCGCTAACCAGGATCCTAATTGCACTTGTGTCCTATGTACCATATTATTTTTAACCCCAGATGTCAGAATCATATGATTGTAAGGCCAAGCTATAATTCATGTTCTGCGGCATGTTGAGAACATAATGTATAGTTTTGCAAGTGAAAGCACTATGAAGCTTGAATTAGTCATGTGGACCTGAGATGTATTGTGATGGTAGCTGATGGTTATTAGACACCGGCTGTGCGGATTAATCACAGCAGATATCACAGCACCCATTAAACTGCTGCTATTGGTCTGATTATTGAATAAACCTAGCCACTCTTTATAACCTGATTGCTGTTTACCCCCGTGTGTCATAAAATCATTTCAGAATTTCTGTATCTCTTCATATTTAAATTGCTCAGTGTTCCCCCCCCCCCCCCCCCCTCCCCCATAGATTAAAATGATTCTGCAAGTGGAGGTAGTCTGCTCATCCTTAAGGAAAGTAACAATTACACAAATTGTAGCCGTTTCAAATTACATAAAAGTGAAAAATATAGGTTTATTTTAATACAGATGTGAAGAAACATTGTCAGCTATTTTGTTTTAGAACATTTCACAATAAAAATCCCAAATGTGTAAAATGCTGAGAATGTGTCCTCACCCCAAATCTGCCTCAGTGTTGCCTTAAATATATCTTTTATGAAATATTACTAGTTTACATCATAATAAGCTGCATCAAACTGACTGAGTGTTTTTCTGAAAATATAATTGATTTGTGTTCATAATGGTGACTGTGATGCCTTATGATGATCAACGACTGGAGGTCATAGTTTGGCCTCCTCTCACTAACCATCAACAGCTGCAGCCTAGCAGTAAGCCTTGCGGAGTCCCACTGAACTGATGGGTCTGGTTTAACAAACGCCTCAGCGGGTCTGCTTCTAACGCAGAGGGGAATCTCAAAAATTGTCTTTGTACACGCACAAATACAATTTTAGTGTCCAAATTTGCAGCTGAGCTCAATCAGAGCTAATGGCAAAAGCGGGACTATTGGTCTTTTATTTAAAAAGAATCTGATGTGAGCCAGTCGCTGTCGTCCAACCTCTGATGTGATCAACATGAAGTCTGTTTGAGTACATATTTCATAATTCATCAATACAAGGGTGCAAGTTTGATTTGGGAAGTAGTGGGGAGTCTGGGGGCACAGTTCTTGCAATTCTACACCATATTCTATGACTATGTAGTGCTGTTGATTATGTAACATTCTAAAATGAAACAAACTGAGAAATGACGCAAATTAAGACTATTTTAAATTTAGATTAATTTCGACTAGTTGCCAGGCACAAAAAAAGAACAAATCATTTGGAGCGAATCATGCCGGGTCTGCAACGGTATGTACTGGTACAAGTAAATTGAACCTCCCACTCAGTTTCCCATCACAGCTCATTGAATGAGTCCGACAGCAGCTCTTCCGTTGTCCGGCTATAGTCGCCCCCCCCCCATCCGCCCGCCCGCCCACTCAAAAGGAAGCACCGAGCATGCGGAGCTCTCTAAGCCTTGGCACTGAGACAAATGGCTTGTGTAAATTGAAGTGCAGGCTACAGTGAGCCGCAGAACCACTGTCAGTTATCGCCAGCTGAGTACTGCAAGCTTAATTCTGTGCAGACTAAATCAATCTATTTCAGTATGCCCGTCACAAACAAAGACGTCTCACTCAACTCAATAATAATTATAATTATAATAATAATAATAAGGATACTAATAATCCCCATACATACATGGTCCACTACAGTTGAATTTTCATCAATTTTCACACATGATATCGTCAAGCAGAGCATGCAACCAGGCGTCCGGTTGCCCCGTCGCTCCGAGGCCCCTGCAGCCGATCTACGCGGTCACGGCTCTTCACGGTCCTGGCCCCACAGTGCTGGAATGAACTCCCCACTGATGTCAGGACAGCAGAGTCGCTGCCCTTGTCTCATTTGTTTAATTAAAAAGTAGGTAGCTAACTTATTGCACTTTTACCTCAGCACTGGTTCTGCTCTTAGATGCTTGTTTAGGAAGGAAATTAGGGAGGAAGGAAGTAGTTCTCACGCCTACCTACGTCGAATGCACTTCGCTTTGGATAAAAGCGTCTGCCAAATGACTGGAATGTAATGTAATGTAAATTTAGATGACCTCTTGAATCACCCTCCTGCAGTCAGTAAACACCCTCTCCCAATGGTTGCACTCTCTCTCTCTCGGGGGAAACTGTGGACATAAATGCACTCAACTCTGGATGCCCGCTCTGAAACAGTCCCAAGAGTCGATAACATTACAGCTATCCTGAACGATGACTATTCCCTTCCTTTTTTATTTCCACAGACCTCCTATTGTAAAAAAAACCAAACAATACGCTGTATCCAATATGAGGAATTTGGAGTGTAACAAAAGTGTTGCAGTCTGCCTTTACACCACCGGTGGCAGCAGCGAGTGCATCTTTGATTTCATTGTGGTGGAGATTCAGGGTATACTTGTCTTGAACTATGTTGAAATTCAATGTATTTTTTTTTCGTTATAGACCACTCCGACTTTCGTAGGGAGGAATATTAATTCATCACTTTTTACTCTTTTTTTTTAAGAAATACATTGTAATAACTTAACCACCTTTAAAGACGGCTTGGGTAACATTCTGCACACCATAATCTAACTAATCAGAATGAGAAAGCGTCGTGAATGTGAATAATACCAGAAAAGCAATGTGAATGCTGACCTAAGACTGACCTCAGAAACAAGATCTACATCAGGTGTTGTGCCGTATCAATAAACCGCTTCAATGGATGTCCCGCAGCACCCCAAATAACTCAGTTAGTTAATTAAAACTGGTGAAAGATCAATAAACCTTACTGTCCCTTTCTCCTAATTCTCCTAATTATCCGGTATTAATTAAAGATATTGGCTTTGAAGAGTATTTCTTCTGTATCTACTTAATGAGAAACTTTAAAGCGCTAAATGGCTCAAAATGAGCCAAAAAACAGCAGATCAAATAAAAATTACAATTACCATATTTATCAAAGATTTCAGCAGCGAGCTATTTTGCACTGAATTGAATAGGAATTGTTGTCAACTGAGCTTGTGGTATCCAACTTTCAGCTTTTGACCGGTCTGTTTCCACAGTCATAATCTTAATGACATGTCAGGAGGCCTGGGCAAAAAAGAGCACTGCCTCAAATTGCTCCACAGTGGCCTAAAGCGAAGGAATATAAGGAAAATGGCTTTCACTGCATCATAACCTTGACCTGAGTGGCTGCTCCGGGCTTTGGCCATTGATGCACTCAAGGGCCACTTTGTGCCAGCATTACCCCTCTGTGTCCCCTTTGCCGTCAGAGCGCAGCGAGTCCAGTGGCAAGAAATAATAAAATGAAATGTCAAATCAAAGAGAGGACGGAGAATGGTCTTCACCACAGGGCTTAGATTTTTGAGAGGAAAAGTGGATTTACTGTTGTTGGTCTCTGTATTCACTGGATATGCTCCAAATGGAGTCAATGAAATATTGGCCGGGCTTCAGTCCATCCTCCGCCAATGTTCACCTTGGTTAAAGGTGCAATGTGTAGCATTTTAACATCAATAAATCATCATCACATTCATTGGATGTCTCATTCTAAACCGCATTTTGCATTGTTTGCCACCGAGTTGGATTGTTTTACAGCACAAAACGTGAACCATGTTGAAGTTCAGCAGGGATTATGGGAAATGTGGTATTAAGTCATCTACTTTTAGTGACTTCTATTGGCAGCCAAGGTACTGCAACACCAACAGGTCTCGGTTGAAAATTTCAGCTCTGCTGCACTGCCGGCTCCACCCTGATCGGTGATGAAATACCAAAGATTTAGGGGTAGGATGGGCGGAGGGCAGATTTTTTTTTTGTTGAGGAGAGAAATCCCCTCTCCATCACCAAAGTGCACTGATACTCACCATCATTCTCCACTGTGTAATGTTTTTTTTTTTTAAGATTAACTAACACACACAACACATGCAAGGGGTAGTGACCGCCGAACACAACACACACCTGCAGGTAGGGTGTCCGAAATGAATTTTTCTTCTGCTTTTATTCCATCCATCTCCACCGACCTTCCTCCAGGGGCAGCCAGGGAGCAGTGGGCAGCCCTTTCTTTTACCGTACCCGGGGACCAATTCCAGTGTGTAGGTCCTCGTTGTGGTCAGGGACAGGACAGGATGTTGCATGTTTTTAGATGGGGTTCTTTTTTTTATAGGAGGAGACCCATGTGAGCACGGGGAGAACATGCAAACTCCACACAGAAAGGCCCGGGAGATAACCCACCTGGGCACCCCAGAGTCAACAGCGCCCCAGGCGGGAATCAAACCCAGGACCTTCTTGCCGTGCCACACATTTGACGATATGTTGTCAAATGGATGTCATCTGACATCTCCTGGTTTTACAGACCCCCCCCCTCCCTCCCTTCTTCCCTCACTCCCTACCATTTAAATTGGCATTTTTCAAAAGCATCTGCTGGGCGGAGACAGGCTGAAGCCGAGTATGTTTTATTACTCTTTAAAAAACGAGCCCTGACACATCCTGTAACAGACCGCATTTTCATACTGGCTGTGGTGCTGATGCTGATGCAAAATGGTCTATTGTTAGCCAAACTGTCACCCCCTCCTCCATGGAGACATCATGTACCCCGGTGCACCTCATACTCTCTGCTCACGCAACGATATTATCAACACTGCATGGATCAAGCAGCGGTGACGGCCTCCTGGGAGTCCAGGTGCTGCAGGGAAGGTCTCTGCCGACCTCTTACCAGACCTGGGATCAGCCTGCTATGGGCCTGCAGTGATCATCCTAGGGCCCTTTTAGATGAGGTGTGCATAATGGGGAGGTTTCTTTCACTGAAGGATGAATCAATGTGGCATGAAGAAGAGAATTTCCACCCCATTTCCCACCCTGATTACCCCACCACATACAGCTCCTTAATAGCTTGTTGTGTCTCATAAATCTCCTTTTACCACCACAGCATCACAGATGTATTACAGTGTATGCCTTACATATTAAACCAAAGGTGTCATTGGGATCTGGTGAGGGGGTTAGTATGTTGAGACAGGATCCAGGCGGTGCACGGTGCGGCGTATTTCCATTTGTCGTCTTGTCAAGAGCGTCGCAGCCAGCGTAGCGCGCTCGAGATGAGCGACCGGCCTGCACGTCTTCAAACAGCTCTCGGGTTTGTAATAAGCCCAGAGCGAGGGATGCTGCTTCTTCTGGACCCCGTACAGGTGGATGTGGATCTACTGTCCAATAGAAAAAAAAAGTCAATCTTATGTGCAAAATGCTTGATCAAATAACAAGAAGCTGTAAGGATGCTATGACTACTATGACCACATTTAATATTTCATCCAAGGTAAAAACACAGGCCGGGGTGACCAATTCAACCCCATCGGTCTTGCAACATCGATCATCAATATGTTGTAGTGGTCACATGTATCATCATCCCGTTCACCTTTCAAAAGGCAGTGGGCGTGGCTTAGGACGGCCAGGGGGGGACGGCATTTGTCTTCGTAAAAAGGACGCGGATCCACCAGGTGGGGGGAGCGGGACCGCGAAGCAATCGATAGGAGACGAGACCGAAAGAGACGTTTACATCGGGGCTAATATGAATTCATTGCCACGCTCGGCAGTCACTGTTTTTTTTTTTCTTTTTCTCACAGATACAATAAAGCCTGTTTTTACTTACCGCGCGTGATTATTGCATTCATTTCATGCAAGAGGGAGATAGCTTTTTTTTGTTTTTTTTTGTTTATTCAAATAAACAGTGTCAGTGCAGTGGTCTATGACAAACACTCAATTGAATTTCTATTGTGATAAGCAAGTTACTCCTCAGACACCTTTTTTAGACTTAGACTAGGGAAACAAATAGCAAGTGTTCCACTGACTTCATTTCCATAGCAAAGGTTTGAATAAACTCAGCATCACCCTAATGACAGCTGCTTTCTCAATAGGTTTCTTCCAGCAGATACATCAGATTATACCTAGAAATGATCAAGCAAACAGTCTGTCTTTGCTTTATCGCATTATACCCACTGAAAATGGGTAAAATTGCATCTACAATGCAAGACTCGTACGTCCGTGACGATATCTCACTACGACTGTAATTCCAGGCCTATTATGTTAAGCAATATCCGACATAGGAAGTTTGATAGCCACATAAATAAAACATGGCCCGAGAAGACGAACCGACCATCTGCAATTTAAATTTTTTCCATTTATTTACCAATTACAGGGTTACACTTCTCTTGACCTACGGGCGAAGTCTTGAAAACGTTGAGAGAAATCATGCACAGTACTTTAAGTTTTTTTTTAATGAATTAACGCTTGGCCAGAATAATTCAAGGATTACATTTTTAAAAGAAAACAGGAATTTCGCTCCGGTACATTATCGACTCAACTTTCCGTCCGTCAGCTGTGAAACGTGATTCTTGTTTTTTCCTCGTGCGAGGGGATTGGCGCAGTCCGCTCATCAAAACAGATTTTCTTTTAATCCCACCTCAGATTTCTTATTTTCTCATTTCTCATTGAATAACATGCTAACACGCAGCCTGTTCTTTACAGTTTCAAGATGCTGAGAAAAGTTGTACTCATAGGACGGTCTCATATTTCACTGCATGTTTTATTGCGTTTCTGTGCAGATTCGCAATAGGAAAACATTGTTTTTGACATCAAGACAGCAGAATTACACGGGGCGGCCAAAAGGTAAAAAAAAAAAAATATCCACATCGCTCTCGCTTACATCCCTCCATGTTGTGGCATGAAATAACCTGAATTAGAAAAACCTCATGCTCTCCTCAAGTGCTGAATAATAGTTTTTTTTTCCACCCCCCTCAACTCCTTTCTCCTTGGACCAGCATTACAGTAGAAGTGCAATTACCACCAAAACACTAAAGACAAATACACTTCAACTCCTGTGAGCGCTTAATGGCAGTGGAAAAAGACATCTGACAGAAGACATTATCATCCCAGAGGACAAAAACGCTATTATAAACTGATTAGGTGGAGGAGAGCTGGATGGAAATCACTCTTGAATCTTTTTTTAACCATTAATTAGTGGCTCTGTCAGCGAAGGTTCATTCTGCTAGGGATGACTAATGCGTGGAGCTCTCCCACTGGTCCTCATGACCAGTTGGTACATTGCTGTCACATTTGCATATGAAGCCCTGACAGCAAAAGAAAAAAAAATCCCATTGCCTATTAATGTAGCCGGGGCTGGAAGTTTGCGCGTGCTGTTTGTGTGTAATAGCACAAGGCTTTTCCTCCGTTTCAGAGAGGGACATGAAAGCAACAGGAGAGCCGCCTTCTGTCGGTAATTGGTTGACTGCGAGTTGACTTGGACAAAGCTGCGCAAACACAACGCTGGCAAGCCGCGCGAACACACACCCGCTCACCGCTACACTGGGACAGCATTGTCGAGTTTGTATCGCGCTCAAATTAGATCTGGTTTCAGGGCTGATATCCAATCTGCTTTAAACAGCTTTTTTTTTTTTTTTTGGTTACAACAGATATTATATCCTCTTTGACAAATAAGGATTTTTTTTTCTCCCCCCCCGCCCCCGGCTCTGCATCTTCTAAATGATGACTACTGACAGGGTTTGTAAAGCTGCTGCTTACAGAGCTTAATTACAGCTGGTTACCACCTCCATCCTCTCTATCTCCAGTTCTCCTCAGCCAGGATCAATGGGGGCTGAATCTTCCAACGCGACTGGTTACCACTACAGGCGTCCCAGACATACGCGGCTCGACAAGGACCCCGGTGACAGTCCTAACTGTCTAGCCAGCCACGTGAGCACGGGTGCGCGCTTCCCCTTCTAGGCAAGCACAAAGCGCGACGATTTTGAGCGCCGCGAGTCGTTTTCAGACGAGACCCTGGGAGTCTTCAATCAAGAGTCGTTACTGCGTACCCGTTTCATTTCGGGGAGTAAAGTAGTTGCCGTACGTATGTCACCTCTGCTTTGGTTTTAGAGAGCGAGACCGGACTGGAGTCCACCGAGCGGCTCGGTCAGAGGGCGCACAGATTGCGGCCCGCCCCCCCGATCCCGCCGTCAAAGAGCGGGAGCCGTCATCTGGCCCCGAATGCTGAGCAGCCCACCCGGGCGACCTCTGACCCCCCCCCCCCCCCCGGCTGGGCGCGGAGGTTTTTGATCCGACCGTCAGCCAGCGGCGGCACAGCTGTAACGGCAGAGGGAGGCGTCCTCGGGCCCCAATTAGGCTCCCGAGTCCCAGCCGGCCCGCCGCGGCAGCCCTCCTCCAGGGAGCTCAGCCCTGACACTGATGTGGCTGTACAGCAGCTGAAGGGGAGGGCAGCAGGAGGTGCTACCTTTGAGGCAATGCCAATAAGTGGTTTAAAAATGTATGGCACCCTTGTCAAACTTTTCTCTCCGTTTCATGATGCCATAGCAACTGACTCGGGCTGGTGGCATGGTTGGAGGTAACAAAACTGAGGGTCACATTTGTTCTCCCTGTCCCTCTCTGCCGCGCACGCACGCACGCACGCACACACACACACACACAATTCAATTGGCATGACATTGGCAGTATACAAAATTTGAAAAAAGACAAACCATATTAATTGGTTGGTTTGAAAAAATGTAATACATATATATTGAGTACATATCGAGTAAGTATTTGTTCTATCTATCTATCTATCTATCTATCTATCTATCTATCTATCTATCTATCTATCTATCTATCTATCTATCTATCTATCTATCTATCTATCTATCTATCTATCTATCTATCTATCTATCTATCTATCTATCTATCTATCCATCCATCCATCCATCCATCCATCCATCCATCCATCCATCCATCTCATGTTCACCATATATTATGAGAAAATGATTTGGCTGACAGCACCTTCCCAACTTATGTTAATGAGCATCTCCCCTGCTGAACGGCGGCCAACAGCATGGCAGTGCGAGGGAGTGAGAATCTGTGCTGTCAATTATCCAATGTGAAAGTAGCCTGGTAGCGACAGCTTGTAGCCTCACCGCTCATCCACCACATATAGTCAGACTAATGCACACTGCCTTTCCATCATTTGCTTTCAAATGAATTGCCTGTCTAATACAGATCAAATCCTACACAGGAACGGGGCCCCGTAAGTAAAGAGCCTTGTGCTGCTGTGTGATTTAAAGGGGCGGTTACGTAGGATTTTGACTGGGACCGTAGCACAAAATGACCTCTATATATCTGTGGGGGGGGTTTGATAGGGTGGTTGATCACAGGGTGGTTGATACCAGTGACTCAATCATTACCCAACCAGGTGCTGGCTTTCTGGATTTCAGACCTCACTTTGCAGCCTAGAGACACCCGACACCCGACCCCCACCCCTACCCACCACAGCCCACTCGCTCAACTGCTCAGCGATGGAGGACGGGGCTACGAACGAGCAAACAGTGTCACAATTCAAAAGCCTCCTTGTCAAGCCAAAAAAAAGCAGATGTCAAAGCTGTAGAATTTCTTATTATTATTCCAGTAGTCAGCATGGTGATATTTTACCTCTTCACTACACGTCTCTGTTGGAGCTCTGCTCTAATTAGCTAGCTTACTCCTCTGTTGTAAAAAAAAACAAAAAAACTTACTTGATTGTTTGTTTCAACAATGGGCCGAGGGGACGAGAGGGGCGGGGCATGCGTCAGAGACCTGTTCCATGTTGTTGCAACTCCTGCTGGTCACCAGTAGACGTCAGTAGAAGTCACAGATTACGAACTATCCCTTTGATTTGTCATTTCTTTTTGGGTTCGTTTCGCGGATTTGACGGGAGGAGGAATTAATCGTCTGCCGCTCTGCTGTCGCCTCTACGCATGTGAGCAAGGATTTCATTGAGATGGAGAATGCGGTCATGGTAGCCCTATCAATTTCCACCAGACTAGCGGAGGCTATTCAGCCCGGACGCCGACCCCTCTGGAGGGACTTTCCTCAGGTTCGGCCGCTGCCAATAATTCCAGCGCTTTGTTCATTTGCAATTGTGATCTTTTTGTCCCATTTAATTACATTTGAGAAAAGTTGATTCATAGCGCAGAACACATCAATAAATACAAACCCTAAAAAAAACCAAAAAAAAAAAAACCCAAGTTACTTCCACATATAATACACCCCAGAGGTGATTAACAAAGGCGGTAATAGCGCAGAGTGCAGTTGAGTAAAGTTAGAAACTGAACACATTTAGAAGAAGCCCAGTTTTGGTCCTTGGGAGGAATCGCTCGGAGAAAGAAATGCAAATTTTCACCAGCTCTTGTAAGACAGTGACCCTGCTGGAACTCCAGAGAGGGCGGGGGGTGTGTGTGGGGGGGGGTTTCTTATCTGAGGTAGCCCTAGAGATGTGATATTTTTCCCCAAGTGATTTATTAAATAGGGCTGGCTGTATTGCAGTGGAGCGCTGAGAAGAGTTGGGGAGAGGTGGTGGGGGGGAGGGAGGGGTAGCGGCTGGAGGGAGGCCCAGTATCATCTTCCCTTGGGATTTGTGTGCACACAGCGATGTGACAAATTAACATCAAAAAGTGCCTCTTTTTTGTCCCCCAGCAGCCAAAGGGGGAAACTTCCTTACAGCTGATTTATGTCATCTCACCACCGTCCATACAGCCGCACGAAACGCAATTCAATTGAATCAAAATAACCCTACCTTATTTTCCCCTGATTATAACCCTCAACAACACTCAACTCAGCCCTCGGTACAGGACCACCCCGCAGGAGATCCCATTGGCTTCATGATCGTTGAGGTACGGGGAAACGTAAAGCGGGGCTCCTCCTAATGCATATAATTCCAAAAGCAATTCTCTTTTAATTGACTGCCAATAAAACTGTTAACTCGTTCACAATTTCCGAGGCTGTAATTTCATTACGAAATTACCAAATGAAATATATGCCCACTATAAATTATATGCCTCATCAGATACAGGAGCTGGGTATATTTGTGAGCTAAATGTGCAGTTAAAACTTTATGGTTTTTGCGCAGAAATATTATTGACGTCCCGACCGGAAATATGTGTCCATTTCGGCTCCTCTGCATCCATCATGCGTGGCCCCTGCGTGTCTAACTGGAGGTGGGAAGTTTCCAGTTCCCGCCTTCCCCACAGGCAATAACAGGCCGGTGACCTTAAAAGAGTTGGATCGGCTATCTGTGTAATCTTTTTTTTTTTGGAAACACTTTCCAAAAAACACACACAATAATACCCTGCCAGGCTGTGGTCAGATAGGAGGAGGAGCTTAATAAAGTTGTGTTCAAAAAAGTGTCCTATGTGATCACGGCCTGAGGAGTTAACGAAACGCTCCCTAATGCAATGTACTTACAAGGTTGTAACAACATAATAAGCGACGCATCACAGCTTGAATATACCAAGGAATAACCAAGGAAGTGAAATGACAGGAAACCACGCCGTCCAATCATTTATCACCTTGGTGCTCAACGAGGCGCAACGCAGCATCTCGTCAGCGGTGCATGGGGTAGCCTCGCGCTAGCCATGCACACGCACACACACACACACACACTCACTTTTGCACTTGTTCTTGTAATTGTGTCGTCGTAGCCCTGGAAGTGTGTTATGCATCATTTTCATTAAGGCTATTATTGCGTACTTACATTATGTTTGCCTGGGTTACTACGCAGGTTAATAGACTGAAGCGCAACCTGGAATAGGAAGCACATCGATTCGTCCTCCAGTACTTCGATTCGTACTCCAGTACGTCCTCCAGTTTTCGTGTAGGGTGAGGTGTAGAATAAGGACGTTTTTTTAAATGCCACCTGCTGAGCTTAGCGGGAGCCAAATGTCACGCAGAAGGTCAGTGTTCCATGAGTGGAGTTAAGTTGAGGTAAGCAGTAAAAGGTGACGGGTGTTTTACTTTACCTCATGACGGTCCTCCTCTTCTTTTAGGTTTGAGTTCGCAATACGACGGCGCAATTTCGGTGTTATTTCATTTCGAGAAATTCTGTCCGCTGATATTGCATGCATCTCCCCCGCATGCACCCAAAGCATAAACAGTTGTTTTAATCTCCCTGCTTTGTGGCTATAGGACTGTGGGTTATAGGACCCACCGCCCCCCTCCCGCTGGCCTTGGAATGAAAAGCATAAAGTTGAGATTGGATAGCAAGCACACCCCGGCATCCGCTTATTAACCAGGCTGAACTGCTGTGGCCCTATGCCAGGATTACCGGGAGAGTAGTGTTGTTATTACCCTCTGCGGAAAAAAAACAGTGGAAATAGTTTTGTTTGAATGCCCTCACACACACACACACACACCCAAGCAGAGGCAAACCTAAGGGCCTGAGGAACCGAGGAACCTTTTTGAAAGACTCACCGCTACCTGGCTGGCGCGGCCCCCTTTTCCTGCTCTAATGAATAAATACAAATTTGATAATAAATTCACTGTCTGTAATCGACCCAGTGAAGCTGAAAGCGCTCACTCACCTGGCCCGTTGTGATTTAGCATCTCCGGCTCAAGGCGCACCACAGCCACCTCTGACCTACTCAAACAACAACCTTGATTTTTTTTTTTGGGGGGGGGTGGGGGTGTTTTACACACAAACATAAATAAATATGTGTATTGATGGGGGCATGAACAGATGGACCTCAATCTCAAATTTCACACGGCGGAGAAACAACTTCAAAGTGAAACGGCCTGAAGGATGTGAGCAGAATGAAGCTGAAAGAATAAAGAAGCGCAGTATTTACATGAGGAGAGAGATGTATCCGAGGCAGCGGCAGAGGGGAGCATGCAATATTTAATAGGTCTGAGACGAAGACAGCTCTTTTCGACACAAACATATTTGATCTTCACGTATTGTTTCAAGGGCGTATCAAGGTAAATAATATCACAGAAGTAGCGCTTTTTGAAGTTTCGAAAAACGTGCCAAGTGCCAAACCTCATCACGAGCTCTCCCTTGGAGTCATCAAAATAAAACTAGATTTAGTGCCGACTTCATTACGGAGCGTCAGTCCGACACAGTCAAGACTCCGGCAATGCCTTCATAATTTGTTTCCCCAGACGTGACGCGCTGACTTTGAAGCGCGGTATCAAAGGGCAAAGGCCTTCATATTGTATTCAGCAGGTCAACAAAAGCATATTTTTCTCTCTTCTTTTTTTTTTTCTTTACCAAAATAAAACTAACAAACTAATAGATTTCAGCTTCGGAGTCAGGATCAGTTTAATCGCCCAGCACATTTACTTGCACTTTCACCCCAGTAACATCAATGCACCCGGTACATACAAATGAGGATATACAGACATGGTGGACATGAGTCAAGGGCAGAGATTTTACACAATATACACAATTTATAGAACACATATGGGTGAAAAATACACATATTGAGTTGACATATTTTATACAAGAATTGTGCGTTTTGTCCATATTTGACATTCTGTTGCATTTGTGAAATGATTGGAAGGCTTCCTTTCATTTTTACAACTGATGCTGCTTTCTAGCATCATCGTCCCCTTTGGTCTAGATATTCTTTCTCTGAGATCTTTCCGGTACCCATATTATCATTTCCTTTGCTCGTACTGTTTTACCTGCTGTTATAGGTTTCAAAATAAAATGTCAATCATCAAAAAAAGCAGAAAGAAACAACAACATTGTCCTTTGATTGAATAGGTGGTGGGATATAGCTTGAACGATATCCACTGGCCAACAATCTCCGTGTTAACGTCCTATACTATCTATTACTGCCATTAACTGCATGTGGATATTGTACCTAATAGCGTAACTTGCCATACTGCACGCACTTCACTTTAAGAAACAAGCCCTGTAATGATTGGTCCTTTTGAATCCATCTCTCCACTTAGCAGGCTGCAAACACAGACCCTGTGGCCACGTAAGTGCTTTCGCTAAGTGACTCCCGAAGATAAAAGAGGGACACTTCAAAATTGATTACGGTGTTTTAATCTCGGTAAGATTAAGAGCCGTCCAGTTAATTACTGAACAAAAGGCGGAGACGGGTGGTGGTGGTGGTGGTGGTGGTGGTGGGGAGGGCGGTGGCCCGAGCTCCCGATCATGATTAAAAGGAATCCAAGTCTATAAATACTGCTCACAGAATCAAAAAGCCATTGTGTTCGCTGGGCCAAAAAAATCCTGTTATTTTTTTGCCATGGCACATTAGACTGACCATCAGCGTCAGGTCATGCAAAATGAAAGGAATATACATCCTCTCATTGTGCTTACTTTTAAGGAGGGAAATAATACTAATGTTAAACTATTGCTCCTTTTGCTAAGGGACCCCAGGCATCCTCTGAAAGCCCCCTGGGGCCCGGGGGACCCAACTCCCGGCCACCACCGATCTATATCCTCACGTTAAAAAACCAGGGGGGCCCCGTCTCTCTCGCGGTGACAGCATCACCGCATCCTCCTTTTGTGTGCATTCCTAATCAAATAAGCCGCTCTTACTTTATTAACTCAGACAAGCTCGCTTCAGATAAGCCCGGGGTTTTAAGCCACTTCAGAGGAGGGGGAATCAGCCCCCCCCCCCCCCCCCCTGGAGGTGATGAGAGTTGACTCCGGGAGCCAGAGATGCGAGCTTATAGGGCCGTCGTGTTATTGTCTGGGGTTCGGCCCGGGGGCTCCCAAGAAAATCACTTCCTCTAATGGAAAACCATTGTCTGCCTGCTGAGGACATACAACCGTGTGGGATGCGGATCGTGTCTATCTGGACTTATGCACAAGGAAGAAAGGAACGGCGCTCGCCAGCCAATGGAAAGCTATTTTGGAATTTTAATATCCTGTGAAGTCGACTCTGATTACGCAGTACATCTGAGAATGGGGTGCATTCCTGCATGCGGTGGTATATTCCCGCTTCCTGGTAATTCATATGGAAAGCCAAAAAAAAAAAAAAAAACAGCCAGAAAAATGGAACATTTCTATTGTACTACCCTGCATTTTAACCCGATATCTAAATCTGTCTTGACAAACAATAAGGCACTTTGTCAATTATTCATTTAATTGAGTGGACTGGATGTAGGTTAATGAACACAATAAAAAGCAATTATAGGACTGTCTTTGGGAGAGATACCATGTCACACCCTTGGAATATTGCATTATTTATTCATTCATCTGCTAGTAGACGACAGTTAGTGTCTAATGTAAGGGGTAAGGCACCTCGCCCCCTTCCGGCGACCCGCGTCAACAAAGAGTTCGCAGTCAGTTCGGAAAACCCCCTTTTTTACGCGTGTCAAGATGCGTGCACAAGCCGGCGAGTCTCGGAAAGGAAATATTCTCCGGCGTAAGAGTCCCAGAGGATGAGAAACTCCATTTGCCTCGCGGGTTTCCTCTCTCTTCCTCCGTCTCTCTCCGGAGACCGAGGAAGTGCGATACATTATCTTTTTCTTTTTTCTTTTTTTTTCACCCCATCCGTTTTCCGAATCTCAACAGGTCACTCCGTGTCGTTCCCAGCAGAATTCACCTTGGTTCAGCCTGTGAAATGAATGTCCACCATTTGGCCGCGGAGAGATCCATTGTGAAGTTGCTTCTTTTTTTTTTTTTTTTATGCTTGCTGCCGGGCCTTTTCGGGGAGGGGGTGTTAGGTTTGACATTTTGCACTCTTTTGGAAAGGAGCGGTTCATCCTAAAATCACAGGAGGGGGAGGGGGAGGGGGAGGAAGAACAACAACAGCATCAACAAAACCAAAACCAAAAACAAGCAAACCACGGAGACGATCCCCAAGGATTTCCTGAGCCCCAGAAAAAAACATTTTCAACACTAAACACCCGTCAAGAGAACATCAATGCGCCTCAGAATCATATTACATTTTGATATGTCACGATCATTTTGTGAAATACCTCATATTCGACTTTCCAAGGACCCCCCAAACCGACTCCCAATAGACAAGGTTTGTCCGAGAAGATTATCGTTGTCAGACATGATTTAGCATAGAACTATGTAATTGTTTAT
Source organism: Hoplostethus mediterraneus (assembly GCA_034670385.1). NCBI lineage: Eukaryota > Metazoa > Chordata > Actinopteri > Trachichthyiformes > Trachichthyidae > Hoplostethus > Hoplostethus mediterraneus. Next base: position 2,040,907 of record JAXDDW010000028.1, on the reverse strand, counting down.
GCTACATGGGGTAATACCAGCAGAGTCAAATGTCAGGTCAAAATAATCTTTACATTCTTAACATTCTATCATTGTGATAATGTTTGAGGTGAGCCACATAAGAGCACACCAGAAGGGAAAAATTACAATTTAATACTGTAAAACGTGATTCTGAACAGCTTTCAATGAGATTTTCCCATGTTCTATTTTTGGTTGCTTTGGTTGTCCTCCGACCAGCAGGGCAGCGGTCACTTTTGCTATGCAGAAGGAGTCAAGTAAACGCAACTTGTCTCCGAGATGCGCAAACAAGATGGGCACAGATGAGACAAAAATGCCATCCAAACTTGGGCCAATAGCGACTCATTTTAAATAAGTCGTACTCCAAGAGGAAACAATAGCTATCAGCTATAACTGGTAGGAAAACCCTCTGGTGTCAGGCCAGGTCTTTGTACCTGCAGACTTCACTTCTATGTTTCATATTGGTAAATTGATAAAAAAAAAACAACGAGAATACAGGAAGAACCCATTAAGTCACTTAAAATGCCCTTGATAGCATCATCATAAAACCTCACAAATAGCATGCAGTCAAAATTATTAAAAATGTAATTATTAATATATTATTAAGCCCAAATACGATCAAGTCACTTCACCACTGAAAGTTATTTGGGGCCAAATAACAAGGGTCTGTGATCATGGTATAGAGGGTTGATTGATCGTCCCACATGTCCCACCAAAGCCCTTTTCTGAGCCAGGAAAAACACCCTCAATAGTGAAATTAAACTTTTCCCAATTTTGCTGGGGGACACCCTGGAACCCTTTCAAGGACCCTGTGGAGTCCTGGGACCCCGCGCTGTTCAATATGACATTTCAGTATGTTAAAGTGCAAAAATACCTGAAACTATGCAGCAACCTTTTTAGCTTTCACTAGTTAATTATGATGTTCACCACCAATATGAATCATAATTATATATTATATATTTTAATAATAATTATACTTCTGCTTGATTGTTTTGTTTTTCTGTTTTTATTTTCACATTTAACATCATTTATCTTTTACTAGGGGGAACATCTCTATAAGCCCTTCCACTTCCTGGTTCCTCCAGCACATCATGTTCCATTTGATCTATTTTCTCCACTTCTACAATTATACCTTTTTTTGTGCAAATAAATAAATTTAATTAAATCAATCAACGTACCTTTAGCAGCCAGGAGATAATCAGTCAGATGGTTGGCTGGTAGAAGCCTGGATGAGGACCTAAAACAGAATGAAAAACAACAGCATGACAAGCAAATTCACAACATAAAGCAATTTTGGCACTGAGAATATACAAGCAATGCCACGATACATGATATTTTATGGTTAAATCATCTTACATAGGACATATTTTTATCAAAGTCTTAGGATAAAGTTATTTCATCATACAATTTGTTGAAATATTACTGCTATTTATCGTACTTTTTAGCAGGATTTTTTTTTCTCAGATATCTAATTATTCCCAGCTTGGTGGCTAGATTACGGCAAGACTTAAAAGAGACAGGAAAACATGTTACATTTTAGTTTTAGAGAGGGTTTATGTCCAACTACGTTAGGGGTGAGGTTAAACTGGGTCAGGTTGTTTACCTTGTGGGACGGAGGTCTTTTTAAACAGCTACTGCCATCCTCTCTCTGCGGAGGTCAGCTGGGGGTCATTTAGAGTCTCTTTAATGGACGGGGCAAAGGCAGGCTCTTTAAACGACTGGGAGAGGGTCACATGACCGGAGGAGAACAGAAAGAGCAAAACAACAAGAGAAAGAAATCCCCCCCCCACCCATACTGAGCTCAACATAACCTAGAGGAGACGTCCTATAGGAGCGTCTGTCGTGGGGTAAACACTCAGGGGGGAAAAAAAAAGCCCCTGCGTGTTTACTGCTTTAAAATGCTGTCAACACTCAGAGAAGGTAGTGGTGTGTTTAGTGATGTTCTTTAAAAAAATGTTTGTATGCATGAACAAGCAAAGTGGTTTCGTGAATTTTGTTCATTTTTCCTGCAAAATGCATCCCATGACGTTCATGTACAAGTAATATACCATCCTGGATCAATTGCAAAGGTCATATACAAGGTCACAAACACTAATTGGGTTGTTTGCACTGTTTTCAAGTACTTTTTGTAATGACATGCTGCTACCACTTTTGCCATTTGGATTTTACGCTGGAACATATGATGTTTTATGTTGTTTTGTAGCACTCATTATCACACCCGTTGTATTTTAATGCATCAAGGGCTGTAAAATAGGGGATATCTTGTGGCTAAATAACCCAAATTTATTGTCAAGCTTTATTACATAGGTTTGTTAGTTTAGATTATAGTCTCTTTTTATGAATACATAATTATTCTCTTGAACACAAGTGTTTGTTTCAAAATGTTTATTCAGCATCAACCAAGAAGGAACTATTAAAGGGCTTACATAAGCTCAAAAGGAATATAGTTGATCAAATCTCTACACGGGAACGGCGTCCAATTCTCCAGTATCTCATTTAAGTAGCTGAAAACGGATTATTTCGGCCTACAAAGTCAGAAAGTGTCTCGATTTCTTCTTTAAAAAAATCACAAAAAATCCAAAAGCTCCCAGACTGCTTTGCGGCTATGTTTATTTGGTTTACAGAAAATATGAGCAACTATTTTACGACGTATTAAAGGGGACGTATTAGGGGTGGGGGGCGGGGGAGTAATCATGAACACAGCTACATAGGCTTTAAGAAGAAAACAGCTGACAATAGCCACAGTTCCACACCATGCTTTTATAAGCCCTTTAACGCTAAAGAACTAGTATCTTACAAAAGGAGAAAACAGCAATACAATATGTATACAGTAAGACTTTTCGCTTTTTTCATTTTGTAAAGGTATCATTTACAAGGGACACAATTCACCGATTACCCCTCGGAAAAAAATTATCTACAATACTGCACTTTCCTAGAACTAGACTACTACATTTTGATCAACCACGCAGTTTCAAGGTTCAAAAGAATAGAGGGTGATGAATTAAGTTGCCGTAGCAGCTGTGTAGAAACATTGCATCAGCGTCTCATAGCGACTCAAGTAGCTTGATACAATGTCGCTCTTTACAATCACATAGCTGAGAGAGGAACTTAATGTGCTGTGGAGTCTGAATCTCAGTGTCCAGTCGGTTTCTCCTAGAGGACAGATACACAAACCTAAAATTGCCTAATTGCCTTACACATTTTTGCCCAGAGGTAATACGTGTTTTATAATCAGGGGGGGGCTGCCGTTTTTTGGAATTGCTGACTTCGTTGTTTTTTTTTTTTTTTTTTTTGCTATCACCGCTTCTTCTGCGTTTATTAGGTGGTTTTAGTTTTCGATTCTAAAAAGGTTTGGGAGCGTCCATAAAAAATCCATTACTTGAGTTGAAACAGCCATGAGGACTCAGGTGCGGGTTGTATAAACAGTTCAATATCTGGAGTATGGCTGATCTCTGTACACTCCCTTGGTTGTTCGCGCTGGCGGCGCCTTGCTGCGGTTATTTGCCCACTCTTCCTGACCTGGTCGAGAGGAAGATAAAAGAAACACATGGGGAATGATTAAAGATGAGTTGAGTGTGTGTAATTACTTTGATTTGTATCATTTGTATCCACATAGGTCTTCCAAACTCCATGCAGATAGATTGTAAGGATCTCCTGTGAACGCCGTGCATCACATCATTGCGAGCATGTCTGGTATTGACGGGGCTTTATCTGTTTCAAGCCTGGAATGCAAACAGAGACGCCGACCAAGAGGCCTCACCTGGAAGGATGCATCTCGGATAATTGAATGAGAGGATCAAACAGCTACTTGAAAAGGGCCCGTTTAGTGGCTCCTAGCAAAAAGGTCACAATTACCATTAGCCCACATCAGCCCTCGCTCGCCCCCCGGTACTGTCAGTGTGAAAGTGCCGGTATCGATGGCACCCTTTGTGAGCCTTGGCTCTAGGGAAGACTCTCTGCTGGCTGAACATCAGACAAAGGGTTGTTTTTTTTTTCAGTGACAGGCTTTCTGTCGGCAGCCCATAACCAATACCCCTTAATTAAACCTGTCACCCTTTCACTGACAGACACTTTAAAGAAATGGACCGAGGTAACCTTGTGTTTTGAGAACAAGGGCGCACACCAGGCCTGTTTATCTGCTTTCTTTTGAACTGCCGATTGGCCTTTTCTCTTCAGTTGTGCTCCGTGCCGTTTTCCATTGTATGTGCAGGTACGTGATACTCCGGGGAGCTGAGGCTGATTGGTGCGTGCAGTGACCAAAGTTGAGGAAGTTACCTCAAACAAGCATTGGTTATATTATTACTGACTTGAAAAAACACAGTCAAATGTGTCATCCAAAAATTGAAAGGATAATAATGGCAACTGTTTTTATCATCATTTCTTTCTTTCTTTTTCATCTTTCTTTGTCCTTTAAGAGAACACGAAAAAAATGCATTATACATTTCTATAACAGTGAGAAAAAGAAAAACCTTAAAGTACATTGACATATGACCCATAATGCATTTCAGTAGCCTTGTCTCAGAGCTGAATATATTCTGAGGCTTCATTCTTTTGGTTTGTTTAAGTTCACACTCCCCATTTACAAATGAACCAGGGCTTAGAAACACATGGACTCACAAGGAGCTTGTTTATTGGGCAGAGTTTTGGTGATATGTGAGAAAATTTAGCAGTAGGGAGTCAAAACAAATCTGATTCCAGTCTCTGTAGTGAAGCATGATGGACTTGTCTGCTCTGTTTGCCGTAATTTCCCTCTCCGGTGTTCAAACCAGACAAACAAGACGACGGTTTGCCCCTGCTTCATTTTGAGGAATTGCTGCCTATCAGATGTCAACATCCGTCTCCTTATACCCATAATCCCTCGCGTTTTGGGGTGCGCTTCCTGCAGTTGATTCAGATTACGCAGCCAAACGAACCGAACTGAGTAAACAGAGTTTGCGATAAAACGCTCCAAACATTCTGGGAGTGAACGCACCCTCAGTCTCAGGGCACAGATCGGTACCCTGGTCCTGACCAGACTCCATGGCAACTTTAATGTTGTTGGCATCCACTAGCTGAACAGACTGGACACCAGCTTCCACTGTTTGCATTCAAATCAAATTAGTTACATGGGCCGAATATGATTCGACAGATGATAGATCAAATCTTTCTAGCGATCCTTAACAGAAAAATGTTTACTTTCCATATTGTAGAGTAGCAGCCTACAATACTGCTATGTTAGATATATGTTTTATTGATATAACGGGGGTACTTTACACAGCCATACTGCAGAACTGCATCAATTGCTGCAATAACATCATTGTACATTATCAGTGGGGAGAAAATTGCAACTCACCATAGGAATCATATGATTCACCGCTGTGTCCGTATTCATAGTAGTCATCTGAGCTGTGAAGAGAAAGAGCAGTTAGCTGGAAGTCAGAATCTACTGGTGAACATGAAATAAGAGAATAAATTATCTAGTCTGCATCACACAGACTGCAGTTATCAGCAGATAAATGGAATATAAATTACGGATTTCCAATATTATGGAAGCACATCAAAGTGATATTTAGCAATATGCAGTCAAAGACTGTACGGTGTCACTGAAGGAAAACACGCAGGAGGCGCTTTTCAACTGTACTCTCGTAAAAGTAGAAAGCAAACATTAGACAGCTTCCAATCACTCAAAAGTTTGGCTACATTCGCGGCTTCACAAGGCAATTTCCTTCGCCATATTTTTTGCACAAACTTACAGTTCCATATCACCGCATATGGAGATCTATGAGAGATGGCAACTTTAATGAAAAATAAGACGGTGGGAGGGGGGAGGGGGCAAGTTGCATAGTGGCTCATTTCGTGCGTATTTATTTATTTATTTATGCATCTGCAGTCACCGCTGAGATGCTGACAGAACAATCCTGCGTCAGTATCATTCAGCAACAGTGTAGCGCTATCATTCAGGAGAGGCAATTCATCATAAGGCTGCCACTGAGCCGACGCCAGCCATCACAGCTGGGTCCTTGCCGCCTGCCTGTCAGTCTGTCAGTGACAGCAGCACCTCTCTTCTCGGCGGATTAGAGGGCTGAAGGCACCATCCGAGAGCCTCGACACACCACATCAACACAACACGACTTCTGAGGGCAACTAGGGGTGACAGTAATGACACACAAGGGTGGAGGTAACGGATTACACTCCCTCGCGTTACCGCGATGGAGTGGCTTTTTGGGGTCTTGAGGGCCAAATTCCGCTCGATCAGTCAGGGGTGAGACGCTTCACTGACTACATGTTGGCAGCACTTCATTTTCTACAAATCAAACGTGCTCTTTATTGAGCAGTAATAACATGAAGAAGTGGTATTATTGTGAAAATGTATTTTATATGCACATTTTCAACAATTCCCATAATCTTCTGAAGGATGCAAATGCATTACACGACAGAACGTACTTCCATGTTATTTATCTATTAGTTAGCACGGGCTACTGCCATACAGTGGTTATGTATATGTATTTCACTTTCTGATCATCTGACAACAACAACGCATTACTAAGCACAGATAATCAGTGCAGGCATGATACATGTAACAGTTCTTTTGCTAACAGGAGATGAAGGCAGCTGAGATCACATCTTAATAAACTGATAATCCATCAAGGTCGATACAGTGTCATGGGACGATGCAGAATATTGTGTACTTTTTTGAGTAATGTGTGCTAAATGACTGTAATGTAATGCAATGTAATGTAATGTATTAAGTCAGTCATTTTACTCTTACTTAAGAACGTCTTGATTTAAGTAATTTTGCTTACTACAAATATTGGAGGCTCCATTAGGCATTGCAGACACTGGCAAATGTAAACCACATCTGCATCAAACCACAAGTATGCGGCGGACACGTAAGGTTAACTATAATTATGTTATAATTATTAACTGTAACTATAACTGTAACTGTATCTATAACTATAACTATCATTTTAACTATAAACTATAACTAACTTCAACTATAAACTTTAACTATAACTATAATTTTAACTATAAACTATACCTGTAACTATAATTTTAACTATACATTTTAACAATAAACTATAACTATAACTGTAACTAACTATAAACTATAACTATAACTTTAACTATAAACTATAACTGTAACTATAACTATAACTTTAACAATAAACTATAACTATAACTGTAAGTATAACTATGACTATAATTTTAACTATAAACTATACCTGTAACTATAATTTTAACTATAAATTTTAACAATAAACTATAACTGTAACTAACTATAAACTATAACTTTAACTATAAACTATAACTGTAACTATAACTTTAACAATAAACTATAACTATAACTGTAAGTATAACTATGACTATAATTTTAACTATAAACTATACCTGTAACTATAATTTTAACTATAAATTTTAACAATAAACTATAACTATAACTGTAACTAACTATAAACTATAACTATAACTTTAACTATAAACTATAACTGTAACTATAACTATAACTTTAACAATAAACTATAACTATAACTATAACTGTAAGTATAACTATGACTATAATTTTAACTATAAACTATACCTGTAACTATAATTTTAACTATAAATTTTAACAATAAACTATAACTGTAACTAACTATAAACTATAACTTTAACTATAAACTATAACTGTAACTATAACTATAACTTTAACAATAAACTATAACTATAACTATAACTGTAAGTATAACTATGACTATAATTTTAACTATAAACTATAACTGTAACTATAACTATAATTTTAACTATTAACTATAACTATAAACTATAACTATAACTAACTGTAACTATAACTTTAACTATAAACTATAACTGTAACTATAATTATAATTTCAACTATAAACTATAATTATAAACTATAACTATAAACTATAACTGTAACTATAACTTTAACTATAAACTATAACTGTAACTATAACTATGATTTCAACTATAAACTCTAACTCTAACTATAAACTATAACTGTAACTATAACTATAACTTTAACTATAAACTATAACTATAAACTATAATTATTATTATAACTGTAACTATAACTTTAACTATAAACTATAGCTATAACTATAACTATAACTATAAACTATAACTATAAACTATAACTATTATTATAACTGTAACTATAACTTTAACTATAAACTATAATTATTATTATAACTGTAACTATAACTTTAACTATAAACTATAGCTATAACTGTAACTATAACTATAACTATAAACTATAAACTATAACTGTAACTTTAACTATAAACTATAACTATTACTATAACTATAACTTTAACTATAACTATAACTATAAACTATAACATTAAAAGTTCAAATGTATCTACGATAGCAGCTTAGTTATCAGCCAAGCCAAGTGACAGTAAAAGTCACAGTGAATTTTATAATGGTCAACATAGTCTGTAACAGCATGAATCCTGTCTTGCGAATTCTCTGTCTTGCATCCTTTGTGCATTAAATGGGAAAGATCATTTATAAAAATCTGTGAAAAGCTGTGAAAAGCTGTTTTCCGAAACTATTGTTTGTAAAGAAACAAAATCACACGGCCAATTGAGGACAGAGGAAGGAATTTATTTAAGAGCACTATGGCGGCTTAATGAGACATGAGACAGCTTCCTAAAAAGGTTTGCGCCTTAAGTCAGGCTTAGCATAAATTGTGCACAGCTCGCGATCCGACTACGAGCGACGCGAACCCAACAGGAGCAAACGAGGTTTTCCCCTTGTGCTGATGTAGCCTCCCTTCACGAAGCGAGGCCAGCTGTTGTTGCTCAAGAGTGCGAGGTTTCCAATCAGCCCCCGCGGCAGAGGTGCCACCATGCATCTGCCAAGAATGTCAAGTCACTGTAATATCCTTGACACCACTCACGGGGGAGAGAGAGAGAGAGAGAGAGAGAGAGAGCAACTTGGTAGGCAGAGATGGGGGGGGAGGGAGAGAGAAAGTGGAGAGAGAGAAACATGTGACAACTGAATGCATGTTTTGGCTCGTCATGTTGTGTACCCAATGACAAGACCTGACAGGATACTAAATAATTAGATTTCACACTTTGCTAAAATGCCGGGGTATAATCCAGAGCGGTCCCCCTCTAAATAAACATCCATTTTTATGAAAGTCATAAAAATCAATTTGACACCATTCACATGCATGTGTACCACATTTTGGATAACCGTGGGCTCTCCTGTACAACTCCACATTACACTCAACAAAATGAAAAGGCAGATCACACTAACCGAGGATGCCACGGAGCGCTGGGACGTTCAGAGATTTGCTCGCCTGTCGGAAAATTTCAGTTAATACGTTTTCACCGCGTCTTTCCTCTCACAACAACCGGGAGCTCGTTTGCTGTGAAATGCCTTTTTTTTTACAACGTCACTTTTGAATCGCCGCTGTTGCTAAAGTCTGCAAAAACCAATAGTCCTGCTGCAGTATGTTGAAAGCTGCCAGGTCAGACCTGCTCTCTGCACAAAGATGAGTACACCAAAAGCTGTTAGGCGCTTCTAATTTCTGGGGTGACATTTTATCAATATCCCTACGCAACTTCTCGCCATGGTGTCTTTCCCTTCTCAATTACAGAGATTGGTGAGTCGTGAGATGCATCCTGAAGGTCAGAGATTCGAGATTCTGGTATGTGCGGCCCAAAGTTCAGTACAGTCTAATGCCCTGCAGCACATTTTAACATCAATCTGCAGTTAAGTGAACTGAGGGTATAAACACGGAGCTCTGTATGTATCCAGAATCACAGCTAATGATGGAGCAAGGAAACCGAGGCATTTCTAGATCTGGTAATTATATCACTGACTTCAAAGGTGTACACATTTTCATGTTTTCCAGGTGCCTGCTGTCAAACAAATAAAAAAAAATAGAAAGCAGGCACATGTATTGAAAATGTTGTCAGCTGGCAATAGTTTGCTGTAGCATAAGCAGAGAAATAAACTTCGCAAAACTTTCCGACTGCTTCGGCGTAACATACCCTCGCGCGTTCTACATTCGCCGCCACTGATCTCAAATCACAGCTTCGCCTTAGTCGAAAGTGCACAGCCGGCAGCATGAACGCAAGCATGAGACGAGGTGCCCGGGGTGGTTAACTCTCAGTAGAGACATTGAACTGTCATAGGTGTGAAAATGCTTTGACTTTCTAAATAGGTCGGCTTTTGATTTGACATTCATCAGAGGAAGGCGTCCGCTGCTCGGCGTCTCCCAGCCCTTCGACTGGCCACAGAGAGAGGAAGTCCATCTAAAGGCCTGCACCGTGAGGAACACCGCCTTACTAGGATAAGCGTGTCTCTCATCAGGAATCAGATTCCAGGCCTGCTTTTCCACAGGTAGGAAGCTGCCTCTCACAGGCATCTGTCATCTCTATGAATGGCTCATCTTAAGCACTGATGTTGCCATTCCCGGGCGCCGTGGAACAGATGGCGGTGTTAAATCTGAATGATGTAGTACACGTCCCTAGTGGACTTTGTTTTCATACATCGCCATTACTCTTCCGTTCCTCTGTGATAAATTTGAAGACATCTAGGGGGACATTACGAGTGGCTGTGGAGATAGCCAGCCTAGAGGGAAGAGAGGCGGCTATTTCTTGTACAGGCCTATTTCTTGCATGTGCAATGAGCATTTTTCACACGGGGCTAACTGATCATGAAGGACACAAAGGACTGGGAATCGTAAAGGGACAATACTTCTTGATACTCCCTTGTATAATCATGTTTTCCATTCATTTCTGGCACAAGGTTGAACAATAAAAGTGACAGAAAAGTGTCCCACATCGAACGGTCTGATTACAGTGCAGAAGTCTCTGGTGATTTCAACAAGACAACAAAAGGCTGAAAGAAAAAAACTGGGGGAAAAAGAGCAGCATTACTTTTTCCAGCATGAGGATAAAATGAAGCTTACATCATTTTGAATGGAAACTATCCTCATGGATACACTGGTGATTGCTCAACGTGGTGGCTGATTGCGAGGCAATCTCCCATGTTGAACCCCTGCCGCGGTGTCACAAAGACGGACAAAATGGCCCACGGCACAGATTTTACTTTACAAATGAATCAAATGTTCTGTGTAGTCTCAAATGGGCCATTTATGTTACTTCCCTAGTTTTTGGACTGAAAATACATCCACCTTGAAGAATAAAACCGCCACTTGACATGAAAAGTCAGTGTAGTCTATAGTGTGGTTTATTTTCTGCATAGTCTGCCATCCGTGTGGTACAACTAGAAAATGCTTTTGTTGCGCTAAACAGGCGTGTAACACTGTGACTGTCTAAAATGGATGAAAGAATTAGACTGTGGAAGACCTTATTGAAGGCGCATTAAGTAAGCTATGATTTTTATCGTCCTTTATCAGTGAGCAGCAGGAATCGCAACAACATTGATAGAACATGTCTCATCCTACACAAGGCACAGCTCCCCCACCACATCCCTCCTGTCCCCTTGAGCTACGGTGGCCAGTAATGAAATAAAGCCCCAGTCCCAACAGAAACGAAAAAAGGTAACATATCACCATGACACCAAATACTAGAATAATAATACTTTCTATATATAATACCGGAAAGCGAGTTTCGAAGGCCAGAATTCTCAGCACTGGGTGAAGTAATTGTTAAGTCATAGAATGGATCAGATCAACACCCCTAAGTGCTATGGGGCAGTAAAACATTATTTATTGCCACTTAAAGTTATTAACAGAATGACCCTGAAGACTGGAAGTTGTGTGTGAGTTGTTGTGCAGCAGTCCTGTGTGTTAGGCTCTTTCAATACACTGATTGACCAGCAGTCCAGTAACTCCTCCTCCGTTCTCCTCAAACGCTCGTCTCGTGCGCTGAGATTTACAGTCGCGTCGTTCGATGTGTCTGCCCTTTAAGACACTGTCGCACAGCTATCCTTGTAACCGCGGCCCTCTGGGAGCCGGACGACGACGACGACGTGTCGCACCAAAGGCGAGGTGGAAAGGGGAAGGCGCGAGGAGTCGGCAGGCCCGCGGTCTCTCAGGTGTCAAATATGAAATAATGCTCCTATCGCGACGGAGCTGCGAGAGCCAACCTCGCCGCAACCTCTCCCGGTGTCCTGTCAGGGCTGGGCCACAGCTGTCATCCTTCTCATTTCCCTACAGAGAGATCGCCTTCTTTCGGCTAATAACATTACAGACGCTCTCCACACAGGCAGCCTCCTCCAGCCTCCTTGACCTTACACTTGATTAGTACCCGAGTGCCGCACCTTCAGTTAACTCTCCCGAGATGAAGCCCTCTGCTGCTTTTCCTAAGAAGATGATAGCTTTAGCGCTGTTTGTTGTACAAACACGGTAAAGGGGAGGCTGTGATCTGGGAGCTTGCCGACTGGCTGCTGAGGTAGCGTTCCTAGAGGTTCCCGGAAGGCTTCGGCTCACTTCTGAAAGATGGAAATGTCTCGAAATGTCTTCAGGGCCTCTGAAAAGACTTGTTTAGCTTGAGTTTCATGTCTCAAGGTTGGGAGCGCCTTATTTGTCTTTCAACATGGATTAAGTTTAAGTTACTTAGTGTCACAATATGATATCTACAGCAGAGTAATACACGTCTTGCCCATTTGTCACTGGTTGCTGTTTTACACCTGATGCAATCTGCAGTATAACGTTTTGTAATGCTAATGTTAAATCCACCAATCAAAATTGGTCATCATCCTCTAGTTTAGATGAGAAACGGCAGAAAAGTTAGTGTGAGTGAAAGCAGAAGAGAAACAGTACTGTTTGGTTCCCTGGAGAGAACACTGAGCTATCCTGATTTTTTAAGGTAAGAGAGGGGAATCAACCACTAATTTGGGAGCTGTAATAGAAAAGTAACGTGACAAAGTACAACTCCCAGGGAGTAACGAGCCCAACGCCGATCGCCATCTATAGCTACATGCATTGTGGAACTATTTAAAGATAATTAGAGTAGCAGGAGTTACGGCCTATGCAGCAGTGCAATCTGTTTCAGAGAAGCGCCTTTGAAAACCCATCATTTAATTTCAAACTGTGCCCACAAATGGCAGGCCTGTTTCTACCGCAAGCCATTGGGGTAATACCATGACAGAGAGACGGTAAATTGCCCTGCTTGTTATCCTCCGGCAACTGAAATCCTGCCACGCAGTCAGAGCTCAGTCGTGGTGACTGGGAGCTCCTTAGGCAGCGAGAGGCATTGTTAGGAGACATCTTGTCCATGTATCCACACACGCAACACACACACACACACACACACACACACACTGCTGCAGCTGGGACCTGCCATGACTTTCCTCGGGCTCAGGGCGAAAAGGCTGCACCTTTGTCCATTAGAAAACTGAATGGGATCGTGGCTGTGAAAAGGGCTTTATGCAGTGGCACGGTATCGCATGTTCACTTAATTACAGCTGCCGTACAAGTGCTGCACTTGACATAACGCCATCACAAAATGCCATAATTAAAAGTAATGGATTCTTTGATTCAGTTTGAGTCATGGTTCTCTCTCTATAGTGCTCGAAAAGCAAAACATGAGGCGAGAGCATGTAAGAGTCAAGAATCCTTTCATTTCTCACTTGATAGCATTATTAATTAGTCCTGTCAATATCTGGTTGTTATATAATGCTACTTATATTGTATTTCCTACAAGACAAAACAACTGACAAACAAAGAGCGAACGCTTTGTTTTTCTTTGTTTTGAGGAAACTCAATGAATCCAAGGGCTGTCATATTCCAACAATACTCAATACTGTGTCTTTTATTAGATACATGCACAATGTCCACTCGCAGTAATACCAGCGTTTTAACCGAATGCGAAACATACGACACACAAATAAGAAAACAAGCAACTGAATCAGCTGCCTCTGGAGGCACAGGCCGCGATGTCTGGGCCCCATTAGTCGCCTCGTCTCTGGCCAGATAACAGACATGAAAATCTCTTTTGAGTCAACCGAGCCTCCAGCTTTTCCATGATGGACTCCATTTTTCTTCTGCCCTCCGAGCCCCCCACCGCCATTATTCACAAGGCTGCCTTTAAAACAAATAGCCGCAGATACCTGGGGCCAGCTTGTGCTCCCCCCCCCCCCCCGGCAAGCATCTCTACATCTAACAGCCAACACTTGAAGATGCAGCCATCAGTGTGTACGGGGGAGAGAGAGAGAGAGAGAAAGAGAGAAAAAATCTAGCCTCCAAAAAGAGATAGCACAAAGGATGGACGAGGCCTGGGTGACATACATTCTGACATCGGCACAAAAGAAAACATTGCCCATCCTGCTCACAAAAGGCAAGGGACAGAATAATATGTTTATTTCTGGCTGTTTTCGTTTTTTTCTTTTACAGCCGTCTTTAATACACATGCAATTTTTTGACACCCTATTTGACACCCTAAGTGTGGTGGCAATCATTCCTTCTTTGAAATGGCTCAGCAGGCAAACACAAATGTTGACTGGGAAAGACTGAGACGGGTTTGCGGGGCCACCAACGAACCAAAGCGAAAGCCTTTGACTGTCTCTGACACGGGGAGGATAGAAGAGAATCAATATTCTGCATTTAGCCGGACCCTTGACATGCCACCGCTATAGTAGGTTTTGCATTGACACGAGACACAGCAAACACACTGAGGAAAACGCCCCAGTTGCAAGAGCTAAAAACAAAGACACTGAATTTAACTTCATTTTACTGCAATTAATTTGACACAGATGCAACTACTTGACTGACTCACCTGGTCTATTTTGAGCCGTAGCTCCTTTTTCTCTTTACCAACTGGAAAAACCGGACTAAGAGATCCTGCCATGCCATCAATCTCCGTTTCCTTTCAGCCCATCACATTATGACTAGCTTACGTTTATCAATAATTCACACTCTGAATTCACTCCACTAAATTTGACCTACAACCCACATCCTGTCTCCACCCACCGTGGGCTATGCCGTGTTTGCAATAGAATGTAATCGACACAACCCGACTGACTCCATTTATTCTCTCCGTCGATAAAAGTGGAATTCTTCTTTTGAGTTGTCCTCAGGTGGCCAGAAATATCTGGAAAAGACTATTACCGATGAGAGAGAAGATCTGAATACACTGCTTACTTTTGTCCTTGATTGCTGTAGTTGTTGTCGTAGGATTCGTATCCCTGGTCATCATAAGCTGTTCCATAGCCATCGTCATATTCCTAAAGAGAGGGGGACACAATGTTACCAATTAGATGAAACTAGTGAAAATACTATTTTGAATAGTTAATGATAAAAAAAAATAACCACGTCCGTAGTCGTCCATAGTGTCTACCTGCATGGTTTGGTGAAGCCTGGGCCTAAATATCTGTCTCAAATCATTTTCTAAAGCCGTTTGAATATGAATTTCTCACCATGCCATAATAACATAGTGTGAAAACGTTGTGCTCGCTTGGAGTGACATTGAACTTGGCCGCCTTCCTGCACGTCTTCGTCCGTCAAGTGCTTTCTGGGTAGCGCTTTGATTCTTGTTACACTATATCTTTGCAATGCACCGACGCCTTCACGTCAAATAACATGCGAGTACAGCAGTTCGGCGCACTCCGCCCGCTTACGGTGCTTGTTTCCAAAGCTGTTGGCGCAGCAGCCGCCGCCGCGCCGCTCTGCGCTAAGAGTGGCAGCCGCGGTTCTCCTCCTTGTCTCAGTGTCAGCTGAGTGACAGCGGGGATGCACAGACTCACGCCCTGGCTACGTTTCATTGCCACCTCAAAGGATGAGCCTTGAACATCTGCTCGTGCTCCAGCAATCTGCCCCCGATCCCAGTCTTCACCCCACCCAGGCCCCCGCCGGGAGGAACATCAAAGGGAAACAGTGCCGCACCCGTCCTAATTTAGGATAAATGGGACTTATGTTCCACAAAAGACGTCGACCCCTAGCGACACATCTCTCATCCCCCACACACTTCTTCGCTAATTCCATCTGCCCCTGATTTGCATGCTTGAAATGAATGTCTGCAAGATTTAGCACCAGAAGAAAATGCTCATCACATCCATATTATTATTAAGGCCCTAATGCCTGATTAGAAACATGCATTTGCCAAATGACTGCATTTGAATTTGGTCTTTTATCTTTAATCCTCCAGAAAACGAAGTGTGTGTGAAGGAACTACATATGAAGTTCATCAAAGCAACCCGGATACTTGTTTCTGGGTAGCTCTGCTAAAAAACGTGTTATTTTTCCTCTTTTATAGGCGCTGGCTTTTGATTTTTGGTTTTGGTTACTTAGTCATTAATGTGCAATGCCCTGCAGTGTCAATGGTTACCTCATTTACCTCAGTCATGATGTTCTTCTTCAGTGGCTGCCAAGCTAAAGCAGTTAAAGCCTTGGTAGAGAGTATAGGGCCAGATGTATAAACCATGCGTACGCACGAAAAGTGTACTTACGTCACTTTCCACGCAGGTTTCAAATGTATAAAAATCCATGGGCAGCGAGAATGTGCGTACCGGTACGCATCTTTCACACCGCCACTTTCCACGCATTGGAATTGCATTATAATAATTATAATGATAATGATCTTTAAATAAATAAACAAATAAATACATGATGCAAGATTATTATTCTGTAGCCTATTATTGGGGAGTAAGAATAACCTACACTATATAAAGGCTGTAGCCGTGCGTAATGGCTGTGCCAAATGATACAATGGCTGCTTTGGCGTTGCTGGAAGATATTGCTATTGCGCAATTTAGGCAAGAACGAGTCTTCATAGACTATACTGATTTTCTGGTCCATGATGTTGACTGGCTAATGCGCTGCTTTGGATTTCCCAAGAGCTGTTCTCTTCTAATTGTGTACTGAACTGGGCCCTGTGTTGGAAGAACCCCTGTCATCCCCGTCCATCTACAGGTATTGACAACAATTGGATTTTTAGCGACGGGGACGTTTCAGCTGAAGCTTGCAGACAGATCAGGCATATCCTGAGATGCCCTGAGCCGGGTCATGCCCATGGCGTGGGGTGGCATCATTTCTTTGAGTAATAGATACATCAGGTTCCCTTACACAGCGGCTGAACAGGCCAACATCAAAATGCAATTTGCAGCGATGTCCGGTTTCCCAAATGTAATATATGTATTTAATATTGTTTTGTATAATATGTATATAATATTTGATACCCTCAGGTGACAATGGGTATGCATTGAAGCCATGGTTATGCCATGTACAAACCCCCAGAGCGCACAACAGACGCGCTGTAATGTGGTGCACAGCCGTGCGCTCTGTGGTAGAGCGTTGCATTGGGCTTTTAAAAGGGAGATGGTTTCGGTTACTTTCTGCCATTCTACTTGTTTCATTTGGTTGGTAATGCCAGAGCTTAGGCTTCTAAATAATACGCGTTTTCTTCTGTCATTTTGATCAACCATTATTTCAAGTTCACAGTCGTAAAATTGCGCTTCCTTTCTTCTATTTCTTCTTAAATGCTTCCGCCGTTTGTCCTCAAAACTAAACTAAATGCTGGCCCTTTATATGCAAACCAAGCAGTTGGGGGTGTGTTGGAAGCCATTTATAGTAAATTGTGGGCATGGTCAGAAGGCTCGTGCACGTGCACACAATTTAAGGATGATTGAGATGTATGAAGAAAAAACACGTGGGAACAGACGTACGTGGGGTTTTATACATCTGAGCGTATGCATGTTTCCTGTTTTGTGCGTACACAGGTTTCTACACCTAAATCTACACAGTGGTGTTTATACAGTGGTGGTCAAAATTATTAGAACACCTGACAGATCTGAAAATATTGACCTTTTCTTGCCTCCAAAACATGATTTAATTTCATAATGGTCATGAAACATGCAGATGGTTGCTCTGAGCACAACAAATATCAGATGAAGTGAGTCCTACTGTTTTTATCCACTTTTAACTTTAATATTTGGTATGTCCACCTTTTGCAGCAATTATAGCAGCACATCTCTCTGGCATAGTGTCAATATATTTCCTGAGAACTTGAACACTAATGTTATCCCATGCCTTCTGCAACTCAAGCCAAAGGCTTTCCTTTGAATGGAACATGATTGTGTGACATTGACAGTGAAATAGGCCTAGCTTGTTTTTTGTAAGGAAAATGACGTAAGTCTCCTTTTGATGGCTCTATCCTATGGTTTATAGAGTATAATGATGACTTTGTATATATTTCATTCGTTTTATGGGTATTTTAATGGCCAATTGAACAAAAACAACTGAAACCTCTTAAATATGCCAAGTGTTCTAATAATTTTGGCCACCACTGTACATCTGGCCCTAGGTGCATTGGTGAGTTGGGACACAATGGTTCGTTCATTGATTCATTGATTCATTCTTTTCTTTTCTGTTCCTGGGTTTCTGTTTTCTACGTTTGTCCGTTTCTTAGCTTAGTTTGTTGTTTTTGGACATCATTAGTGAAGACTGGCAGGTGTATTTTAGAAACCATTCTTATTTGTTCACAAATCTCATTGGACATCTGAATGGCTTTCAGAACTTGTTTTTGATCCACTTTTCCTTTGGTTGGTTGTCCTTTGTGGTGGTCTTTGTTGGGTTCCTTTCATTTGTTTAGCTATAGCTTGAAGGGAATAAAAGTCCCTCCTGGAATTTGTAATTTTGCTATTAAAAGAACTTCTGCAAAGTCAACAATTACCCACTGGTGCAAGGACATTTTACGATATTAAAATCACTTACAACTTTTAAAAACAGCAATTTTCAAAAATCAGTGCAATTGTGCCAAAAGAAAGAGTCGTATTAAAGACACTTTTCAATCAGCAGATAATTGCAATTCTAGCCTTTGATTTACCATTTTCAATCCAATGCGATTTTATGAAAGGCTGCCAGAAAACATGATTTTGGTTGTAATCATCACAGCACTGGCAATATTCAAAAGAGAAATAACATCTAGGAGGGACTGTAAATGACTTGTGCCTTCTGGAGGAAAATTTGAGGAAACAAAAAGAATACATCAGGAAGAAAGTCAACAGGAATAATGAGCCTTGGGAACATTTGTAGTTCTGTTTGTAGTTCAGAAGTCCACGACTGCATGTCAAAGTCCATAATACATAAACTCATCAATGAATATTTAGCATTTTCCCATCCACTTATATTTATTATCATGCTTTAGTCTGATGACCTGAGAATATGATCTGAGAACATGAGACTCATGATACTGTATTTTGTAGAGTAAACCAAGCTCACGTCTCCATCAATTGTCCTAACATGAGAAATCTCTCCTCCTGGGAAATGCAGTGTGATGATGTTCATAGTGTTATGGGTGGTCCTGATCTGAGCCAGTATTCTAACTACCTACAAAGGCAAAAAAGACACAGCGGCTGGAATGACTGTGAAGTTCAGAATCAGCGGCATTTTATCTGAAGATTGTTCCTCACTACTGAATCCACATTTCAAAGTAACAGAAAAAAAAGAGAATGCAAATTACACTATTTACTCCGACTCACAGCCAAAGTGTTTGAAGTAAGCTGAAGCAACACATAAAAACTAAAAGACACCTATTGAATAAGTTTGTGCATACAAACAAACCCATTCGAAATTGAAATAATGCTACTCTGTTTTTGTCATAAACATGCTTATTTTTGTTTCGAAACTCTGAGGATTAGCCTTCTCTTTTTCAAATCTATTTAAAGGTTGGCTCTGGTATACCAATTGCGGGCTAGGATAAACAAGTCTGGTGATGAATACTGAACAATTGGAAGCACGGCAGGAAGACAAAATGTAAAATCGTGTAGCTGTGTTTCTGAAGCTGTGGTTCAGTCTCACTCATCAAATAAATTAGTCTACTTGAATTTAAAGAGCACAGGACAGCCACGACCTATATTGGAAGAGACAGTCAATTGGTTGGTTGTTGTTTATATTGACTAAGAAACCAAGCCAACCCGATTTTACACAACAACAACATAATAACAGTCCATATGGCTTCATGATAATAGACAGAAAAGCTCACTGTTTTCACTTCTGTTTTGTTTCCTTTAAAACATTCAAGGGCAACAGCATTTCATTAAGATATATATTTCAACTAAAAATGGGCTGGGGTGAAATGTACAGTGAGGCGGTCATTATCGCAAATTATTACATGAATATTCAATTCTGATTGGGCAATGAACGCATTCTGAGGTCTGTTATTTCTAAATAACAGATGCATCTTAATAACATCTAATCATACCACTCCACGGTCAAGAGGTCCAGGCCAATTTTGGACCATCATGGTGGCTCAGTTGGCTAAAGCACAAACAATGCATCCTGGGTTTGAATCCGGGCTCTTGTCTCTAAATGACTATTTTGTTTCAAATGATTAATGTCTTAAGTAAGTAGTTGTATAATAAGTGGAATAATGTACACAGAGCTAAGCTCTTGATCACAGGGGTGAATCAAGAAGCTTCCGCCAAAAAAATAGTTCAGCGGAACTGTAACCATAGAAATGTCTGTAGCTAGCATCCTTGGCTACATTGTAGCAGAACTGTAACTATAGAAACGTCTGTAGCTAGCATCCACAGCTACACTATCGCAGAACTGTAATCATAGAAACGTCTGTAGCTAGCATCCACGGCTACACTGTCGCAGAACTGTAATCATAGAAACGTCTGTAGCTAGCATCCACGGCTACACTGTCGCAGAACTGTAATCATAGAAACGTCTGTAGCTAGCATCCGCGGCTACACTGTCGCAGAACTGTAATCCACGGCTACACTGTCGCAGAACTGTAACCATAGAAACGTCTGTAGCTAGCATCCACGGCTACACTGTCGCAGAACTGTAACCATAGAAACGTCTGTAACTAGCATCCACGGCTACACTATTGCAGAACTGTAACTATATCCATCAACATAATCAAATCCAATAAGATTAAAGTAAGAATTAGAGTAAGAATAAATAAAAGGTAATACTGGAAAGAGATACATGTGAAACAGCGGCCTGTTATTCAGAAATAGGGTTAGGGTTAGAACCTCAGAATGCCTTCCTTGGCCAATCAGAATTGAGTATTCAGCAAAGGAAAAAACAATTAACTAATATCCTCTTATTAACCCACTCAAGATGAACAAAATCATGAGATCATTCTGCCTAGGGTGCTGCACTACAGAGCCAATCTTCAGTATTGCTTCCACTGTAACCATGGGCGATGTTTACCATACATTGTGTTAGCAGAGCAGGTAGAAGCCCTGATTAGTTTTCAGTGCAAGCTGTGTGCCATTAGCGCTAACTGAATCAACCGAGTCATCCTCTCATCTCATTGCTGACTCACAGTCCATTCACACCGGACGACACTGGCTGTTGTTAAGGACCACATTAAACTTTAACAGTGGCATGTTATTGCCATTTATTAGACCAGCGGCTCTATAATCGAGTTACAAGCAACCTGAGAGGAGAAACATGCTTGTTTTATAAATCACATAAAATGACATTTGCGATTCTTCACTTTGCGCCGTACAGACAGCTTCAAAACAGAGAGCTGACTGTGACAGTGTAAGAGGTGATACTGCTGTATGATATTTGATGCATTCATACTGATATACCATTGACTCAAAATATCTTTGAGAGCACAATGGCACAACAATACCGCAATACTGCTACATTTCCAAGACTAAACAGGATTAGTCTGACAGTGTGACAGGGTTGGGGTTGAAAGGAAAGCAAGGCAGACAGAGTGAGAGGGAGAGAGAGAGAGAGCGAGAGAGCGAGAGAGCGAGAGAGAGAGAGATGGCAGCCCCTAAGTGAGTCTTTCATTTGTATGCCAGCGGATGGCTGAGAGGCGTGTTGTTAAAAGATAAGGACTGCCCTCTGAGGCCACTGAAGACTTACAGAGGGCCTGGCACCGCATGTTACAACACCAGTATCACAGCTCCACTGTGCTCGACAATACTGCTGTAACAGATAGGGATGCC
Organism: Hoplostethus mediterraneus; assembly: GCA_034670385.1. Lineage (NCBI taxonomy): Eukaryota > Metazoa > Chordata > Actinopteri > Trachichthyiformes > Trachichthyidae > Hoplostethus > Hoplostethus mediterraneus. The sequence continues at coordinate 2,019,094 of JAXDDW010000028.1, read as the reverse complement.
ACTGACATAGAGAGCAGGCTTTTGAGACGGTGGATTTGTTCAGAGCACGCTGTATTAAATCCAGATGATTTAGACATTACACAGTCTGCACATTATAAACCTTGCCCAGAATTGTGCATACCGCATTGCCCCTTGCACTGAAAATACAAACACTGAAAATGTGGCAAAGCAAATCAAGTCGAAAGAAGAAGCAGAGTCTTGCTTTTTACGTTGTGATACCAAAATGCCTCACCTCCAAACAGCTGTGCTCCAACGTTATCATAGATGAAAGCAAAATAATTTCCAATGGCATTGCTCTAGGAAAACATAATAGAATATTTACATGTTTCTAACACAACATTATTTAATTGATGTTAAGAAGCGGCAATAATATCAGGTGAAAACCCCACAGGCACTTAGCCACACAGCATGTTCAAAGTATGCCAAGGAGTATCACGTTGTTGTCAACAACATTAACACCCGTATGTATCCTCTTTTTACTGCTTTTTTATTTTTTCCCTTTTTAGAACAACTACCTGGCTTTCCACAACAAAGACGTAGTACCATGATTCTTGTGTTGAAGTTGTTGCGGCTGCTCTTCGTCTCAAAACTGTCTTCAAGACCAAAAAATCATGGCCTTGGTCTTTTCTCTATCTTGGAATTTGGTCTTAAATTTCTCAAAACAGTGAAGCATCTTAACATAATCCTTCTCCCAGTGGCTGTCATTTTCCAAACCTGAAAAGGCCAGAGTTGGTTGAGGCGTTTCCTCTGTACGGGTAGAAATAGCTTCTGTAGGCTGTCAGCTTTGTGCAATACTAATTGGGTCATCGGCTTCATAATGCCAAAAGGTTGCGTCATGCAGCAAGTTGCAGTGTCGGCTATCCTGGGTTTACACTAGACAATTGTATAGACTTGGCCTTGGAGTTAGTTGTGACTACCTTTGGTCTTGATCCTCACTCAGTCCTGACTACATTAAGTAAAGTGTGGGGACCTTGTGTAATTGATAAATTACCCCCCAACCTAAGTGAAACACATTTGCACAGGATAATGAAATGTGCTGAAATCCCCGGTGCCCCGGATACAGCTGTCTAAGACCAAGATGATTTCAGGACTTCCTGATTTAGCAAAGTAAAATGTGAAGTTTGTGCTGAAAAGCTTCCTCCACAGATTACGCTACTGCCTTCATATTTCAGGAGAAAGATAGAAATTACACGTCTAGAAGAAACAAAAAGAAATTGCGTGCCCGGGTTTTGATCTCGTCTTGTTCATGACTCCCAACGCTGGTTGGAAGGCTCCGTACTGTATATGAAATATTTTCCTAGCCCTTGCGCTCACAGCTGCAGGGTCGGCATCATGAACAATATAATAATCTTTATTGCCCATCAAACAAACTACAATTAACCAATTAACCATCCCTGGCTCTCAACATGGCCTCACTCGCAGCATCAGGAAGAGCCTGAGGGGAAAGACAGTGATTCATAACGCCACAAGTCAGCAAGGAGGTTATAACCCACGACGCTCAGCAAGGATTACTGTATCTAGAGGACTCAACGTACACAATACCAACCCACTTGTATCGTGCATTGGCCTCCTTACCCAAAGGGATTAAGCTTCTCATCTGGTGCGAATTCAAACAGATGTACGGTAGTTGCAGTGGTAATGTAGGTCTTGATTTACCATGACAGTAGAGTTCAGCAAGTACTTAGCCTACTTTAACTAGCTTCCTCACACTCCAATTCGAAATGAACCTGAAAAGTGTCCTCGTTACATGGCAAATGGTACGGAAAAAGATGCCACGCAGCCTTATTTAAGAATTAAAAAATTACATTATGACTAATTCTTCTCCAATGGGATTAGTGGCAGGTAAGACAGAGACCTCAATGTGCCTAATGAATTACATCAAATGAGATTTGGCTGCATCCGTGGTACCCATTTAAGTCTGATGCGGCTGCCAAGACCGAATCACCAAATAATGACATTTCTCTGATTTTGTTTGTTAACAATTGGATTCAGAGTAATTTGATACTGATACTTACAGCACAAATAAAAGCTTTGATAGAAGTGGATTATGTAAGACAAAGCATCCAGACAAAGATACACCCATGAATCATTGTGACAAAATAAGCAGGAGGTAAACTGGGTCTAATGCATATTGTCTGTACAAGACGGAAGAACAAAAAGCAGCACGTGCCTGCAGCTGAACTATTGTTTTGGCCAATGGCTATGCCACACGGCAGCTAATAGACGAGCAGGCATGCAAGAAGGGAAAGATGTGAACAGGCATACCAGCATACCGGCGTACACTAAGCAGTAATAAACGTGGATGGGAAACAACTCCATGTCGTTTCATTGATGAATACAAGACCCTATTTGTCAATGCCCGATGGAGAACACTAGTCCTGAGGTAGCGATGCATTCAGATGATGCAGAGCAACTCATTCAGCCTCTTAATTTGCAGCGATGTGGTTCGATTTATCATCTGGCAGATGTTGGGGGTCTTTTTTCCGCCCAGATACACAGGTGCAGGTGTCGGGGGATGCAGTTTACAACTGTGACAATGATGGGAAACAGCTGGTCCAGGAGTCATTCTCCATGACCTCCACGCATTTGAATTGCAACCTCTGAATAAACCTGTCAGATGTTGTTAGGTATGGGCTGGTGGGGCAATTTTCCAACGCGGGCCACCTCCTCTCACCCTCTATCTGCTAAATATACTGTGTTGATGCCAGCGTCCCTGGGGAACGTTGACAGTACGGCAGGAGACTCTCTTGGTAAATGCACAAAGGGTCTGACTCGAAGCCTAATATATTCCTCTCTGGCAGCTGTTGATATTTCAGCAAGGTTCCCAGAAGACAGTGCAGGTAAGCTACGACGCCAAATCACGAAGGGAGCTACATAACAAATTTACCCTCTTTATGCTAACACCACGTGTTGGAAGAGAAAAGCTGAATACGGCGTACTGTACTACATGCAGACTAGGGTTCAACCGGATTTTTCTCATATATTTGACCAAATATATTTTAAAAAAATAGCCTTTCTCCCAGGCATTTATTCTTGTCAGGGTGGAAAAGCCTCTGAAACAGCATTTACACCATGATGGGACACTAAAACTCTCCACTGCTACTAATGGAATTCTTTTAGGTGGGTTAGCAGCTCCTTAAGGCAGACTGAGGCAGGTTTCATTGCAGGTTTTACACACACCTGAAGGGCTGGACAGGGGACTAGACAGGGCTAGACACTGACTGGCCAATATATCAGCAACCCAATATATCAGTCTAACCCCATTCTGTTTGTACGAGTCAGTTTGGGTTTGTGTATGAGCATGTGTGTACCAGTACAGCCTCCTTTCAACAGATATACTTACATATTCGCCGTATGAGTCCTGCACTATGGGAGGGGGCGGTCTGTATCCGGCCGGTGGGGGCGCGCCTCTGGCTCTCTGCACCCCTCTCCCTCTGGAGGATGGCACCCGGCTGGGTGGAGCACCTCTGGGCGCTGCTCCTCGCGGCACCGCTGCATGTAGAGGAGGAACTCCTCCTCGACTCCTGGCATAAGACAAACAGCCACCGGGGTTTCAGATGAAAGAACGGAAAATCAGCGCGGCAGCATCTAGAAGCATTTTCGTGGAGTATGCAGGAAATACTTAAATCATTAGAGAGAGAATTGGATATGTGTGCGTAGTCGTTGCCAGGGTGAGTTTGGATGATTAAACTTAAAGCAAATATTCCCTTTTTACACATATTATGATCTTGGACAGTTAATATTGATGCTCCTGCCCCTCATAAGCAAGAGATTCACAGTAAGACCTGTACAGTCAGACACTTTCCAGAGCTGCTCTATTGGCAGGAGATCGGCACTGTGGCAACACTGGGGGGATTTCACAGGTATATTAGCACATGCTCTGGGTCAGAAACATTTGCACTTCAGATGAAAAACTCACACGCAAGCAAAGTCAAGCCACTCCCTTGAAAAATGAAAGGACACTTACTTTTTGGTCTGGTACAATGTACTTTTACATCTATCTGAGCTTCCATTTAAAGCAGCGAAGTGATATGAACCATTAAGTTTAGTCATAGCTGCAGAAAGCCCACCAAGGGTGCTCTCCAGGTAACTTTGTTCCCCCTGTGATTTCCATTTCATCCTCAATGGAGCTGTGCGGCACATAGATGAAACATCGCAGATTTAGGGCAGGGGAGAAAAAAATAAATAAATCTCATTTCTGGCTAAAGGGGACAGCGTTGAATGTTTTGCTAATACAAATTGAAGTCTTCTAGTATAGAGGGAAAAAAAAAAACATAGCGGAGCACTGGAATGCAGTTCCCCTTCAAGTGCAGGGCTTCTCTCGCAGCGACAGCCCTGGTCAAAGTCACAGCAAAGTGGAACATGTGACCCCTGTGAAGACTACACACTGAGTAGTGGCGTCCTTTAAAAGTAAGCACATGATAGCGTGGATATGTAGTATACTGTACACAAACTTTCTGCCGAAGAGCCCGCGGGCCTTCTGTCTTATCGCACTCAAATTAGGCATGCTAAATGCTAATTACAGCGTAATTTAAAACCCGGCCAATTAGATTCTGACTCAGAGCAATACAAACACCCCTTCTCCGTGACCTTGTTTATCTCCAAATCTGAGGGGAAAAGATGGCGTGTTTGCTTTTATAAGCACAAGAACAAGAACAAACAACACAGACGCTTTGCATTTTTTCTGTTGTTTTTTTCAAAGCGCCGCGTCGTTTGCGGAGAACGTCAAAGTCTTGTAATGTCCGTGAGTATTGCTGTTTGTACTCGCATGAGGTCTCCGAGGGGACTGGGATTAGCATGGGGTTCAGTAGGACGGCGGAGAGGCGGGCATGTGATGCACAACATTTGCATATAAAGGCTTTTATGCAAATTTGCCTTCGTCGCGCTTAATGTTTACGGACGCCAGACTCTGCATCACCGTGCACTACTGTACCAATACTATACACTGGGAACTGTGGAGTCGGTTTTCACGTGGTATTGCTCATAAAAGGCAATTGCTGTGACGGGGTGCCAGATTGACTTCATTCACTTCAGATGATATCGGTGTCAGCTTAATTGTGGACATCATCATGTGAAACAAACAAAAAAAACTCCATTCCATCACAATATTAGATTTCTATGTCAAAAAAATGTATCAGCCTGATTCACAAAGTGAGGCTGCAACAGAGGAGAGCCCCATTGAAGTTTGAAAACATTTTCAAACAGCTACCTCTCGCTGCTATTTGGAGCTGCTAGCGTACAAGGTTGCCCAGTGTGGAATCTTTTTGTGAACACGTCCATCTACATCTAATACCGCCTTGCCAATAACTGTAAGCAAGTGTGCTAGTGAGTGAAACTGCACTGATGTGCACCGACGTGCTGTGTTGTCGGAATTAAGAGAATCTCTGAGCAAGATATTTAATTCATGCTTTGCCTTTACAGTTAGAAAATCCCCAAGATACTTTCTGGTCTGTGAACGCACCGCGCACCAACCCGGAGCTGCTCATGCTAGAGTGACTTCTACCGTACTGCCTGGTGTATGAGCGCATCTCCCTCATGCAGGGCGTCATGGAGGCCTGAACAGTGTAATACCGTAATTCCCCTAAGCTGTGTGCAGTGTAAAAAAGCGTTGCGCAAGAACAAGCACGTTAACTAACAAACACACAGAGCCCGGCTCTTCCTGAGATGCTGCTGCTGATCACCTAACAATACCTAAGGCCCGACCAAACCAAAGTGCGCACGCACACATACACACACACACACTCCTTGGAAGCAAGTTACCTTGGAGGCCCCGGAACAGGTGTCCCTCTTCCACGGGCGGCTGACTTTCCCCTCACCGATGGTACCTTGGCATCCTCCGAGCCGCCATTCAGGTATGTGAGCTCCTGCAGTTGGGCCTGTCTGATCTCATCATTGTAGTCCTGCAGACAGAGGCAGCATGTACACACACACACACACACACACACACACACACACACACACACACACGTACGCACGCACATGTGCATCCACACACAAACACACAGCAATACACTCGCTTTCAATTACACTGTATTAAATTACGTCCTTTATCTCCCGGGCTACAGCCCCGGGAATATCTAATTAATGTACTTTACAGTACCGCCGTGACCGCTGTTCCTGAGCCAGCAAAACATTTCAGATCCCCGTTGATAAAGCCTCGAGATCCCATTTGGCTTTATCGTCACACGCACATTCAGGCACAGTGGTTTTCCCGCCGCCGAATCAAAACACGTAATTAACGCGGAAATGGGCCTTTAATCGCAAAACGATTGATATGATTGTCACGTGTACCGCTCCGCATCAGTAAATATATCACGTGGCGATAATTAACGACGGGATGTGAGTCATCAGAGCTCGGAGCGCGGGAGAGATCAAGCGTAATGAATGGGTGTGAAAGTAAATAAGTGCCGAGGACGTTCGGCCCAGCGCCGAACGAGTGAATCCTGCCCGAGCTCCTTTATTCCTGTTGCACCTCTGACTTCCCGCGCGGGGATTCGTGCATTGAATCAGACAAGCCCCCGACAGAATTGGAGTGCAGAGTTACAGAGAGGGAGCGAGTGAAAGAGCAGGTCGCCTCCGAGCCATTCGCATTACCGCCGTTATTCACTCCGTTCGGTGAAAACGAGTCAGCCCGGGGGGCGGGGTCAAAGAGCAGCTGTATTCGGTAGCGAAGCGAGGGGGGGGCTCTGCGTAGATAAGGGAACATACTGGTATGAGGAACTTCTTGATCTCCTCCAGAGCGTGACCCATCCTGGCGTAGGCCTCCGCCGGCGGAGCGAACACCTCGATGAGGACGTGGAGGTCTTCGTTCAGGTGGTGATATTTGGCCTCGCCGCTCTTCCTCAGCTCTTCTTCCTGTTGGTACAAAAAAAAAAAAGCAGCCTCGTATCATCGCTTCCTCCATGCAGGGAATAAGCACAAGTTAGCCGTCAAAGCCATTTCGCGTATGGGTTTCTGCGTTTCTGCCAGGATTTATTTCCGGGACGTTTATCTGCAACCGTTACGTACTGGGGTCCCGTGCTCCGATGCTTTACGGAAAGCGATAGTTACACAAAGACAGGCAAAACAAATCATGCGGCTCTCATGAACTAAAATATAACAGACAATCCTTTCAACTGCCGCTGTCACATTTAACTGATTGCTTTGGGTCTCTCACAGCTGCCTGTCCTCATAACAAATGTACGGATGAAGCCAGTTGAAAACAACACATGGTTCTACGCACTCTCACACACTCCATCATAATGTCTGGTCTGATGCTCGCGTTCTATCTCATCTATGCTCTTAAGAGTGGTTTCATCAAGACAAATTCAACCACTCTGGGAGGGAACAAAAAAAAATATTGATCTGTACTTTAAAGGGTGCGGTATTGATCGGGAATCCGATGCTAACATATAATCAAGATGCATTTGAATGAATTCGACACCTTACTGTTGGAAGTCAGTGATTGATCACCTTAAATTACCAAAAAGAATAATAGGGTACTTGGTTTACACAAATAATAGCCTCCCTTTATATATTGTGCCACTACTGTAAGCAATCCCTCCATTATGTTTGCAGATTGAAAGCCCATTATCAGTCAAAGATTTGGGGGAAAGGTGATGATATCAACAAGCATATCACTTGGAAAGGAGTACAGCCGATTGGACTCCCTATTGTAACAACCTCCAACATTTTCATAGAAATAAATGTCCACTTTGCTAGTCATTATCGCTGATTGACACAACACAACAGTGATCCAACCTCTAACCAGTTCTTGAAAGCTTTTACATTTGCTGTTCTACACACCCGGTCTCTGGCAGGTCTTTCCTAAGCGTGAGCAGCGATAGCCACCTGCAGACACTCAAACTCCATCAACAGGAAATCCAAGAAAAAAAGATGTCACAGTGCTGGACTGATCTCTGGGAAAAGAGCAGTGGTGAGCTGAGCATCAAAGGAACCTGAGGGATTACCACTTTAAGCAACAGTAAATAGTTAAAGAAAATTACTTAGGCAAAACTAAAGTACATGCTTAAAAGTAATGTTGCTCAAAAGATCTAGTAAGTAGAGCAGTTCTAATTTGCTACTTTTCCACTTCTGCTTACAGCACCGCAGTCCATTTACCTTGCGACGGGAACTCTCTCTATATAAACAGTGAGGGGGCTTCGCAGGCCATCCGGGCCCGACAGAAGCAGGCCAGTATAACGTTATTGATGGCGAGAAATAGGACAGGCAAAACCCCAAAAGTCTGCCACCGCATTACACAAAGGCAACACAACAGGTTTTGGCGTCCCAGTTTTCTTCTTTTCAATAAAATAAAAAATAAAAAACCCCAAACCCCGAGTCTGTCTTCTCCAGGGCATTCCAATAGCGGCGCGTTACTTCCTCCCCACGTCTCCCTCTCCAGCGCCGCGCAAGGCAGTGTCTCTGATGTCACCTAATTATAAATAACCTTCTTTTAAGAGTGCCTGTGGTATGTTAATGAGATGGAAATTTCCCCCATAAATCTGTGCTTTACGAGGAGAGGGGCTCCTTTGTGCATCGCGCCGCCGCTGATGGAGCTGCCGGTGTCAAGCAGAGTGCGTAAGCAGGGTGTTGGAGAGGCAGGGACCGCCTGTGAATCTCTCTCTCTCTCTCTCTTTCTCTTTCTCTCTCTCTCTGCTTCCCTTTTCATGGATTCCTACTTACGCATTAAAAAAAACTACAATCGGTTACCTGGTGTTTCTAACATCGGCTCCCCGACTCTCTGAAACACAGACAACGCAGTCCGATCTCAGGATGTCAGGCGAGGACTTTTGTTACCTTAAACCACATCGTACCATCAGACGTTACTCTTTCCCGGTACATTCCCGCCCCTTACACTCCATTTAACAGGAGGCTATATGTTTACATAACCCCACAATTGTTGTATATGCTGTTATTGCTTTTATTATTATTCTCTTCTTTGTGCTTATATTGTATTTGTCTTTTACCTTGTTGGATTATATTACTTTTACCGCTGCAATAACCAAATTTCTGTAAAGTTCATGTTGTTCAATCAATCATTTTCTAAGAGTGGGTGTTTATTATTCAAATGGTGGCTCTCGCGCCTTGGGATGAAGATCTGTATGTGTTTGTGTGTGTGTGTGTGTGTGTGTGTGTGTGTGTGTGTGTGTGTGTGTGTGTGTGTGTGTGTTGTTAAGACCAATTTTCATATACAGGGCTTCTCTCCCAATGCTGAAAAGCGGCATCAATGATCCAGCATCATCCTATAGCAGCTACGCAAGCTCACGGTAGGAGATAGTAGCTGGCTCTTTCTCCTATCTAATGACAGCATCTTGTTCCTGTTTATATATATATTTCCCCCCCCTCCTCTCCGTAAATCTACGTAAAGCCATTCACCCTGGAAAAAGAGAGGTCCACAATGCCTTGGACGGAGGAGCCTCTGCAGACGGGGCTTAGCAGTAAAGCATAATGTGAATCTCTTGAGCGTTCGCATTCAAATGAAATATTTAAGGACAGACGCTGGATGTCGGGGAGGGAATTCTATTATCCCATCTGAATGACAGGAGAAAAACACATCGGATGCAAAACAGACATTTGTCGCGGTGATGTGTTGCACAACTCCATCCGTCTTGTTTATCAGTACTTCAGACGTTCAAACCGGTTTATTAATACAAAGGCCAAGTTTAGTGACCCAGTTTCTCCTCACCACCAATAATACTGCGTTGAAAAACGTGTATCTGACATTTAGCAAGATAGATGCCATTTGATGGACACTTTATCAGAAGCACCTTACTAGACAATGAGTGCAGGCATTCATTAAATAAAGTGGTAACCCTTGATCCTTGTGTTTGTTTATTAGTCTCCATCTTTTCCCAGAGATCACCTGTCAATCATGTTGATCGAGTTTGAGTTTCTTTTCTTTGTCTGTTCAGCCACGGTGGCTATCGCTGCTCACCCTAACTACTCAGTTCTTCTTCTGGTTATTCCAAACAAACATGTTGCTGCTGCTGGTACTGTAAAAGGCATCACTTCCCGTGTGCCAGATGATTTTTTCCCCGGGAAAGACCTACCTGACACCTGCTGTTTAGAACAGCAGATGGAAAAGCTTTCATGAACTGGCTACGGATTATTGCTTTAAGCAAGTCAGTACCAAGTACAATAAGATGCCATTTGTTGCAATCTCATATGAAATTGTCACAGATTATTACCTCAAGAAAATCTAAGTATTTCTCTGCGATTGCTTGCGATAAAATCCGATGCCAGTTACGAAACCGAAACAAAGATAATCGGATTGTTTTGTCTATCAGGAAAATGAAAGAGGGAGTACAACTCCCAGGGCTGAAAACGGATGAGTTAATCATGGCGCTAATGAGATAGCTGCCTTGACATCATTTACATCATCCTCTCCTGACAGCAGCAGGGCAGGGCAACCAAGGTGCCATGTCCAGACTGAGAGACTCTGATTCAGACAGCTCAATGCCTTTCCCTTCAGTCTAAACTCACTTTCTTGTCAACAGAAGATCAAGGTCCCCAAGCAGCAAATATTTGAGGAATCATCCCAGCTCTCTGCAGTGTCTGCACCACGCTAGATTATAAAGGAATGTATTGACTTGAAACATTGCACAGTTTCATCCTCAAACATATCCATTATCTTCCCTGAATGGCAAGATTACAGTTACACTCCCATCTCGCATTATCTCCTCTCCCTTCAGTCAGTGCCCACCAGTGTTTTATCGGTATAAATAGAAACATTAAGTGCGACAGTGCCTCTCTGGTGCTTCCATATAGACTAGATAGTTTTGTTTTCGCTCATTGTAAAAGAGCCTCTCGGGGCAAGCAGACCTCTCTCTCTCTTGGTTCAGGATACACAAACAAAAGAAACTCTGTTCTGCAGTGGCCCGGCTACCTGACCTACACAAGGAATTTCAAGTGTTGAAAACTACAATGACATACAGAGGAAAGAAATGCTGCTCAAAATAGCAAGCGAGCATTGCAACCAGCCGAAGACAAAGCAATAGTTGTCTTGGTCGGATGTTTTTTCCCCTCCCCGCAACCAACGTAGGAAGCGCTGCATGCTGCGTCCCCAACAGAAAGCTGTCAGTCATAAATCCTGCAGTGGGTTTGCGGAGACAGGTAAGGGCTGCCGAGGTCAGCACATCTCCATGACAGATCTTTTCTCCAGGTACTCAGGAGGAGTCTGCCATCAAAGGCTATTGATCACAGTAATCAAAAGGAATGTGCTGCACGATAGCGAAAATCATCGCTGCCAACAAATCACCCGTGACAAATGGAGGAAGAGGAGAGCAACAGACAGGCCAAGTGAAGTCATTTTATTTGTGCTTGTCCAGTTCAGTGTGTCATCAATTCCACTGTTAAAGGGGCACCATTATAGGAATTCAAATGTTCCTATATATATGATCAAACATGTTAAATGTAGACATTGCCAAAATGTGATTTTGTTTCAGTGGTTGAATTTCATTTTCATTTTCAAAAATCCATCTGCCAGTAGACGCATCACAACTGGACTTGGTCCTGATTGGGACTTTGGTGATCAAAGGAGCAAGGCGCAACTGCGGAGCAGAGGTAAAAGAGGTCTTCTCCCCGTCTTATATTAATATTGAAATACTGCAATGTGGCTTGACTGCTGGGTGATCACACATTAAATCAATTACCACAGGTCTAGAGCTTAAATAGTTATGCTTAACATATTAAAAAGATTGCATTCAGTTAGTCCATAGGTGAAGGATTTACCTCAATGTGGGGTAATATAGCCTAACATTCAGCCGGTTGAACAGATTTAGCCTGGATTGTGACTATTCTTATAGAGAGTGCCGGTGTGAAGGAGAAGCCCACCCCCTCTCTGATCCCCGCTCTGGTCAGGAGCAATAATTAGACAACAGAGCGAGTGCTGCAGTTCCAGTTCTTTTGTTCAGATGTGGCAGGTTACACAGTACAGTTGATGAATGGATTTTGAATGCAGATTGAATCTAGATCGTTTTTTTTTTTGCAGTGACACAACTGCATTCTGCATCCACCAAATTGCCAAACTGACGATGGCAGGGAAACGGCGTCATTGCGCCTTGCGAAATTGCCAATGCGCCGGTGAATATTGACTGTGCTGCAGTTGCACCAGCACAAAAATAGAAACCTTAGTCTTCAGATTCATTCAATTTAACTAATTCAATTCAACTTTGAAGGACATTTATTTGCAAAACACCACAAAGAACATCATTCTCATCCTGAAAACAAAATCATGAAACTGAATCAAATAGGACCGTTAAGTGAGTGAAGGGAGAAGAAGGGGTATGAAAAGGAAAGGAGCTGCAGTGTTACCTTTTCTTTGTCTCTCATAGATCCCTTTCCAAGAATTGACATCTTTGTGAGAGTGTCCTCCTGTAGTCTCTTTAACGAGTTCCCACGTGGCCCGAGGAGTTTGCCGACAAAGTTAAACTGCAACAGAGAACAAGAGCAAAAGATCAATCAGAATCTGCCTGTTTGAGATAAAGAGGAAAGACATTTCTTATGTCAATCACACTTGGCTCAACCTGCATGCTTTTGATTGAAGCTGATTAAAAATGTTCTGTATTTTTCCTGTCCGTGGCTTGACAGGAGAGCAATCATTTTTGAAGCCTTCCCAAACTGTCTTATCCCAGTTGTATACAGTTCTGCCCAGGATTATTGGCACCCTTGCATTTTGTGCAGAGAATGTACAATATTTGTAAATTAAAACAACTTTCAGTCTTCACACATTGATCTGTTTTATTTAATAGCACTTGATCAAACAATAAGAATACAAATTAAAAAAAATATTTTATGGCTTTAAAATTAAAAAGTGACTATGACCATGATTATTGCCTTTTCTAACACTTAGTTGCACAGCCTTTGGCAATGATGACTGCTTCCAAACATGTTTTGTAACCATCAATAGCCTGTTCCAGTTCTTCAACGTCTGAAGGATTCTTTTGACCAACTGCACATTTCAGGTGTCACCATTGGTTCTCAATGGGATTGAGATCAGGACTGAGATCACTGACCACTCCAGAACAGACCAACGTTTTCTCTTGAACCATTCCTGGGTCATTTTAGATGGGTCATTGTCCTGCTGGAAGACCCATGACCTTCGATTGATACTTCGCTCCAAAATGCCTTGGTAATCTTCTGATTTCATGATGCCCTTAATACATTCAAAACATCCAGCACCCAATGCAGCAAAGCAGCCCCACAGCATTATGAAAACTCCAGCGTATTTGACTGCAGGTAGGGTGTTCTTTTCTTTAAAAGCTTCATTTGCATTGACAAAGAGCTCTAATTTGGTTTTAATGGTCCACAGAACATTTTCCCAGAAGGATTTAGATTTGTTCAAGTGGGTCTTGGCAAAGATCAATCAAGCCTTCTTGTGTTTCTTTTTCAGCAGTGGAGTCTTCCGTGGCCTCCGACCGTAAAGCCCTTCTTGGTTCAGTGTCTGGCGTATGGTACTGAAACCATTACCCCAGACCTGCCTTGAGATCTTTGAATGTCATGTTTTTTCCGATGGCATGCAAAAGCCTTCAAAGACATCTGAGATCAATTTTCATCTTACCAGCGCGTCCTGGGAGATTCTTTACAATTCAATGAGCATAAAACTTCGTAATAGCACTGTTAACTGTGGAAACAGGAATACCAAGGTCTCAAGAAATGACCTTACAGCCTTGCGAATGCTAATGTTCGGTGATAATAGTCTTTCTGACATCCTCAGACAGCTCTTTTCTCTGTTATAGAAAACTTTAATATACTGTATGACTTGAGTAGTACACATATGTATGAACAGTAGTAGTAGTTGCAATACATACCATGCTGTATTTGAGTCATGTAAAGCTCCCGAATGAACTTATGCTTGTTCCAAGGATACTGGTGCTTCATATTAACTGAGTGTCTCCAAGTGATAAAAATATAAAGATCCTGCTCACTCTTGGAGGGGCAGAGAAATGCGTGAATGCTGTTGGAGCTGTATTCTGATTTCTCTCCATGCTGCAACATGATTAAATGATCACTCTGCTTAAACAACTTCCAGTGGCAATTGACTTATTTGACAAAGTTCCACGACACTGCAAATGACAATCTAGTTCCTCCAACGAAATTGATTTGAAGAGTTCTAAATGGTGCCAATAATCATGGCCATGGTCACTTTTCAATTATTCTTTTTTTTTTTATTGTTTGGTCATGTGCTGTTGTAAATGAATAGATGAATGTGTGAAGACTGAAAGTTGTTTCAATTTTCAGAAGATAGTGTACATTATCTGCATAAAATTCAGGGCTGCCAATAATCTTCCACAACTGTACTGTATGAAGACGCTCTTGTCCCACTCTCTGAAATGTCCTAGTATAAAATGAAAAGTATTTAGAACAATCATAAATAGATAGTTCCCAGCAAACATTTTGAATAGATGTTGCAGACAACCGCCTGCACAAACGTTAAAGAATGTGTAAATAATAACACCAAAATGAAGGTTGAACATAGAATATAGTCATCCATCCATTCTAGCCGCATTGTTTTGTGAAATAAGCACCTAAATATCCTTCTGATACTAGTTTAAACAGTTTACAACAATTTTTTTGTATGATTTTTTACCATGCAACAATATCATATTGTGAATATGTTGTGCTGATTTGGGTTGACGTTGAACCTCCTGCATATCGTCATCCATCAAATGCTGGCTGGGTTTAGATTACCTCCCAAGGTCGCCGCTGTTTACCGCAATGACATGTTGAATGAATGTTACGCACTGCTATCATAGTTGTACCGATACAGGTTAGACATTTCCGCCAGCAGCTTGAGATTGTCAGGGAGCGAAAAGAGGAGCAATGCTTTTCTCCCCCCTTCCCCATGTTTCCCTTTAACAGTGAGTTATACAGCTGTCTCCCTCAACTATCTAGGTCATCAATTAGCAAGCAGGAGAGGAAAAAACACCCATTTTTGTTCTACACCTCACCTATATCTCTCCTGTCTTTTGTTCAGAAACCAAGTGCTTATTAGGAGGCTCCTGCCAATTCCTGGGTGAGGGATTTGAGAGCCAAGCTTTAGTGATTCACTCTAATGCAGTAACTGACTAGTCGGTTATGTCTCGGCCAGTGTACTCAGGTGAACTCCAGCAGTTTTGAACTTCGTTGGACTTTTGCAATTACACCAAGGCCTTTGACTGTAGAGTTGATCATATAGGGCACTATTCAAACCTTGACTTACAGTAACCGCCATGCCCCACTGCGCCTATTCCAGTTATGAGAGCGATTAAGTGGCTTCCTGCAAAAATGTGACCTTGAGGTGATGAAAATGTAATAATAAGTGGATTCTGAGGCTAACTTTGGTCCATCTGTACACTCTTTAGCTTAAAAGGAAAATTCCACCCTCAGATATTCCCACACTGTTATATATCATCAATCTGCAATGCTCAATTTTATTTTGTGATGAAGTTTTGTAATTGACCATTTTATTCTACCCACTTTCCCTCAACTTGCCTTGCCTTGTTGTAGTTCAGTTAGTGATTTCCTACATTTCCCAGAAAGCCTTTTGACAACACCCAGAGAATGGGAGTGAATTTGTTGCTGCTGCATTCACGTCATACCAGACGACACAGAAAGATGGGAAGATCTCCCGTTTTATTTGTTGTTGTCCAGTTCAGTGTGTCATCAATTCCACAATTAAAGGGGCCCTATTATAGGAATTCAAGCTTCTAGCTCCATAGCTCCAAGTTGCTTTGTCAACCAAACAAACTGCAGCAGGTAGTTAATCATAAACAGTCGATTGTGCAGTAGCATACTAATGTGAATATAACTAGTAATTATTATTTTTATTACCTTTGGTAGATTTGCAGCACCCATGTTTGATACACTTGTTATTTCTACCGTGGGAGTACCCAAAAAGTAAAAGTAAAAAGTAAAAGTACCTATAATTCCTATTTGGAATTTCCACTATGAGGTTGATAGTTTTTCCCCAGTCAGAAGCTTGTATTTCATTACACCTGAATGCATGATCGGCTGTGGTTTTTACATATAGGTGGAGAGAGCGCTAGCGGTAGCCCTAGCTGTTGTTGTCACTGTAGAAAAAGGGGAGAGACATGCCCCTTATGCAAAACACAACATGTCTTGTCACTATGCTGCATTGTGGACTATTGAGGCTGCTGTCAGCGGATTGAAATTAGTGTCTCTTCTTCTTCTTCGATGGATTTCTGATGATTCCTGAACGTCAGTGCAAAATGGTGGGACGAGAAGAAGCCCTTGTTGTTGGAGTCTGAGTGACTGAGAGTAAAACCTGATGTATACCACTGATGTTTGACAACATTGAACATTTTTCTCCAATTAAACTCCATTGTAGCTGTGCTGGAAATATCTCATTCATTATCACAGGAAGATGAAAAATACACCACCAACCAAGGAAATTGACCCAGAAATACAAGGTACATCATCAGTGGCTGTTTTGCAGTGTTAAAATGTATTAGAAACCCTGCAATGTCTTTCCTGATATAAAAGAAGAAATACTGCATACTACTAAACAAATGCTATACTAACAGAAGACAAATACATCAAATAGGATATGAATTGTTGAGTCACAAACAAACGTGAAGGAAATGAATTAGACTGTGCAACAATGTTGATTGGTCTTTGAACAATTGGAATGGTATTTAAAGCAATCTGACTAAACTCCACATCTAAGCAACTAGATGCATTCAAGGTTATAAGGGAGCACCGGGGCACACAGAGGATGTCAAGAAATTGTTTAAATGTGCTCATTTTAACAGACACCCTGTGCATCCATCGTTTCAGCCTGGATAGGGCCTTGATCACTGAGCTGTGCCATCTTTTGAATGATTATTCCCTCCATGCTACCCCAGGACCTTGCACCCTTTCCATCCTGCTGACAGGTTCTGCATCAGACAGGGTGTCCAGGGATGTTGTGGAAATATCTCAGTCCTCTTGTCTCCCACAGCCTGATGCATATTAATTATAGGCCAGACGCTGATGCACAAAAATGCACGTTCAAGGACAGAGTCTATCATGTTGCTTAGAAATGATGTTGGCTGCAAATAAACAAATGTACAAGAAAAGCAAAAGCCTACACTACGCAAACTGGTATTTGATGTCGACGTGTGCATGACTAGTGTTGCAATGGCACAAAGAGTGGCTTGTTGAGAGTTGTGAGTTGAGGAAAAAGTAGTTATCGATAAGATTCTTTTTTTTTTTTCATGATTTCAAGTTCAAAGTATAAAGAGATGGGAAAAATTGGGGGAGGGCAAGTCAGAGATTACTCCTGGACCAGATTTAAACACATCACAGTCACTGGGAGCAGCAAACTGTGATGTCCTGTGTGTGACATCCAACAGGACGCCCCAGGAGGCTCATCTTTTGATATAAAGATTATTTCAATCATTTCATAAAAGAGAAAATGCAGAATGGCCTAAACGATTTACATATATATGTATTATGTTTTAATCAAATTACCTCCCATGGGCAGGTTTCTCAAGCAGGAAGATATGAAAAGGAAAAAGTCTGGCCTGATTTTCCACCATACTGATGGAAGGAAAAAAAAAAAAAAAAGGTTTCAAATAAACCTGTGAAGGCATGTCCAAAATCCTTGCTGCACAATAGTCCAAGTTTGAAAGAGCTCAACAGTGCAGACCTCAATCCACAGAGGACCGCCACAACTTCATGCCATTTGAATTGTGCCCTGGCTGCCATTAAGATGCAGCAGCAAACTAAGGTACAGCAAAAGTTGAAGTGAAAAGTAAAAATATATAGTATATAATACAGGCGAAAATATATTTGAAATTTGGTAATTATTTTTACCATTTCCGATCTATTTTGCCAGCCTTGAGACGTTATGATTTACCTGGAATGAACAGGTGGCCGCACAGGTTGGAGCCGGCGCAGGTTTAGACGGTACTATAGATGATGTAGTGGTATGGTATTGCAGCGACATGATGGAATGGTATTTGTTTGGCACCGGTTGAATGTCTGGCTATTTAAAGAGGGATTACCCATATTTGCCCACCTGACTAATGCCTTTAAATGTCAGGGATAGATCTTAATCTGGACATTAAACACATCGCTGCCCTGTCGATATATCTGTCAAGTTTCCCCAACGGTAAATCACGTCATCATATGGACAATCCTGTCTGACTAAATGCACGATATAATCCCTCGTTGTTTATCAGATATCAAAAATCCTTCCGACTTCTACTGTGATTCAGGTTTTGGTTCATGTCATCAGACCATGAGGGGATTGTGCTGGCATGTGTAACCGCAAAGCTGATGCATTTAATCATAGGTTGCAGCCTGCTGCTCTGTTGTGGTTTTAGTTGCGCAGCCCTTCCCTTCCTTGACTGGAGTTTAGTGACACTGGGCGCCGCATGCTTGAGAACGGTCATCATAAAAAACAACAACACAGCAACTAAAAACACCGTTCAACCGTTGCACCGTCTCCTAGTTGGCAAAGAAGAGGGATGTGTCTTGTGGATGATTAAAAAGTCAGTGGACACAAGAAGGGAAAGGATCTATGATTAATCACACTTAACCGGAAGGGGGTGGAAGGTGTGTGTGTGTGTGTGTGTGTGTGTGTGTGTGTGTGTGTGCGTGCGTGTGTGTGTGCGGGGGTGGGGGTGAACACATCTGAGATCTTTTCATCATTTGCTGAATGTATTACTGTGTAGCCTGGCAAGAGGTGGTGCTCTGAGAAAGCCGGTGCAGAATGATTGTGCTGAGGACAGCAGGACAGGAACGCAGCGGCAGAAGGATAAATCACCGTTCCCACCACAGAGAAAAGCCACAGTCTGAACTGGAAACAAACCAGTGGGGCTCCTTACGCCTCACAAATGGCCTGCGGTGCTTTGTGCCGAAAGATGTTTTTCTGATGCTTTCCATCGAACGTATAGAACCGATAGCGCATTCCTGTTTGAAAAAGGGTGATATTTATAGTATATTAAATAGGTAAAAAGTAAGCAAAGACGTGTTTGATTGGCTGTTTCAAGACGTTCTGTACCATATCGTAACACCATGACCACACCAGCCTTCCCATTATCTCAAAAAAGTCTTAAAAGTGAGGATCCAAAAAATTAAATACATTTTCATTGGGCCAATTATTTGCAATACACTAGACAATTTATCTCTGTTCGGTATTGAAAATCGCCACTGGTGAAAAAAGCTCCATTTGTCACAGAAAGTCATAAGTCTGGAACGTGCTGCACGGTGTCCTTGCCTGGTTCATTTTGATAAAAAGCTGTGTTTGCAGAGGATGGATTTAAGCTCTCTGTACATGCTCCTAAATGGCTATTTGGAAAATGGCTGTGCCACTTCAATGCCAGAAGCCAAAAGGTGATGCTTGCGGTTCAGAGGAAAACCCATTCAAGTCAGACCGATCACTCTTGCCATTGCTACCTGTCAGATAGAACAAATTGAATTTGTCTTCCTTCGGTGGCTTGTTGGAACTCTAAAAAGCGTATTAGCGACTCCACTTATCAAACCTGTCAAAGCAAATCTGTTTAGCTGTGAACCTATGAGACACAGATAGACCTCCAGATGACATTACATACACAGCGCTCTGTGCTCACCGGCATTATTCTGTACATCGGTCAGAACGGTTACATTCAGGTTTAGATCAGAATCCATATAATTGAACATCTTGTGCAGGCAATGACAAAGTTGAGCTGTATAATCAGACATGTGGTGGAGGGTAAATCCACCTCAACTCAGTTTACACACGTTTTCTACCTTTTTAGGCTGACATAAATCATGAAATCATGACATGAAACTCACAGTATACATGTCAGTAAGTGGTGTCAAACTGATGTAAATTATATAAAGCTAGGGCTGTTAATTGCACAGATTAGCGTATTTCTGAAAATACATATATATATATATATTTTAATAGTGGTGGTTGTTTACCTTATGATGATCACCAATCAGAGGAATTTACCCTTTTTAAATCTATCAAACTCAATTATCATTGTCATTACTGACATAAAAAAAATCCTCAGACTGAAATTTAGCATAAAAAACTCCATTTAAGAAAACTGAACCCATCTGCACCAATCATCATGTGGCATACCAGAGCATTAGTATATGACTCCTGGTATATCCCCCTTCCTCAGGCCATCCACATACTGTAGGCTACTGGTCTGCTTCCTCCCCCTGAGGGCTGAGGTGAAAACTTGAGTGATGTCCCCCATCTAAGAGTGGGCCTCTCACTTTTACACCAGCCTCCCCATCACGCTCCCAGTGGGAAATCCATGTGGCACCATAAAACAGCACCGCGCGCGGAAGGCTCCCCATCTCTTATCGCATGGCAACCAATGTTGGCGCTCGGGAAACAGCGCAGAGCCTTTTTTTTTTTTTTTCATTTTTCACACGGAGGTCATCGTGAACCTGCCTTCCGTCTAGAACGTCGGGTGCACATGACTCATTCGGCGCATTTCAAGCTCGCTCAGTCCCCCCTACAAGCTTTCCCCTTTGCCGAGGGTCTGCGCTCGTCGTCTGTTTGCAGTTTTCGAATCGCTTCTGACTATTCTGGTACAGAACAAACAAGGGGATCCTACGTACGACGACGGTGAGAAGATTTTTACCTCTTTGGTATGTATGCTCATGTCTTACGTGAAATTGCATGGAGAAGAGTTGTGGGGGGGGGGGGGGGGGGGTACGACACAGTATCAGAAATAAAAAGGGATACACAGTGCAGGCAAACAGATGCATTTCATTGTCAGTGGATTTCTTTGTGTCATATATTCATAAATATTCCATGACAAATTAATAGACGGGAGATATGAAAGCGTCATTGACCAAGGTCAGTGAAGTAGGAAGGGGGGGTGGGGGGGGGGGCAGAGAGAATTACAGTTGTAACATTTCAAAAAGACAATCCTGTAGCGAGGAAATAACATCCTTAATAATAGTATTCTACCCCAGTTCTGTCAGCCGGCACCGCTGGCTTACATATCTCACAGATATGCTACATCCAATAACATAAAGCATCAACAAAGCCTGTCAAGTGTCTCGTTGTAAGGAACAGAAATGAGAGCTAGTTGTTTTCATTATCTATAAATAGCAAACTCAAATTCTCTATCTGTGCATATATCCAGTTCTCCGTTAGTGATACTATAGCACTTACTTTAGGAAACTGCTTGACTGGTATTAAAACTTTCTGGCCCAGTTTCATGTTCTTGTTGATGACGACGTCGATGAACTTCTCTTCTTCCTTCCCTTCGTCTTTCTGAATTTTGTCAATTTCTACAGACAGGGAAGAACAAAAGGTGAAAGAATTATGAGTCAGTGTTTAGAAGCAGCGGGTATAAAACTCCAATTGAGGCTGAAAATTGTCAAAGGTGATTAAAAAGAAAGGGTCAGAGATGTTTGCCCTTAGTAATAGCAGTGAAAGTATTTGTTGAACTCAAATAATAGCCTGCAAATTTCCTGTTGCCACTTCTGCTGACACCTTTTTGACCCGTTGACACTCAATAAATACCGTTGTCATTCATTTCACATACTGGATGAGACTCTATCATCATAATATTTGGCGACGTGAGGGGAGATGCCAATTTACTTCGTACAGTCGTGTCAAGTTCCTGAATCCCTTTCATGTGCTTCTACAAAACATGACGGTGCGGACACTGCGGCTCAGACCTCGAGGCTACCAGAAAATATTGGCTGCCACGGCTCCTCTTAAAAAAAAAAAAAAAAAAAAAGGTAGACTTTGATGTATTTGGAGATATTACCTTGAATGTTTAATCAAATGGATAGCATCTGTGTTTCAGTGCCAATGAAATGGGTTTGCGGAGAGGGCAGATGCAGGGAAGCCACAACAAAGGCTTCGGGCTGCAACCCTGGCAGGAGAAGGAAGGTGAGGAAGCTGACCTCACATCAGAGAGCCATTTCTTCTGCGCAAAAAAAAAAGCTTAAAACGGAACAATCGACGCTTTATTTGACTGCTCATCAAGGGTGATTGGTTGGTCCTGAATAAGGCGGTGCTTGAATTCAGGCAAAGATGGGGGTCAAAGAACCAACTGAAGCTCTACTTAAAACTGCAGTGTCATAACAAATAATGGCAAACCCTCATAGAAGCATACAGAAAAAAACAGAACCATTGATTACATTGCAGTCCTATTTTTCAATTACACCGGGTGGATCAGTGTATCAGTACTGCAAACTAGAACATAAGAAGGCAATTGAGACGTCTCCACAAAGCTCTGCAGCATTACATTTGAAGAATGTAATTAAGACCTTTGATATGAGTTTTAACACAGATAAAAGACGCATCAGTAAGATGGAGATATCTTTAAGCTTCGGCTTATCCCAGGGGGGATAGAGACTGCACACGTTCTGAGAAAAGCCCAAATTAATATTAATGCATTGCCTAGCAACATGCCAACAATTTCTCCAGGCCCCCGATTCGCTGAGATTGTGTTACAAGCCGTGCAAATTCTTTGCTCTTCACTTTCTCAAGCTTGTGGCGCAGAGTTTTCATCCAAACGATCCCCAAAAAAAGCCATAGCACGCCACTCAATAACCATTAAGTAAGCACACTATACACTGTGCACTGCACTTTTATCCATTACCTATATTGTAGCATCTTCAAATGGTTTCACCTTCTGAGAAGTGCAGCCACTGTGAATTGCCAAACTAATACCACGATACTTTCAAAAGATTGTTTGTGCACCTCCACTTTGTATGGCTCATCTATAAGTCATTATTACGTCTTGAGAAAAAAGAGATTTAAACATGCTGGACTAACAAAACAAAAAATCTATCTGCCAGTGCCATTAGACTATTTTCCACCAACTGCAAATGGATATGTGGGCCTTAAAATTCTACGTGTCACGTCATCAAACAGACATAGACTCCTCCTAGATTGTCACGTCCGTTGTCCCCCATCCAAATCCTCATCCACTGTTTAACTCCACTGTTGACTCGACAAAGTAAAGATTAGACAGCGAGCACCGAGAGCAGCCACCCCCGTCTTTGAACCCGCGCGGATTTCCCCCAGGCCCTTCTTGTTCGAGGGTGTTTAGGGATTCTTCAGTCAACCCTACAAGCCTTCCGCACATTCAAATTATATTTACAGGACTGTAAAAATGCATGCGCCTGAGTGTCGGCGGGGCGCCATCCCAGCTGTCTGCTTTCCTATTAGGAACGGAATCGCTTAAAAGCAACCCCCGTGATTTAGGCCTTGCCGTTTAAAATTCATAAGCCGGGTAGATTTGGTGGGATTATGCATGAATTCAGCCGAGTGTCGGAGAGTCGAGTTGGGGGAGGAGGCGATCGGGTCATTAAGTCGACCAATTTCATGTTGAGGGATGAGATACATATTAAATACAGTATCTCCACGCTGACTGTACCTTCTGTATTACCGGACAAGATGGAAGGGGGATTCAGAAGTAATAGGATCAGTGTGTGTCGCTTAGCAAAAGTGCACGTTATGCATGTAGTGTGTATTGTATCCCATTCTGATGGTGCTGTAATACAAATAGAGTAAGAATAAACCATGCAAGGAAAGAAATCATTTGGAGTCCATTGAAAAAAAGAGCACTGGATTAATTTGTCTTTTTTAACATTCTTGGCAGTTGGCGGGCCATTTTCTGGGTATGCACTACCCATTTTTCTGTAAGACGTACACTTGTCTTATCAGCCAAAACCACAAAGTGGTGCTGCAACAGAGAAGAGCGCCCCACCCCCACTGATTGAGAGGCCATAGATTCCCTGTTTGGTATGGTGACTGGCGGGAAATGTTCTCCGCACAGGAAGTGACCAATCGAAACTACAGAGCAAAATCCAATCACCGACGTCAGATCTTCTGTCTCTCTTGTCCCTCTGGGATCCTTTGCACTTGTGTTACAACTTCCCACTGATTCATTTGAAGAGGATTAGCGTTATTGAAATACCTTGATAAAACTAAGACATCAGATCCAGTGAGTCAAAGAAATAAACATTAGTCATATGGGCCTCTTTAATGCATCGTGAAAGGGGAAATTCCACCCTCAAAGGTAACGTATGTTATCCATACATGTATTCCATACGTTACGATCCTTGACATTTGAATGGATACTTGTGATGAATTGGTTTTTAGCTTGAGGAAAGAGTTGTTTATCAGAATCAGAATCAAATTTATTGGCCAAATACATTCGCACATACAAGGAATTTGACTCGGTGACGTTGGTGCATTAAAAACACAGACAGACACAACAATCAAATAAAGAGAGATGTAACCTTTGGCTACTCTATTGGAGCTAAAGTAGACACTGACTCTGAAGACTGACTCCATCCATATAAGCTTTATGAAGAATGAACAGGTACCAGAAAAATAGGTCCACATTTTAGAAGAAGTCCATTGTACGCAAAGCTGGTCTTCATTGTCAATAAAGCAGATCTGTTTCCTGACACCATCATTAAGAAACGTCTTGGTTCTCTGGCTTTTTAGGAAAGGGCATGTTCACATTGATTAAATGCACTTAGGGATAGTGGTTCTTGGTTAGAATTCCATTTCACTTTTTGGACTATCTTAATTACCTTAACCTATTGCCCATTGTATTCAGGCGTTAAGATTTATCTATGTCAAAATCAGTCTAATCAGAGAGTAGTATGGACGCCCTCATTACTGTCACTCTGGTAAACAATATGTGTGAAATAGAGGTTCACAGCTAACAGATCTAATGAGAACTACAATGTCCCTGATGTACGCACTGATTCAAACACTAATTATCCACAATTATCCAAGAGCTCACTGCTGTTCGGGGTTTGGCTCTGGATGTTCGAGGATTTTTCCGAGAGCGGTTTAAAGTCTCAAACTTCGAATTACACAACTCACCACAGACATTGAATTATAGATCTCATGACATGTTTTATGCTGCGAGCAAAAAAGCCTAGATGAGTCTGAGGCGGTGGGGAAATGAACGAAAACCCGGGCAGCATCTTCTTTTTAAAGAGCAAGTAGTAGCGCCTAACCCCATATCTTAGTTCAATTGGCTGGAACTGACTGGCGCCTAGGAATTAGTTACACATAAAAATTGTTTCATGCCACAAATTTTTTTTTTAACGTTCGTGACTCAACCTACAGGTGTTTGTCTAACTGTGGTATTTATGTAACTGTGGTGCCCCAAGGCAATGTACACTTCTCAGAGGATTTTTTTTGTTGAAATAGAGAGGCTGTCATTGGAGTATCATCAACCTTTATATAGATAGACATTACTTTGGTCCAATACAGCAATAATTATATGGAAAGTAATGTAAATGCTACCGGTTGTCATTTCAATTATGGCGCATTGTCTCGTTTGATTTAGACACAATTCCCTTTCAAATTACCCCTTTCTTGTGAGTAATCATGTTCGATTGTCTTTGATGGAAACGTGTAATGTGATGAGTTACATTTGTTATTTTTAATCAACATTGTGCACACTAAACTTTTGCACATATTAACGTAATTTACTGAATAGAACATTTACTTACTGCTGTATGCAAGTTTAGTGAAATTTAAAGAGTCTGTAAATTTAAGCTAGGAAATGCTTTCTGCAGCTTCCTTTACCCGTTTGTTCTCTGCAGACGAAGACTCATTAATTTGCTGTGTACGTTTTGCATTTTCAGGTCAAATGAATGAAACGCTTGAACGGGGGGGGGGGGGAAATCATTATTCTCATTATTTTCCAGCATCTATCCAGCAGAACCTTGCTCATCCAAACCCATCGAGGTCACAACTTGAAACTTTCAACCAACTAAAATGCAATCAAATTCAACATCAAAGTTTATTCGCACAAGAGTGAAACCACATAAGACGCGCCGATTCTGAAATGCTCCATGCAGAACAATCTGCAGTTGTACCACCCCAACAAAATGATTCATGTCTGTAAAATGTATTTCTATTCATTATGCTCAGTTTGGAAGTCTGAGGTGTGCATAATCAATAATCTTGCACTGTAGCCCTTATGAATACTGCAACAACCAAACACAATGATCATTCTCAGCACATCGGAAGGCAAGTAAGACCTCATCTGTGTCTCCATCCTGTTGTTTCATATCAAGATGAAATTCACCACCGTTGCCATCTCACAATCTGTGGTTCTAAGACCAGACTGTGGCTCCGACTCGTCCACTAAAGCTGGCTACTGAGGGTTTGCGGCAGTATGCTCAAAGTCAGAAACAGTTTGCCCCACACACATTTCATGTGTGCTGCCAGTGTGACCACACACATTTAGCGTGAATCATGGTGTCAAGGCTGTGACCCTCGAAAGAGAAATGCTAACGCTCTGAAAAAAGAAAAAGAAAAAACCTCGACTCGCTCCTGTCCTGAAATCTCAATTTCACTCTGGCTCCTCCATTGCCTTGACAAGGTCAGGCTGGCAGCAGGAATTCGTCTCGCCCCCTAATCTGGAGATTACATTCTCGGCGGCCGGGCAAGGCCCTCCCTCCTTCCCTTCCCCTCACTCCCTCTTCTCCCTGCAACCCTGCCAGCCTGGCTCTCTACAGCGAGGTAACGAGCCAAGACCCGCTTACAGTGTAGAGATAATGTCCACGGATTAAGACAGAGAGCCCCTCGAGTGGTGCCTCTTTCATTTCAGCATCCGGCCTGTGAAGCATCATAAATACATCCAGCTAGTCAGGGACTCCATTCTCTGGATCTTTCTGGATGTCAAACTCATTGCTATTACAGGGGATAAAAGCATAGTGCAGCATATGATCTTAATCTGCCATACTCAGTAGTAATGGCCATAGTCAAATAGATAAACAATTTTCAAAACAAAACATTTTCAGTGTAAAAATCCTGGGATCGCCAGGGATGCTCCTGTCACCCTTGGCGTAACTTGAAACTCCAAAACAGGTATGTAAGAACATTACTGTTCCCTGAGGAGCCCCTTGGGTGGCAGAGTTCTTGGAAGTACACAAGCATGGTTTCAGGGGCTTAAAAGATGGTGCTAAGAAGTTCAAGTTGCCTTAAGGGTGCCAGAATTGCCTGGAAGAATCCGTCAAGTAAAGTTTGCATGTACTAATACAGACTTTGGTCTCTTGTATGACTTCTTTGCATTGCTGTAGACATGTATGACAACATTGCATGTAGGCCTGTAGTTTTTGTACATTATAAGGGTAGTTGTAGTCAGAGTATTTGCAGTCATTATATTTTGGCACCTTTTCATGAAGAGACTTGCTTGCAAGGAGGTCTCGCAAGTATCCAGTAGTCGTAGTTTTAGTTGTGGTCACATTAAGTCCAGAAAGAACATATGGTTGAACATAAGTAGGAATAAACAAAACTGTGGGGTAGTGGGTAGGGAGAAAAGTCATTTCCAAGAGAGCTAGTGGATGCAAGTAAATAACATGGCAACAATTGACTAAATTCATGAAAATTCATTTTGGCTCCCTAAAAGGCATTCCCACTCACAAACAGTTTTCAGAGTTTCTCTGCTCTGACAACAGAAAGAACTTGAAGTTAGTTTGTTCGCTCATCATACCAGCAGCCTTTTGAACTGCATTAGCATTTATATTTCCAGCAAGCAGTCCAGGGAGACAGATGCAGTGCGGTTCAGAGGAGAGTCAGAGACATGAAAGGATCTGCATGCATTTGTGTGGGCATCATTTTTTTCAGCGATAACCCGACTGAACGCTAAGACCCACCTCCTGCTCCTCAGACGATAAAGATGTCAGCGGTACAATGCAAACACTGATACATACCATGATTTGATAAGTAACTGTATGACGAATCCAGCTTTATTTCACCTTTTATAAAGTAGAATATAATCGATGGGTGGGGGAACTTTTTCCCAGCTGGGAAAAAATGGAGCTAAAGAATGTCCACACACCGATGCATAAGTACCGAATACACACATATTCATTGTTTGAACTTGTAACATCTAACATTTTGGGCTCTGTCAGTGACGTTGCCATACAATTTACTACAAAAGTGGTAAGTCTTTTTATGCAGATGATAATAACAAAGCTTTACTAGCTCAGCAAAATAAAAGTAAAAATATGTTTCAAAATAAGATGAAAAATCTATCCATCTATCTATGCATATATTTGTTTATTGCATTAACGTCCCTTATGTTTGTATGACCAACTAACAGAACAAAACTGTACAATAACGCATGCCTCTCAGTCATTGCTGACATAAATAGAACGCACATAACTTAGGGACTAATGTTACATACAGCTTTGCCAATTTAAAAGCACATTCACACACAGAATTCAAAATATAGGATTTTAAAAAAGCTCTCTGACGCTGAATGTGAAATGAGTTTGTTCCACAAACATCTCATATAGGTTAATAATATTCTCCCATACATAATTCAAAAATATTCTCATCATAAAATATTCCGTTTTCACACAATAGATCAACAAAACAGCTCTGAAGTTTCCTCAAACCGGCAGGATAATGTCTGACCTTGTACTGAAATTATCTCATGCATTTACCATTCAGGCTTTGCAGACCCAGATCTCAGAATTAAAAGATGAACCAGGTCAGGACAGATCTTCCGTAATGAAGGATACTGTACAGCAAGATGGAGTAAGTAGTAAAATATCCTACAGCATGGATAATGGAAAATAAGTCCGCAATAAAACGCCCTACAGCTCTCAGCCCCATCACAAATCCCGTCATGTCACCACCCACTTTCCTTCCCTCAGCTGCTCTATATAGTAGCACTAGCTGCACTTGATTAAAATGAATGCAGTTAAATGAATGCCGAAGGGGCAAGACACAAATGGACAAGTGCCATCCGGTAGAAGACACAAGGGCACAAGGACACTAGACACTAGGGATATTTCTAGACTGAAGTGGCTGATAGACGATATTTTGTGCCGATGTTCAATATCTTCAAATTTTACAATTTTCATAACAAAATTACAAGAATTCAGTTGATTTACCCAAGAATATTATTTTGACAAGGCGGAAAAGCCTCTGAAACTATATTTAGACCATGGGCCACTGAAAGCATCTATTCGATGGTACATTAGGCAAAATGTGTGGAGAGAGTAATAGCGACAGCAGAGCGAGACTTTTTCCAGCCCTCAAAACACATGTCTTGTGGCTGCAATGCATTCTGGTCTATTAAGGGAAAAAATGATATCTCTTCCTCTTGGATTTTGCCCTTGTTTGACTGTTGAACGTTGGTGCAAAATGAGTGCTTATTCTTTGATTTTGAACACTAAAACCTGACGTTTGATATTTTAGGTAGCTACAAAACTTGTCTCATGCTGTCGAATGTTGGCCAATTTTCCACAGGAATATGAAAAAGACACCACCAGACAACAAAATGGACCCAGGAGTATAAAGTATATCACCAATAGCTGTTTGAATGTGTTTTAATGTGCAGAGAAAATAAAATTTCATTGCAGGCATTCATTGCATTTCCAGACTGTTTTTATATAGCTGCGGTCAGGAAGGAACCTCCATCGTATCGGAGGTGGATGACATAACTGACCAATACAATATGGAAAGGCCAATATCGACCGGATATATCGGCAAACCAATATATCAGCCTAACCCGAGAAGACTCACCTTTGCTCTTCTTTCCTCAGTTTACAGCCTAGATGAATCACTATCTTTGTTTGGCAAGCCTTAACCACAGAAAAAGCCTGTAATGCTTTTGGATATCTGCGGGACCACTGTGCACGACAAAAGAAGCACGCCCAGAGACTGTACATTCAGAATGAATAGGGCGAGGAGAAAAGGAGCAGGGAAGATGAATCATTTGAAGCATCTATTAATTAACAATAAATCATCAGCCTGGTCACGCCCCCCACCTCCACAATAAAGCCTTTTTTTTCCCGCAGACCCCCTACACAAAAAGGACCACAGCAAGACTACTTCAGCCCACAATTAACATAAGCTGATGTTTATCGGTTCAACATCCCGTTGCCTAATGAAGTTTCCCATAAAACTGTCATTAGGCTGTGAGAGGGCAGGGGGCGGGGGTGGGGGGGGGGGTATTTGAGGATGAAAATGAAAACTGTGCGGCTTAATGTACATCATTATCTGGAATTCATCTCAGGCTGCATTATCAAAATACACTGAATCATCATAACTCTTAATGACCAGAGCGCCTTCAATTTTTATTTCAATTACTCATCGGATGTCGATTAAAATTGCGGACAAATGCCTGAAAGCATGTAAGTGCCTCTTAAAAGGATTAGGTACTGTTGGTTTGGATCCATACACACTGTATTTCAGAAATGGTGAATAGAGAAATTCATTGGCACACAGAATCAATCAGCAGACATTAGGAAAACATCAAAGTGTGCAGGAGTGCTTATGATATTATCACATGTATATTATTTTGCTAACCTTTTTGTATCACGGTGTGCTAACATACTGCCTCTCAGCATTGCTTGTCCACTGAAAGCAACAAGCTCAGTTAACCACCGTTCCTGACAGAGCATAATCAATTAGATTGCAGTCTTTTCATGGCAGTGAGCATCAAACAATTCAAGAACAAAAAGGATCAATATTCTAAATGAAATAAGGCACTTGATGTTCTCCAGGGTAGATGCGCTAATTTCTACTCACAGATAGAGATAGTGTTTGGCATCAATTGCGAGGGTTGGCAATGTACTCGCTTTACAAATACAGCCTCTGTTGTTTTATTACCACAGATTATCAGTTTTGTATTTGGGATTAATGGCCAATCCCACATGATCATACGATAGACGCAGACTGCTGAATCTACCCGTCTACCGTATTCATTCGAAGGGATCACGCTGGCTGTCAACACATGACATGAAAATTGTTGTACATCATGTACATTTTCTTTCCTGACAAAACATTAATGCAGGTCTTAGATAGCAGTTCAAACAGGCACAGAGGAGTCATAACAGATGTCTCAATATGCAGTATAAGGAAACTCAATGAGAACGTAACTGTCAAGTGTTTGACTCGCATCATACACTGTTAGAAGAGAGTGACTTGAAACACAATAGTTGTACTTTGAAACCGAGAGATGATGGAAAGCAGCTGAGAACTGGTGCCTGGAGGCCGCTTGGAGTTTTACTTCCACAAACATTACTCAGAGGCAGAAATGATCTCATTGGTGGAGTTAAAACCCAATGGGCGGAGCCAAAGAGCCACAGTTTCTCCGGCTAAGTTATCGAAGCCCAGTGAAAAGGCAAGGCTAGATAATATTATGAAGCCTAGCGTTCATGCTACTGTAACAGGTAGAAATAGATCTCCCGTCCATACACATTGAGCTACTCAGCCACCGTAGTCCTGCTTTCCTGCAGCCACACACCCCCACATAGTTTTGGGTGTGGATGCGGAAGCAACAAGCAATTACCGTGTTTACTACGGAGTATATATACCCCAGGTAAAACGCAAATTTCTGGTTTTCCTGTGCCGTGGCGTTGCGTAGAGCCAATCGCTGCTGAGAGGTACTGTATGTTCTATTGGGTTTCCTTTCATTGAGTGCGATTTGGTTTTAGGTTTGCTGTCTCTTTTACCTTTATTGTTGGAACAGTTGTATTGTAAATGATTTGTATGTTTTTAAGTGTAAATAACGGGAGATTTTTTTTTTTTTTTTGTCTTTTAGGACATCGCCACTACTGCTTTGTCTCTCTCTTGTGTAACAGGTTGTTGTCTTAGTGTGTTGCCGGTAGTACGGGAGTAGCCACCGATGCCAATAATATATCATTTGATGGTGCAATTTGTGTAGTATGTTGACTGCGCCAGCATTTTCTATGTAAAGTTATTTTGCTCCTTTTTTTATTGGATATCTGTTGTTGTTGTTCATATTGCTTGTTTTGATTCTTTAGATTTGTTTGGAGTGGTTGGTGGCCGTACTCGTAGGCGTCCTCCAGGACAGGGGTCCCTTCCCTCACACTGCATGTTGTTGTTATATAGTGTTATTATAGTGTTAATCAAGTGCACTGACACCTTTTTCACTCTTTTGCAGTGTGCGCGCGTGTGTGTGCGCGCATGTTGACACCCGGAGCACGCCTGGCCCCCTGGTTCCCTAGTAAATGGTATGATCTCCTACAGTCGGCCAGCCACCCTCCATGTTATTATTATTATTGTTACTTCTGGTGGCAGTCAGTAGTACTCACTAGTTTTCCCCATTATTTTTTACTGTCTCTAGTGTAATAGATGGTCTAGTTAATAAAATTGTTCTTTTAACTCCTCCCTTCATCCCCAGCTTGGTATTTGCTCCAAATCTTGAAATAAATCCAATCCAATCTGGCCTTGAATATTACATCTCTGTCTCTTTAAATTCCCTACTTAACTGTGTTTTGTGGAAACCCTTCTGGTCACTGGTTAAGGTGATAAGTAAAAGTATTTTATTGGGTGAAACTCTCAAGGTGGCATTGTCCAGTCTTACCTGACCTCACTCTTGCAGTAGGTCACACTACCGACAGAAGAAAACGCAATCTAGACATACTAAGTTATTTAGGTTAGCTAGTTAGCTGACAAACTAACCAAGCTAGCCTATAGCTATCTAGGTAAAATAGTTAGCTAGCCTGCTTACCTTCCAAGACCATGAATGCCATGGTCATGAATGAGAAACGTCATTGTCATTTATATTTTTATTTATATTTTGACCTTTGAGTTCCTTGTTTGCTGTTCAGGTTTTCCGGTTAACTAATTAAAAACTCTGTCCATCGAGGTTTAAATCAACCAATGAGATTATCTCTGCCTCCAGTGCAACATTGCCTCAGAGAAATGTTTGTGCAGAACAACTCAAATGAGCTGTTTGCAGGATGACTGAACTCAACCCCAGTTGCAGATGTACTGTTTTCAACCAGTGTTTGCAAAATGCAGTTTGGAAAAATCTATGCAGATTTGATTAGAATAGATTAGAGGTGAACAATTAGGTTTGAATTGGTTATTTCTCAGCACACTGCTGGGAAATCACTTCCAAATCATCCACACACTGTGCTTGTGTGATGACAAAAGCAAATATTCCATGCTATGCTGTTACCTCTCACCTCTCTTTCTTGTACATATTTACTGTCAAAACGAGGCCAGCCGCTTAATGAGGTTGATTCTCCTGTAGATGATAACGATTATGGTCATTTTACAAACTAACTACTCCTGTACAATTCAAAGGGGGAACTTAATTCACCTTTTTTCCAAAAACAAATACATTGGCAAATACCAAAGTCGGATAATACAAACTGTGGCCCGGTGTTTGTGCCTTTACTTGCAGTTAAACTGTTATAAAAATAAGTTAGCATTCGAACATTTGGCACTGTTTTGACTATTTCACAGTCGACTTTGGAGTTATACTCTAAAGCACCAAATCGCGTTTTAAATATTATGGTGAGTGTCGCAATGCGTCATTCCTGCTCCGAAGATTACAACAACATGGACTGTTCTGGGACCATATGGCATTTTGACTTCCCTCGTTTAAGCACACTTTCTTTTAACAATGTAATAAAATTGTTCAGATTGCTAGAATAAAAGACATTTAATGTTATACCATGTTTACTGTGATCCTAGTAAGCTGCAGATGATATTATTAGTTAGGGATTTTCAAATGAATGTTTAACAGAAATTGCTAATATAGAAAAAATACCCTTAATAAAAAATAATTACAATGACACCAGGCAACTACTACTGTTGATTTTAATATCCTATTCACATCCTTAGTGCACCTTGCACTGTTAAAACTAACGTCCCATTACTGATAAGAGCCAGATCTACCCGAGTGCAGAGAATAGCCTCTGGTGAAACCACTGGGGAGTGAGCAACATGTAAGGAAAGTAAAACAAGACATAAGATCTCAAATAAAATGTCTTGATTAAGCCCGGGTCAGACATTTTGAAACGTAGCCAAACGACTAAAAAGATTCAAGTCTTACTGCTCAGGGAGTAGACCATGACGAGTTTCACAGTTTTATGAGGGAGGTCCTAACGAGTCTCTGAAGGCTCAGAAAAGTGCAGAGAAACCCTATACCGCCTTAACAGAGCTGCTTAGGCTGCACGGATGATATGCCTACAATGTGGGGGAAAAATCCCTCCCTTCTATCTCTCTCCTTAGCTCTTATTCTATTTCTTTTCCATCTTCCTCCACTTTGCTCTTGCATGCTCGCTCTATGGTGACACGGAATATTTTAAGGCCACTAGGGCTCTGACTTTTGCACCTTTTTTTTTTTGTTTGTTTGCTTGTCATTTTCGGCGATCTAGGAACCAAAGCTCATTCCGCTGTTGCGCTCGATGTTACGTCGCTCTGGATAAGGGCATCAGCTAAATGGTTAAAATGTGAAATGCCATAACAGCAATGTCAAAGTGGTAACAATCGGCGATACTAGATACACATTGGGAGAAATCTCGGGGCTTGCAACTTAGAGATTCTACATTGAAGGGAAATGTTATGACTGGGGTTAAGTCGTGAAGCCGGCGCCACGGGGCAGGGGAAAACCAACAGTTCCATTTTGTGTTTGTTGACTAAACTCAATTTCTTTTCCTTATGCCCTGTGACAGCCATTCCCCACAGAGATGGTATAAGACTCTGGGCTGAGAGTCTTGTACCATCATTAAGCCGGCTGATGCATATGGATATCAGCCACTTCTTTCACTATATATTGATGCACAAGTAATTATTTATGTGTTCAAAGCTTTATTATTGAGCTGGAAAAAAAAGCAGCAACTGTTCTCTTTGATACATTAAGGACTGCATCACAGAATATTCTTTTTGGCCCACCGTGTCATTTGATGGGTTTCACATATGAATCATCACATTTATAGGCCATGTGTATGCAAAAATTCTCTAATTAGTCCAGGAAGTAATTAAATAGCTCTGTGATATTTTGCACATTTCTTTTTTGCAGCACTTCCATTAAATAACCGTCAAAAGTTTAATTAAAATAAGGAGATTAAAATGATTTCGCAATGATCAAATATTAATACAGCTAGTGTGATCATTTCTCTTGGCCCTCATATTTCTTCATAATAAGTTGACTTCTAATGGAATATTTTTCTCGCATGTCACTTGTCTGGAGGAAATTTGACCTCAATGAAATCCCGGGGACAAATTTAAGCTCAAGATCAAGTGCACTGCTGTGGTAATTCACGGCACGCACGTTTTCTTTCTTTAGGTTTTAATCATCGAGGCAAACCTATGTCATCAAATTTATGAGCATGTAATAAAAAAGATAAATCCAAGTGAAGTGCACATACAAAATATAGCGTGTATATGCTCATTTTACATTTGTAGCTGTCTGATTTTTCCCATACCAGGGTTTTACTGTGACAATTAATTGCCATGAAAGATGGGATGAAGAAGACCATTAAATCAGACGACACGGAACGCATCTAGCCCGTACAGTATGTATTCAAACTTCCCACAAACCTGAACATGATTTGGGCAACACTGAAAAGTACTTCAGCGTGCCTCAGTGTCCCATGACAGCGTATAGAGTTACAGTAAGCGATACCCTTGAATGGACAAGAAACTGATACACACGGCTCTCTTATTTCCAGGCACGCACACTGAAAGCATTGTTCACTTTTACTTTTATGTAACACCTTTCACTTTGAAACTAAGGGTACCAGGAATGGGACAAGGGGTGCTAAATTTAGCACTTCGAACAGAGGTGGTATCACTGGGAAATCAAAGAGATAGCCTCCATGGTGGGAAAACACAGGTTCATTCCCTAATAGTGAGTTAGTGATAATTAGAGCACTGATCAATTACATTTACTCTCATTACTGTAAATGAGTACATTTGTTTATTTTTCTTGTTTTTAAATCAATATATTGTACATTATTAACAATAATAATACATTTTATTTGTATAGTGCTTTTCTAAATACTCAAATAAACTTTACATTAAATTCACAAAGGATAAAAACACAACAAAGATTACAATAAAATACTAAAGTATGTTTTGATTTAAGCATTGTACTTTTTAAGCTTTTTAAGCATCTCCATAAGCATTGCATCAGAACCTGGCCAGTCATAAATAACAAGCATGCGGAGGAAACGTTAAGTTAACTAAGTGTAACATTAAATGCTTGAATGTATCCATGATAGTAGCTAGCAGTTAGCATTAGCCAAAAAAACCAACTCCCAGTATTATTGCAGTAACACTACAGAATTATTGGTTTGCGTTAGCCTGGTTGGTGTCTAGCTAGTTCGCTAGCCTTGTTAGCTAGTTGGGTAGCTAGTAGCAAAACAAACATCCATGTTGCAATGATACTGAATTTTTTTCATTTTTTCTTTTAATTTTAGTGTTTTAGTGTTTAATGTAACACTCAACATAATCAATAAAAACCTGCAATACATTTTTTTTTTGATTACATGGGTAATAATGTCTTTTTTATTTTTACTGGTCAACTTTTACAGCAGTAATTTCACTACTACTTAGGTAAAATTTCATCCTCTGCTATGTACTGCACAACAGTGTGTGGTCTAAATATTTGTACGATTCATCCTTCGGCTTTCATTAGTTGTCAAGTGAGCTCACAATGACCAGGTATAATGAATTGTAACATCTGAGGAAGCCGTTAGCGTACAATACGGAGAGCCAGAGCGGGGAAGAAAGCGAGAGAGGGAGGTGGAGGGACGGTTAGCAGTAGGCAGCTGGGGCCGGCTGTGCTGAACGGGCAGCCAGGCTGATGGATTACACCAGCTCTCTCCTGGGTAAACGGACACCGCCACCCCTCCCCTTTTAACAATGTCTCAGCCTGTATCGTCATTGAAATGTCTCCAAAGATGGAGGTGAACATGCAGCTCAGCCACTTAATCTGAGAGGCTACATTTCTACCACGAGCAGTGGATTTGAGAGACCCTCGAAAAAGATCTTCTCTAAACAAATCTGATATCATTTTAGTTGAAATGACTTGTCTACCAATACCAATATCATCTCCGAGCCAAGAGCAATGCTGAAAAACAAGACAATCCAGCCGGCCATCGATTCAGTCAACACTAATTGCCGGGAAAGGAGCCCATATTGTTTTCATACATATTTCCTAGCTCATTGTCATTTGCAGCGCAGCCATGGGTAGAGTGACTCCTTGGCCGTGGTTTGGCATGCGGTTGTCCAGGTTATGACACCAGGGACCATCGTTGCCTCAGCCGGTATGAATGGAGTATTTTAGGGCCGGGTGATTGCTACACAAGACGTTTCGACCAGGTCCGTGCTAAAAGGTCAAGCTGCATAAGAGCATACTCAGAGTAAATAAATAATGAGAAATGGGAATGTGCGGGAGCAAAGCAGTGCAAATGCACCACACACACACACATACACACACACACACACACACACACTTACTCTCATTTCAGCCAAGTTGAGGAGCTGTCCTCGTGTTTCACAGCTACCTCAAGTAAAGTCCTTGACATTTTCACAACTACTTCATCAGGCCTGGAAGCTAGGAAATCCCGGAGCCATGTAGTTAATGCTTTCCTGTGCAGAGCTACTGAGTAACAGATTACAACTGATTGTAATTTGATCACAGAAAAATGTTCATTGATAACTGTAATCTCTGCTCCAGCTACTGTAAAACACAAAATTGTTTTGGTAAAAAAAACAACAACACAGTAACCAAATAACTGAAAAAAAACAACAATTACTTAGATTGGCTAGATATGGCTTAGGCCATAAAATTCATGTTCTATATATTTTGGGGACAAGACAAGCTGAAAACAAAGAGATTCTGTTACTGAGCTGGACTCTCCCATTGGCTTGTATTACAGATTGATTAATCTGAACTACATTTTGAAAGCAACACTCCCATCTCTGACGGTGAAGTCGCTACTGGGTCACCATATCTGATTAGCCTTTTGTACATGGGCAAGCTTTTAAAAGCAGGGGGGAAAAACATGAACAGAGCCTTGCTATATTCTGCTCCTATTCAAAGTGATTAAATCAATTGTGAGTGCTTAGATTCGCTTCAGGCCCTTGCCGTAGGAGCGATAGTGTCAGTCTGCTGATTTTGTGCTCGCTGAGTCACCTGGCGTGCACTGCCAAGCACTTACCGGATCCCCGGGAAGCACATCAAACCTGGGATTTTATGAAAGGGGACACTGCAGAGAACCGCGATGGGGGAGCCGGCTTGGTGACAAGATCAACGGGGAAAAAATGAGAAAAAGCGACAAAAAGAATATGTGCCTTTGTGAGGCTCATTGTGCTTGGCCAAAGCCCAAAGCAGAAGGAAAGCTTGTCCTGCGGCCACTTATCCTTCTATGGTCTGATAGCCTGAGGTCACCAGTTGCTCGCTGGCCTGAAGTTGCAAGGAAGTCTGCAATTAATCATTCTAAATGGAGCTTAACAAGGAGATTTGTTCACCATCTTTATTGGAGATCTTGCATTACAGAGGGTGTTTCATTTGTGCGGCGGATCTTTTTCCTCTTCGTTTATCCTACCCCATAGGAGGCGATATGTGTGATCAAGTAGCGAGCAAACTGATGGAAAATAATGACTCAGTGTTACTGGACTAGCCTGTGGGCAAGAGATTAAGGAAATGAAAAAGGGTTCATGGAGTTGTTCAGCTGTTCTACCAACCTCATTATCGACCACACACCGAAGAGGATGACACTTGGCCCTCAGCACCTGTGTCCTCACAGTCACACTGGATTTGCCATTACTCCAAACAATACAACGGAGGAGAAAATTAAAACTGTAACTGAACTGGACAGAGGAGCAGGCACTGTGGCGGGGGAGAAAAGCTCAAACAGTAAAAGTCTTTTCTCCATTCATTGACAGCCTGAAAGTTCAAAGGAAATCCAGTGTGTGTGTGTGTGTGTGTGTGTGTGTGTGTGTGTGTGAGAGAGAGTTACCATTAGTAGCCGCTTTGTTGATTGTGATCATGGCTGCACAACGCTTAATAGAAATGGAGGTGATATAAATGCAGCCGGAGATAGAGTTCTTAGATGCATTGTGGGGAAACAAATCCAAAAATAAACACATGCATTCGTGAAGGCAGTCTGAGAGAGGAAACAAACATGTAACCATTAGCAAAGTCACTGGAGTGCACCCTAACTGTTGGTTTACAAATTACATGACGGAATATAAATCACAGTAGGGCTCTCCGCGGTGCAGGTTCCTTTCTTTGCACCTTCTCATTCAGTCATTTGGGCAAACGGAGCCTTTTAAATGTATGTGATTAGGTGGCTAACTCCGTGTAGGCCACACCGTGGTTTGTTGCACCAAGTCCTCCACACCTGAGAGGTTTGCCCTTTTGCATTTGCAGCACCAAAATGCATACGTATGGAGGATACAGCCAGTGTTATGGAGTAGCATGCATTCTTGCAGGTTGAAGTTCAGACAATTCTTTGAGGCAGAGCTACTCTGGAGGCAGAAATGATTTCATTGGTTGAGTTAAACCTCAGTGGGCGGAGCCAAAAAGCCACAGATTTTCAAAGTGCAAGTTGGCAAACTGGCAAACTTGAATGGGGAAAAAAGAACTATTGTCAAAATACAAATAAAATATATAAATGGCAATGACTTATTTTTATTAATTTGTAAGCATGTCATTCATGGTCAGCAGGCTAGCTAACTAGATAACCATGAGCTAGTATGGCTGGTTTGAACTTGGAAAGTCAGCTAGGCTAGCTAACCTAGGTAACATAGTATAGCTATACAGCATATGTTCAGTTAGCAACAGCACTACCATGTCTTTGTCACTAAGGCTACACCAAAAACAACTGTGTTTCTTTGGCTCCGCCCACTGAGGTTTAACTCAACCGGTGAGATTAGTTCTGCCTCCAGAGCAGCTCTGCCTCCCAGAAATGTTTGCAGAACTAAAGCTCCAAACTGCCTCTGGCTGCATTCTCCTCAACTAAGAAGTGGGTGGAAGTGGTCAAGAAGGTCATCTTTCCTGTATGAATGATATAGTGGTTTGTGCATAGGCATCTGGGCCAATCCCGGGCCAATCCTGCCAACAGAAATGCGCCAGAATGCACAGGCTGACACAGACCTCCATCTCCCATGGTTCTAGCCAGAGCCAGGCTGTCAGGAAGATGAAAATATGCCTGGCTTCATTTAGTGCTGTGGGGATCCTGTGGAGAAAAGGGGCAGGTAGAGCTAATGGACTACTCTAGGACACAGCGGGGCTGCCGACTCAGCATCGCCGCTGGCTGTCTCTTCAGTACACACCATTTTTATGACAATCTCTCCGAGGCCACAGCAGGCACACGAGGGCCCAGGGCCACCACCTCAATGCCCAGATTGTGTAGGATTTACTGTAAACAAAATCCATTCTGGGGAATTTCAGATTTTTTTAGACCTATACACCGTTGACATAAATCAAAAGGGCAGCTCTTACACACTGCAAAAACCATCCATCGTAACAAGTCGTCTAGCCTGCTATTGAGTCTAAAAATCCTTTCAAATATTAAAGAATGTTCTTGAATCAAGTGACATTATCTTGATACTTATGGAGTGATATGGTCTTGTTTCAAGAGATTATTGAAATCACTGAAACTGCACTGGAAACAAGTGAAACATCTTTTAAGACTCAATACTAGAAATGAGATGGATATTTTTGGCAATCTATATAAAAGTGTGCGTGTGCATGTGCAGTGCATGCACGTGCGTGTGCACGTGGGCCTTCACTCACTCACATACATGCCTGTATTTGCATGCTCGTCTGTGTAATCACACATTCCTGGCGCTAACCAAGAACTAGATCTATCATGAGCTGTCAGTCTAGCAG
The DNA here is from genome assembly GCA_034670385.1 of Hoplostethus mediterraneus. Taxonomy (NCBI): domain Eukaryota; kingdom Metazoa; phylum Chordata; class Actinopteri; order Trachichthyiformes; family Trachichthyidae; genus Hoplostethus; species Hoplostethus mediterraneus. The sequence goes on along the minus strand of JAXDDW010000028.1, from coordinate 1,978,556 downwards.
AGCAAAAAAAGAGATAGAGCAGCTGCACTGATTGACAGAGAGGAAATTGAAGTGTCACATGAAACATGTAAACCATATTTTGCTGCGTGTTGTCACCCAGTAGCACATTACTTCAGTCAAGCAACCAGAGCAGGGAAAATGTCAACAGGAAAAATCCAAACGGAGAGGGGGAGAAATTCAGACTGAGTAATGAAATGGTTCCCATTTGCTGTGCATCTTTAGACATCACTCTGTGAGGCATTGTTCCAACTACACCATTAATGTCCTTTATCTATCGAATGTAGGACAGTGCTCTATTTCTTGGTATTGTCATATCTGACAATAACCCTTGACAGCGTCGTCAATGTCAGAGCTGTGTCACAGAACTTTTGAGCAAATAAGGCTGTGAAAGTGAGGAGAAGAAAAGGAAAAAAACGAGACTCTGAAGGGTACGCGTACTCTTCAGGATGACAGTTCACAGTGTAACACATTAAAGATGTAGCTGCATGTCATCTGGAAGTGAGAATCTGCTCTCACGCCGTGCCAGAGGCATCTGTAATGCCTCAGTGGATCACCGCCCACTGTACATCATTAGCATGGCAGTACCAACATGAAGATATAGGAGGCAGCTGTCCACTACGGTTGTCGAGCTCAGCTGGTTCAAATCTGAATGGGTGCCGCACCTAGAAGGGTCTAAATGAATTGCATCTTGCAGGATTAGGGGCGGGTGTGAAGCGCTGGTGTATTTAAATCTCAACGTAAAGATGCACAGTGTTGTTGTGCTCTGGCAATCACAGATTACAGTCGTGTTTGCATGAGACTTGGCAGCTAAGCTCTCCATTAAATGAGTATCACTGCGAAAGTCTGGCTGTGAAAGGCAGCTTTGGAAACCACACATGCCAACTGTGAGTAGGTGATAATGGGACGGAGTCGCGGTAGCTAAAGGCCGCGCGCACATTATGTGGTTGTTCGCTGCATTGTTGGTCGAGAGCGTATGAAAGAAAATTGTTCATTTTGAAGAGTGCAACATGAAAGTCAACCCCAGTTCCATATAGTTTGTTATGGAAACTCCAGCAGAGCTTATGTGAACACAGCACACCCAAAATTTAGATGGTCAAATAAATTAAAGACTGCACCTTTAATGTTCACACCCCATCAAATGTTCAAATCACAGCCTATCAACTCCCACAATCATTTGTATATTCTTGAAATTCCCCTTCCCACTTGGTTCAAATATACATTATTTAAATAATTTAGTGTTCATCAGAAAGCAGTGCGCTGTTTTTATTTGTATTTGTATTTGCATTACTGTCGCCAATTTGAAGAAAGTATACCAAATAATAAGTGGTAATGGCAGCAATAAAGACCTGAAGCATGCACATAATCAAGGGTTGCATGGCTTCTGAATACAACTGTGCTCCTATGCAGTGCCAAATCAGTCATTACACATTCTTACGCATGAACATAACATATCATGTTTACAATGATTTCAGCATTGCTACGGGGCTTAGCTCATGGTGGGAAATTGTTATACTTTCTAGCCTGCTTTGCAGAGAGCTCAAGGGGGAAAAAAAGGATAATACTGTGCAGAGTGACTGTATTAAATGAAATGTCATTGTAAAAAAATGCACTTGAGTCTTTCCAGCTCCCCCTCTCCATCTCTTTACATTGCTTGTATGCGCATTCTTTGAATTGGGGCTGCACAATACAAGCCAGGCCGTAACTGACAGCAATTTGGGAAAAATACAATTTCTGTGCGTTCAGATGTGTCAGTTAATGTGATTGTGAAAGTCACATTGAAATGACAACTGTAACTGCGCCCATGGTTTATAGCTCGACACGCCAGGAATATGAAAAAAAATACATTCATTGAATTGAATTTAAATGTAATAAGTTGTATCACTTCCTGTTTGAATTCTATTTTGTATTTCTAAAGAGATATCAAACATCAACACTGCACACACTTTACAGATGGATTCCATGTGCATGAAAAGAGGTGTATACATTTGTTTGGTAGCCCTGGCCAAAAGTAAGTATTAGGTACAGTAATGGTAGTCGCAATTCAAAGCCAATACAGTCTGTTTTTAAATGATATCACTCGGTAAAAAGGTACATGGAGCCAAAACCGTACGGGGTGTTGTGTACCGTTGCTGTACCTCGGCAGCTAAGAATACCCTTCTTTTTTCTGCTGGTCTTCGCTGCTACACTGGAAGTCCCTGTAGACACCTTTCAATGCTTTGCTCAGAGGAGAGAGGCATGCACATCTCATTAATTATGTCTCAGTTGAAATATCAGTCCAGAGCTCCCAGCCATTTGACTAAGGCAGAGGTAATGAAACCCCATGCATTGGAGCTAAACGAGACAGCGCCGGGGACGGGTACAAGGCGGGGGTTGCCAGGTCGGAAGGGGACGAAATCTGTGGCTAAGGCCAGGGCTCGGGTTAAATCAATTTGAAGCCGGGGAGGAGGGCTGAAGTTAGGGCTAGCGCCGAGGCTGGGTGGATTAGGCTAAGGCTGGGTTAAGACACTATAAAACACGATAGGTTTGGTTGTCACCCAGCCTATTAGAGACTCGACCCAATTAGAGCACTGCAGTCTGGACATTATTTGCAGACGGGTGGGTACATGCACAGCACATCATAACCCAGGCTTTCCAATAATGTCGAGTTTACAGTCTCACTTTTTCCTCTCTCTCTCTCTCTCTCTCTCTCTCTCTCTCTCTCTAAAAACAACAAACCAGCGATACGCTGCACGGAAGCATCGAGCCATATCATGATCCCAGCATGTAAAGTATTTAAAGAACCGCAGAATGGGGGATTATCAATAAATGTTCCCGAAATGTAAAAGTATTGAGAAGGTCACGGTCAATTAGATGGATAAAGTAACAACGATGACATTCAAGTTGTCACTACAGGAGAGGGTTCGGCCCCCTGGGAGGCAGCAATGGATAGAGCTCCGGCCCACTGCCGCAGCCACATCTGCAGGAAGTCAATGACTGATGCCAGCAAGAGACAACAATGTTTTTGCCTTTGTGCAAATTGAAGAAACATGACCATATATTTGCAAGCCGTGGATCAATAGCACAGACATGGCCGAGCCCCGAGAAAGGTATCCAAGGGAAGCCATTCAATAATTCCGATCAGAGATGGACTGGTTGCCCGCTATTAATCTTCCATTAACTGCCACAGGCCAGTGGACGCCGTGGACGAGCTTTAGATGTTTAGTGACAGATTCGACCATCACAGGTTACGCTGATGTGTGGAGCTGACAATCAGACAGATTTCTCCTCGTATTCTTGGTTCAATCACAGCCATCCGTCAGACATGCCCCATTAGACTGGTCATGTGGGCCATCCCTTTCACCGGCACAGCTCCATAAACTATTTCACTTGGCCACCAGGCAAATATATATCGATATTAAGGCAGTATTTCATTACATATTGCCTACATGACAGATGACTTTATCCTCTGAGTTGCATTTCCTTCATTCCCCTCCGCGGAAAGATTGAGCGCTACATTTTACAGCCAGCGTTTCTTGAACGTACCTGTAAATAAGGCGGTCGTCGTAAACTAAAACAATGCTTAGCGGAGAACAGAAAAAGTGTTTTTGTTTTTTTTGGTGTTTTTTTTCAAGGACATTGCTTGTGTGACTATGCTTAATAGTAATGCTCCCATTATGCTCAGCGGTATCTCTCGAGACTACCCTTAAATATGGGCCTACTCAATCATGACGAGAGAACCCATGTTGGAATGAAATGGGTCATATGATACTTTAAATAAATATGATAATGAGGCAGACACTAGCAATTGCCAGGGGGGTTATTTGTGTTATGTGGAGGGAGCAGTGGGCTTCCAGGCCGTCTCCGTAGATGGGAACCCGAATAATGCTACAGGGGAAGTGATTCTGGTTTGTATCACATAGGAGTTAAGAGGCAATGTGGTGTCTGTGAAAATGTGAGTGAGCTTGTTCAAGAACAATTCCTAACTAAAAAAACATTTTCATGTGAAGAAATTACCGTTTTGCCCCTCTCTATGATGCAATAACACAATAGTGATTCATCCTTATATCAATTTTATGAAAGCTTTTACATTTGCTGTTCCAAAAACCGGTTGTCAGGTAGGTCTTTCCCGGGAAAAAATACCTCTGGCGCGCAGGAAGTGATGCGTTTTATGTTTTTTGTTTGGAATAAACGGAAGAAGAACTGGGTGGTTTGCATGAGCAGCGGTAGCAACTGTGGCGCAACAGACGAGGAAAAGAGCGGCGCCTACAGAAACGTCGTCAACAGAACTTCCAAGGAGAAAGACGTCACACGGCCCAGTGCGGCGCAGAAGCTCTGCAGCAAATGACCACTTGGCATCAAAGATGGAATCTAAATACGGAGGTAGGAACGAGAATCCCACTTTAACCGTGAAGGAGAAATGCTTTGAACAGGCACCTTGTGATGAAAGGAAAATGGCTCCCCTAAGGTGGGCCCTTCCCTCACAGCAGGGATCACAATTATCTCTCACTGGGCGACCTCAGTAGCTCAGTAGGGGTAATGCACTCCTGAAAGTGTGATCTACAACACATATAGTGTGATCTTTCCTACTGCAGTTTCTCTAGCCCCGGGCGCACTGTATACGGAGCAAAGATGGCCATAACTATAAAATGAATGTATACTAGTGTTAGACTGACATATTTATTTGGCCTGAAATTAGCCTCTTATTGAACATCGGATATCAGCCAGTCAATGTTATCCACCTCCTTCCCTGACCAAATCTGCAATGAATTTTTCTTTTCTTTTGCATTTTATTTTTTCATCTAATTGTACAAATGAAATATTCTTTTAAGGGCAGTAATCTATCGCAGATTTTTCCCAACCATTGAATAGGTAGGGTGGGTCACCCGGCCTTAAAGAGCTGCTAACCTAACAAGAATTTCATTTGTCTGGGTTTTAGTTTTAGTGTCCTGTGATGGTCTAAATGCTGCTTCAGAGGCTTTTCCACCCTGACAAGAACAAAATTTGGGGGGAAACACTGCTTACTTGTAATTTTCTTGGCATAAAAATAGCCAAATTGAATTGAATATCAGCACAATATATCAGTTATTAGCAGCTTCAATATAAAAATATCAGTATCAGCATTCAAAAACCCATATCGGTCAAACCCGTTACACATTATATATCATCGTATGTTATATTGTGATACTATTACAATTTTTAATTACACTATTCTATATTGATTCAAAGGGACACATTATTACTATTCTTGGTAATGCCCATGCCCAACCATTGAGCTGTCTAACAGAGAATTATTTTAAAAAAATGTAACGACAACAGCATAAATTTGGCTAAAATAAAGGTTACAAAAGTGCTGATAATACTGCTTGTTTTCTATGCAAACTTGTCACATGAAACATGCAACTAACACTGCTTTGTTTTATAAATCAATGCATTTGGGCTCATTGATTTTGAATATGACGCTCCCTGTGCCATGCAGCTGTTTCATTTATGTCCCTTGCAGCCCAAGGTCCTCGCTCATGCATAGCCATCTGCTCTGGTACTTCCTTCTCCAACTGTGGACCTGGGAGTGATACTGTTTGCCACTGTCAGATTTCAACCAGCCTCTGTGCCCTCAAATGCTGGATATGGCTGTCAAGCACAGGACCTCGAAGGCTCACAAGACCCCAAAACAGCTCTGATTCCTGGCCCTGAAATGCGATCCACTGCTTCTGCGTGTCTCCCTGGCTCCTGGGTTCTTATCAGCTCCTCCAGGATGAGAAGCTGTCAATACAACAACCACAGAGGAAGAAAACCAGCCCTTCCCCCCCTGCTTCTCGTATCAACGTGGCAACATGGTCTTCACACAGAACCAACTCTGGTCAGACAGCAATTAAAATCCTGGCCCTCCAGTGGAAGGGTGGTAGTGTGCGAACCGCCGATCTATAAGCTTGATTTCTATCTGTTCGCCTCCTGCAACTTCCCATTGACACACCATCACAGGAGGCGTTGCCTGTGTGGACTGCCTGCTGAGTGTAATTATGATCATCTTTGTCAGGGGCACATTACATATGACAGCTAAGAATTGAGATGCAATGCTTCTGCCCCTTCCTAATAAATAATTTGTCTAATAAATAGCTGTCGTTGCTGCAGGTTGGAGTCTTAGTTCTGCAAACATTTCTCGGAGGCAGAGCTGCTCTGGAGGCACAAAGTAATCTCATTGGTGGAGTTAAACCTCATTGGGTGGAGCTAAAAAAATCTGTTTTTCAGAGTGCAAACTGGCAAACTTGAATGGCAAAGAAAAAATATAAATATAAAAAATATAAATAGCAATGACTTTTCATTCATTTTCATTTTCATTCATTTGTGACCATAGGCTATTGTGGCTGGTTTGAACTTGGAAGGTCTTCTAAATTAGTATTAGTATAGTATAGTATTATTAGTATTAGTATAGTATTTTTTAGTTAGAAGCAGAGTGCTAAGCTTCATAATATTAGCTCCTCTGTTACCCATTGCCTTTTTCACTGGGCTTCAGTCTAACGCTGTGGTTATTTGGCTCCGCCCACTGACGTTTAACGCAACCAATGAGATCATTTCCGCCACCAGAGCAGCTCTGCCTCCGACAAACGTTTACTGAACTAAAACTCCAATCTGTGCCATCGCTAGTGTGAGAGCTACATCTCCGCCACAGTGCACTGCAAGGTCTTTGATTAGATTGTTTGATGATACCAAAAAAATTGGTTGCCATGATTCCATAGAAGCTCAAAACATTTTTCATAATGATGCCCACAGAGAGAGAGAGAGAGAGATTTAACAAGCAGAGAGACATCCACTCCCAGGTCAATTTTTAACAAGCCTCTTTTGGTCAAATCCCAAGTTAAACTTTATCGCTGCAGCACTGACAAAATAGCAGGGTCAAGGACCAAATATGAGCCATCAGTTTTGGCACCAAATAGACAGCAGCACCAGAGTGATTTCATTACCGAGGAAAGACCGGATGACTGCGCTTGTTATGAGGGGAATGCAATGCATCCACACTCGACCTTAAGTTTATGGTTTGGCTGTAAGACTTAATGAGCATTTTACACCCGACCGCAACTACAATGACGCGTAAACAGAGGAAAACAATGTACATGCCGTATCTGGTCGCTATTCGTGGACATGAGGAAATGAGTCCCTCCAACGGTCTTGAAAATCTGGTAGATTTGCTTAAAAGCTTTAATTTGAGACGCCTACCAATCATGCGACGATATTTTTAACAGGTTTGCTGGCATGCGATCCTTCAGGAAAACAGGTCGAGAAAGAGAGGGAATACAATTAGGCTTTAATATCGGGCTCTTAAAATAGAGACGGGAGACGTAGTGAAGCAAGCAGCCCAGCAGGACATGAGAAAAGGTCTCTTGGCACTGGCGGTAAACGAGCGTCCGTCTCCTCCCTTCTCGGTACATTACAGGGGAACTTTTTCCTGCTCCAAAAACCCAGAAAATGCACTTAACTTTTCATTTGCTGATATCCCACCCCCCTCGCTCATTAAAGTTTCATACACACCACCACCGCAAGCCCGCTCTCGGATTCTTTTCTTTCTTTCTTTTTTTTGCATAAAGGTGAGCACGACACTTAACACTTAATGCTCCAAAAAAGAAGATTAATGTTATCACTTCACGGTTGCTTGTGAAAGACATTCTGAAATATTTGATTTCTGTTCATTACGCCAAAAGTGACACTTAGGCGTGGTGACAGAAGTCATGTAGCTGCTCTTATTTCATTTCTGTCCTGTTTCTTTACGGTGGGATTTGTAGCTCAGTGTACAGTATACGTATTTCCGATTCTCTGTGTGTTTGTTGAGTGCCAGGCTGTTATGACAGGGCTCCTTTGTACAAGAGCCCTGTACATCTTAACATAACTCCCCTGGTAAAATACAGGATAAAAATACAAAATAAAAGTACCATCAGGCTACACCCATCAAAAAAAATAGTCCCCTAAAACTATAGATTAGCCCAAGCGTATGAAAGCAGCAGTTTTTATGAACGCGGTGGAGATGCGACACTGGAAATAGAGCTGGGTCTATTCTTGCGTTTTTTTCCTCCTTGGTACTTGTTGGGGTGAAAACATCTGGTGCTTGGCACACATGGCTATAGCAACACTGCGACCGGCTGAGAGGTTAGAGGCATTTCCTGAGCACGGTAGCCTAAAGGGCCTGAACGCGTTTAATCTCGCAAACAAAATTCAATTACGTTCAGAGAGAAGAAAAAGTTAGATATTGGACAGGGTTTCCGTTTGCCTAAAGTGAGCCTTTGAATCTTGGCTGTTGATGACTACCACTACAGTGCTTGAAAAACTATTTATAGGTGCGTATTTTTTAATACTGCATGCTAGGGATTAGACTCACAGAAGTAATAAAGGAGACTGTGTACAGAGTGGTGATATTAATTCTCCAAGCGGCTGCAATATGGGGGGTTAGAACACTAAACTGCAGAAACCCCCCCCTAACACACCCACAATTGAGGTTACGATGTGCAACGGCAACGATGTGTGAGAGGAACTCCGCGTCATAATATTATATCTCACATCGTATTTAAAGAGTGTAGGTGACTTCGGCGCCATCTGTTTCTGAAGCAACAGGCTGAGGCAGACACTCTGCCAGTGAAAAGGCACGAGGTCCCAGGGCTTATCTTGGTCGAGGTGCGCCGCCGCTCCTCGGCTCCAGCGAGGTGGAACGATAAACATAATTAAATTGAGTTGGATTACACAAAATGGATCGGATCAGCTGGGAAGGCGGAGGAGCTAATCCAGCCCAATCCTCTCTATAGAGGTGCCAACCGCACACAAAAAAAACACACGCAAAATAAAAGAAGAGGGAGGAGGAAAAGGGACGGCTGTCGACCGAGGTAGGGGCGAAAAGGAAAAAGGACCTGTCGGAGTGCAAAAAACAAACAAACAAGCAAACAGCTTCAAAGTGAAATACACAGCGCGATAATTCAGTTTCACCTCATTGTAGCCAGAGAACAATTACTGAGCGATAACACAGCAGGTAAGTTAAATGCAGAAAACAGCAGCAGCAGGGTAGCATACTTCCCATTGTCTACTGAATCAGTCAGGAGGAGGAGGAACAGAAATGAAGCACTTTGCAACAGGAGGGGACAGTTGCTGTTGTCGTTTTGTGTGTGTGTGTGTGTGTGTGTGTGGCGCGGGGGCTGTGTTGTCAGAAATGAATAAGCAATGAATTTACACCACCACTCCCCGTCCTTCGGGGGGAAGTGGGATATCACACTTGTCTTTCATCCCGGCAATAATGACAGTAATTTAGTCATATATGAGATGCACCGCTCCTTTCAGCTATTCACCAGAGGACACACACACACACACACACCTCGCACCTGAAAATGTGCTGTGGAAAACGAGATTGGGAAAAGACCGAGGCAGTATGGTATCAAAGTAAGGGTCAAAAATAGTGTTTTTTCCTCTCCTTTTTTCTCCGACCTGAACTTTGTTATTTGTCAGTAACACACCTACAGAGGAACTTCCCATTGCTACTTTTTTTTTTTTCAATTTCAACTCCCATTTCATTCTATTCGTCAATTTTTTTTTTTTCCCCCACAAATTGCATTTTCCTTTTGTAACCGACTTTGGTACAATCCTTTACAAATAACTTTTCCCCCGGGGGAAGAGGGACTCTTACTTTCTCCGCAGCCCTCCCAGCCCTCCCTCTCTCGTCTCTCTCCCTTTTGTCTCTCAGCCTTAGGTACAGTAAATAGATGGATAAAGTCAGGGGGGGGGGGTTTCTCCTGCTTTCATACTAATCCATTGTAATCCCAGTCTGTCTGCCTGCTGTCTTAGACGGCCCTGCACATAGCATTATCCTCGAATAAAATGATGATTAATGGATCCATAAATGCTGCAGGAAAGCCCGAAGCGGAGCGCGGCTTTGCTATACAGCAAAAGTGACGATTTCTGTCTTGCTGAGGACTGAGCTTAAAGGTCTGGGCGGACTGGCTCGGCTGAAGACGGCAGCATGCATCGCTAAATGATCTCGTTACCGGAGATCCAGAACGCCAGCTCTCTCTAAACAAGCGCCGTTTGCATTATTTAAGACGTCTTGGCTGGATGCTTCAAATGAGAGGCTCTTCTTGGGCGGCCACCCCGGCAGACAGCTCTCTTACCAATGCATGTATGCAGGTAGAAGGAAAATGCACATCTTCGCGGCGTTTGAAATATGAATGCCGCATTCATTCTGGATCGGCATGTTCAACACGGTAATTTGACAGCCTCTGCGCTGTATCAACAAGCTGCGGCCAAGGCTAGCTTTCTGTCTGGTTGATCCCATGCAGTGCTGATACTGCGATTGAGATTTGAAAGGCTAAGAGTCCAACAATTGACAGGAATAAATCTAATTAACACCACTATTTTTTAACACTGGTTTGTACAGAAAAGGGGGTCATGGGAAGTCTTCCACGACTTCCCGAAAGTTGAGATACTTCAAATTCTTAAACTCAAAAGAGAGTCATGCTGTCGCTTGGCCTTTTCTCGCAGTAAGGCCAGTCACTCTGTATGCTCGACATTCACTCACTCAGGGTTTCAAAGTAAAGCGCGCCTTGAAATGCATAGCAGGGTGGAAAGCTGGATGATTCAGTACACTAAAACGAGGAATCCAAGGACGGGAACGAGAAGGAATAAGGCTGGGGCTCGTCCTCGCTTGTGTTTCAGCCACTTACTGTACTATTAGAGTCACTTCGTTTCTGGCTACATCCCAGTTGTTGGACTACATCAATTACGGTCCACACAGGTGAGACAGGAAATCGCTTCCCACGGCTTCCTATTAAAGAGGTTACTCGCCATCAATGACTACCGTGCGTGTTGTTTACATGCAGGGCGGAACGTGGGTGACTCGGTGTTGTTGAGTAATCACGCTCCGGCTTCGGGGGGTTCAAGCGCATCGGAGCGTCGCACGGCATCCGGAGTGGGAACGGTTTCAATTTACAGCGCCATCGACATCGTTACCCCGCGCCCAAGTAGCGCGTTACTCGCCGCGTGTGTAAACGACAACGGCGTTAGCTTTTACAGCCAGGGTCCCGCCTGTGGTAGCCTGGCCTACATTTCACCCCCTGGCTTCCCGCGGGGGGGGGCCCCCGGGGAGGGAGAGGCAGAGCTCCGCAGCCTCGCAGTACTTGTCTGAATGCAAAGCGCTTTTCTAGGGCTCTCCGTCTGCCCCCCCCCTCGTAGTTCACTCGCAAGTTCACCGCGACTGTAGGTCAAATCACAGCTCTTGGCCTCAGATAAGTTCAGCTTTGTGACTGCGGTGCTATCTCGCTGTGCGGCTCAGCGTGTCGGCCAGCCACACAGATCATTATCGCTATCAAGCACTGTTTTCCCAACAAAACGATATCTCTGCCTTTGATCCGGTGCCAACGCTTATTTTCGCTCGCTTCTGGGCATTCTAACCCAAGACTGCACTCACTCGGGGCACCATATCTAAAAATACCCCTCTCTTCTGTTGATGAGATGGAAACGTATGAATAAACTACAGGGCATCACATCTAAACTAAGGATTCTGCTAAAAAAACACGTGTGGCAGGGCATGATTTGCTTTGAGGTTTTTGTTTTTTTGTTTTTTCCCCCTTTGTGGGCTAACCCGAGCTAGCCGAGGTCGCTAATGCCATGCAAACACTGTGCTGGGTTTCCTGCTGTGAAACATCCAATTATAAACCGGCAGCGATGGAGCTCATGTGCAACACCGGGGTTACAACCTCCAAACTAGGCCAGGGGTCCTGAAATGTTCAGAGTGGGCCGCAACGCTGCTCTGGATGCAGGAGCTCGAGACGCAGGAGAAGACCGGCGCATCTGACGATATTACATTTTTAATTTGTTATTGCTTGTACTCATTTGTACTTACTCCCTGCCTCTCTAGGGAAGAAGCACAAAGACGGTATTGATTTCAATTCTTGAGCAATGTGGATTCTACTTAAATAACAACAACAATTATTGTAATAATAAGAATTCTACAAAACTAATCTGTTGTATGTGTCAAATTGAAAGAGCTTATTTCACCGTGAAAGCTTAACAAAACATCCTGGAAATAGAATTTCTCACTTCTGTATCATACTGTCTAATATTACAATCTGTATGGTGCATCTAAATTTAGGTAGCAGCGACTTCTAAGTGATGGATGCACTTCATGGATTATTGGCACCCAAGGTGTTACAGTGCAGAGAAGTCACCCATCAGTATGCTACGGAGGGATATTCACTTCCGGATGTAGGCTGTAGGCTGCTGGTGCCATTTGTCTCCTGTTTTAGCTTAAGATGCTTCTGCAGCTTCAAGCGTGGCTGTTCCACTTGTGGGAGTGAGTGCTGCTGAAGTGTGTGACGGCACAGAGCTTGTAAAAAGTAGGGACGTGGTTCTTGCGGGAGAAGAGCCGGCAAATGGCCCCAAACTTATCGAAGCAGCCTGCTCAGTCCCCAAGCTTTGAAACACAATGGTCCCCTCATTTCCACTGAACGGCAAGTCTCTCCAGACTTGGGGAGTTATCGCACATTCACTGTTTGCATGCAGACTCTAGTTACCCTAGCTCTGTTTGCATCCCCCTGCCAATTCCATAATCAAGTCCAGAGCTCATCAGCAAGATGGCAGAAGAAGTGCTCTATTAAACTGCATCGCGTGCCATCTGTTGTGTAAGAGAGAGATAACAGTATTTACAGTTTTGGAATTGTGGCATACTGTTTCAGCCAGATTTCGTGCGCCACAGAGTTCTGCCTGCTTCGTAAAATGTCATGGATTAATGCCGCCGCACGTGATGGTGTCCAAGTGCCCCACCAGAAATATCACAAAACTTAAGTTTATTGGAACCAGCTGCTTTATTTCAACATAAATAATGCAAAATTCTCCCTTTTTCTGGGGTTTCTCTTTGCTGATAGGTATTCCAGGATTTTTATTCCATGTATCCATTGAGGAAAATGGCTAATATTTAACTCAGAATACATACAGTTTGGATAAAGAACTGTAAGTGACATTTTGTCAAGGAAGCGGGCGCGAAGTGTCTTTCAACTGGCGTTTAGTATTCAGTACTCCAATCTCTCTATCGGTGAGGGAAATGTGTTCTGAGGAAAAAAAAGACTAAGCCGGTTTTGAATATTGAAACCAGCTGATAAGAAAAAAGTGCTGAGTAGAACACAGCCTTATCTGCATTATGTACTACAGTGATTTTACCTTAAGTGAAACAGCTGACTGAAAGATATTCAGAACTGCTATTCTGCTTCCCTGTTAGCCCAACTCAGGACTTTCATGAAAGGCTCAAACTTCCTTTACATTACATTACAGTCATTTAGCAGACGCTTTTATCCAAAGCGACTGTGAAGTGCATTCAACACTACACTAGTCACTAGAACAAGCATCTAAGAGCATAACCAGTGCTAAAGAAAAGTGCAATAAGCTATGCGATAGTATATATATATATGTGTGTGTGTGTGTATATATATATATATGTAGTGCAATATATAGTATACGTATATATATTTATATAAACAAAACAAATAAGCATGTGCGAATAGCAGTGAAACCTATGATCAAAGAAGTCATTCTTCTAAATTCTGTCATTGCGCTAACCTCTAGTGATTGAACGAATACTGAATCTGGGACCCGCTGGGATCCACCGGAACCCCCTCAAGGACCCCTGGAGGTCCCATGACCCGACTTTGGGTACCAGGGACTAGCAGTACATCACCATCAGACAGCATAGACAGAGTAAAAACGGTCCGTTGCAGGTACGGCATCTGGGGGCTCAGTGGAATTGGTCACAGCGCGGCACATTTTACGCTCAACTGTACTGCCTTGTCTGCTACCTCTAAAGCTGACAGCATACTGCCAGACAAATGCCAACCTTGTGATCAGTGGACAACCTGTTCAACCACTGAGCCAAAGCTGCCCCAGGAGACAAGAGGCAAACAAATGCACATTTGAAGACTGTGCTGATTCTACCACTAACATCATAGCTTACACACGCGGGCTTGGTACACAGGTGACTGCAGCACAACTTAGACACAGTAGCCTGGTGGAGCGGTTCTCAAAGTGGGGCTCCGGGACCCCCTGGGACCCTCTGGGACCCTTGAGGGGGTCTAGGCGGTCCAATTTCAGAGAGAGAGAGAGAGAATTTGAGAGAATGACGAATGAGTTTCCACCCTCCCCTCTGTTACATCCACACCTACAACATCAACAGTTGTCCGGTTCTGCACCAAATCATATTCAACAACATATTCTCATATAGAAGGGGGGGTAGGGGTCTGTCGCCCATTTAAAATGTAATTGGATACCTTTAATCAGACAGGTACAGTGTTTTGTCACACCTGCCTGCCCACACTGATTTCACCAGACTATAAAGGCTGCATATGGCACCTTGGATGCAAGAATGGAAAAAAAATGGAAAAACTTGACATAAAAGCAGTCACACTACTATTAGGACCTCGTTATTTTTAACGTCATCACCCATAAACCTCTTGTACAGAACTTGTTGGAGGCGAACTAGTGTCATACACAGCAGGCAAAATACAGCACGAGCCCCTTTTACATGAAAGCCGAGCGAAATCAAAAACTTTAAATCTGAGAGTGGGTCTATATGGACCACACAGAGGCAAACTGTTTCCAAACTGGCAGTATATCCTTACAGAGCATCCACGGGCATTTACCTTGATCCAGTAACCGCAGGGAGTGCTGAAAAGACGGATCCAGCGTGTCCTTCTCCGCCATAAGCTCCGGCAAGTACTTTTCGCTCCCCATTTCGTCCTGGGCTCTGGGTCCGCGAGACCGACTCTGTAGCGGTGCAATTGAAGAGAAATCAAACTCACTCCCAAGTTACGCGATATTTCTTGTGAAAGCTAAACAAAAAAAAATGTCATTCGCGGTCGCTACAAGAGCATGTCTCGAGTCAGCGCTGCGTACAACGGCCGGTTAAACGTGACCGGGGAGGCTTTTTAATCCCGTCGGAGGAGTTGTGTTCAGCCCCGCAGAGCCCCGCTACGCATCACAGCCGGGCCGAAATGTCCTCTCCTCTCTGGGCAGACGGGCTCTTTGAAGCTCCCTCTGTTGTATCCGATGGGGAAGTGAGGCTCCGCTCCCGGCCGCTCTTACTATTGGCTCGCCGTTCACCGCGTGCAGTCGCTTGGAAGGGGGCGGCGCGTTCGGGGCTGGAGCTGTCCGCGGTGCTGAATCCGCCCAGCATCACATCACACTCATTATCATAAAACCATCATAAACACCCGCATCGATTCGCTAACCCCGGACCCCCCCCCCCCCCACCCACACACCCCACCCCTGCATCTAATATCTAATTGCCACCAAAAGCAGCTTATAATGTGTTTCTAATATAAACACCTCAGCAGCTCATCTCTCTGATTGTTTCCCTCCGATTTGGCTGTAGGTGTGCTAATCAGTGAAATGAGCTCATGTGGTGTTAAACTATGGCAAAGCAATGACAAGATATGGGGTTGATTATGAGACATAAGACACAAAACTATCAGATTAGAGGGAACGTTGGGTCTTGAATGCTCCCCTGATGTGACCTTTTTGTTGGCTTCCAAATAGATTTTTTACTTCTTTTTTTTTTGCTTCATCTTTGCTAACCATTATCATAATAAAAGCAGTAAAATCAAATTTGGACTTACTTAGGCTTGCCTTACCTTACTGACCCCCCATGTGAGAGTATATGTAAATGTATATTTATTTTACAACAGTGTCAAATTCCCTGCTTGAAGTAGGACAGTCTTTATATCTGTTGATGAAAAGGAAGTATAGTTATCTTATGATATATTTGGAATAGATGCTATACAAATATCACACCAAAATGGTTTGTCCCCAAAGGTCTTGGCTTATGATCAGATCTGTTTTCAATGAACATTGGCTCACTTCCTTAAAAAAAGAACCATAGAAATCCTATAATCAACTATAGGATGCTGTACAGATTTCACTAAAAGTTACTATACAACTATAAATTGCTAGTAATAGTGGACTATTATATGAATATTACAGGACTATTATAGTGATAGCATTAGAAATTCAAAATAATGACCATAAAGTTTGATAAGGTCACTATAAACTCACTATTGAGTACCACAGACACACTGCTAGTCCCTAAAGGGATGTTATGGGAATGGGTTTTTTTTCACAAGGCACTTTTTATATATATTTCATGGGTTGGACACATTATTAGAAATATAAGTATCCTTGTGTGTTGGATTCTGTGTAGCTGTGGATTTATAGGCTTATATAGGCTTAAAACTAACCTCAGGTTGCTGATATTGTCTATTAAGAAGTATAGCACTGACTATATAAAAAGAGATGTCACCCATCTTGACGTGTAGAGCCTTATGGGGGGATACAGTATGTTCATGGGTAAATTATTTTATTTTCTTGACCTCATTTCCGGTTTCAACATCAAGTATGCATGTCAAACAATACAACATCAGATGCATGAACCAAACAGGTATATCCTTTTCAAGCCATAGAGGAAGTATATGACTTAGGTCTGCAGTTCACCCACAGGATGTTCAACAAAGAGTCGCAGGAACATCCCAGGAGGCTACAAAGGTGTCCTCTTTATTCAGTTAAGCAATTGATTAGCATGAGTCCTCGGGTTCCTTTTACTTGTGAAGACAACCTGTCAATAGTTCAGAGGAAATCCATTCACCTTCTCATAGGTCAAGCATGCTTCTCTCCCGGGAGTGTCTATGAATTAATCAAATAAGGAAACCTTGTTCTATGTAAGCCATTTGTAGCCGTAATGTAACTTTGGTTATCATAAGAGCAACACCTTGAGAGTTGTGTTGGTAAAGCAATGACAACAGTGTCCTTTGAAAATAGTAAATGCAATTTGATTCCGGACGGCAGATATCTAATGATACAGCCAGGACTCGGCTTTATCACAAACCATGAGTCCTGCGGTTCCTGGAGACATGCAGTGAATGTAAACATGTTTGTAAAGAATTCAAACTACTTAAGGAGGAAAGGGAAACAGGCATTGCATCCATCATATTTGTTAGAAAATGTGGGCAAAAGATAAGAATTCTGTCGATATTTGTGGAGGATGCTGAGGTAGCCTCAGGTGGGTGGTTATCTGTAGGCTGATCAGCACTGGTTATATAATTGAGACGTTCATTTTTTTCCCCATTCTATTTCAAAAACTTTGAGAAAATGTGACCCAGAGGCTAAAACCACGATGGGTTTGTGTATATTTATCAAGGTTGTATCCTCCGTGAACTCTGGAGTGCGCTGTGTGTGATTTGTACTCAGAAATAAGTGCTCTGGGCATTAAGTGATAGCTTTATATATATATATAGTGTTGATGGAAAATAAACATACTCCTTTGGTTTGGTGAGGTCTGTGTTATAACCAAAAACAGTGATCACAAATGCAAGAGGGAAGATGAATGCAATACTTTCTTCATTTATCAGGCTACAAAATGCATCCATTATACATTTTCAACTGATTTGCCTGGGCTGCAATGACATTCGTGATTTCTTTTGGAGAATAATCAGCCATGCACAGCAGACATGTATTACATTTACACTCTACTTATTCATATAACTTCCTGTCTTAAGCATGTTGGAGATTCCTTTTCACCAGTTCTTCCCAGACACCTGTTTATGAGTGATTCACTGCACAGAGAAACGCATTATGAAGCAGCTTACTATTTAATCTCTCTCCGAGACCATTAAAACCCGGCTCAAATGCACTAATCTCCTATTCAGAAGAGCGACTTATTTATAGATATGCTTGCCATCTGTTGCGCCTCATCTTCATAAACAAAGCCTCGTATCGCCGCGGACGTTTGGATCAAAGTTGTAGGCCTCGTGCGTCTTCCTCGCGACGGCTGTTTTTTGTCAAAAAACGAGTGATCGTAATACATCAGGTGCAATGAAAAGAATCAAGTTTTGTGAAGCAACATTTTTCTCTTAAGTCACGGCCGACCACAGGGGCAGCGGCGTCGGGGTAAACAAAGCAATGAGGGATGTTGTGTCAGGTGGGTGTAAAGGATGAAGAACAGTGGGCTATTACATTGACAAAGTGGCATTTTGATCATTAGAGGATACATGCCCCCCCGCCCCAGTCTCTCCTTACTGCCCTCACAGAAGGTCTGATGTTGATTACACCCAGAGTTAAAAAGATGGCCCGAGGTATTACATAATACATGCATCCATACTGTTATGTCTGCACAGTTGGCAGCGTCTGGCATTGATTTAATCGATGAACGTCAACAGCTCTCCCAAAAAGAGGCAGGCGTTCATTCAACACTCCAGCGAACTTGACGTCAAATCCTGACATGTGAATGCAAACACGTCTTTCAGTCTTAATAAAAATCCAATTTCAGCTAGAGGACGTCACTGGGGGCGGTGGAGAGGGGGGTGTGTGGGAGGGTGTCATGTCACCTTATACCTCCACGTGCCCCAGAAGCTGTGTCACTTCATCTCAGGAGGAGAGCGCGCACTGTGATTACCAGGCAAGGTTTCATTTCGGGTTTTGTTTTGTTTTTTTTGTTTTTTTTTCTCGATTTTCCTATTGTTTTACCCTGTGCGATATAGAGAGATACAGTGGCAATCCAAGGAGCTCCGTTAACACCTTAAATTGGTGGTTGTGTCACCGTCGGTGGTGGCAGAAGGATCGTTTGCAGAGTGGCAATACTGCCTCCTTGTGACCGAGTCAGACGCTTCCGTAGACACCTGTTCACACGAGAAAATAAGGGTTTCCAGATGAGGGATGTTTTTTCTCGCGTAGCAGGTACCCCTTAGGAACAGAGCTCAGAGAGGGGTTTTGGTAATAAAGGTTTGTAATAATTAGAGCAATGTTCATATGCGAATGAAGGCGGTGATGACTTCATTTGAACTCTCCTCATTACCTGTTTTATGATGGTAGTGTACTCAGAGACTCCAAGAACTAATTGGGCAAACTCCTTGTTAGAAATGGTGCTGTTTGATTAATTTATCTGCAGCCCCAATCCACCTAGTGCGGTCTGCTGGTAAAAAGCGTCATTATAGTGATCCAAAGGCCCTGGGTTAAAATTCAAGACAGAATAACTATAAAAATTGGAGGTATTCAGCATAAATGGGTTTAATAGGCCATTGCAAAATGAAAGCACACAATGGGATCTGAAGTGTAAAGAGGCTACACGGGCGCTAGAAAATTGTTTTAATGATGTGGTGTTTTTTTCTGCACTTTCGTCTTATTTTTTCTTAAAGAGACATTTACCATTAAATCACACTTTTTTTTTAGCTGTAAACATATTTCTATGACTTTCGATATTGCGAAACCTATCGATACTGGACATAAGTTCAAAATTCAGCAGGCTGCTCTCTGGGCCAAAACATGAATTTGTCAAGACCTCCTGCAGTTGAAAATTTCAGCTCTAGGGTAGGATGAGCTGAGTGGTCAGAAATGTTACAAAATGTTGACGCCCCCAACTGGAAATGGGCGGAGACACAGGGAGCTGAAGATGACGTCACTTCTGCCTGTTCTAATACATTGGATTACTTGATATAAGGAAAGTTCTAACGGTAAAATTCCAATATGATGTAGAATGAGGAGATATTTATTAATTGACCCACTTATAAGTGCAACATCTTACACACACATTCTTTCAACAAAAAGTATAGAAATATATATATTATTATTTATTTTTTATTTGTTTTAAATGGCACCAAAAAGCCTTGATGATGCTAAATTGCACTTTCTGCTGTAGCACTTTGCAAATACTCAAATGAAGGGGGAATAAAACTTCGCTCATTGTCTTGGAAAGTAATTTCAACGTGCCCCTTTTTTCTCCCTCCTCCTCATACAGCACCACAATGCCACCTGACTCACAAAAGACACTTTATTGCAGCCGCTAAATGGAGCGCTCACATCCACTAAATAGCCATTCAACTGAATTATATTGCCACTGCCAATCTATCAGGTAGATTGATCACACATCCTCTGGCTGTGAAGTCCAGACGCTGGTCTCCTCTTCTGGAAGAGTTGGGCAAAAGAAACCTAATGAGAAACTGTCAGCAGTGCACAGGTAAACAAATCAATGGCACCCAGCAGCGCTCCCAAGGTCGACCTTCTCTGTTCACACACTCACAAAAAAACATCAACCTCAACCCCCTCTAACAAACGGCTGAGTTTGGAGCCGGAGCTTCTTCAGTGTAAAGGTCGCTGGCGGGGTTTGACTTGTACGGCCCACACAGCGTTCTAATGAGAAGTGGTTGTAGTTAACACTTGGTCTGGGTCGCGGGTTTTACTGTTGCATGATTGATGGATGATGCCTCAATATGTGTGGTAGAATTTACGTATGTTACCTTTGATATTCTTGTTTATCCCTTAGTACTGTTATCCCCTATGTTTTATAGTTGCTTAAGCTCATTAGGCCTTAGTGTATGCACTTGTTGGGTCACACATGGTGAGGCGCCGAGGTGTCTGGGTGCATGTCTTGTCAATAGTCGCATATCATAGTTGGGAGGACAGGATGTGCCTAGTCTAGATGAAGGGAGAACGACTGGTGCCTGGTAATGCAGGCCACAGGTCAGGTCAGATCATAACATAGTCGCCCAAAGAGCCGGTACCATCCAGAAAGCCTCCCCCATTACTTCCTTAAGCCACGTGTACCCAGATATCTGCTCCGTGTAGCCTTGTGACCTCACTAGATGCGTCAATGCTTTTAGTCCTTCCCCTAGTAGATAGCGCTTTTGCATATTCATCCCCTTTATTGTTTCCTTTAGCTATATAAACTTTGCCCTGATGCTTCTATAGCAGAGATCCGTACACTCATCCATGTGACGCATCTCTCCTGAGCTCAGTATTGTCTTGTATTGTCCTGTATTGTCTTGTTCTCTGTTTTATAATAAATGTGCTCATGTAATTCATGATTGTATTCAAAAGAACTTCTGTCTCGATCTAAGTTTATACAACAATATGTATTACCATGTAGTGAGTTGATTCTGAGGCAAAATTGTAAATGTAACACCAAATGTTTCAAGAACCAAGAGCCTTGATTTCAGATTGATCATTTACCCAAGCTACCCAACCCATAGAAGACCATGTAATCCTTCAGTTTAAGTTAAAGCATGAAAATAAGCCACACAACAGTGCTTGTGCACAATTGCATGTGTGTGTTTGTGCATATATGTGCATACACAATTTTTGTTTCCTGTATCTTTTGTGCAAAATTTCGCCTATTTATCTATATTAGGTTTTGCTTTTTTGTCTACTCTTCTGAACATAGCGTAATTGAAACCGATCACCAGGGTTTTATCCATTAAAACCATGTACAACCGTGACTACGCCTCCAAATTTAAAATTAATGCAGTTTTTTTCCTCTTCAGCTCAATAAAACAACCTGAAACGGCCTGTGATATATCGCGGGGAAGCCACTCACGTGTGCAGAGAGTGATTGTACTACACCTTGCATATCAGAGAAAGGCACAAGGTCAACAGCAGTAATTATTCTGTGGAAAGCGTGGTCTTTAGTGGGTGATTTCATTTCCTGTCATTAGCCACAGCAATTAAGCACAAGTGCAGGGACACCATGAAACCATGATACCATCACCCACCGCCGCACAGCCCAGGGGTATTCTCCAAACGTTGCTTTGCATGGATTAAGCCAGCTTTTTTTTTTTCAAAGAAGCCCCAGTTCAGAAGAATCTTTTCTATTTATTTTCCTTTGTCATACATTTTTGAACTCAGGCTACCGGCTCAGTTTAACCTCATTTAGATTTAATGTCCCGTTAACGTTTTCCACGCGTGCCTTCAGTAAAAACGTTTTCTGGGTGATTAAATTGTCATGCCCTTGCTTGCTCGCTTTTCAGGATCTCAAACATATTTATACTGCATCATTAAAGGGTAATACCACTCTTCTAAAAAAAACACAAAAAAGAAAAACTATACTATAATCAGTGATGCTTTATGTGTACATTCTGAAACTGGCTTTGTGGATGCAGAATATTTGCTTGTGAGCTTTATTTTGTAGAATAGATATCCTATACCTACCTATATATCCAGAAATCCAACATGGCTGCTCTCACAGTCATTTTATCTAATCCAGTCAAGTAGCATGTGACAGGATGCAACAAACACATTTCCATTGTCTCCGGCTATATGTGAAGCAAATCTGAGAGTGGTCTAAAGTAATGCCTGTCAGGATATAAAAGGAGGGAAAACGACGAGGGCAAAGGGAAAATAAATTCAATTGATAGCCTTCGCGGTGGCGGGAATGTGTAATTTCCTATGTGAACCATTAGGCGCTGTGATGGCAGATCACAGGCGTGATGACAGCAGCGGGAGGAAAGGGCTGACAGCAGGATTCACCCGTCCAGTCTGGACATCTGGCCTGCGGGGATGAAGAAAAGACCAGAGCTGAATGAATGTTGACTTTTTTCCCCAGCCTAAAAGATCGGTAAAAAGACCCATTCGGACGGGATTCATTTCTCTAGGGGAGGTCAGGTAATTCAATTTATTACAGCGCTATTCAGTCATTTTAATCCCGTCTGGAACGGCCATTTCAGTGATTTTCCCGTCCTACCCCAGTGATAATTCCGGCCCCAAATACCTACTGTTTTTCAGCAAACTCACAGGGTTTTTTGATAATTTTAGTACCGTCCGGATAGACATCTTGGTAATTTGAGATATATATCACAGAGTTCGCAAAAGCTGTTTGGAACAAGAATTCTGGCGGGTATACTACTTCCTGGTGCGATGATCTTTTGCGCGCAATAGATAGCCTACCATATCGCCAGCTGTCATTTTATCGGTTTGAAATGGAAGCACTCGAGGAGGCTTTTGCTCTCTTGAATGAGATGAACGTACAATACAACGTTAGTGCTCCTGCTTGGGAGCCCATAAGAAAGCGGAAGATTAGAAGAGGCAGGTCCCGCAAACTGCTTTGATGGGCTATTATAATGACGGCTGCCGGTAAGCGCTCACTTCTAGTAGTTCTGTTCGGTTTCTGCTTTTTGTAACTGGAACGCGAGTGACGTAAACATCCGGGTACGTCCAACAATTACGTTTCTCCGTGTGTAAATTTTAACCACGTTACCCTGTAAAACTAATTCCGTCCGAATGGGGCTAAAGATTTTCTCCACCTGGTCCACCTTTATTTATTTCATCACCAGCACTGCAAACTATTTGATTACACTTGTGTTGGGGGTCCCAAAAAAAAATTCACTGCAACATTCTCCAGTAAGGTTTCATGAGACAGGGCAGCCTTGTTAGAGGTTAGAGAGTCCACCCTGGAACAGAAAGGTCACCGGACGGTCACGGGTTTGATCTCCAAAGCAATCAATATGTCCATCAAAAACCAAGCCGTGCACTCACTGTACGTCTGCATGGATTAAATAGACAGTTGCTGTAAGTGCCCAAAAAAGGCGATGATGATAATGTTGAGTTTTACTCCATAACGTTACATATTCATTTTGAGGGGGAGGGGCGATCAATACCCAGTGTATTTTGTCAACCAATGACTTCAGTTACCTAATGTGTATTAAACAGTACCATACTTTCTTTAAATTGCGCACTACCAATCAGTTTTAATAGATGGTGCGGACACCTCATTTTGCAATGAAACTCCTCAGCTTGGCTGCGGCGTGTATTAAAAGAAATGAGTGTGTGCAGTTGTTTCGACGTGTCCTGCATGCAGCGCTGTCCTTTCTTATTCCTCAAACCCTCTCAACACCCTATATCCATTTTCAACAAGACATCGACGTGTATTTAGATGTCAGTTCTCTGGTCCTTGACCATGTGCACACTTCAAAACATAGCTTAGGTCTTAACCGTACTTACAATTACACATATTTTCTTTTATTATTAATGCAAATACTGTCTGAAAATACTACCCTCTTTTTTTTCAGCTAAGAAACATCCTCAGCCATACAGTAATGATGATTTCTTACACATTTTTCTGATGATGAATGAAGGAGCCAGTTGAGAAATGAAATATGTGGCGAAATAATGGTGTAATAAATCAACCGATCACAGCTAATGGTGAGAGCTGACTGGGTTTGTAATCTCGTTCAGGTGTACGCTATTTTACAATGTTTGTCAGTCATAACATGCATACTGATCGTGTAAGCATCAATTATTTGGTGTAAGCAAGCATGCACGTGCACACCCAGTGTTATCTTTGTGTGCATGCGGAGTCTGGCCTCAGGAGTTACAATGTCGATTATGGAACAGGAGATCAAGCGGGCTTAGTGTCCTAGAAAGTCATATGCAAGAAGAACAATTCCAGGAATTACAGCTGAAAATAAAATAACCCAGAGCGTCGTTAACGGGGAGGAATATCCCACAATGCACAGAGGGCTTTCTTTTTTTGCAATTGAATGGAATGAACACGTTTCATATCCTCGGGCGACGGCGACGGCAGATGGCTTAAAAAGAGCTTTCATCTAAAAAGTCTGCCTAAAGTAAGAAATCCAAGTAAAATAAAGAACATCGAGTCCTTCTAGATCTGGCGCGAGGTAAAAAGTTTGACGGTGAAATTAATTTGCAGTATCAAATCAAGCAGTCAGAAAAAATACCTCTGGGTAGATTACAGGCTGATCTGCACACTCCAACACTCTTAATCTCTAAATTTAGTCAAGTGAATGAAATGAATCTACTTGCGAGAGAGAAAATAAAACCTCCTTACTTTTTTTTTTCTTTTACAGTCACCTGCTACTGCTTCAATGAGCAATCCTCTACCAGTGCTTGTTAAGAACAGAGGGTGACTCTGACTCTCTCCCTAGCTGCAACCTGTGGAAACAAGCAATTCAGCGAAATCGTAGTTATCTTTTAATTAGGAGATGGTGGAAACATCAAGTGCAAACATCTTATTTGTCTTAATGTATTGATAATTGATAATGGCTTGGGTCACAAGTGTGATTGTCTATCAGCCTGACCTAGTTAGGCCTAAGTCCTTTGAGGCTTGTTTGTGATAAAGGGTGATATAAATAAACTTGACTTGACTTGACTTGACTAACAAGCGCCGGAGCTCCAGGGTGATGGTGACATTTTTGATAAAGCGTTCTGTCAAACATGGAGGTCTACTTTTGTAAAACGTATCCTCTATGCATGTATGCTGTTGATGTATCAGGATGTCTCAGACAATGAGTGTTCCAGTGTTGATTTTTCAGTGGCAATAATGTCCAGCTAGGTTCTGTCTCATGAAGCGAGATTAGTGGTTCAGCAAGCTGACTTCTACTTCCTGGGCTTAACCCTTGCTTTTCGGTCTCAGATAGGTGGCTCACTTTATAGTAGGATATATCACCATGGTAACTGAGGCTGCACACCTAACCTAGCAGGTTATGTGCAAGCTAAAAAAGACTGATAAAAAAGCCCGCCTCCTCACCAATCAGCTCTCTGGAAAAATGGCAGCGGCACTCCTAGACAATACCGTAGACTTTTTTTTAAATAACCTTTACTGCAAATATTTCAAACCCAGATATGAATGAAACCATTTCACTCAAATCAAAAAATAAGTGTGCAGAGGGATACAATTGAATTAGCAGATAGTAAGAAGAGCTCCTCGCAGGGCAATGGTGTCTAGAGACTGATAGTACGCCTTTGCTTTCCATAGGGATTCATTATGTTAGAGATATAACAAATGTTTGTAACATTTCCAGTAGCATAGCATAGTGTTTTCTTTTCACAGTCTCAATATCATGAGACAATATTGTATCAATGAGAAATAAACCCACTGAGCCTTGGTGACGGGAGGTGATAAGGCTATGTACTTCAACATTTACACAATCTGCACTTTTGCCCCAGCAATCCCACCTTAACGTGTTGAAACTGCATATGTTTATATAATAATATATAATATGCTGCTTTCGCTGCTACAACGACCTAATTTCCACGGAAGGATCAATACAATTTCATCTTATCTTTAATGTGCTGCTCTGGATGTGTCCATGTTGCATGTGATTGGCTATTTATCAGAAACTCCGCCCCTTTTATGTGAACACGCCCATAGTTGGATTGTAAAATCCTGAGTTGCTTCATGAGACAGGCCAAAACCTTAAACTCTGATGGGTCTGACTTTATGTGAACTCTTGCATAGTGTTGTATTTCTACAGTAAACAAATTAATACTGTCAATTTTGTTGTGTATAGAATTTCATGGTACGATATGAGAAGAGCCTCTACATGTAACACAATAATAATAATGAAAGTAATAACAATAATGTTATTTATATAGCATTTATATTAAATACAGGAAGGCATAAAAACAAGAATAGTAACATAAATAGGAGCTATGACTGGATAATAGGAAACACATTCAAGTGGAAATGGGTTTAAATGAAGAGTAAATATATAAATAAAATGAAATGAGATTAAAAGACACAAGAAGAAACAACAGACCATTAAAAGTGGACAAGATTACAAAAACAATTACATAAAAGCAAGTCTAAAAAGTGATTTAAAGGATGATAGTAAATCCTGATAGTAAGTAAGATGTAGGTTGACAGTGTAGAGGCCCTGGCTAAAATCACCTTCAGTCGACTAAGGAAAACCCAGAAGGCTCTTCAATCACCTTTAGTCTTGAGTCAAGGCTTAGGAAAACCCAGAAGCCTCTTCAATCACCTTTTATTCTTGAGTCGAGATGGAGGGACAGTCAGGAGGACCTTAAATCACCTTTAGTCTTGAGTCAAGGCTTAGGAAAACCCAGAAGGCTCTTCAATCACCTTTAGTCAAGATCGAGGGACAGTCAGGAGGACCTTATATCACCTTTATTCTTGAGTCAAGGCTTAGGAAAACCCAGAAGGCTCTTCAATCACCTTTAGTCTTGAGTCGAGATGGAGGGCCTGAAGATCTCAAGCTGAATAGGGAGTTAGGGAATTAAGAGGTCTGCAGCGTAGCTTGAGGTAATGTAATGTACCAGTTTATATCCTAGCTTTTGCATTCTGAACAAGCCGGAGACGTGAGAGTGAGGCAGGAATAGAGTCACAGCAGTCTAAACAAGAAGAGTCAAAAGCATCGTTGACCTTTTCTACAGGACAAAAACGACTTGATTTCTCAAAATTCCCTCAATTGTAAGAAGAACTTTCACTGTCAAAGTTTCTGGCTCCTGGGTTTGTGTTGGAGGATAGACTACCAGGATCCTTTAGAACTAGGGTAAAAGGGACTAGAGTGTTCAGTATTCTTTAGACCACGCCACTCTGTCTTAATTACTCTGTCTCCATCTTTCTGTCCCTCACACAGCATAAACCACAAAACAAACCGTGGCCTTTAAACTAAGATCGTAGAACATGTCTCCTGTCTGGCACTTCCTCCCGCTATAGTTCATCACAGCTTTCCTGAGGTCTTCCAGCAGCTGTCAGCAGGCCTTTGTGGCTATTATAGCTGGACGAGTAGCTTCTGCTCTCCATTAGGACTGTCAACTCCACTGAGTGACTCCCTTTAATCACTTCAAATATCATTTCACACAAGGAATTTCAATCCGAGAGAAAACAAACGCGCGTCAAGTAAGGCCTTACGAGAGTGTTTGCATGTTGGCAGCTGTGACTTCTCAGAGGCATGTGTGATGGCACCAGAAAGGGGATGGTTTGGCATAACATGGCTGAATGAGGAAAAGATGAAATAATCGGAACGTATTACCCTAAAATCACAGTTTGATTGCTCCCATCAACATGGCTTGAGTAACCTTTGATTCATAATGTGTTCTTGCAATGTGTAACACATCCTTTGATCCATCATTTTTATATGACCAAGCAATCCCTCATGATGGAACAGATCAAAGACTCAATTTTTCCGGGTGTCTGATATTTCAGTGTAAAAACTATATGACAGGAAGGTTGTTTCAAGATCCTTTGCAGCTGACCACCCACAGGAATAACTATCTGTCCGCAGTGATGTTTGGTGCAGAGGAGCAAACTAGAATTTGTGTAAATCCTGGTATTGCCAAAAGTATCTATATCATACGTTCATAGACATCCATACATCCACACACCTCCCCGAAGTGAATTCCAATCTAGCCAGTCCCACAAACCCTAGTGTTATATTTTCTGCTTGCGATTGCTCTATCATTGACCTTTAACCCTCACTGAGGGCAACAGCCATGGGGCTGAGGAACTTGCTGATTCAGTAACTTTTCTCTAGGGGCTATCAACTCCATGATACACTTCCCTATTTACACAGCAGCAGGGTGGGTAACTTGCACTGCTCTGTTTCGAATTGGAGAGGTCAAAGGAGAGAATTATGTGTAGAAGAGACAGGAAGTTACCCTTGGCTACTTGGGTGTAGGAGTACTCCAGTTAAAGATTATTTTTTTCAAATTCATGCAGTTAAACACTAAAAACCACTACCAGGTAACGTAGAGATTTACGTTCACGTGCACTGCGTCAAACCCATCTCTAAACAGTTGGTCTACTCTGGATTAAATAATGTATACAGTCATTGGTGTATCGTGATGGTTTTGAGCATTAACTCAGACTGTCAACCCGGGGAATGGAATGGTAAAGAGTTTTCACTGACTGGCCAAGCGGCATTAATATCTTTGGCTAGTCAGTGAAATTCTGTGCTTCTATGTTGATATCTCTGTGTACCAAGAGATCAACTTGAATAGATTAAACCCAGCATAACTTCTCCAAGTGATAAATGTCTCAATGTCTGACTGACAAGTAACCGTCAATGGCTGCCTGGGTTTTCCTGTCATGAACCGGAGCCCGCAATATCTATTACCTCTGTCCTCTTCAACCTTTGAGGAACAATGGCCCATGTTTCTGTGTGAAAGGACATGGCTCCAGCATCAGGCAGCACATCCCTCTCTGTCTCTGCAGGGCCTGCTGGGACCTCTTGGGTGACAGCGTCACTCGAGCTGAGGTCGAGGGCTTCCTCCAGCCGGCTGGTTGGCTGCCTGCCTGCCTCTCTTCCTCTGTGCTCAATGGACATTGATCCCCAGCAGCGACACCGTGTCCCAGGGAGGGGTAAGAAGATACACCTCGTTGCCTCCAACAATCATTCTGCCCCTGTAGGGACAGGTCGTGGTAAATTAATAGTGTGCTTGCAGCGACTAGATATTGTTAATGTATTTGCTATTGATGGAGTGAGATAACATGAGTAGCTTCAGCCTTACTTAACACAAAACATAAATCCTCCAAGGCCATTGAGGATGAGTAGCCTGGGCAACGAGAGTCATTTCAAGCTTTTTAGGCAAGTCTATTGCCTCAATCAAAGTAGGGCAGTATCATTAATTTAATTAAAAGGGAAATACGTTTTACAAACGCTCTTAAAAATTAACTAAAGATTCTCTTGATATGCTTTTCTGTTTGTGTGTCATCCACAAAAGGCCATGAATTCAGATGGCGTGCATTTGACATTTGGTGGAAGGCTAAGTAGGAAAGGGAGGGATATTGGCCCTTTATGAGGCTCTATTATTGAAATTGTGACCTATTTACAAGACCACTTTGAGCAAGGCCTGTCATATCCCACCATCAAGTTATACCTGCCAGTATTAATAGTACAACACCATGAATGCATGACCTAGTCATTCAGTTCATGAAAGGGCCACTCTACCTTAAAGTGGGGCATAATCCACTTGATCCTTCATGGGAGCTGTCAGTGCTAAATGCACCATGAAAAGCCCCCTTTGAACTTTTGTATTTGATGGGCTTTGGTGTGCTGTAAGATACCTTACAAGACTGCTCTCCTTTAGACTTGCCTTCATCTAAAAGAGTAGGAGACCTCCATGTAAGCCCACCAAATGCGCTCTAGGTACAGTTTCAATTTGCATGACTTCTATATGGTCAATAGAGGACATAAATGTGACATTACAGATATAATTTCAGCAGGCCGATTTCAGGGCAAAACAATGTATGAGATGTGTCACTCCATTGTTAGATAGCTAGTAGGCTAATCTCGAATATGTTGTCAAACGGATCTGTCTGACAGTCACTACCTTTTTGCTTTCAGCTTGAGGAGGCCCCTCCCTATCCGGTACCCCAGGTACTGCGCCTCTGTCTGCCCTAGGCTGCACTTTTTGGGGTTGACAATGAGTCCAGCTCCCTGCAAGGTCCCAAAGCACACAGCCGGGTGGTCCTCCCAGGTCCTCCGAATTGATGACTACATCAGCCAAGTAAGCGGCAGCATATCGGCGATGGTGGTGGAGGGTGATGTCCATCATTCTTTGGAAGGTGGCTAGGAGCGCTGTGAAGTCCAAATGGCAGAACCATGTAGTGCCAGAGGCTGCTTGGTGTCATGAATTATCTCTTTTCCCTGGATGATGGTGTGACAGCCCCTGGTACTTCCTGTTGGGTAGGCTTCCCAGGAAGTGATCAGTGGAATGTCCAACACCTGTGTGGGCTGAGCTTCTCAGCTATATAAGCTGTTGGAGTCAGTCTCTCTCCCTCTCTCTCTTCATTTTGATGTTTGGTTTGGTAATGTATTTGGGTTAGGTTACTTTTGAACACACACCCACACACTATAGACTTCACTCATCCATTCACTGCACACATTATTGATGTTACTGATTCACATGTAGCACATTACTTTAATTTATTTTCCCTTTGGTTAAATAAATTATATTAATTATATGTCATGTGTGGTCTCCTCTTTGTCATCCCTTGAGCCGGGCTGTGACAATGGAGAGAGCGGTACTTGCCAATAACCTTTAGTCAGGTTCAGAGTGGAAATGTAACTGGCCTTATAGCCACTAGATCAGTCCATCCACTCGGGGCCTCTGGTACCTATTGAAGCGGGAGACTTTGTTGAGGTGCCGGAAGTCATTGCAGAACCGGGGCATCGTATCTGGTTTTGTGACCACCTATTCAACTTTTATAGGAGGCTTTTATAGTTATCGTCAACTCAAATAGACCTACCTTGACCTGTTTCACTTCTTTACACAGTGGAACAAATTAACCTGTTTAGAAACATACACAATGTAATCTGACTGGCAGCTAGACACACAGTCATTACAGTATGAAGCAGGTTAACTCTGGTCTGGTAATCAAACTGGGTGACCAGACCTGCATGCAATACATGCATGGACCACAGTCATTAAATGAAATTCGAAATATATTAGAAGGTAAATTATTATAAAACATTTCTTTGAAAAATGAAAAGAATGTAATGTCTCCGCTGATCAATTTCTATAGCGGTCTGTATAGGGATTGTCAGTAAAGCAATTGCATAGATGTACATGAAGTTAGAATTCAATAGCTTCTCAACCATTATACCAACCAAAAAAAACCATTGTAGGATCTATTGTTTTCTCCTTCAATAGTGGGTCTATTTCAATCATTTTGCTTCTATACATCAAGGTAGCACATTCCTTTGATATAAAATCCACATGAATAATGGTGGAGCGATCCATTAAGTTAGATAGCTTAAGAGCTAATGTCATGAACAAACACAGAAAACACCTACCTAAGCCGAAACCTCGGTTTTCGGTGCTCTGTTCTTATCTGCACTTCTAAAATCCCGGTGGACTAACGTTACTCTGTGTATTTAGATCAAAGCAAACAGCTGATAGAGCTGACAGACATTATAATGGCTTCAACCAGGCAGAGGAAGTGAGGAAGGCGGCGAGTGAAAAAAATTGGCCCTCGTGATTAATAACTTCATAAATCAAAGAGTGTTTTTTGGACTTTTGTGACATTCAAGGTATCTTGTTGACAGTTTTAGAGCAGTGTCTTTTTCATTGGCTGTCTATGGGGAAAATGCGTTTGAGAAGTTTAGGCTGCAATACCACCATCGGCCACCAAGTCAAATTGGCCTCAAGGCTTATATCCGACATGCGGGGATTGCCACATACAGTAAATATCATTGGTTGTATTTTTTGTCCCATCTTTTCCAGTCGCAAACACACCACCCTCCTTCTCATCTGTTGACACCTGATGCCATTCCTCAAGCTCAAATAAGCAACTATCTGCAAGAAGCAACCGCTTTTTATTTACGCGTTATATTAGCTTTCATATGCTAGGATATCATATGCTGGCATCTGTCCAGCACGTCCAACACTGTTTACAATTCAACCAGTGCAAAACAAAATGTGTCGGAAAAGGTATTCCAGACTCCAAAGTGGACAGTCAGAAGAAGAAAACTTTGACTTATTCGCTACTTTATATCCATTGGAAGATAAGACAAGAAGAGCAGGTGCATAAACGTACAAGCGTACACAAAAGCTCCTGACAATAAATACCCAAAAGGGCCTTTACCAGTATAACAGACAGCATCAGCATTACCAGTGCCATAGCAATAAGGCATCATGACATCAAGCATCCCTCGCACACAATGATATGATGCCATGATATCATAGTAACTGGACCTGATGATGCTAACCTACAGGACGTTGCGACCAGACTGGAAGAGTATGGACGCTGAGCCAATTGGAGCTATATGACCGCTACTTAACCATTATGGCCTTCACAAAACTCAGGACAAAATCACTGTAGCTCTGAATGCACCAAAGCCAGAAAACGTGAGTCAGATCCAATCATTCTTGGGCCTTGTCAATCATGACTACAAATTCCTGTTATACAATGTCACATCAATGTTGCATCAAGGTCTCTAACGGCGGCTGTAGGTAAATTTTGCACAAATAGACAGAGAAGCCTTAAAAGGACAAAACAATTTGGAAACATGCAAAGGACTTCCTGCAAATATTAAAACCCCACTACTCTGGAATTGTTTACGTGTGATGTAGTGTAGGTTAATTTGCCTGTTTAAGGGGATTCTGGATAAAACTGCAAATCCACACCCTCTCCGGCCTGATTTAGAGCTACAGACACCCCAGCTACCTCTCTAAAAAGAATGTTTATATACAGTAAATGGCTTTTATGGTCTTTAAGACCTCTGTGAATGGCTAAAAAGATACTCAGCAGTAACACCAGGGCAAAATAAAGGCTTTTCAAATCCACTTTCTTGGGGCTTCAAGCATAAGTTAACCTAAGTGCATTATATCCCATAGCAATGTCTTCTCTCCCTTTCCCACTCCCTCACAGAACCACAATATATTATATAGAGTTTATATATAGATAGACAGTTTTTTTTTCTATTGTTGCTCCATCATGTATAGGAATGTCTGTTGGTGCAATCATCCCATGTGCAACCACATCCACAGAGATATTTGACATCAATCGTTATATGTGTATATGTGACTTCTCAACTCTGAAGTATAGAGGGCAAACACATGCTGGGATAAAGTTTTTATTTTTTACTTTTTTTCTTGAACATAATAGAATCAGGCATGTCTTCCTACACAAGGAGTTCTCAGAAAGGTTCTTATGTATGAGAGTTGTTCTATTCTGCAGTGCTGAAAAACTTCTAAAACACTTTATTACATTCAGTGTGCGTTCTCCTCCTATTGATCCGTATTCGTCTTCTGTTGTTCTCTAAAGCACCTTGTGGCCTTTTGGTGCTTCAGTAAATCAACCTTTAATTCACTTAATTTATCTTTCTATGCACATTTTAGGAAAAAATACGTTTATTTTAGAGTCTCTTATTGTCTAAAACCTTCTTTTACATGTTTTTTACCTCAGCATCATCTAACTAATATCCATTATATTTTAGGATATGAGACATCTAACTAAACATAACATGCCTCGATCATGCATAGGAGGACAACAAACCATGAGGTGACCAACAAATACAGAGTTTAACATTTTAGCACATTTGGACGAAAGTGCATGATGATGTACCTTTTTAGCGATGCTGCTGCTCATGGATCTGTCCACCTGCAAAAGGTTGCAAAATGCTCTATGAGGAGAGAATGATCCACTTGACTGCACAGAGAAAATCAGTCTCTCTCATAATAGCACTGGGCAATTTCAGACCACACAAAATGACAAGGGAATCAATTTTCCTGGTTAGGTTATAGATGGATTTTCTTCGCCTGGTCTTTTCATAAGCAATAACTGAGATATGTTCCATGAATTATTAAGAAATCTCCAACAGTGTTAGACTCTGTGGCTGCACCACTTCACCAAAATCCACATTCAATGAGACTTTTGAGAATTTCGGATTACAATTGTCATTAAAAAAACAAATCGGGTGCTCAACATATTCTCATCCATTAATGTGCACTGACCATCAAATACTGAATGAATGTCATTACATTCATGGCATCAAGGTCATAGTTAACATGTGTACAGTATATTGTATAATGATGAGGACATGAGTAGATGGATCCAGCCTGACCTCGTGTGGAGCATGCAGCACAAAGCAGTTTCACAACAGAACTGACTGCTGAACTGTTTTTAGTCTGTTTTCAGGATAACATGCCACGTTCACTGTTATGGAAGAAAGTCCAATTAAAATATTTGTTTCACTGGTGTAGTGGGTCTTCTGATAGAGAGATATGCCACTAGAAAGCAGTCCAGGGGACATACAATATAAACAGAATGGGCCCAGACCCGGGGGTGGGGCTAGTATCTGAAACTTCAATACCCCCTGAGTGTCCACCACGTGTTACAACTGAAAGTCCTCGCACTATGTCCTCTCTGGTGAAATGCTGTGAGAGTATGTGTGTGTTTCACAAAGACACATGCAAAGTTACAAAATCACAGCAACAATTTACACTAACTGGACATTGTGATGCAGTCATATAACTAGGACTTATGGCACACTTATGTGCGTGTGCCATAAGCACACGCACATCTACTGACAAATTTTCATTACCAAACAAACAAGGCTACAGGGTATTTGCCTCGCCAATGCACTTCACCTAAGTTACATGTCAGAGTGACAGTAATTTTTAGTGATAGTCAGTGGGATGTTGACAAACTACTCGGGTGATTCACGCAATTGGTTTGGAC
This sequence comes from Hoplostethus mediterraneus, assembly GCA_034670385.1. NCBI lineage: Eukaryota > Metazoa > Chordata > Actinopteri > Trachichthyiformes > Trachichthyidae > Hoplostethus > Hoplostethus mediterraneus. The sequence continues at coordinate 1,943,863 of JAXDDW010000028.1, read as the reverse complement.
TTCAGATTCCCCTCAAGTAGTGGATTGCACTAGACAGTGGACAGACCTTTATTAGGTGAGCACTGGAAGTCATAATGACAATATCAAAAATTCCACAACAAATATGAATATATTCCAATTGCTCCATATCTCACATCATGATTAGGTTTGAATATAGATATTTCATCATATGCATATATATTAAACGTTTATAATAAAAGCTTTTGTATTGCAAGAGATAAAGGGCACTTGCCATACCTTGGCCTAAGTGAGTCCAAATTTAATCTCGTAGTTTTTATCATTAAAATGGACAGCAAAGATCAAGCAAAACTTGCCAGAAATATATTTGGAAGTTATATATTTTAAATAAAAATCACATCATGGGAGCATCCAGAACTAATGTTCGGTCTAAACTGGTGGTTTGGTGAATTATGTCTAATAATTTATCACATTGACCAAATAATAATCTTGTCATTGCCGCCCCTCATAAGCATTTAACTAATTAGGCGAAACATTGCACTTATTGTATGTCGCTCTAGGTGAGATCGTCGGCTAACTGCCTTAAAAGTTTAAAATGTAAATGTCATTATTCCCACTTTGCCGAGGCACACGGTGGGCGGGACTCTGTTGCCATGACAATGACGTCAATGTTGGTGTCGAGTAACCAAAGGTCAAAATAAAGACAAGTGAATGAAAACGGAAGGAAACTTACGAGGGTGGTTTGAACATGACAAAAACCACCTAAAACTTCATACGTATTCATTACAATGGATGTTGCGTTGGTGTTGTCTGGGAATACTCGTTTTTTTTCGCTGGTAAGGAAGCGTCAGACAGCAGAAGGGTAGAGTCACAGACAAGCTAACACAAGCTAGCTAACTCAGCGAGCCAGCTAGTCTAGGTCGTCGGCTAACGTGACTTAGCGCTAGCAGTTAACGCATCAGAATGTTTGTTCTGTGTGTCTGTCTGACAAGACAAAGTTACTTTGGCTAGTTCGCTAGCTGTAGTAATTTGTTTACGGCTGCTGACGTTAGTTACTTAACGCTATCTGGCTAATTAAGTTAGCTTATTCTGTATTGCAGTCAGGGCAGGACATAGTAGCTGGCCTTGCAACAGTCTGCATGTTTCCCAGCAGTTTAACTTAACTGACATTACACTACCGTTACACTGCAACAAGCTGCCTGGTTAGCTAACTAGCTAATCTTAGCTTTATAGCTAGTGTTCCCCACCTCATGTTGCAAATGGCATATAACGGAGCAAGCTAGCTAACTCATTACTTAGGGGTGAGCGAGTATAAGTCAAGGCTTTTCAAAGTGTCACATTATTCTTATGAGCAGGTAGCAGTTGTTACTCATTAAATCAATCAATTGGCTTATTAGATAATTGACAATAAGCTTGTAGTTGAACATCTTTTACCTTGTGGTCACTGTGAGCTGTATTGTCATTGAAAGTCCTTTTGTCCTTAGCATCAGTATGAGATGAGACGGGAGGTCAGGCTGGCTAACTTTGCTCCTACTGTAGCACTTTTTGTGAGCGCTAGACAGCAGACTGTAATGCATCTGAAATTGACATCTGGATTGACAACAGACACCATGTACTCTTCTCAGGGGCAGTGGCAGCCAGTCTGTAACCCAGGTGAAATTTCCATCCCCATGACTTTTCATGTCCCTGCTAGATTTACACCAACAGGTATAGGACCCACACCATGTTATAGCTTGTACTAACTGAATTTGCAACTGCACTGGGTCGTTTGGAGCTGTAAACATCCCCGACTGGAAGCTGTCTATCAGCAAAGCTTTCAGTCTGATGTTTGCTGCTACTGACTGCCTCCAGCTCCACGGAAATGAAGTAGTTATGTACTTGTGCTGCTTGAATTGTCCATTTATATGATCTGCTTCTCTTGAATCCGAATGTAATTGTCTGGCAAGGCTATATGACTCAAAGTTAACAGTAGCTAAATGAATGTTTAATCTATAGCTTTGCCTTTCTGGGGCCCATATCCTTAATCAGCATAACATAGTTATTCAGACTCAGTTCATGTAAACATCCTACACTCAGCTGTAATCAATTGCAGCAGAGGCTGAGAGAAGGTTGTTTACTTAAACTGGCTGGAAGTGACACATTATAGTCCATCATGATCTGGGTACCCAGACAGAACATGATACCTTTTAGGTTATGTTTTTTCCCTAAGGCAGAACAAAAGAAACATCAGCATACAGTAAGTCCTGCCAAAGTGAAGGCTTTGCCTGTTGCGTAATAGCATAGGGTGAGCATGCTGGTATGGAATTAAGCCAGTGACCTCAAAGATGTAATATTAATCACTAGTATGATTCTGAGTGATCTGGTTTATTGTTGTTTTGTTTCTTTTTTTGATGGAAGCAGTGAACTCAACATGGATTTCAGGCAAGTATCAAGGTTTCTCTGTAATATTAGCTCAAATGAGTGGTAGATACCGAAATGTGTGAGAAAGGAGGGCCCAGTCAATCACCAAAATTGGCAGCAGTGAGCAGCATAGTTGTGCTCCAGTCTTTCCCTTTAAAATTCTGATTCAGAGAATGAGCTCCATTTCAGATCCATCAGATTTCCTGCTCCTGCTTCCATGTTGCCCTCTTAAACAAAGGTCTATAAATAGAGGTCCCTACTAGGCTGCATTGAGCCAATGGATCACAGAGCACACTGATTTATAGATATGTGTTGCTCAGAAAGGGTCGGTAGGCTAGGAGGAAGCAGGGTACGTTGGTTTGGCCACACATCCTGAAAAACATGGACATTTAAAGACAAGTTTTGCACTCACAGAAGACACTTGGAAAATGTGAAAATTAATAAACTGTCATGGAAAGTCTCAACATGTCAGGCCATTTTTCACTTCTCACTTTCAGATTCTTAAGGGCCAATGGCCAAGTGCTAATTTTAAGTGAATGCATTAAATCAGTTTGAAAGTTTTCAACAGCATAAATGATGTACTAACGAGTAACAACATACTGTGGGTTTTGGCAAAAGGGTTTTTTGAGATTTGAGTACAACCCTAATGTGATTTTCAGAAAAAGAGTGCAAAACCTCTTGAGACTTAAACAGTATCTCCAAGTACAGTTATATATATATATATATATCAACTTTTTGATTAACAGAATTATCAATGGGCATAAAATGTGTGTAACAGATCTTTTTGTTTTTGTTAATTTCAGCTGGAAACCACCAACGCAGTGTAACTGCAACATGCACATTTGCCATTAGATGTCAGTCTTGCGCCTTTATTTGATCAACAGGGCACTCGTCAGAGAAGCCATGATTGTCTCATTCAAGGCATTAGACCTTGAACTATGATTTTGCAATTAATTCCATTAGCATGCGGGCAGTGTGTATATCTGTGAGGTAAAATGATGACAAGAGACAATGGACAATGTCTTACTTCAGGGTCAAACTTATTCTAACTTTAAAAAAAAAACTATTACATAGACTTAAGATAGACATATGGGTTGCTAACGGCTATTGATCACCACGAAACCGGTAGACAGATGTGGTCTAATGATGTTGTCACAAAAGTCAAATGGTGTACCTGCAATGGACTAAATGAACATCAGTACATCTTAAGAGTACAGACATGAAATTGTTTAAATAGTGCATTTATTCATCAGCTGTAGAAATCCACTCATGAATAGCATCATGTCATTGAAAAATTACAACAGTCTGGCAAAAGGGATACACATCACTAAAGTAAACATATGGGGTAAAGCCTAAAATACAGGGGGGGAAAAGGCAGGTAAACTCAATCTCTTCATTCAATCCATGGGGAAGTAGAAAGTCCAGCGTAGACAATGCGGTCAATTCCACTGACTTTCAGCTCATTTACTGCATGATTCACAGTGGAGAAACGTTTATGGATTTTTTTATTAACGCAATGGGTGATGAATGGGCCACAAGGGCAAGTTAGCAGGTATATCACATTATTATTATGAACTTGTTGATGACATCAACATCAACAACATGACATTGCGGTAGTGCAGGATTTGCAGTTGTAACATGGAAAAAAAAAAATAAGCCTAGGGCATCATCCATCATCTGTCCTGGAAAAGTCCTAAGTATCAGCACGCACCAGACTGCATGACCTAGAGTGGGTAGAAAGAGGAGGATACTGGAACATTGGGCCCCAAGTGGGTCAGTACTGAGAACATGCCAATGCTTCTTTATTATCTCCTTCATGTGTTGACTATTGGAGGTATAGGTGGTGCAACACGTAACATAATGTTTTTGTTTTTTTTTTTACATTTCGTTGTTGGTTGAGCTTCCAAGTGGACCAAATTGACTTTGTCCAGTGCTCAGTCAAGGATTTCTCTGGATAATACCTTTCTAGAAATTGTAGAGCTTGTCAGCTTCAGACTGAAAATACTCATTCCTGCTGCATATCCTTCTGACCCGAAACCGACTGTAGGGCAAGCCAGGGTGATGAGTAGAAACATGCAGGGAGTTGTTTTTTGTCACTGAGTTTTATACATGAAGCTCTGTATTGGAAACTATGTTCATAAATGCCCCATTTGTCAAGGAAACTTACTTTGTATAGATTGTGCAGATTGAACCCATAGCAACCCATGAGATTGTCTCTGTAACACTGAGTCTTCTTTAACCAGTCTTTTTCACTGATGATGGGGTAACTCGCTTCTGCATTGAATATTCATTTGGACAGCTCAGCTTGAGTTTTTTCCTTCCCCGTTTGTGAGTGCAAGCTCTTATCTGTGTCGTCTTTATGTAATTTCTGGTCATTTGAGTCCAGTTCAAACACAGAAATGGTTTCAAAGCAATTGTCCACTGATTTCATTTCTAATTCAAAGACACTTGAATCCATTTAAAGTGTATGCAAGAAATTAAATTGCAGGAAATATACTAAACATAAGCTCTATAAGTGATGAACAAACCCTCAGAAAAGGTTGACTTCATTCTTCAAGACCCTATGCACATCTTTATGGCTTTTGACTTGTTGCCTTCAGCCCAGTCCCTAGCTGCCCAGGGAGCCCAGCTAATAGAGGGAAGGCAACCTTCTTACCAGTGGCTGTCCGCCTACTCAGCTCCAGATCTCCAGCCTCTCACTCGTGACCGGACTTCATAACCTTCACTTGCCAATGGAAGATGTGATACAGCCAATGCCGAGTACGTACTGATTGTATTCTGCAGTAAACCACCATCGCTGCTGCACTGGCATGCAGATGCTAAAACCTAGTTAGTGGAAATCCTTGATTCAAAGCAGACACAAAAGCTTCCATTTGACTTTATGTTCGCTATTTGAATTTCCTATCCATTGAAAATTCTGGTGGAGGCAAATTTGCAGCATGGTTGTTCTCGTCAACAGGGTTACAATGAGAATGTAAGCCAAACGAGTCAACAGAAAGCAGAATAGTGAGCATGGCGAAGCACTCATAGATGTTAATCTTTTGCCTGTATCATTCAAGGCACAAAACTGCTATATTTGTTTGTATTAATGACATACAACACCCAAGTATTTTTATCGTGCATACCTGAGGGTCCAGTTTAACACAAGTCTGTTATCATATTTACAAACAGAAGGGGATTATAGAGGCTCGCGGATGGGCTATTCTTTAAGAAGTATCTGAATATGTCACAGTTAAACAGATTTCTGAATTAACCGGTGCATCTATTTAATCTGTAGACATGAAACGTAATTACTTAATCCCAGCTGTCAACAAAGGGGTTGTTTTTTTAGCCGCCAAGAACACAGTTTTCTAGTAACAGCTGGGAGTTGGGAGTTGCAGGCGCAGGGAGATTCACACACGCACAAACCTGGGAGTGCCAAGGTGCCCGTGAGCAAGGCATTTAATCTCCAAACGGTCCAGTGGGGCTGAGCAGTGATAAAAATCAAGACCTGAGGAAGCACCAGGCAGGTCAACTGGTACAGATGGGGGATTAAGTGCCGCCCCCAAAGCAACAGAAACAGGAAATGATGCGTTTCTGGTTTGTTTGGAATAAATAGAAGAAGAACTGGGTAGTTTGCACGAACAGCGTTAGCCACCGTGGCTGAACAGGTAAACGAACGGGAACTGGACAGATGGACACAAACTATCATACTAACTAGTGCTGTTTATGTGTCCATGCCAGGTTGTGTACAATGCTCTTTAAATATGTTGTTACACGTGTCGGTACACATGTTCACGTAGAGGCGCACATGAACATGCTCCATACATGAGGACATAATGTTTTCATTAATTGGCATAATAGCATCTCTGGGCTGCAAACTCTTTTCCATGGCCATAGTTGCCAATCAAGTTGAACAAATGCCAGTATGGGACTTCAGTAGATAGTCTATCAATCATAGAGCTAATGAATGTTTCTACTGAAACAGTTGATTAAAATAATGAATGGCCACAGGGTACAAAACGCTCTTATATGTTAATAGATTTTGCACATTGATTCCTTTAGCAAATGATCAACTAACATGAAACAATTTTAGTCTTATTAAACCAAATCGGATTTGTGCACAATGTTAAACCACCAACAGGCACAATGCTAACAAGAACAGGTTAGCATCATGTTCAATCAATGTCTTGTATTCCAAATCTGCAACAACTGAAGTAGTTTTTTGAGTCTATTGTCATAGTTTATGACACATTATTGTGTCACACATTATTATAAGTTGTAATAGCGCCCATATATATTTATTAGCTATCTATATGAAGATCTTTCATCCCATCGTAACACGTTAATGTTGCTAATGTTGCCCATCACTCCTCTGAAGGTGACCTCTCCCTGGCTAACACCCAAGACGGGCCCAGGTGATTTTTCATAAATTACGTCAAACCCTAACGACCAGATGTGTTGACGAGATAGCCTGTGCTTGAAATTGTGGACTGTCTGCCACTGAGGAACTGTGGGGAACGGACTACATTCCCCAGCAGGCAACAGCCAGTCGGCCATCTTGCCCCAGGTGAGGGACTTTACCACTCAGCGAGGTGGGAGCCGATTGAGACACAAAGACGGGTGGAACCATGAGATGATTTTTCACTCAGGTGGTACCACTCTACCACCAAATGATGATTTACAACCAATCATTATAATGCAATTTTTACCTGGTGAAAAAGGGCTTATTAATATTAATATTGTACCACATGACCCCACTCTCCCCTGCTGCTACATGGAAAGTAATTTCATTTCAGCGTTGCATTCCATGGCGCACAAGTAGAAGTCCTTGGGCTGCATGCACGAGTTCCTTGCCGCATGTGCTATGCATTACTCATTGAATGCTTTATGTGCTCGGCATGTAGTACGGGTATTTTGTTTTGTTGTGTTCAGTTAAGTGGAATGATTCAGACTGCACTGTGGGATGGCCTTGAAGGTTTGAGCGACACCATCCAGAGGAATGACAGATTTTATGATAATAGTCTATTATTGTTTTCTAAAAAACGGTGGGCGGCCGTGTTGACAGACGGCAGTCCATCCTTGACGTTTTCCACAAGCGACAGGCTGTGCAAGGTTTTATTCCATGGGAGTGAACACGTTTAATTAAGCATCTTTTTTTCAACATCGCTTTCAAGGCTCACAACTCTGTGCGGCATTTCTCAGACTAATGAATTACAAATGACTCCCCAAAACCAAAAAAAATATTTCAAAAAGCTCAAAATGTCCTAATAAACAGCCAAAACAACCAGAATCGTTTTTTTTTTTTTTTTTTAATTTTATTACAATGGCCCACAATTTGCTCACCTGCCCTACCACACACACACAAACACACAGTCGCTGCCTCAGCCTCCCACATTATATATCAGATCTGCACCCTCCATCAGCTCAAAACCCATTTCTATTCTTTAGCCTTTGACTGTATATTATATTAGAGACTTGCATATATGTCTATCAAACTGTAGCAGCTAAAATATGAGGCGCTGCTAATGCAATTCCATCTCCAACCCAGTGTATAGCTGGCAGGCCCATGCGTACTTTGATCGCTACCATCTAATTTGATGTCATTAAGCCCTCCAGGCTCGCGCTCCGCTGCATGATGATTACTGAGACAGATACACAGGGAGCAACCTCCGTGTCTCGATCAGACGTTGGTCGTTAACATCAAGCATCTTAAGTGCTAATACTCAGTCATAACCTCACGTTTCCTGCTGGTGTCGATGTGTTTGCACTCCATTTGTAAGCTTTACTATAGAATTTTTTTTTTTAAATCCTTAATGGGTTTGACCGGTGGAAAGAGCCCCCCGGACAAGTGACGTCAAACAGATGGTGCGCATCCTTCGTACGTCTGGTTAACTTCTCTGTTTTTCCCCTCTCAAAAAGCGATGGGTGATTATCTATGCCGGTCACAATCCCAGTCAATATGGGGTTCATGTGTGCAGCAAGGGGAATCAGCCAGAGCAGCGATGCCCAGCTGTGTCTATATAAATTGGCAGGGCTAAGTTTCGTAATCCTGCTTTGCTTTGTAAATGATTTGCTCTCAAAGCTTGATTGAAAATGTTCAAATTGCAGAGAGGGAGGGAGTGAGTGAGAGAGAGCGAGAGAGAGAGATCAATCGACATCACCACCCTTTAAAGAATCTGAGTTTGTGTAGCTCAGATAGTTGCTGAAAGAGTTTATACTCCTGCGTTCCTCCGTGTACTCCGGTTCTGAGGCGGCGGTTTGTGAGTTCTTCCCAGTAATGATTCCAGTTTCCGTCTTTGTCTGCTCCGAAACCAAACACACTGACCTAGGAGGAGAGGCACATTTCCTCAGGAATCTGATGTGGATTCAACATTTGTTCTTTGTTCATCATCACAAACAAGTGTGGGTGCAGTCCAATTAAAAACAAATACCCTGAACAATTTTCACTCCTTATTTTTCAGGATATAAAGCAGGCCAAGATATTAACGATTTAAAGCTATTGTAAAACATCACTTGATGCTGGAAAGCTTAAAATCAAAGAAAGCGCTTCTTAAATGAATCATATTTCAAAAGCTCTCTTCTTTCCTTGTTATCATATGCAAGGCTATATCTTTTGTTGGGTGCTAGTCTTGGACACGGGAAACTGCTAAGATACTTTTAGATCAATTATTAAAGAACATATATGCACACGCAAACTTAAAGTGATGGTTTTGTTTCCAGTGTGCGTCCATGAGACTATACCTAGATGATCTCGCTGGGTTGGGAAAGGGTTGAGAATCATTTGGTTTTCCTTCTCCTTTCATTGTTATTCTCTTATTTATGGAACTCTCTATTGATTATTGTCTATATTAAGCCTTAATAAAATTTGAGGGAAAAAAACTATTAACCTATTAACCAATTTAAGGTTGGGGCAGCGGATCTGGTGGATAAATGTGATCTGTTAACATGTACTGTGCACATTCTAATTATGTGCGTAATGCGTCCAAAGCCTCATTTGCCCTGAATACTTATAACATGTTCAATAAATTACATTCACAGTTACTTGCAGCGTCGCCACTATGTCACCAGATTTAGTGACTTTATTTCATTTATTAAAAAAAACCACAAAAAAAACAGCTAGCGACTTTACTTCCTTATTTCAATTAGCGACTTCATTTCTAAAACCAATCAACGACGGCGCTCGCCGCGAGACGATTGTAGAAGACAGAGTACCTGTCACGAGCACTCCCTCTCTTTCAACCAACACTCGCTAAATGAAGCATGGATTGTCCTTTCGAACCCAGTCAAATAGTCTGAATGTGTGCTTTGATCCGTGTTCACATGCCATACAAATCATTTAGACCATATAGTGTTTGTGCTGTATTGTTTTACCACAAACTAGGGTAAACACAGCTACCCAGAATAGGTTTGGATAAAACTCAGATTCTGAGATTCAGATTCAGATCTCTACCTAAATTAGTATAACATCATCTGGCAGTTTCAAGTGACTTTTTGAGCTGCCAACAATGATTTAGCATTTTCTTTTGCCCACCTACTCTTGGAAGGACCTTGTTGTGTCCTAAACTTGGGAAAAGTTTAGAGAAAATTTTACGTGAACGTGAATTGTAGCTCAAATCCTCAACCCTTTTAACACGAACCCACCTGACATGATGTGAATGAAAGCAGTACCTGTCCAGAAGTTTTGATTGGCTGCGTGACAAGGGGGGGGGGGGGGGGCAATCTTGTCACGCAGCCTGTCAGTTTTCGGACGGTTTTCAAGTTGTCTTCGCAAAAAAACCTCTGAAATCATAATGAACTTACCTTGTCGCACACGTGCACGCCAAGAAGCACAGCCAGAAAGCCAGTGGATGGATACTTGCCGCTCTTTTCCAGCCAGATTTCATACGCATATTGAATGAAAGCTGGACTGAGAACCATTACCTGTGATGGTTGATGAAACAAATGACATTGAACTGATATTTTTGGAACATTTACTTTCTGCAGCCAAAATAAATGTAACTATTGGATGACTGGATGACATGGAGGAACATTTACGAAGCTGAGAATACTCACCAAATCCTTGTTAGCTTTTATCTTTGCTTTCACAGGTTTGTATGTGCTGTTGGATACACCATGGAATGATACAACAAAATTCAATTGCAATGGAAATGGCATGGAAAACATTTTATTTGTGTCCAATTTAAGTATCTAGTAAACTGCGATTCCGAATAACGAACCTGGTTCATTCAAGCAGAGTTTTACTAGTTTTACAGATTAGTCTATTGGCTCCTAGTGTATTGCATCCACGGTTGCCTTCTAGATACACTATATGGCCAAAGGTCAGTGGACACCTGACCATCACACCTATATGAGCTTGCAGGACATCCCATTCTAAAACTATGGGCAGTAATATGGAGTTGGACCCCCCTTTGCGGCTTACAGCCACCACTCTTCTGGGAAGGCTTTCCACAAGCTTTTGGTGTGTCTGTGGGAATTTGTGCCCATTCAGCCAAAAGAGCATTTGAGAGGTCAGGCAGTGATGTTGGACCTGGCTCTGCGTTTTAATTCCTCCCAAAGATGTTCAGTGGGGTTGAGGTCAGGGCTCTGTGCAGGCCAGTCGAGTTCCTCCACACCAAACTGGTCTAACCATGTCTTTATGGACCTCGCTTTGTGCACAGGGGCACAGTCATGCTGGAACAGCAAAGGGCCTTCCCCAAACTGTTGCCACAAAGTTGGAAGTGCCCAATTGGCTAAAATGTCTTGGTATCCTGTAGCATTAAGATTACCCTTCACTGGAACTAAGGGGCCAAGCCCAAACCCTGAAAAACAGGGAGGCTGAAACACCTGAACTCAATAACCAGTAGAGGTTTCCACTGACTTTTGGCCATATAGTGTATGGGGCCAGATGGTTGATGAATGATGCCTATCCTTCATCCCAGCAGACTCACGTTTTAATCGAACCTGTGGTGAAGGCGCTGATGAGCCACTTGAGGTCCATTGTCTTGTACGGAAAGAGCACCAGATGAGTGGTGTTATCCAAGTCCACCGCACTCTCTGGATACATAATATGATGAGTTGTTCTGGTCCCAACATCTGCTTCATAGCCCTCGGTACAAGCACCGTTCATTCTAAATTGCACAGTGGGAAATATTTAATATCACACAGTATCCAGTATATATTCCAGCAAACAAATATACATAGATAGATTTAATCAATAACACAATCAATTAAGTAGTACTACAGGAAACGTCACTTTCTCTCTGGGAGAGAGGCGAAACGGTGAGATCCGGGCCAAGGCTGCTAGCTCCGACCGGACGGTCAGAAAGCTGGATGAAACAGATAAATCACGAGTCACTTTCTCATCTGCCTTTAAAGACCAGCCAGCTGAGGACGAACGGTGCGTTCTAGTCAAGGTCGCGAAGTCGGAAATTCCAAAAAGTCCAATACTTTCTTTTCTATTGGCTGATGCTCGTTTTCACTATTTAGCAACGTTTTTAAAAAGAATGAAGAAACGCCTAATTTAGCCATTTGTTTGAATAATATCTCTCTTTCTTTGCTATACGTCTCACAGTCTAGTAGAACACATTGAATAGTCTCTGATTTTAGGTATCTACTGTATGTAGCCCACAATGTCCCCATCTCAGTCTGGTTAACGGCGTCCTTCCTGACACGACTGATGCGAGAGCTCTTCATTTTAATAGATTCTCGTGTGGAAAATTTGGGTCTGCCTCTTTTGTGTTTATGCCACTCTGCTCACCATTCTGCCCAGAGTTTCTTTTCAATGGTGCTTTACTATCCGGCTCTGTCAAATTGTAAGCTGACAACCACCTCTCGTGCAAGTTTTATCTACTATTTCGTTACCCTGGACTTCTGGAGTTCTATACAGCACACGAGCACAGGTAGAGTTTAATAATCTGGACGAGATTTAGATTTTTCCGCCCTTCAGTGCCAACAAGTCAAGCAGCTGAACCAGAACACAACACAGCACTTTTAATTCCAACTTCCTGTCAGGAACGATACAACGGAACAGCCCTTCAAGTTGGAATGCCAAGTAGGACTTTCAAGCTCTTTCTAAGAACACTGCAGATTTTTGCCAACTCTGCTTAGATCTTTACGAAAATACATTATAAGGGGCTTGAGTCGCATTTGTTATTAGCTACTGCCCCATTTTACCTTAGATTAATTACCAATTTAATTTCTGTTAGGGTTAGAGCCACCATCCAAGTTGTTCTACATCAATCCTTTTATTGGTTATTATTTCTCTACTATTGCAAACTATTTGTTATCTAAACAGGAATACCAAGCTCTCTAGAGGTGCCTTACAGCCTTTTTTTTCCAACATCCTCAGACCGCTCTTCTCTCTCACTCTTCTTCTCACCATTTTCAAAGAGGACCAGGGAAGCAGAACTGACTGTTTTATCACTTTAAAATGACGGTTGTGTTGCACATTTGTTGATTGTTTAATCTGGGGAAATAAAACCCATTGTTCCTCATTTATACCATATGTCCTCAAGCCTTTCTTCCTGGTCCCTTCCAGTGAACAATGACTAACTCTACCTGCTAACACATGAGTGTGTGAAACAATGGGTGTGTCTGTTTTGATGATAAGAGATAAGAGATAATGGGACAGTCTAGTCCTCATCTTTCCTCTCTTATATAGAACTGTGCAATACCCCCCCCCCCAACAACCAGTCAATCATCTCCCCCTCCACCACCTTGTAAATATATTTAATATTTAATTTGTTAATACTACTTGTTTATCTGTTTGCTTTTTCTTATGGCACTCTATTGTTTGCACACTTGGTTTTTTTTTTGCACTATATTGTTTATTGTAATATGGAAAATATGTGACTTATTTTATTAGTTATTTTGCATCCTGGTATGTATCCTGTAATCCAGATGGTTTGCAAATGAGTCTTTTTCCTCCAACGCAAATGAGTCTATTTCCTCCAACAACACAGAATTGTTCTAGAGTGTGCCAATAATCATGGCCATGGCCGCTTTCTGAGACTGAAACTATAAAAGATTCTTTTATAGTTTATTCTCTTCTTATTCTTTTCATTATGTGCCGTTAGACATTGATAGATGAACATGTGACGAGCGACATTTGTTTAAATTTCCAATTATTTCGGAAGAACTTTCCTTGAACTCTTGCGGCTCACCTTATAATGACATCATGCAAGTCAATGAGGGGTCCATAATGTGACCCCTTCAAATTCCCAGAATTCCCCACCACGGCACAAGTCCTGCAGCTCTCAGGACTGGAGTCCATGAAGTTCCCACTGTCTGGGAAGATCTGAAACATGCCCTCCATTGTTGCCCTGTAGGCAACCGAGCTGCTGTGATCATTCTGTAAGGCCTGACACAGTCCAAAGAAGAACAGTGACTTCATACACACCTTCATTCCTTCCACCTGACTGCTGTCATTACATTATTGCCACTAACACATTATCTTTTCATCTATTCATTTTGGATGGATGGATTGGTTTTATTTACCTTCCACCAGTTGAAAGTGTCCTCAGAAAGATTGTGTTTTCTTGACACAAAGGGCGTTGGAGATCTGTTGAAACGCTCCATAAACCATTGATCATCCTCTGTTAAACATTTGCGGTAGGCACAAGGACTTGCGAGGTCCACCAGGCGGAAAACGTGTTCAGAAAAAGAACTAAACGTTTTGGAAGAAGCCTGTCCTTTCAGTAGCACTCCCATGATGGTCATGAACAGCAGAAAAATTAAAACTACGCATTTTCTCTTGCTGGAATACATTTGGGCTGGGTGAGGTTGCTGAACAGTCTGTGGATACAAGGGGCCAAATGTATAAAACTCTGTATATGTAGGTGTAGAAATCTGTGTATACACAAAACAGGAAACATGCATACGCAGTTTTTTTTCTCTCACATACGTCTGTTCCTCTTTTCCTCATACATCTCAATCAATCTCAATCAAAATTGTGCGTACGTGCACAAGCCTTCTGACCATGCCCACAATTTACTATAATTGGCTTCCAACACCCCCCCAATTGCCTGGTTTGCACATAAAGCATTTAGTTTAGTTTTGAGGAGAAACGGCCAAAGCATTTAAGAAGCAATAGATAGATGTAATAGAGCAATGGAATTTTATACATTCAGAACCTGGTGGTTCTGAATGTATAAAATGGTTTATATATTTGGCCCAAGGTGTTGTGGAATACACAAGTGAGCCTACATTGGTAAATATGGACATAAATATATAATGTTCTAACATCGTTTTCATTGAAATAACCTCCAGTAAAACAACAGAGGCAGTATCACAGTCACTACTGCCACTATACTAAACCTATACTCAAGAGTAGACTACCTTTTAAGGATTTAGGTAGCCTAAATGCATTCTCCTGGTCCGACTGCTCCCTAAATGGGGTGTGGATGCACCCCCCAATTTCAAAGAGCTCAGAGATAAGTAACACATATTATTAAAAATACAAAAAAATATATATATATAATAGGTTATTATTAATATTAAAGCTTGATTGAGATTTTTTGATATATGAAATATATATATGAATAATAATATAATAATATATAAGATATTATCAGGTAAAAAGCAACAAAATGTGAGGTGAGTGATGTGGCGTCCATGTTCATGCTGCTATTAAAATGCTGTTAATGCTGTTATGTCAGTGTGACGGCTGCACCATCAACCCAACACCCTGACGGTGATGTATTGTAAATATACACATTTTTAAACATGCAGAATAATGACAGTTATACCAGGTAGCCTTTTAGAACATCATTGGCTCTGTGACATGGACATGTGACTGGATTGAGTGCACAAAATCGAATTATATTGAAATGTCATTTGCTATTATGGAAGCCCATAGGGAACTTTATTAAAATGATAACGTCTGCCCACTGTACAGCAGGTTAAGTCTTTGAAAATGAAATGTCAAATGTCGTTTTCATTTTCAAATTGTTAGAAAATTGCATTTTAATTTTAATTGTGACTTAAGGGTCATTCCATATGAAATGGACCAAAATTCAGAAAAGTGGTTGCACTTGAATCTCAGATTGACCTGATTTTTATTTGATGCATTCCTTGGCTTATTTGAGTGGGAAATCCAAAATTATAACCTTCTTAACCTTGTTGTTGACATGTTAAGGGCCTACAAAGGGGGTGGGGTGTCATTTTTTAAATTCCGCCTGTAATTTTTTTCTCAAGTTCACAGCCTTATTGCTCAAAAACGATTGAAGATATCTTCCTCAAATTTTCAGGTTCCAAAATGTTGAAATAGTACCCAATTACTAACTTAGAGAATGTACAAGCAGAGGAATCATCTTCTTCTGGAGCTCTAAAAATTGAATAGAATTAAAATGGATTAATTTTACCATTATTAAAGTACTGAAGCACCAGAAATGGTTTATTCTGAAAGAAATACACATATATTAAATGCTTTGCCAGTATGATGAATCAGACAGACACTGTCCTCTCAGGATACTTCTGAACATGAGCAAAATGCTAAAATTCACGATTTTCAAAAATAAAATACAACATGTGTACAAGGTTGCAGGTACTTGTCACTTTAACAGTGGAAGAACTGATATCTTAGCTTTCATTTGCAACAAAAAATGTTTTTGCTCTGGCTTAGTAACTACTTCAGAATTAGGTTCGAAATGCGTGTGTGGCAACGCGCCACATAACCGGGGTCCGGAACAGACAGAGACGCAGACAGGTGGAGAGTTTAATGGCCAGCATGGCCGTTTATTTGCAAACACCGCAATCTCACGGCCCGGGTCTTGACGGCGGCTGTATGTCGGCGCCGTCTCCTCCGCCGGTCGCCCGCCCCGGTCCCGGTGGGCCAGCCGCGAAGCCCCAAGGCTGCCCAGCCTGCCAGGCTTCCAGGACACTTTTCAGCTCCAACCCCGGCTGGGCAGCCCTTCCAGGCGGCTCCCGACCGCCCCCGGACCTCCGCGGGACGCCGCGGCAGGAGACGGCCCGCTCCCGCTCCGTCTTGCCCGTCGCTGGCTCCGGCTCCTCTCCGCCGCTCCAGCCGACCGGATCCTCCGTCCGCGTCGGCTCCAAACACTCACGCCGCCAGCCTCTCACACTGGCGCGTTCCTCTCTCCCTCTCACAGTCACACACAGGTTAAAAGGGGCCCGGCTGCAATTAGGCTTAATTGGCCGCAGCCGGTCCCGGATCCAGGGTAGATTCCACTCTCCCCTGGATCCATGTTCAGCCTCCCCCTCCCAGCTGCCACAGCGTGTGTCCAGACAATTTAAAAAAATTCAGCTTTATGCCTTATAACAGAGTTACCATTTTAACAGTTCAACCTATGATTGCCTTTATAATACCCAAGCTTACCACATGACAGAAAATGTACAAATAATAGCTAGTCACATTCTAGACCTTGGATTTCCACTTTTGATCAATCAATGTTTCTCTGTGCTTGACAAAGCTTTGGCCATGTCTATGTCTATAGTACGTAAGCTACCATGAACTGTTTTTTTGTGAATATTTCCTGGATCAACACATGCTTTCTGATAATGTTTGTACTTCTTGATGAAATACTCAAAATGGTGGAAACATATTTCACCATCAGTCACATCAAGGTGCTGTAAACCACTCCTCATTTTTAAAAGAGTTTTTTCCTCATCTGACATTATCAGAGCCAGTCTGCCAATTTTCCTGATGTGCACCATCTTGTCACACTCTGTCTTGAGAAGATTTCCTATCTTGCAAAGAGATGTCATGGCTACAAGCGGTCTACAAAACTACCACCACCAAACTATCAGCTAAGCATGCAGGGTCAACATCTACAGTCTCATGCACCAGCACCACCTGCAAAAAGAGAAGAAAAATTCTCCCACAGGATTTCTATGGGATTTATCCCTTAAAATTCCCATAGGATTTTTTGAGTAGGGATCCCATTCCAAAAGCAGAGAAACCAGGTTGATACATGTAATGAGTTTCTAAATGCATTAATTAGCTGGTTCCAACTGTTCAGGGACTCAACTGCAACTTCTGTCAAGCATTGTGTGCTTCCATCTGCATGTATACATATACGATATGGTACTTGTTCGCTGATTTCAGTCCAAGTCTGGACACCACATACCTTGTGCAAATGTCAAACCTGATAGGAACATTATAGAAGAAACTACTTAAACATGTTCTATAAAATAATGTGTACTACCAATGGTCAAACTGATGGGGTTTTGACAACTGCTAACTATCAAGCTACCTTGGACTTGTACATGAATGAAACCACTTTCTTGTGAAGTTAATGAAACACCAACTTTGCACCAACATAGTCCATTCTAATGCTGTTCTTCTTATATATTTCAACACTGAGGACATTCAGTCTGTAAACTTGTTGTTTCTCTGTGGTTTGGTAGCAAAAAAGAGTTTAATAGTTTCACCAAAACCTGTAATCAGCAGACCAGGCAGACCACCAAAAGTAAGCTAAAAAAGAAAAAGACCACTACTTTGGCATTAGATATAGAAAGTGTAGAGAGCTGAGCATTACTCAAACTAGGTGCATTCAACTGCTCATACATCCAACTTGATGTCCTCAAAGTTTCAAGGAGATGCTACTTTGTACACATGTAGCAATTTTAGCTTGAAAACATGGAATTTCGATGGTCAGTCCATTTATTTAAGCCTCACAGCAGGCCCTAGGGTACTGCAGGTTACTTATTTTGTCTCAGTTATATACTAGAAGTCCAACTCTAAAGATTTAAATTATTATTGATACATTTTTTCTCCAAAAAAGGTCAAAGAAGGCTGTATAATTAATGCGTTTTGGGATTTTTTTCCTAGTTTTTAGTCTCAAATGAAGTGAAAAGGGGAACTCACATCTGCCATTTTCATAATGCTAAATTTGCAATTATATACAGTCATTTGATCCTGAAGATTTTGAGATGATATCTCAAATACTTCTTGAAAAATTAAGGGTTGAAAATGGCCAAAAATTACAGGCGAGGATTTTTTAAAAGGGACCCCACCCTCCTTCAGAAATTTTTATAATTGGAACTAAGAGACCTTAAAGACTAAAACTTTGGATTTCCCCATGAATTAAGTTTATCTACCTAAGTTTATCTACCTATCAAGCAATTCTGAGACTATGATGCACACCCCATTGGTTGATTTGATATGGAATGACCCTTAAATATTGTCAGGTTACATTGTTTATATTGCATTTTCATTTTCAAATTTGAATTAACATTTGAATATTGTCCACTGTACAATGGGGTACGACTTTGAAAATGAAATATCAAACAGCTTTTCCATTTTCATTTCATCACGAGTATGTGAAAATGAAAATGAAAATTAGATTATTGCATTTTCATTTTTACTCAAATAACACATTATTAAAATTATAATGCTATTGTGGAATTACATTTTTCATTTTCAAGTTTACATTATCATTTTAATAAAGTCCCCCCTGGGCTTCCACATGCTATAATGTTAAACTTGTAATGTTAAACTTTCCTGTATCGAGTGTCCGCTGCTAGGAGCCATCCATGCTTTCCATCTGGCAAACAAAAGGAAGACAGAGCCGCAGCATCGGACCAGTTTAAGTACACCAACAGTGGAGGTTGGACCAGACCATGCCAGCTACAGCCAGAGGGGTGGTTTTGGACCCTTAAAGGATCATGGTTGTCATTGTGAGAAAGTTAATCTGTTAAAAGTTAATCTTTGTTGTTTCCTTTGTGAGAGCACTTATATTATCTTTATCTTTATATTTTGTACTATGCCCTTTTGCACATTCCCGTGAGCATTGCCACTTTGCATTTCACTGCATGTATATGTATGTGACAAATAAAACTCTTGAATCTTGAATCTATCACTTATTATATTACTTTGACTTTGTTCTGTTCTGTTTATCTTGACCTAGATGATTCTATGGCTCAAGAGCAGTCCAACATGTTTTGTTGTTACTTTGTTACATATCCCTGGCTTTGTTACCCATCTTATACTTTGTAAATATTTTGGGCTAATAAAACCCCTATTATTTTCACCTTACCTGCTCTCCCAGTCATTCTGCAAACCACGGGTCCCTCACAGTCAGTCTTGGGGCCGTAAATATCACTTGGGATTGACTCCAATTTCTCTGACTCCCTGAATTCTGAACATCATTAAGGCAGTTCACACATATGTTTCCTTGCTGCCTTAAAATTGTAAGGTGACTGAAATAGTACTGAATAGTTGGGTCAAAGTTCATGTCATTAAATTCACTAAGTAAATTTAAGTTCAATTAGCAAATATCTAGTCAGGCTGATAAGTGTCTAGTTGAATTGCTGAACTGCATTCCAGTGTTATTTACTTTCACTAGCGAGAAGTTGTTTTTTTTTCCTCAGTTCATGTGTCACAAAGTTATTGGCAAAAAGTAAGCAGTTGACTCTGCAGAGGTGGACATTACTTGTCATGTCTAACAGAATTTCTGGGTTTTTTTTGAGTATCAGCCGTATAGGGGTGGATAGTAGTTTCATCTTGATATCACGATTTTCATTTTTAATCAGATGGTGAATGACTCACCTGAGATTCATAATACGTCTCCATCCCCTGAATAACAAGAAGGAGGGGTTTCTGGAATCCTAATGGAATGCATGATGAGAAATATGAAAACAATAAGAAAGCAATGTTTATTATAAATATATTCAACGCTGAATCTTCTGTTTTTGAGCTTGCAAACATATTCTATATGTTTGCAAGCTATAAGTCTATTCTATAAGCTATAAGTCTATTCTATAAGACTTCTATAAGGTGAAACCTGTCAATACTGGACATAAATACAATATGGCAGATATAATTTCAGCAGGTCGCTTTCAGGGCCAAAACATGTATTTGTACAACTATGTCTCACCCTCGCTCAGTTGAGAATTTCAGTGACAAAGTACTGAAGATTTAGGGTTAGGAGCTGAGTGGGAAGAAGTAAAAAAAATCAAAAAGTTGAGGCAACCCGACTGGAGATGGGAGGCGAGAAATCCTCCACCTCAAAAAAAGTGTCCTGAGTCTAAACATCACTCTCAAATTGCC
Organism: Hoplostethus mediterraneus; assembly: GCA_034670385.1. Taxonomy (NCBI): domain Eukaryota; kingdom Metazoa; phylum Chordata; class Actinopteri; order Trachichthyiformes; family Trachichthyidae; genus Hoplostethus; species Hoplostethus mediterraneus. The sequence continues at coordinate 1,923,534 of JAXDDW010000028.1, read as the reverse complement.
CCCCATTTTTTTTCCAATCAGCTAAAGAATAACTAAGATAATAAATAAGATAGAAATAAAAGAAACACAGAAAATACAACACTTATAACCCACACATACACCAGGATTGTCCTTTTCTCCAAGGAGACTAGAGGGGCCAAATGTCAAAAAGGGAGGCTACCTTTTCAGTTATCCCGAAGGAAGTTAGGCTGGCAATCACCAAATGAGGGATCAGAGCTGACAGGCATGGGGATTATGGGAAAATGGCAATAGTGTGCCAATTTGATTTCCTAGCTTTAGTGGCTGAGATTTTTAGTCGCAGATATCCCCTCACAAGAGATCCTTCTGGGCTTTGTCTTTCTCTTCAAATATGAGCCTTGCACCAAATTGATACTAGTGATGCTAAACCAATTAAACTGACACATTGTCACATCCCCTCCTTTTACAATAGGAGGTTGCAGAGCATTTAAAGCAAATGCAGTGAAGCGAATGACATAATTCAATGACATAATGCAACCTCAGTCCTCTGTGATGGCATTGTGGCATTGATGGCAAGGGATGTCTCTCTGCCCTGGGCGACTGGCCCCTGGAAAACTATGTTTTCCAGGTGTCCGGATCCTTGACCTGCAACGGAGACACCCCACTATTTTGGACAACCGCATTTCAGGGACATTATTCGACACCAGCTATTCGACACCATTCCTGGACCCTTCCCCACACTGGCTAAATCTGACACTGGACTCCCCTTGGTGGACAATGTTAGTTTATTCTGGGCCAGGCCATCTCTAATGAAACGAGGCGGTCGGACGGACTATCACAAGCTTAATACCCTTACTAAGAAGGCATGATGATGACTTTCATAGTCTGAGTAATGCTTGTTGGCTTTTGGCAGGCTGCAGTGAACCTCAAAGATATGCATAAGACTGCTTTCATCATGTGCCAGGTCAAGTTTAATGTCTTGGGTTTTGGCTCATGTAAATCATTCAGCACATTCCAAAGGCTTCTGGATTTTGTTCCTACTGATTTACAGACCACATGTCAAGTTTTTTTTGGCGGCATTATTGTCTTTGGTCATACCTTTCTGGAGCACACTTAGATGAACGCAGCTTTTCATTTTTGGGCCGAGTTTTACTCAGAGGGGAAGTTGGTCTCTGCCCCAAACTACAAAAGCAGTTTAGAGGCCCTTATAAAATTATAGAAAGGATCACAGATGTGTTTTCCTGAGTTGGTTGAGGGAGGTTCAGAAATGGTTGGGCATTTCAATAGATTTCAATAGAATCTTTTTCTCTCACCCACGTGATCACTATCAGCCCCGCAGGATGGAGAGGGACAAGGTGCACTGCGACAGCCATCCAGACCAAGAAGACACCCGCCTGGGGTCTGCTTCGGTGCCAGCTGGGTTCATCGGCGAGCACCCTCACCGCCTGCGGTCTCAGGGAGAAAGGAGCAGATGTACCAGTCTCCAGGCCATCTGAGGAGCAACAGCACCGGGAAGTGGAGACAGAGACAATAGTGAACGCTGGTGGTGTAGCCCAAGGCGGTCCCCTATTGCGACAAAGTCTCACCAATCCCTCTCCACAGTCAAGGGCATGTAAGGTCTCCTCAGGAGAGAGGGGAGCGAATGGAGATTCAACCAGGGATGCATCTGACAAACCAGCTCCAGTATCACAGCGCTTTTGGTTTACAAGCCCCGGTTCACTTGTAATTGGCAGTGTGAACCTAGACAAACTAAATACAACAAGGCAACAAAGGCAACTTTTCCACTGTGGTGCAGACCAAGGAAAATGAACTGTGGATGTGAATTTACCCTTACACACCATTTATCATTATTCATTTGTTTTTGGACTGCAACAGCAGCAACTGGGTCACTGTCATCGCCATGGGACTTAAGCCTTAGCTGTCACGGCTGCTCAGCCTTTACCTTCACTTTCCCCTGAGTTCTAGTCTTCGTCTGTTACTGTCTCCCTGTTGTTGTGTGTGTGTCTCCTCTGTCTCTCTCTCTCTCTCTCTCGCTCCCTGCAGGTTGGTGGGCATGCCTCTGAGGGCTCTGGTCTACACAGCTGATTCCAATCCCACATCTTCTCCGGTATGCCTATTGTTCGTACTAGTTCCTTGTCTGCATTTGCTGTTTATCTGATTACTCTCAGTAAAGTCTTGCTTTTCCAAGAACTTCTGCCTCCAGCCTGTGTCTGCTTCTGGGTCCACCAGTACTCGATCACTACAGTAGGCTTGCTTGCGCTGTAGTGATCTAGTACCGGTGGACCCAGAAGCAGACAAAGACTAGAATTCAGGGGAAAGTGAGGGTAAAGGCTGAGCAGCCGTGACAGTAGCTCTGTGCCCTTGGCTACTTGACAAATTCCAATGGACTTGCAGGAAATGTTCTGTTCTCCATTTGTAGACATGCACCATGCACCATTCTTATCACAGCATACCAAAGTTGCCTTACTGGCATCTTAAGGCACAGTATGTGATCTTGTTTCTGATTACTGATTCCATTCTAATTGCCAACAAATAAAGCTCAACTGAAATGAGCCTGAAATGTTCCAGTACTCGTGCACATTGTTAGTTTCAGCTCATCAAGAGAATAATTTTTTGCAATTTTACACCTGTTCCCATGTATTGACCGCACTGGTCCAAAGATATTAACGATTATTCAGTATTCTTTTAGTACTATTCAGTATTTCTTTTCTATTCTTCTGCTTCTTTTACAGTGGATTTTAAAATTATTTGAGCTGTTTTTGAGGCACTTAATGTTCTGACTTACATATCAGAGTGTCTGATCCAACGCAAAGTTTAAGGTCATCTGGTGCAAAATTGTTAGCCGTTCCAAAGGTCTGTCACAAAAGAGAAGTGGCGAGGCATCGTTTTGGTTTACTCCGCCTGCTTTGGAACCCTTTACCCGATGATATCCGCCGGGCACCTTCAATTCTTAGTTTTAAGAGCCAGCGTAAAACAAACTTCTTTAGAAAAGCCTTTTTTTTTTTATCATTTTGGTTTGTAAAATTGTATATTCTTACATTCATTGTTTATTATTTTACTTTTATTCTTCATTATTTTTTACTTTTAATATTTTTATCCTGTCTTTGAGATACATCTTATGTATGAAAAGTGCTATATATATATATATATATATAAAGTTTATTATTATTATTATTATTATTTTTATTATTGTCAACAGAGACGCTCAAGAGGGGAGGAAGGCTGTTTTGTTGCATGCATTCCTTTGTTTTGGCAAGATGTTGTAGGGACAACAGGTCCTGCTGGGACCAAATGGCTCATGGTCTTTTGATCATCGGAGGCTTGTTGTGTCCCGCAGAGCGAGCACACCAAACTGTCTGTAAGCTATGTGATATGAGTTATAATGGGGTGCATGCTATCATGATGGTGTTAGATATGTAGTAGCATTGTAATATAGATGTCATGGTGACGGGTTCAGGAGTCTCACACGGTGACCTCCTTGTGAGTCACATGTAATGAGCCTCCTTGGGGGTCTGGAATGCAGCATCTGTGGCCTGGTGTCTCCACAGTGTGTGTCTGTGCGTGTGTGTGTGTGTGTGTGTGTGTGTGTATGGGTTGCTTCCGCTGACTTCACAACCAACTCTGGAGCAGCCGCGTGACTGACAACTGATTACGCAAGGACCTGTCACACAACCGCAGCAGCGAGCAAACAAACTCTTGTTCGATTGAAATACTGCTACGCTAGTTTATGCCACACAACACCGAACGCTCTTGATGATGGTGAAGACTATTAGCGCTAGAAATGCATTCAGCAATTTTCTGGCACCAAAACACACACACACACACAAAAAAGCAAGTGCTCTTTATGAGCAGGAGAGAGATAGGGGGTTCAAAATTGGAGAAAGGGGAGGGGAGGTGTGGCTCTGCAAGGATCCCATTTTCATAATTTTTTCAGTACAATTGTTTTGGCTTTAGAAATTGGCATGTAAAAACTGGGCCTAGTGCCTACAAGTTCCATCCCTGCAAATATGTTCCACTGTGTGTCTGAATAAGAGACAGGAGGTGAAACATGCCCCTTTCAGCCAGCGGGTGACAATACTTCACACTTGTACTCCATGCCAGTGTGGAATATGAATACATGTACAAGCTTGTGCGGTTGGCAGTGGGGTTGTCTTCTCTGCTAAATTCCCTCAAGACACAGAATAATATCAATCCTCCGATTCCTCGTGCATTCACGCCCAATAAACTACCACTATTGTAGTAATAGCAAATCAGTTGCAATTATTGAATCATTGACTGGAGCTAATGTAACTCTTGTGCGACTTCCCTCACGGGCAGGCAGGAGGAGCGCGAGACCCCCCTCATCCTCAGTCACTCTCTTCCCAACTTGAGGCAGAATTCACGGAGCGCTGACTTCAATGTCTGGTGGAATCTTTTGTAACGCGCCCCGGGGACTCTGGGTGATACAGGCTGGATTTCTGAAGCCTGATTTTGAGTTCCCGCCGTGACCTGAGAGAAAACTAACTACTAGCACCGGTGCAGGAGCGAGCTAGCCCGCAGCAGACACAGCACAAAGGTACAGGAATATATCACTGGTTTGGAAATGCAGTTTTCTGTTCTGGTCTCTACAGTAATGGAAATTGGAATTGTGCAGAATTGGTCTTTCATCCAGTTTGGGAAGGGAACTAGAGAACTGCTATAGACACGTGATAGTGTCGTGATTGAGTACAGGTGGACCCAGAAGCAAACACAGGATGGAGGCAGACGTTCTCAGAAAAGGTAAGGCTTTACTCAGGAGATGCGATGCGATGCGTCAACAGATAAATACCGCCATGGAAATACTATACTGGGACCGCTAACACGGCAAAAGGTACACAAGGGCAGACATACGAGACAAGCAAGCAATGAGCATGTCTGAGGGCAGAGCCAGTATACGCAGGGGGGGGGGGATGTGGGATTGGAATCAGCTGTGTAGACCAGCGCCCTCAGGGACACGCCCACCAACCTGCAGGGAGAGAGGGAGAGAGAGACAGACACAACACGACAACAGGAAGACTAACAGACAAGACTAAAATTCAGGGGAAAGTGAGGGTAAACGCTGAGTAGCCGTGTCACATAGGGCATTTGCTAAATTTTGCTCTTTCGTCTTTTTTAGCAGCAGATTGTAGGAGTTTTTGACTGCAGTGGACCAGTAACTGGGTCAAACGTGCTAAAAGTCACGACGTCAACCACATTTCCACGCACACAAAATGCTCATGCGCAGAGGTTGGTAGATCAACTGCGTTAGCGCCACCGCCACCGATGAAATGCGAAAATGCGAAATGCGACCCTCAGTGTCTTGCTCCAAGACACTTGCAGCCACTTGCGGTCAAGGGGGGGGATTAAACCTGAGATTTTACAGTTGCAGTACGCTCTCTGTAGGCCATGACCTGCTGCCCAGTGCAATGACAGTGGTAGTGTGTGTGTGTGTGTGTGTGTGTCACATGAAAATGGAAGACTACTGCCAGACAGCCAGCATTAGGAAGCGGTAGAAGGACGTGCGCCTCACGTGTAAGGATGTGCACCTATCGCTATTGACACGAACCTCAAAGAGCATTATCTCATTTACACTACAGCTGCTCCCCCAAGTAATTAGTCCCAAGTCTTCATTCATGTTGTAGATTAGATTGAAGTATCATTTGGACTTTGTGGGCGGTTAATTTAGAATAATCCCTTTGCAACTTTCTGCTGCTGCTTAGCAACGTGCACACACTTCCAACTGGTGAAGAGTCGGTGCCATACTGGGAGGGAGGATAAGGGTGTTCTTGCTTGCAGAGCTGAAGAGAGCACTGTTATTTATTTTTCTCGAGCCTGAATTGCTAACGTAATTTCTGAAGACGACTTAAACGCACAATTATTGAAGTTATTGATTTTATGCCAGTTAAACTTAACTTAAATGGAGCACTCAAATCCTATGCTGTACATTTAACAAAATGAATGTACGGACCTTCAGCCAATCACAATCCGAGTACTCTCCCAGGCCGTGGTACAAAGTAATCCCTTGTAAATAATAAAAAAATAAATAAAAAAAAAGGCCTTGGTTGCAAACACCTCAAGCTAAATTGATTTGGCACTGAAAACAACCGTCACATGACACAATATCACAGAATGCAGGGTTAGAGGATCAGAGAGAAGCATTCAGGGGTATTTGAGTACTAAGTGTGAGTTTAAGGTTACAGCAACATGGGGCACACCAACACATACTCAAGATGCTATGCACAGCTTTTAGTGAATTGGATTTTCACTTCAACACATTTTAGCTGGCTAATGTGCAAACCAAGAAGTCTATTTCCCTGCAGCACAAGCTAAACTGTGATGATCAGGTTGTACGGGTTCAGCTCTTTCAATGTTTTATGTGTTTTCTTTGCCATGTAGGAAAACAAACACTGCCGACAGGGATCAGACAACATTTAACAAAAATGCAATCATAACAAAAGCTGCAGATATTAGACTTTATTCTCTGTTAAAGTGAGGATGAACTTTGTGTTGTAGAGAGGGCCAAGAAATGTTGTTATATAAACCACAGCTTTTTCCATTAAAACAGACTCAGAGTGAAATGGGTTATAGGACTAACAAGACACAGGACTGAAACACAGAGGACATTATTTATGACACACAACTTAAAAGCGCTTTTCCTGCCATCGGCCAACAGCACGCTCCCATAGGGCCCGGCAGCGGGTATTGGAAGCTGGAAAAGTCATTGGTGGCATCTAATTGGCCACGCGGCAGCAACAGCAACACAGCAGTAGCGGCGCCCCTAACCTCTTAGTCACTCTTAATGCGTTGAATGTGTTGTTCCCTGGCTAAGGTTCATTCATTTCAAATGCATTACCGCAGATGCGTTGTGTTGTCCTGCAAATGTTGGTGTCATGTGTCAGAACCTACTGTTGCTCATACAGATTCTGTTATTTGGTTTGACCTGGCTTAACCTGAATCAGACCTGAATGAAAGTATACTCTGCATGTAAACATAGCCAATAAAATTATTGTGGTTAAAAGGTTAAAAGTTAAAAAGGTTTTTTATCAGTGAAGCAACGTTTGGAATTTTGTGGAGACATTTCTATGGCATTATTGAACCAATGATTTGTTAATTTAAGGTTGTTATTTTTTTGTTTGTTTTTTAATATATGATGATCACATCGGCGTTTTAATTTATTCGCCTTTAGTGGCCCATGCTTTGCACACATCGCTGTGCTGCCAGTCTTGCCTGCTCTAATTTCTTTGGAGCAGCAGGTGGCCCTAATGTGCACTTGAAGCCTCGAGAAATTAACCCATTTCCAACCCATTTGGCTGGAATGCTTCGAGAAGCTTCATCTCGCCATCACTACTAATTGGACCTTGGACCCGACGTCTCGTATTCATAGTATCGCTAAATTAGTGACAACACTGAACAGGTTGCTTCCTTGCGTTTCAAAATAAAGCACTTCCTGTTGACACTGACCATAGTAACACTAAAATCATTAGCAGGTTAACATATATTTCTGGCGTATGTAGTGTAAGTAGTATGATCTAACATATCTTCTATGCGCGTGCCAGCGTAAACAGAAAGCGGATTGTCTGCTTCCGTTTAGTGCAGAAATACCATTGTGCTTACACATAAATGGCTAAGGAACTCCGAATAGGCAGCGGCAACCAGCGACGTAGTAGCCAACAGTGGGCATAGCCTGACTTATAGAGAACTGACATGTAGCCCGTTAATGGCCGTCGCTAGTTTATTTATAAACATAATACTTAGCTTAGGGGTGCCGGTTGAAGGCCGGGACTGCGGTTCCTATTGGGCGTGCTATCGCTTGGGGGCCGGTGGTTGCTGGGTAGGGCGCTTTCGTTCTGTCTGGCGAGCGAATCCGGCCGGTGGACGATTACTACCAGGCGGACCCTCCGAGGGTTGATGACATCAGTTTAGCCGGTAGCATGAGCAGGATTGCAGATTTTCTCCAGATATATTGCCTCGTCCCGGGTTCAGAAAAGCGTGAGGCGTGATGAAGACAATGGCTAGCATCGTCAGAATGCATAAATGGTGATAGCTTGGCACTATGAGCAAGTAGCGCAGCAGAGAATGAGCATCGGCGCAGCAGCGATGCACCTGAAATGACAGAGATGGGTGCGGCAGATAACTGTATATATAGAAGGGTGTGGAGGCTGGCCATTGGTTCCTCTGAGGGAGGACGGGGAGTGCCCTTCTTTAAAGGCTGATTGAATAACGAGCTAGGCCAGTGCGGGAGAGCGCCTGGAGTAGCGATGATAGTAAGAGATGGATAGGTAGTCTTCCTGATTGAACTTACGCTAAGCTTCATGTAAAGATAATGCTACAGCAAAACAAAATCCATAAAAGAATGATAAAATGACGTCACATTTTTCCATGTCCAAATAGATGTAAAACAAATTTTTTTAAAAACTAATGTAATGTTTAATTTTCAATGAAAATGACCATAAATACTGACTTAAATGTTCAAGTAGAAAGTCCATCAATATATGATAATGGGAAGGTCACTGGTCATTTTCCAACCAAACACGTTACAATGAGAGGGACCCCCAAACTAAATCCTGCTTAGGGCCCCCAAAAGTCTAGGACCGGCCCTGATTAGACAGCTAGAATGGAAACTACCTGGCAGAAAAGAAAACCAGCAGTACTCTGGACCCAGAGGCCCAGATTTGAGGACCACTGTACTAGACTACAAAAGTAATCCAGACTCTATGTCAGTTGAGGTTCACTCCTAAAGCCTGTGCAAACTGCCGCCGTACAGCACTGTGATTATTCCTGCAGGCTGAGGGGAAAACAAGGGTGACCGGGCTATGAAGTTGTATGGCGAAGATAAAGCAAATAATGAGAAGAACTAAATAACTGTTATTGCTGCCTGGAAGGGCCCAGAGTACTAGTAGGTAATTTTTATGCAACAATTTAGCAATTTGTTGTCTGACTAAAAGTTGAATTAAATTATATACAAGCAGCCCCAGGGCTACTTATAACTACTGTGTCTTATTTTTTCAGGGCCTGGCCTTGTTTGTATTTGTATTTGAATCATAATAGAACGCCATAATAAATATGTTAAATATCTTGTAGACACCAATTATGTTGTAAATGTGGTTCAAGTGGACAAAAATGCAAACTAATTGAAGGACCACGGGAAAAAAAAGGTAAGGCAGTAAAGGAGAAATTCTGGAACTTCACAATAGTAGCGTAAAAAATGTATTTCACAAGATCAAAATTCTGATAAAATTTTGGTGCTTCCGGCCTGGATGGTGGTGTAGTCTCAGGTAACAGGGGTCACTGTTAGGCCGCTGGAGAACACAAGCTGTCTACCTTTTCAGCTTCCTCCCCTGTTTAGATGAAAAAATTGACAATAAAAGCACGTAAATTCAACAGGGTGCAGTCGGTTGCATTTGAACTCACAGCCTGCAGTGACTGGGCTCCCCACGGGTCAGGGATCAGCACTGGCGTTAGGGCACGGCTGCAAATGGGTTTTTCCACGGAATCTTTTTTTTTTGTGCCGCGGCTGAAAAAACTCCCCCCCCCCGTGGGTGAGTGGCAACGTGATTTCTCTGGTGAGATGAACGATAAGGTAATTGCTCAGCACTGATGGATGGTGATGTAATCGCGAGGACTGATGAAGTTGTCACCGCGGTTTAGTGAACACAGCCATTTGTCAGCCCGCCGTAGCGGAGCCCATTTTTCACTGGCGCACAATGACAACGTTTTATTGCGTGATAAACAAGCTTTTCACAATGTTTTTACCTGAGGACTCTCGCCTTGTGCGCCCGGCCGAACATCCCCTTTGGCAGGTTCTGAAATCACCGTTGGATGGCAAAACAAATACGGATTGTTTCCCACCAACCCGGTCACGTATTTGTGAGCTCTCCTTGAGGCTAGTGTAGTCTGAAGCATAAATGCATTCTGGGTAAGAGGGGTCATTACTTATAATATTTAAAAAGGAAAGAACACCAATTGTATTGTCCACCATGCTGATTTCCTTAAAAAATAACCCTCTAAATACACTCAAAGAAGGACCTTCTCCTGTGGTTGACAAGACCACTAGCTCTGCCGTGTGTTGCAAAGGCCTCCAGGATCTGACTCAAACTCTGTGGGACTCATGCAATGAGTTGAGAAATTGTTGTTCAGGGATCGGGTATAGAGTTGTTGGATTCCACCGGTTTTGGGATCCACAGTGATCATCCTTCACGGTGAAGGTGGGTTGGAAAAAAACAGAATGAATGAAGAATGAATTTAATTTTCTGTAATTTCCTTCTTTTCTTTTTTCAACAGTGAATTTTGTTTCCACACCTGTTGAATAAATTCAGATATTGACAAAAAGTCTTTAAGTCATGAATTACTTGAGTATATTTATTTACACAAAATACTGAGCTCAGGAGAGATGTACACACAAGGTATAGTATGTAGATCTATGCCAGAGAAGCCTCTGAACAGAGATTATAAAGCTGAGAGAAACAAGGGGGTAGTTTCTAAACATCTACAAGGTCATTCTCATAGTTTAGTCCTGACAATGTGAACTAGTGTGAAAAGGGTTTCCCAGGAAGCAGGGGTGTAAAAAGTACCCAGAGATTATACTTAAGTTAAAGTATGGGTACTGGTTCAAAATCTTACTCAATTACAAGTCGAAGTATCTAGCTAAAAATACACTTGTTAAAAGTTTAAAGTATTAAAGTATTAAAATGTTTTAGAATTGTCTATCCATTGCAATAATAAAAAAGCACAGGGGACATTTTTTGCATTAAAGGGCTATTCTGGGATTTTTCAACCTGGCCTCTATATTCACAAAATCGCCTATCATACCGCAAAGTAGATCCCAAAAGTTTTGCCGTTGCTCCGGTAGATCAGCTCAGTCGGCAGTCGCAAAACGGGGGCTCAATGGCTGCAACGTAATCCTACGGGGCACAGGCACGCGGTCAAAGTACGCGGTCAAAGTACGCGGTCAAAGTACGCGGTCAAAGTACGCGGTTAAATTGGCACTATGGTTACTGTCCACTGGAAGCTTGTTAGCATTTTGTATCAATGCAAGTGGAAACAAATGGGTTAAGCTAGCCAGTATTTACCAAACCAGATGCTGGTTAGGTAACCCCATCGGCCATGGGTGCTGATCGTTTCGTCCTCATTCCTCGTAACTTTAGAGGCCATCTTCTGTAGCTTCGCTGACTGTCATATTCTGATAGCAGGTTTCATCAAAGAGCCTCGCTTGCACAAGGACCAATAAGCATGGGTATGGGCGGGTTATTTTTCCATTGATAGGGATCTTATTGGTTTTAAATAAAGTACGGTCGTGGGGTTATTAGTTCAGCCAATGAAAAAAAGAATACTAATTTAAAGTTTCTAAACTTTGTTGGACCTTCGAGACTTACTTGTACTTGGTCTGAAATTTAAATGTAAGGAGTAAAAAGTTAGTTTTTTTTCTCAAAAATGTAATTGAGTAAGAGTACAAGTATACAAATTGAATCATACTCGAGTGAAGTACAAATCCCCCGAAATCGTACTTAAGTATAGTAACAAAGTACAATTACTCAAGTACTTTACACCCCTGCCAGGAAGCAGTGAGAAGGACATGAGTTGGGCCTCAACACAATCCACATATCATACAGGACATACATGAAGCAATAAAACCTATACACATGATCACACATGGCCTACGTCACGCAAGGCACCCAAACAGCTCCTTTAGGCATCACTAATCGGAAACTAAGGGTACATTGGGAAGCAGGAAACAAGCTATGGTTAGAAAAGAGTAATTAGGTCAAATACAAATTCTTCCACCATACAAGTGACGCTTCTCAAACCTCAGCCAAAAAAGAATGTGGGATTAAACGTGTTGCTCTGCCATATGATAACAGTTGCTGTTCGGAGGTACAAAAGATACAAAAGTCTTGTTTTTCCTTTCCTTAATGAGCTGATAAGGAAAAAGGCTTACACTCTTTAAAAAAAAAAAAATAATTTCTGCTCAATTAGCCTTCAATACAGCGCAGGGAATTCGGCTCCACGTCGATTTCTGCATTAGAAGACATGCTGCAGCAACACCGACACTGCACCCTGTTATTGCTCATTCCTGGGTTCTGTCTGCTTGTGCCACTTTCTCTCACAAAAGCATTTAATAGACGTGCTGTATTACACCGTGTACATAAGCGGGGCGAGATCTGTGCGGATAATAAACCGCAAGAGGATATGCATTGTGTCCTGTTGTTAAAATGTAAATATAGTCAAGAGCCTTATTAAATTATGTGTCGATACCAAGTGAGACAATATGGGTGGTTAAACGAAACAATAATTGTATTCTGATGTTGGTAAATGCGAGGAAGTTTATTGTGTCAGGAGAAAAGGGAGGGGTGGCATTATCTGTTCTCCACACGCGCTGACATTTCAAGGTATGAGTTCTTTGGGCCCTGAGTGAAGAGAAGGGCAGCATGCAGGAAGTGTCAGAAATATTCCCGCTAATTTACAAGTCCGTTCAACCCCAAAACCACGCGGGACTGATTTGTCGCAATTAATAGAAATGCTATGTGTAATTATGCCCTACGGATTTATCCAGCGCTGTTACTGCTGAGGCAAACTGCAGGGGAGGGAAATTACAAGCAGTAATTTTTTTAAAGGTTGAAGCATGAGGAAAATGATTGTTGAATTGTTTGGCAATATGAGCTATTTCATTTTGAGATGTTTGTACAGGGAAAAAATGCCAAATTGATTCTGTTTTTCTTTTTTACTCTGGTAATATACATTTCCACAGTTTATTGAAGAGCTGCTGGTCGATGGAATGAATGGAATTTGCTTGTTTATACAGTAAGTCACAATATTATAACATATATTCTGAACCCTTGTATTGTTTTTTTGGTGGTGTGTAACCCTTTCATTTACCTTTGGACTGTAGATTAGTCCTTAAATCTACTACTGGGTGGTTCAAACCTCAGCGTTACCTCCGGCTCGGTCGGGTGTCCCAGGTGGGAAGCCAGAAGGGTATGTGTCCTGGTCGCTGCACTAGCGCCTCCTCTGGTCGGTTATCAAGAGTATCAAGAGTATCTAGACATGTTGCAGCAACACCAACACTGCACCCTTTTATTGCTTGTTCCTGGGTTCAGTCTGCTTTCACACACAACAGCATTTAATAGACGTGCTGTATTACACTGTGTACATAAGCAGGATGAGATCTGTGCGGATAATAAACCGAAAGAGGCTATGCTTTGTGTCCTGTCGTTAAAATGTAAATAGTCAAGAGCCATATCAAATGATGTGCCGATACCAAGTGAGACAACAGATTGGTGCAGGGATGATGTATTTTTGTAGGCCAACCTGGAAATTAGCATCGCCCTGGTTCCCTTGACAAAAAGCTAATGGGATTTTTCCATTGGATTTTGGATAATTGCAGAAAATAAACTCTGTGGAAAACAAAAGTTTATGATACCTACACGTTTTGTTCAGCAAGATAATCTTTACAAATGAACACCACTTTTATGATTTTTGAAGCGTAAATGCAATCGCCAGAAGTAACAAGCTAACACAATGACTTCAACGTCACCACCACTAAAAATACTATAAATTGATAAATCTACAAGTTGGAAAGTTTGAGTTAGAATAGTTTGGAAGAGAGCAAGTATAAACACAACTAGAGGCTGTAAAGGCAGACTAGTGAGTAGATGAGTTACCGTGTTACCGATGGCGTTTAATGTCCCCGACAACCTCTGTAGTCTCATTTAGACACTTGTTAGCAACCGCCTTTTTAAGACACGTAAAAGTTTCAAAATTCATGAGTGGTGTATTTACTGACGTATTTTATGTCGTAGAACAAAACGTGAAAACCTCTTAAGCTTGTGTTAACCACTGACCTTATTTCAGGTATCTACTGTAACCAAAAACCCATTCAAAAAACCCATTGCCTTTGAGAGGAGGGAACCAGAAGTGAAAAAATACTAAAAAATACCTTCCCAGTTTTAGGATTCATTCCTGCACCGCTCTATTTGGGTGGTTAAACGAAACAATAATTCTGTTCTGATGTTGGTAAATGCCAGGCAGTTTATTGTGTCAGGAGAAAAGGGAGGGGTGGCATTATCTGTTCTCCACTCACGATTGTTGAATCGTTCGTCAATATGAGCTATTTCATTTTGAGATGTTTGTACAGGGAAAAAATGCCAAATGGATTCTGTTTTTATTTTTACTCTGGTAATATACATTTCCACAGTTTATTGAAGAGCTGCTTGTCGATGGAATGAATGGAATTTGTTTGTTTTTGGTTAACCCTTTAATATTACCTTTGGACTGTAGATTAGTCCTTAAATCTACTACTGGGTCAAAAGAGTACCTAGTAGTGGAGAGCAGCCAGCCATGACATACTTTAGGTACTATACTTGGCACTGATCTGGCTTCTGACCTGGGGTATGTTTCCCGATAGAGATTGATCTTGAAAATTCACAACAGTTCTTGAAAATTTCACGTGTTTCCCAAAGCACATCGTGAAACGAAAATTTCAAGAGATACTTGAAGAGATTACTTGGTGAACCCCGCCCACCATCACTTAAGATCCAAGTATAGAGGATATAGATATGGTATGATATTGTAATCAACTGTATAAGGGGCTACAGTGTCTCTACGGGGTGGATTTGGGTGTGGGGCGGAGTTTTGCCGTCCAACTACGTATATGCAGGTGCTCATAATTTTTGCGCTCTCTCTCTCTCTCACTCTTCCTGTTCCAGTTATCTCTTCTTCAAAAACAAAACGACTTTTTCTCTGGACTTTTATTATCTACCTGGCTGTAAATCAGTGACAGTACTCCATAAAAGTCTGTTACAATATGATGTTATGATAGAGAAGTCATCAACATCTGTTCAACATCTTTGCACTTCCTGTTGTTGCATGTAGCATTCACATGTAGACGTATAGTTAAATAGCACAAGAAAGATGTTTGATTTGATTTGATTTGATCTGATTCAATCTGATGACATTATATCCCATCATGGGCACTCCAAGTCTACGGAATATGTGTAAATATTGCATGTGCATAAAATGAATTTAACATTGGTGTGCAGTGTTGTAGGACAGGAGTCATAGAAATGTACCGTTAAAAGGTCAACTGATAATATGCTTCATGATCGGGATGACACCACTGATTCTGATTGCGTTCACATAAAGAAACCGAAACGAAACGAAAAATGTCATGCCAACAAATTGCACTTTGTCCAACATAATTGAACCTAAATCCTGCAGCCTATAAAAAGAGGTTCAGCTGAAGTTCAGGTCCTTGCTTACATCAACATGGCAGAAGATAAAAAGAGAAGTGCAATATTTCCCAAACAGGAAATCCAGTGTTAAAAATATAGATTTATATAGCGTGGTTGTTTTTTTTTTCAAAGGATGGGATGCTGATGCAGATGATGCTTCTTGACATGTTGTGGAGGGCAGGTTAGACAGCGATCTGCGGTTAAGGATCTTGCCTACAAGCCATCTGCAAAGAGACACTTGGAATCCAACCACTAGCACCAGGTCATCGTGAACGAACGAGAGATTTGCGTATACTTAGCTCTACAATGCCTTTCGGGAAACTCACACTTTAAATGACTGGTTGAACAAGTTTGGGCAGCAATAGTGAAGGTGGAGCGCCCTCTCCATCCTCAAAAGCTACTGTCGAGGTGCCCGTGAGCAAGGCGTTTAACCCTCAGCAACATCTTCTACCTGGATCAACGAGGGTTTTATGAAAAGATCCCAACAACGTAGCTGGCAGAGATATTGGGTCTGTCCACAAATATCGGAGGATGCATGAATAAAGCGGATATTCAGAGTGTAGCCGTGGAAACAGACCACAAAAATCCACCAGTAAATGGGATAAGACGTCTCCATGTCCCACTGCACCTCAGGTAAGATTTTTATCCAGGTTATTCAAACAGAATACATGAGTTTTCTCAATATTAACAGGAAATTGGTGCGCATATGAATGCATTCAGTTTCGCTCTATATTCACTCTGCTGATGAATAAACATTGATAAACCTTGATTTCCATTTATCACAGTGACAATGCTTCAGGTTCCTCATTCTTGGGTTATTCTAGGGCGCCGGTGAGACTTGAAAGGCAGATGACAGAGGATGATAGCGGTGGTGGTTGTATTTTCTAGTGCATTCCAATTTTGTAATTTTCCTTGAAACGGGAAGTCACTGAATGTGACCAGACCCGACCAGACCACACTTTCAATCATTTTAACCCTGTACATCTATGTGAGTGTATAATAATGTCACGTACTGGTTCGTTAACTTTTTATCCATTTCAAAATTGACATGTACTGTAAAATTGTACACATTCTCTTCCAGTAAGTTGAAACAATCCTAAGATACAAAAGAGACGCTGAGCTACACTATATGGCCAAAAGTCAGTGGACACCTGACCATCACACCTGTATGAGTTTGCTGGACATCCCATTCTAAAACCATAGGCATTAACATGGAGTTGGACCCCCCTTTGCGGCTAAAACAGCCGCCACTCTTCTGGGAAGGCTTTCCACAAGCTTTTGGAGTGTCTGTGGGAATTTGTGCCCATTCAGCCAAAAGAGCATTTGTGAGGCCGGGCAGTGATGTTGGACGAGAAGGCCTGGCTCGCAATCTGCATTCTAATTCCTCCCAAATGTGTTCAATGGGGTTGAGGTCAGGGCTCTGTGCAGGCCAATCAAGTTCCTCCACACCAAACTGGTCTAACCATGTCTTTATGGACCTTGCTTTGTGCACAGGGGCACAGTCATGCTGGAACAGCAAAGGGTCCTTCCCCAAACTGTTGCCACAAAGTTGGAAGCGCCCAATTGGCTAAAATGTCTTGGTATCCTGTAGCATTAAGATTACCCTTCACTGGAACTAAGGGGCCAAGCCCAAACCCTGAAAAACAGGGTGGCTGAAACACCTGAACTCAATAACCAGTAGAAGTTTCCACTGACCTTTGGCCGTATAGTGTAATTCATGCTTATGATCATCATCATTTAGTCAGTGGATGAAACTCAACTATCATGCTTTTACTACTGCTGTCTCAGCAGGTAAACATCACCCAGCACTCAAGGGAGAGATCTGAATGTTCCTATACCAAAATGATTAGACCAGCATCTTACTCTGCGCTCTGCCCCCCAGCAGAACTCCATTTCACTTTCTTTTTTTTTTATTAACACATATTCATGATTCTCTACATGTCGAGGGTGTGATCCAATGGAAATTATTCAGGCGGTGTGACTGTGGGAGAAGGGCCCGGCTCTTCCTCTGAGACACATCCATCAGTCATGGAGGGCGAATCGCCTAAGTCCAGCCGGTGAACGAACCCTGCTCAATTAGTTCTGGCTCCGGCTCTGTCTACCTGATCAATGGGACGCATTTAGAGCAGAGCCCGGCGAAGGCCTTAGTGATTTCTTTCTGCCTCGTCGAGTGCATCAGTATGACTGCCTATTATTTTTATGGTTGTGATCGTGTTTGAAAGGTCAGGGAATTACCCGCGCGGAGGCCTCTGGTGGCAATCAGGGGGCGATTCATCTGTCAGCGTCTGAATACAATGTCAGAAACAATAAACTCTGAGAGGGGGAGACGCAGCTGACTGGGCTGAGGTCAGCTGGGATGACTACATCGAACTATGACAGGGTTTGTTGTGCTGGATTTAGTGCACAGGCACTTTACTGTACCTCTGTTGCAGAAGGTTTATGGCAATGGGATAGTAAATGTAATTTTGCAACTCGCCAGATATCAGTTTTTCAATGTAACTGCACCAATATGGCAGATAATGTCTCATGTTTTGCAGGATTTAATGTTCCTGCTGGTATATTATTGTCATTATAAGTGTTACACATTCTCAAAAAGTCATAACCCCAAAGTCTACATGCTGCAGGCTTCTTTCAGGCTCGGTGACAATTATCTTTCAAAATGACTGAACCATCTTGCAAATATGTACCCCATTTTCACCTAATCCTAGGCTCAGTTGCATATGGTCTTGGTTAGTTTTCAATAAATAAGTGCAAAATGGGCTCCAATTAAGGGGTAATTGCAGTGCCGTTGAGCAGTAACTAGATGCTAATGAAAATCCCAGGCTTATGACAGGACGGGGAGATTGCTTTTAAAATTAGGTTGCCTCACCAGTTTCGCTCTCTTGTGGATGAAGGAATTAGACAGCATGGGCCTGGTTAAGGGAGGCCTTGGCTAATTACTCTCAAATCCCAATGAACTCAATTTATGACAATAATTGCCCTGTGATTGCTTTTGTACCCTCTCATCTCACAAAGCTGTTCACAGTATGTGTTTCGGACACATTTCTCAAAGATGGCATGGTGCAGCACCAGTGTAGGTTTTTGTGTTGTTTTTGGACATGCCAGTAGCTTCAGTAATATACGGCTAAGTTGATTGATAATGCATGCAGTTGGTATGCAGTTGGGTTAGTGTTCAGGGATGTGGATCGGGAACACAGAAAAGCTATTAATAGTAATCTTGCATTAAAAATGAATCGGAACGGTATGTCTAATGAGCCAATAAACACCCAGTATTATCTGGCCATTTCCAACAAACTAAGAGCAAAAAGATGGTGTTGATGGGAATAATATCAATATATTTATATGAGAGAAGGGTGGCAAAAGACTCTCAATCTGCATGAATCAATGTGTGATTCCATGACTGTATTTTTAATCCGT
This sequence comes from Hoplostethus mediterraneus, assembly GCA_034670385.1. Lineage (NCBI taxonomy): Eukaryota > Metazoa > Chordata > Actinopteri > Trachichthyiformes > Trachichthyidae > Hoplostethus > Hoplostethus mediterraneus. The sequence continues at coordinate 1,904,935 of JAXDDW010000028.1, read as the reverse complement.
GCAAGATTTGTCAAGCTCTTATTTTCCAAGAGGCAGTTACAGTATCATATGTCAACATGGTGTCGTACGCTGTAAAACTGACACACAGCATTACTTTTACCATGTTTATAGTCCTCAAAATGCACTTACAGCAATCTCACTGTTCAGTATTGAATGACCTTGAATCTATCTGACATGTGGTGAACGGTTAAACATATTTGTAATGTAAAGTGGCACTTACAGTTGCTAAAGTTCTATGCTAACTAGCTAGCTGATGTTGCTAGGTATCAATTAGCCGCTGCACGGGGAACAGTATTTTACATTGGGTTGTTTTTTCCAAGCCGGACCAATGAGGATGTAATCATGACCTATGAGATGTGAATTTCTTTCCCACCTTGACGGCATTAATACGGGTGGTTTGTTTGGAGTGTGGGATTGATAGGCTGGACTCCTAAAATAATGTGCAGCTAGGATGATTATTATTCCGTCTGGCAACCAGCCGTAGTCAGAGTAGAAATTAAAGCAGTGGATCATATTGGACCACAGCTGCAGAAAACACAGTGGAGGGTTATAGCACCACCTCACTTTGAAGAGCCAAGACTGACACTCATGAGGCCAAGCTGCAGAATGCAACTATGACCTGTTAGTCTCAGACAAGTTACAGGGGCGGTAACCAGGTTGCACATTAACACAAAATACCTCACAAGATGCTGCTAAAGTTACGCAGTATGTATGATTGTATGAACGTCAGTGCAAAATGGTGAGTCTAGAAAGAAGCCCTGAAGTCTAAGAGACCAAAACCTGACATTTACTATCTTCTACCATCCATTGCAGCTGCTCTGGAAGCATCTCAACGTGACATCACAGTGTCTACGTTGGGCCGATGAATCACTGGAATATGAAAAATACAGAGTTAAAGTGTTTATGGTGAATTTGAATGAATTTATGTTATTGTAGAGCTTGAGATTTTCATTAATGTTCTCATGTCAGCAAGGTACATGACTTTGCAGGTCATGTATCATGAGCAGATTCTCTCATCTGTACTCGTGCCAGACATTTGAATGAACATTGAATTCTGGGTCACAGAGTGAAGGAGGAGCAATTCTTGAACTTGTGATGAACTCATTTGACGCACAGGGGCACTTCAAGTAATAACATGGGTTATTTCACATGTCCCAAGATGCTCTTCACATATGTGATGACCCGTAATAGGAAAAAGGCATAACTGTGTTAATTTTGATAGAAACTTTTAAGGGCATGTATTGGCATGAGATCATATATTCTGTAGGCTACTCCTCTCCTCCCTTCATAGACGCAACAATATATCTATCAGGTGGCCTGCCTGTGGCATATTTAATTAAACCAGTGTGGGGCAGCTCTGATAGCATTGTCAAAGAACTACCAAGCACTGGAACTTTTATTATTGCCATTTAAAGTGCAACTCTGTGGTTAAACACCGGATGCATTTTAATTAAATGGCAGTCAGGAACTCATCACACTAATGTTTCTGCAATCTTTTTTTTTGTTGCAGTCAAGGTGATGAACAGCAGAAATAAAGAAAGATTAGCCTGGCGGCTCCTTACTGTTTTATTAAGGAGTAGTCAAGGGAACTTGAGTCGTTGTCCAGTTAATTCAACCTTCACAGCAGTGAAGGTTTGCCGGTAATGCTCATTCCACCTTGCATCAGCAGCATAGCAGCATTACAGCATTACTTTAGCTACTCAACAAACATTTTTATCACAACAGGAGACAAATTTGTGATAGACATCCATGTAGCAATTGATCCTTTTAGTATAAGAGACATTTGTGACGTCTATTTTCCACACCTTTTTTCTAGGAAACCCTTTTGTGATATCCACACTCTTAATATTGTGCTCATGATATTAGCATATTAGCTTCCTATGCAGCATCAGAAAAAGTTGTGACAAAAAAAAAGTGATCCTTACATTGACTGGTTAGCACACATCCAAGACAAGCTTAAAGATGTATGCAGTCTTTAAATTTCAAACTGTTTAAATGCTAAGCCTTAATAGCCATACTTGGGAAACCCCATACATTCACCTGAGTTGATTTTGAAAAACTCTGTTCCTCGCCACGTAGAATTTTAGAAATTTTAATGCTATACATGACTTACAAGAATGCACTACCTCAACTTTACTGTGGACTGTGTTTTTAACATTTTTAACTACTTTGCCGATAACACCTGTCCTTACAAGACACATTAAGAGCGATTAAAGACAGATCTAAACCTATCTTCATCCTTGAAATGCAGAGACAAAAATAAAAAACACAAACCATCTGGTTAGGTGAAGCAACACTTTGATCAGTTCAAGACCAGAGAGGAGGATGAGAAGAGCTTGAACAAGGTAGGTAATACAGAGTGGTCATGCACATAAAAAATACCACACAGGTATATTTAGGTATATTTACTTAACACAAGGAAGACCTTTACTTTTAAATTCAGACAAATATTTTTGACACGTTGTACCGTTGGTCTGTTACAAATATTTCATGCTCATATTTCATGAACATTATATGAAGCCGTCAATAATCAGTATTAATGAATGTGCCATGCAGCTGCTATGAAACCTGTAGTCAGGCCTTATTAACTAAATACGTTTTATTCTTGACCCAAGGACACTTGGAGCGGTCCTGAGTAACCGGCGCCAATTATTTATGACTGGACTGTTATAATTAACTGTTGCACATTATCCACATTATGTATTAGGTGTCGTTTTATGGGTCATATTCAACTTTAGTAGCTATGAGCCAAGAACCTCGTTGGACCTGGAGCAGACCAGCAAGGCTGTTTTGTTTTTTTGTAATTCTCAAGCAATGAAAAGCAGAACAAAATAATTGTAATTAATTATTAATCATTTTATTTCAATTATTAAAATGTAATTTCAGTCATGAGTAAAATCACTATGGTTGACAGCCAGTATTTGCAGCTGATTGCTCACAGACTCAAACAGGGTCCAAAAACACACAAACACTAGGTACTTGAGTTAATAGGTGACAGGAAGGTCCAATCATCTCTGTTGTGACTTGTAGAACATATAGAGAATACATTGTGAATCTTTCTGGAGTGTCTAATTGGCCGTCTGCACCCGGCCTTCTTTCAAAAAAAGGTATCCGTCATGTCCAAGTCCAATAATGAGCAACGTAACTGACTTGTGTGTGTCGTAGCACCCGACATGAGAAAACAGAAATAGAGCATCCCTACTCCATCTGTGTGTCGCTATGAAGAGATGAAATGGTTTGCTACATCCTCAAGTCTTCCAGGACCACGTTGAGCTGTTGAGCTATTGAGATTCTGCTGGGGGGGGGGGGGGGTTACCCTTCTATACCAACCAAGTCCCCTCTGATAGATGATTAATGATTCCCTCACTTACTTTGCCAGAATGAGGCCATCTACATAGTGACTCTATCACTTAAGACAGTGGAGGGCAAAGCGCAATAACATTGTGTGTAGTATCAATGCAACAAGGATCCAAACGAGGTGATCGGACCGTGACATTATCAGACATTGAATTTAATAGAGTTTGATATTCCAGGCATGTGTGTGTGAGTGTGGTAGAAGACGACATGAATAAAATCTTGTTTTGAACAGACCACGTCTTGCTCACTCATCCTTTTTAATTTAAAGGGGCAATAAGAAATCAATGACTTTTATCAGAAACCTGATAAAAGGTCGCTGGAACTGATACAAATGATAGTCCCATTTTTACACCACAGACTTGTCAGCTAGCTAATTAAAGCAGAGATCCACCAGAAATGTCTAGTGAAGAAGAAATATATCACAATGAAAAGTGCTCTGTCATTTTGTGCTATCAGTGATACTGTACCTTGAGCAGTTATGCCCATCAGAAGTTTTGCATGTGAATACCGCACCAGATCCAGCAGGTTGGTGAACAGTGAACGCATCATCCCCAGCAAGTGACGCAATCCCCCTCTGGGCCAATCAGTAGCTCATGTGTCATCTTGCGTCGTTCCTCCAAGATTCAGTCAAAAGCTGATAAGCGGCGTCTGAGATATTTTTCCCGTGATGCATCGAAGTACAAATGACCGATCGGACAGAAGGAGACTGTCCACAGTACCCATAACAAAAAATACAAAAATGTTACAAAGAGATTGTATGGTCCCCCCACCCCCTGCGTTAATCCGTTCCCACGCCAAGGTCTATTTCCATGTGGGAAAAGGAGAAGTGGAGTGGAATTCTATAAACTGACCCATGTCCATTGTCTGACTTTGAAAATTGCTCCAGTAATTGAGTTTTGTCTTCAGAAAACGCACTTGCCTTGCGTCTCATCTTTATGTATTGCTTTGGAGTCGGCGGCGGCGGATGCTGATGCTGCCCGCCACTCCATCCTATTCTCAGGTGAGGGAATGAGTTATTAAGTCTGGTAAACATGTCCCATCTCCAGCCAGATAAGGGGGGGGGATTGTATAAATGATGGATAACAAAAGAGATTAAAAACAAACAAACCTTGACGGAGAGGAATATAAATTTGAGGCGGGGGGAAGCCTAAGAATGTTTTTTTCATTTATGGAAATCTTTCAAGGCCGATATGGTTTTCCCTCTCAAATGAAAACGCCTCGCCGTTTATTCCCCCGCTGAACTGGCTCTGATTACGCAACATCCTTCAGTATCAGGCAGTAATTCCAGACGAGGATTACAGCGCCCGTGTCAGACGTTAAATCTTACCATTACAGGTGGGATAAATGGCCTAACAACTGCGATGAGGGAAAAAAGAAAAAAAACAAAAACCGACTCGCTTTGATCTTGACGTCTGAGCAATAAAGTATGCAGATGGTGCACATGAATTATTCGTCTTGTCCCGGCAACCTATTGTGCAGCAGAGTGTCAGAAGGGGTGGTGTTGGGGGGGGGGGGTGGGGGGAAACACAGTGAAGTTTCAGCAGCCGGAGCACTCCTCGTGAAACTTGCCGACTTGTAACACAGCGGCGAGGACAGAGACCCATCTGCCGGGGATCATCCGAGCCCGACATCAAAAAACGTCTCCCGCTTGTCAATTGAAACTATTTTTCACCGCTGACATCTGTGTTGGCTTTCCATCTTGTCTGTAAATTGAATCTCAGATCCTCCCTCCTCCTCCTCCCCCCTCCCCTCCCCCAAATGGGAGTTTTCTCTCTGTAAAAATGAAAGGCGCCACGCTGAATCCGCAAACAGGGCCGAACGCAAAAGAAAAACCCAAGGATGAATTTCTTCTCCTGCCGTGCAGCAAATTGTATTTTATTTTTTCTCTCCCCTCCCTCCTCCCTCTCCCTCCTCCCTCTCCTCCCCCCATCCCGAGGGTGTATCGCCCATAATTAATAAACATGAAGCGAGGCGATTTCTCTCCGACATCAAGAGACGTTTTGAAAAAGGGTAAGCCAGCGAGTTTACGTTCTTCATTAGGATTTCTAATTGGGTGCAGATATACGTTCTCAACTCTGGAGAGAGAGAAGAAATGGACGGACCGGAGACTGGAGAAAAGCAACACCGCCGGAGGACCGCCCGTCTTAATACGCGCTGCAAAGATATATTTCATCCCCGTACTCACACACACAACACACACACACACATACATACACACTATACATCACATTAGATATGCTGACAGTGGAGTTAAAACACAAAGACAGTTAGTAATGCACCTGGCACTCTCCATCTGGGGGAACTATTTCAGGAGTAAATAGGGAAAAAAAACATCACACAGCCCAGTCGCACGCTGGATTGGACTGGATTATGTTTCATGTTGCTTATCTGGTGTTTGGATAACTAATGAAATTTTGTCAGGTGGGAGGAGGGTGGTGTGGGGGGGGGGGGACCAGTGTAGCCAAAAATGCCAACTGTCGGTGATGAATTAGCGATATGACAAAGTGGGATGTGGAGAAAGGGCAGCTCTGGCACTGTTGAAGTAAAAAAAAAAAAAAAAGAAATAAAAAATGGACGTCCCACTTCACGGGCTGCGTAAACCAGGGCAATGCAAATGCCTCCACGACTCCTGGGAGTGTAAAATTCACACAATCAGTCGACTGGTGAACGGACGGAGAGATTGCTATTTATAAGAAGAAGTGAGAACGACGTCACGGCGTTTTGGGGGGCTGCGCTTCTTTCGGTCGGTGGAGATGCTTTGGAGACGGCCGACGCCGCGACGTCGGGGGCAGACGCGCTATCAAAGAGTTTACCCTTGAAGGAAGCGCCCCCGAGCCTCCGCCGCAGTTCCTACAACCGCACGACACACACACTACTACAACACGAGGGCCCCTGAAAAGAAATACCACCCACTTCCATTTCTGTTTTCCATCCTAACAAAGACTATTTTCCTGCTGCCAGTCAGGGGAAGGATAGCACTTCAAGGTCTGCCAAGGTTGAAAGGCGGAGACGCCGTTGATGTTGGAAACCTTTTCTCACAGTTCTCTAGCACTCGACGGTGTGTACAGCCCTGCAATCTCCTTTAATTCCGGCGGTACAAAAGAAAGGGGGGCGGGGGAAGAGATCTGCGGCGCACTGAGAAAGGTTAGTTGAGCACTCGGTGACGCGCGCGGAGCGGGACCTTTATTATAAGCGACAATGACATCGGGGCTAAGTAATGAAATGGATGGAATAAAAGCGAAGAGGGGGTGGTGGAAGCAGAGGATGAACACTGTTTATCTCAATAGTGTCAAATAGGGAGGTGAGAAGAAGAAGAACTTTTACCTTTCGCTGATGCCACCAAGGATCGATTCAGAGAGTTTCAGCGCTTGTATAATATAGGTCACACATGACAATCTTGCAAATGCCCGATCATTAATTCATTACTGCGATGTAGCAGCTGATTTTGCGATCGTGTCTAAATGCAGAATGAATTAGTGGCGTCGATGCACTAATGAGAAACAAAGAATATATCGACAGTGTAGGATTCAAAAAACGGGGGTGAACATGGTGATTGCAGAGCATGTGAGGGTTTTTCTTTCATTGCTATATATGGAGAAAGCAGATAGCCACGATGTATTTGCAGGCCATGGACAATAAAAGCCCTGAACGTGAGATGTACTGGCAAACCACCAAAACACAGGGTAAAAAAACACGAGGTAAGCCAAGCTGCACGAGGTGGCGACTTATTTCTTTCCTACATCGAGGATGGTGCTGGTGCAAATATCTGACAGAAAGGAAAAAGATAGATTTTTGCCAGCATACTATTTTTAGAGCGCCAGATCAATGCAATACTGAGAAAAATCAATGGGTTGAATTGTCCGTAACAACTGGAATTAAACTCACTGGTAGAATCGGAGGGTAATGATGTTGTACGGGATCAAATTGTCACGTTAAGGCGTACCAACAGCGTATAATGGAGGCTGGATAAGCCCTTGTCTTTCTTCCTCTTGGTTGTGATTTTCACATTAATGGCTCAGCCCGGGTCCCCCTGGAGACCGGATGGGAAGGGATCCCATCCCACCGTGGGAATTCTCCACAAACTCCTTGGTGAGCTCTCCCGCTTGTTCTTCCATCCCGTCAACTTTCCTCCCAACTACAGATGTGGGGAATTAAGAGATAAACAGAGTAGAAATAATCCAATTACCTCTAATGGCCATGGCCCATGATGAAAGTATCTGAGGAGGAAGCGCCTTGAATCCTTTGAAAGCCCTGGTCTAACGACTGCTTACATAAAGGCACTTCCAAGGTGAGTTACTGGATAAAGATGGGTCTTTCTTATTGAGCAGGTGGGTAACTCTTCATTATCCTTAAGAGATTAAAGTGGCAATCCACAACATCCTTCGCTTTTTTATTTTGTCTCCATCTTTGGCGCTCAAGATGGTTGTAAATCAAAGACTTTGGCTCTTTTTGGGGCAAAATACTGTAGTCATTTCCTGTTTATTGCTAATTGATCTCTTGCATCCATTAGTTAATCGAAACTAATGTAACTAAATGTAATTTCTGAGCCCAAAACTGTCAAAGACTTCCAACGTCCCACCCCTTCCTTCCTCTCTCACTGCCCCCCATCCATCAGCCCAACTCCCCAGAAACTGAGCTCATCAGAGCGTCTTCCACTGCTGGTTTTTCAAATCTCGTTAGGGCGGACGGCGATCACGTTGACGCACCGGTCCAAACACATTACGGACAACAGCCATCAGGCAGCCCAATCCCCTCGCTAATGCTATTAGGACGTCATGAGACGCCCGGGGTGTGCTTCCAGCCCGCCACCATCGGCTCCTGCGCAAATCCCATCCTCCAGGAAGGTAAGCAAAGACTCAGACCCAGGCAGGCCCCGCTGACTACTCTAATTGCCTCATCTTTGAAGACATAATTCGCTCGATTCTTCACATGGATCTCTCTCTCCCTGTTTGGTTCACAAAAACACTTTCGGGGTGGAGACACAGAAGATTTCAGAAGCAGTCTTCAAACGCTGCGTCATAATTTCAACAGGCGAGACTCTCTGAAATGAAATTGCAACACCGACGGGTTCAGGGTGAACAGTACTTCACTAGTTTCAACTCACTTGACTGTAATCCTGCAAAACCTACCAAGTGTCTACAATGCCTAAAACAAAATGATGGCCTTTGCATGCTCGCCTGCAGCAATCCCAACATGGTGAAAGCTTATTTCTTGTTATGTGTGCGTTAGGCTGGATAAAAGGGGATCAGGAAAAATAGCGTATTGACCATATTTCTTGCTGGAGTCGTCCCCTAGAGTCAGGCGCTCAGCACAAGAAGTAATGAATGGTGCACAATGGTGTTGAGAGGGCCCCTGCATTCACAAAGTATCCATAACAGGCTCATGTTTCGCGGTTCACTCCTGGATGACCTCGCAATGTTGTGTCAGCTTTTCACACCCAGCCTTTAAATCGCAGCATCAATCATTCCCATATTTTACCATGCTGGTTGGGAAACGCTATTGCTACACTGAACACTCAGTGAGTGCGAAGGCTTCCTCTTTTTTTAATTGGATAAACATTGTCAGATTTCTAGTCGTGTGGATCAACCTGTCTTTTACGTTTGCACAACAAACTCCGCGCCGCGATATATTTCACGTTTAGTGATCAACACGCCTTTAATTTGACATGTTTACAATCTCGCTGCAATCTCGGCTCCTCGACTCGATTGCATCACTTTCCTTGCTTTGAGTGCAACGTACACGATGATCCCCAGGCACATTTATTCAGTGTATTAGTCACTCTCTCTCTCTCTCTCTCTCTCTCTCTCGCCCGTCTCTCAATATGCAATATGAAACAAAATTGAAATTAGAGGGAGAGATTTTCTTTTTTTTAAATTCCAGTTAAATAATATCTTAGTGTTTAGCGAATTCATTACTCACTCATGCTTTCTCGGGGCATTTCAAATACATTTCTATGCAGCGCTTCATATTTGAAAGCCCTCTCGAGCATTGTCATAAATTGAGTCGGCGCGGGGGCTTGCCAAAGATAAAGGAACAAGAAAGAAAAAAACCCGCGCAAATCACGATGAAATGAAGAGATCTCGAGCGCGCCGAGGAGCGGACTGAAGGGTTTCTATGCCGACTTGTCATTTTCTATGGAGGAAGTAATAAATTAAATACTGAAAGGGCCCCTTTAAAACATCAGGACAAATTAAAGCCTGCTCTCTCAGCTCCTCTCCCGAAAGAAAATGTACTCGGAATAAAAGATAGATGCAAACATAACCCGCCCCCTCCCCCCACCACCCCAGACAAAAAAGGTGTCTGCGGTATCTGAAATGTCATCTGAAATGTCAGAAAGGGTTGCTTAATTGATATGTGGGGCCATCGTACTTTGCCCCGATGTTCCTGAATAGTCAGCCTCCTCGGTGTAACCCACATTACCGGCGCTGTTGTGACAGAGATGACACATTTAATTCAAACGAGCCGTGTAAAAAGCCGGCAAAGTGCTGGCTCCTTTGAATGTTAATCGTGTAGACACACACTCTGCTTTTAAGACTCGTCCTGAGGTCTCAGCGTGAGGCGCTCTCGACGCAGGGGCCCTCCCAAGTGTACATGTCAAACACACTTTGAAGTTCTTCTTGGCAAAAGAGCCCGTTTCTGCGTCGGGGCGATGCCGCCACCGCCGCCGTGCTTCTGCGAAGAGTTTGCCTTTCAAGAGGCTCCGGATAAAATTAGACAAAAAAGAGACAGAAGAGCTTTTTTCCCCCTCGCTTTCCTTTGGAGAAAAGGCTTGGTTTGATCCTCTCCTCGGCATCCAACAGGAGGGAAAAAGCAATGTAAAGGGCGTCGGACGATCCTGGCGCCTCCTCGGACATTGCGGCTTCACACAAAGGCGGTGGCCTCCTGGTGACGTCCTTGCTTTTTTTGTCTCGCAAAAGTGTCCAAACATCAGACGTCACGGTCCCCGTAAGCCGCTGTGCCTATGAAGTTCTGTGCATTATCAAAATAATGGTTTGGTGAAGCATTACGAGGCAGCTGGTTCAATAAGATGTTTGTCCGTGTTCATATCTGGCAAACAATACGAGATGCTGGAACTCAATTCACAAAACCCTAAGCGATGGAAATGTTCCTGCATCTAACATCATTTGCCACCAAAACTGACTTATGGCAACAACGTGGAATGGCTGATGACCGAACTAGGTCACCGAACTATCATCTTAGAGGGTACCTGAATGCTCCCTGACGTGATTTGGACTTTTTGATCTGGCTTCCAATCACACGCAATTTGTGCTTGGTTTCTGCTCTCCGTCATAACGATATCAACTACAGGATACGGTAAGTGCCACACGTCGCCGGACCAAATTGACGCCGATACTGCAACCCAATGCCCGCCGTTTCACTAATCAAAAAACAGACGATTTGAGGAACACAAGCCAGCGGGGGCTTTCTGGATTCAGTCTCAGCAAAGAAGGCACGTCCCGGTGCTTCAGATGGACTCTATAGGCTACACTGTGGTCATCACCCCCCATTACCCTTAATGATTGGACTGTGGTTTTCCATTAACCGGACACCAGGCCAGTGAAGTCGTACACAGACTCTGATGGCATCCTCAGAGGCTCCGCTTCTCATCTCGCCTCTCCAACTCGTTGTTTTTTTTTCCACCTACTGTGAACACATCTGATTATATCCGCAGCACTCACTGTCCTCTCAAGCCTCTCCCCCAATCTCCCCTGCATGTCTTGAATGCACACAAACACGCACGCACACACTCCCGCTGCAAGCGCAATATAATTGGACAAAGATTTGAAATAACGGCATCTCCCAGCGGAGAGATAGTTTTTTCCTCCTGGCAGCGGTGAATTGATAATCCGCTCTTTAAAATACTCCTGGGCTCCTCGTCTCTCATCTGGGGCCGCATTTGGTTGAGGCGGTATTCAGGGCCGCGGCGCTCTATTCTCTATCGCACATCGGCTAATCCTAATTGGCCCGTGGTAGCAGAACCACAAAACAGCAACACGTCGATAATGCGATTAATTACTTGGCGCGGAGTTTAATTTATTTGTCACCGTCACCGAGAATCCACGAGACGAAAACCTGCAACATTTCATTTTGATAATCTGTGGTCATTTTCTCTGTGGACCGCTGTGCAACCCCCCCACACACACACACACAATAATCTCTGCTGTTTTGGCTGGCAAAGGTTGGCTATTTGAAGTCTCCTTAGAGACCGTTTGCATCATCTCGGCTCTTATCAGTGATCATTTCATTTGACTGGGCACTTTATCTGAGCATCTGAGCATCTAACTGCGTCGGCGGAAAGTGTGTTTTCTTCCTTCATCCAAATACCATAGCAATGAGTATGAATTGAAGGTACAGCTCTGTGTATGTCGTCGGAAAAGCAAAGTAGAAACAGGAGCGGGCGGAGGTAAAAGATTCCTCCTTGGAGAAGTGCCAAAAAGAGCCCAGGTCCATGTTTTTCCAAAGGTCTAATTAGGGTGTGCATCTGGAAACACTGAGGACAACCAAAAAATATGGTGGGCAATAAAACCTCAAAGTCAACAGCTTTCATGGAAGGGAAGGGACTGCTGCAGCAAAGTGACAGAGCAGAAGCTTCCCACCGGAAAAGACCAAGACAAACTGCAATTCCTTTCGCATTGTGAGATGAGATATCGCAGTTAGCCGAGTGACCTTGGCTCCATGTAAGAAGGATACTGCCGGAGGGCTGTGCGCTCCACGCTGGGAGACATTGCTATCTGGCGCAGAGATGCTGCAGCTGAAACCCAGCATGCGTCGAATTGTGTGAAAAGAATCTACACATTCCTGGGAGTTCTTGGTGTATGATGGTCTAGGACCTTTATTGTGATGGTCCACACTTTACTCTGACACAGAAAAAAGACATTTTTCTCCCACACTGATGACCGAATTAGCTTTTCAATCAGTGAGCGGCTTAACACGCTTTCTCCTCTAGACCTGGGCACAATTATACGGCCCTGAATATATAGAAAATTAGTTTTTTCTTTTATTGTTATGTTTTGTTAGGTTATGTTTAACACGCCAGACACTTTAGCAACAAGTCATCGTCAGAGTAAACATTTGAAACACTTTGAAACATGTTTGGATGTTTATAGATTTTGACAGCGGTCATCTTATACAGTATACTGCGCGTGCATCGGGAGCATAAACATCACATTACATTGTGCCAGTGTCATCGAAAAGCTTGTGTGTGTGTGTGTGTGTGTGTGTGTGTGTGTGTGTGTTTGAAGTTGCCAAGTTTTTGAGAGGCAGGAATCTGGCTGATCTTCACTCTCGACTAGGTTTGAAGGCATGCTGAACCAGCATATCAAGTCTAACCTGTGGCATGCGATATTGGCAGTGAATCATGGGGGGGGAAATGGATCAACTGCAATCAGTAAATCACAGAAAAACCCATTACTTTAAAAAGTATGTGAGAATATCTATAAATGTATGTATTCTTCCAATGCCTCAGCATTAGTGACCAGAGACAAGAGAGAAAATTTGGTCTCGCCCTCTAATCTATGATGTCTTTTCCAAAATGTGGTAAAAAGATGAAAACTCAATTGATAGGACTAATATACAAATTTTGAAACAAATCTTGAATTCACAAATCCATTTATTGTTAATTGAATATGTCCAGGCCACCTTTTGGGAGGGAATTGTTAATGTTCACCATATTGATTGGACTGTGTTAGTCCTTCAGCATAACACCCCCGGTGCTGCATCACAAATCCAATCTTCTTTTTGTAATTAACAACTGACATTATCCCCTGCATTAAAATTTCATGACCCTGGGACAAAAGTGTTGGCCAATGAAAAATAATTCCGGGTGGACCGTCTGTGGGAAAACCAACCGGGTTTTATCTCAATTTGGACAAAGAGATACAGTTTTCGCAGTTTTTTTGCAGGACTTTCCCATGCCCAGATTATCCTGCCGGGGGCCCCCGAGCGAGCACGTTGGCTGACTTCTGATGGAGACAATGATGATGGTGACCGAGTTTGGCTCCGGTGTCCCGTGCCAAAGTGTTTATTCTATTCATACTTTGTTCCTGTGCCTTTTTGTTATCAGCATCTAATCTTTGAGAGTCTTAAGGTTGGTATGCGGATTGTGTCATGATGTGAAGTCCTTTGAGACTGTAACTAAGGGCTGTACAAATAAACTTGTCTTGACTGAAGATTTTGTGTACCAGCACGAAATATTGGCTTGAGTACAACAGTCTCAATATCAGTATTGGCCTACAAAAACCCCATATTGGTCAAACCACAGTACGCGCACAGTCAAGGATCCACCCCATCTGATGGAGATAGGATGGTGCAAATGTACAATTGCAACTAATGCATCTACATGCAAATCCAGGGCTTTCAGGGAGTCTGGGTCTACTGTATGCCTGGTCAGTAATGCAGACATGGACATCCCCCTGTTATACAAAGTTACACTGACTTAAGATGGATAGGATTGCCCTTTCTGAATCTGTAAGACCCAACACACGCACATCCTTTCAACTCGCTAAGCCTACGGACCGATAAAGACTTCCAGGACGAAGCGCTTCGGTTCTAGCGACACATTTTGATCCAGGCGACTGACATTTTGAAGCCAACCCAGTGAAATCTCGCTGTCGATCCTGGAGCAAAAACATCATCTGTGCAAGCAAAGCAACCTGGTTATAAATAGAATAAAGTGCTATATGCTCTAAAGCAGAAGTACTAAATGCTTTTTAGTGGCTTCGGGGTGTGGGGGGGGGGGTGAGGTTAAATAACCAAAGGGTGCAAAACTAACAAACGGGACTCAGCAGGCCTCCGGGCTTTTACGGCTGAACTTTACCGGGTGCATTCGCCCTGCTTAGAATAAAACCCACGCAGTTAAGCTACCATTCAGCTCTATCATCCTGTTAGCCTGCAGTAGGTGATAGTAGCCCTCATGGAAAAGGAGCTAGTGATGATCAACTTTAGCAGCTAGGAATATTCTTGACAAAATACCATTAAGTATGATAAGGTCAATATAAACTCACTATTGAGTACCGCAGATGCACTATAAGGGATATTATAGGAATATCACAGTGGTTTCTCCTCAGGGGAGCCTTATTGATTGACTTCATCAATCCATGCAAGCACCAATCCAAGTCAACATTGCATTTATCCCCAGTTTGTGTTTAAACAATAATGGAATAAAACAATGTGAGTGAAAAAGAGTTGGGTTGCCTGTTGTCGTTCATTCCTGCAGTAGTAAATTGGAGAGTAACACTGTAGGACCCGAGCATCGATGTTTATTATGGCAGGGTATTGAGGGGCGTTGCAACCTCGCACACACACACACACACACACACACACACACACACACACACACACACACACACACACACACACACACATACACCAACCCACATGGTCAGGACGGGAATTAAAATGCATGCCTCTTATTGCCCGGGAGCGAGTAACGGTACGCGACAAACTGTTCACGTCCTCCGCAGAAACGCGCGGATGTGCTGTTTGAGGACGGAAAACCTTCCGCCTCGTCATTTCATATCCCAATAGTCTCTTCTAGCTCAACGTGGGAAGGTAAAAGAAAAAAAAGAAAAAAAAAGGAGCGATGTGAGGTTGCCAGTTTGGAGCGGGTTTTCCCCTTAAAATCTGACTGGAGTGATTTCCTGGCAGTCATTCTCCCCGGTGCCGCCGCTGCCGCCGCCGCCGCTGTCGGGCACCGTACGGATGTAACGGGACTCCTGTGCCAGCCCCAGGCTTGACTTTAAAGTGAGTACCGGAGCACACAGCTTTTCAGACCCGAGCGCTTTTCACCTTTTGTTCTAATTCTAGCCGTTAATCCCGGTGCGTTAAAGGGAGTAGAGCTTGGAAGTCCATGTGCTGCAGACGAGGTGGTACACCACAACTTTCTGCTGTAACCTGAGCTGCAAAAATCCATGGAAATATTACTAGTCTGAAAAATGCTTTACTTGTCTGCACTACTGTTTAAACCAGACATGCACATTTATAGATAGAGAAATTAATGCATCAGTGCTTATAATTGATTTCACAATTAAGATTTCTGTTTTCCTAGTATTTCCTATATATATATATATCATGTTTCTGGCATATATTTCATTATTTTATTTCCTTATATGTGAAATTGGTCACTACCCTGCAGCGTGAGGCAGTCCTGCTATTCTTTCCCAGGACTGGGTTGATGTCTGGGCTTCAGATGTACTCTTGTGTAGAAAGGCTTCTGGCTAACTCCAGCGCTCAGCTCCATCTTCAAACGCTCCCATCCAAAAGCTTAGCAACTGTTGAATGCATACGTGCCGATGTAAGTTATCCCTTTATGTGCTACCTGCACATAGTTTTTTTGGTGTGTCTGTCAATGGATTGGTGTCCCGGTACAGAAATGCTCTCATGAAGCTCCATGTGTTACTGTTAGTGTTGTTGAGTATAAGGGGTTTATGGGTTACGCGTTTTGAAACGATCCCCCTTTATTGTGTGTTTCACGTGAGCCTTCACCCCCATTTGCTAATGAAGGCATCCGTGCAGGTTAATTTTCCTGTGCCGAAACCTCTCCTCACCATTATAAATAATAAGGGAGTAGAATACATTAGCTCAGCCAGTTCCTCTTCACGTCTCCAATCAGATTGGGCGGTGTGACCTTGGGGGGGGGGGGGGCCGCGCTGCAGTATTTAGAGAAGAGGGTGGCAGAGACGGAGGTGGGATGCATTGGTGGCATCCATTATCAGGGAAGCAATTAGATCTGGAAATTGTAGTCGCCTTAAGCAAGTTGAATATACTATAACAAAAAAAGAGAAAATAGTGCATCACTCTGATAATACACACTTCAGTAAGTCTTTATGAGGCTTTCTCTACTTCCTGTGCTGTAATTGAAAAGATGTGTGGGGTTTTTCTGTAAGGAAATCCTTTGTGGGTTCTTTTGACAATAGGACATGGAAGAAGCAATGAGTCACTGTGAATCATGGCAACTCTCACCAGCTGTCAGCCAGATGAAGACGTTGCTGTAAGGAACAGCCTGATGAAACTGCAAGTTGCAGTCTCGCCGCTGTTTTCCGCATCAAAAGTGCGCCGTGCAAGACGGTCGTCTGCGGATAGAAATGTATAGCATTCCACGAGGGCACGCAGCATCTAACGGATTCAAAGTTTGTGCAAGTCCCCCCCCCACCCCCACCCCCACCCCCACCCCCGTGCGATCCAACTTCTCGCTTTCAGGTTCGTTCCTGCAAGGTATTTCCTGCAGCCGTAGCCGCTGCGGAGCAAAGGCAGAGTTAAGTCGGGCCAGGCTCGGCTGTAATCAGTTATTCAGCTCTTGCGTTCTGTCTCTGAGCCCCAGACGGAGGAATCCCCGTGGCTCACCGCAGACCCAATCAGACCCTTTCCAGTGCATGGCTTCGCTCCTACAGTCAGTCTGGTAGCAAGACTGCATGGAAAAAATGATCCCCCCCCTCCTCTGTCCTCCTGAGCATTCGAGTGGTGGTCTGCATGTGTGTCAAGTGGTCTGCAGCATGTGGAAGGTATATTTCACTAATAATTTGTGTCTCTCGCTCAGACCACTTGGCACGGCCTACAGACCACCTTTTTTTTTTTTTTTCCCCTTCGCCGTATTCCCCTTGGATTTCTCTCTGGGTTTTTGATTTGCCCTCTGTTTCCACTTAACAGTCCTGGCTACGTTCCAAGGAACACCTCAGCACCATTCCTCCTATACGACTACAGACTTTGACATTCCGGGGGCCCACGTGGAGAATGCGAGGCTCCCGTGCTCCCCTCTTAGCACAAATGATTACAAAATGACTGATTTTTAGCATGATTGCCTCCGCCGCAAAAAGCAACGCCAGCCCGCGTGATTGCCGTCCTTAATCGCTCCCCGGTGCAATCAGCGCCGTGGAGGCTGCGCATCGCTCCTGCAATTAGGGCCCCGTCGAATTACCGCGCAACTTTTGATAACACTTCCAGGCAGGTGCCTTTTCGGAGAGGGAGGGAAGGGGGTTACCTGCAGCTGGTGCATTTTTTTGGGGATAGATGCATTATGTAAAACCCATAGTCTGCAGCAGATGTTGCGTCCTTCTGATGGCTAGCTCGGCTTCACGAGATCTCCATATCACATCCTCAGGAGTTCTTTCTTTTTTCTTTTTTCTGTTCCCTCCTGATGGACAGATTCGCCGTCCTTGACTCTTTCATCGGTTCGCCGGTCCCTGGCGCAGGCATGGTGCATTGCCCGGGCTGTGATTTGCTTGTCTTGAACGTTCCCCCCCCCCCCCCCCCCCGGTGAGATCAGTTATGCAGGGACCGCACGTCGCTCCTGCGCGGTGTCGTAGCTTAACGCCGAGCTTCTCGCGGGCCTTTTATTCTCCTTGTAGTCGTGTTGACAGGATCGCAGCGTGCGCGACCTTGCCAGGAAACGTTACAAAACCTTCACTCTGTCCATTGAATTGTGATTCACTTTGAGTATGAGTGCCGTACATCAGACCCCGGGGGGCCAGTATATGCTGTTTTTTCCCCCTGTTTGCTTATTCATTAACACAATTCTAATCGGTTACATACTAGCAAAGTCGGAAAAAAACACTACATCTGCAGTCTTGACACACATCTAGCATTTTTGTGGTTTTTATTTGAAGGAAAGGCTAATTGTTATGCCTTGGAGGTCCATTGTTAATTAGAAGTTATCTCGGGGAGCTCTCACATGGTCACCACCCTAATTGGCAGTCAAGGCTGTGCACCACCTGGCCTAGCCTTTTACACTCCAGGTGCTGCCAGCAAAACTGTCGGTCTTGGCATTAAGTGGATACGGCCTCTTCAAAGACAGACAGAGAGTCAGAGAGAGAGAGAGAAAGACAAAGAAACAAAAAAAAACACAAGAGGAAAGGAGCAGGGAGGGGAAGAAAAATGACGTTGAAGCATGCATGACATGTCTTGCCAACGTTCCCCCCCCTCAAAATGGCGGAGATGGAGAATTTCACGCTTTGTAGCTAAACCGGCCTTTTGAAGCCGGGCACAAAAGGTTTTGGGGGAAAATCAGTGTAATCTTTTGACACACACACAACCTCAAACATCATCACGCCTCTTTTGTTTCACATTTCCTAATACCGCAGGGGATGTGAGGTGGCGGCACACCAACACCCTGCACAGCGGGCGCAGGTTTGTTTTCCTGGCTTTTGTTGGGGGAAATAAGTTTAGCCTGTAAATGGCAACAATAGCGGCCATTGTGAGGTGGGTTTTTTTCTAGTGTTATTTTGGCATCAATACATGAAAAGAATGGACTATGAGACAAGTAATCGAGTCCATCAAATTGGGATTACCTAGCACCTTCCCTCCTTTACAAGCAAAGGAGGTCATTGATTGATAACGGCGACCATTAAGTCTATTGAAGCAAATAGAAACAGAATTCCTGGAGACCAATAGAGCAAAAGCAGTGATTTAAAGGTGCCGTATTATAGGAATTCAAATGTTCCTCTATTTATATACATGTATGATTAAAGATAGTTATTAAAGTAAAGTAAAAATTTTTATTGTGTTTGATTGGTTAAATTTGAAGGTAAACCCTTTTTTTCCCCAGGCAGTATCAGACTCCAGTCAACACATCACAACTAGACTTCCTGAAAGAAAGAATCCATCCAATCAGGACAATTGTGCAGCATTTGAAGTGGAAAGCCTCCACTCAGCAGGTTTACCTCACTTTTAAGTAGAGGAAGCTGGTGTTGCCAATCAGGGCCCAGTATTGCGGCTGCTCTGCCTGCGGGGATAATTGTGCGTTCGCGTAGCATCGCGTTCGTTTTGTCGGCAAATGAAACCCGGAAGACAAATGACAAACAACCATGGAGGCTGCTACTCAACAAGCTAATTTAATTAACTTAAAGGGTAATTCCGGGATTTTTCAACCCGGTCTCTATGTCCATAAAATCGTCTAGCTTACCGCATAATAGATCCCCGAAGTTTGGGAGCTGCTCCGGTCAGATTGTTATTCGTGTGTCTGACAAGTGTCTGACAACATTACCGAAAGGATCGCTATTGAGCCGCCGTTACGCGACTGCCGGTTGAGCCGATGGACCGGAGCAGCTCCCAAACTTTGGGGATCTATTATGCGGTAAGCTAGACGATTTTGTGGACATAGAGACCGGGTTGAAAAATCCCGGAATTACCCTTTAAGTTAATTAAATTAGCTTGTTGAGTGTACAATGTACAATGAAGTACAATGAAGGTGCATATAAGTGTTTTATTACTGTTGACCAACACAAAAGCAAACATTGCCCACATGCCTGTAATATTGCCTCGGGTGGCTTTGTCCACAAAGTCAGTTTCTCATTCATTGTTAATGGCGCTGCTCCAGGATTTGGCTCTTGTTGACATAATTGAGAGAGTCTTGTCCCTCTGGTTTCTGGTGTTTCTTATTTCTGCTGTGGGAGAAATTTTTCCCATGCTCATAAATCTTGACTAAATAGGCGAAGGCCATGGGAATACTGCACACTTTATCTCACAAAATAGCCTGGCAGGTGTGCCTTTTGTCTAACACAAACAAGCTACTTTGTGCCTCGTGTCACTGCGATCACAATGACAACGGACCTTTTGTCTTTTCAAACCAATAAGTCAATAGGGTGTTTTGTCTTGCTAACCCGGCATCTAAAAATCCACACAAATTCCCCTTCCCTTTTGTTCTTCAGTAACAATGCGATTTGAAATATAGTGCAGCTTCTGGCAGGTGCGCATCTTGATGGGTTTGGTTCCGAAGCAGACGGAAAAAAAACGATCCGAGATTTCAAAAAATTGTGCTGGGGGAGCCCGAGGCGGGGGGATGTGTTAATGTCGTACGGCGGAACAGGGGATGATCTGGATCTTTGTGATTTGTTGCTGTTGTCATTTATTTATTTTTTTGCCAGAGAAATATTGTGTTTGGGCCCCAGAGCGGTGACAGCGTGTGTTTTCTGCATCTCCGAAAAACATGCTGACATTCCTGCACATTAGGAGAGCGCGCAAGAGAGAAAACATCCTTTCAGTGCAATGTTGTTATCCTCACTCCTCACAGCTCACGTATTGAACCGTCGAGTCACACCAAAGAGCGTTCCTACTTCATTTCATCCGTAATTTATCCAGAAAATTGAGTCAGTCACAGAGAGAAGAATGTGTATACAGCAGCAACAATGACAACTGATAAGGAAGTTGCAAAAAACGAATTATATTGGAAAAGAAATTAAACAACAGATTAGAGCTACATACGAGTATACAGCAGTATACAAGGCCCTACTACTCCACTAATACTCCACTCCTGCCGTTATTAATAAAAAGACTCTTTCGCATCAACTCTGTTCTGCGAAAGGGACTTGAGAGAATCCTTGAACCGGCCCGGTGAGCTACAGATTCCGGTTTAATTTTTTGCCCTGGAGGTCACTACAGGAATAATGAGCTCGGAGAAATGTAAATACTCCTCTCCGCTGAACCGTTAGGCACTTTGACTATCCAAGACAAGCCAATCCGGAGATTTAGCCATATAATAAGCTGCTATTTATTTTAATAAGCAGGGAAATATATGCCGGCGGAATGTGAAAACGAAAAAAGGAGCCTGTTGAATAAATTCTCCTCTCAGACAGTTTCTCTTGCATCAAGTGTCTTTAATATGAAAAGCATGATCATGGGAAGAGACACAGACACAGCACAGTGTCTTCAACAAAATGTTCAGTGTGGGAGAGTGCGGTTAACGTACATGAAGAGGTGGAACTTCTCAGATTCCAGCTAATTGGCTGTAACTCTTCTGGGGAATTATGAGAGTTTCAGACAGACCAGCCAGTTCAAGGATACCCAGCTACCTGAGAGGGACCAGGAAGAACCAGGAGGAAACTCTTGTGATGTCAAAAGGGGAAGAGCACAGCGATGAAGGAAGCATGATGCTTCTGCAGTATTTCTTAACAATGCTGTTCAACATTCCAACACATGGATATACAATATTACAAAGATAACACAGGTACATAGAGCATCCACATCCACAGAGCCCTTGCACAGCTGGTAAGGGGAAATAATGTTTTTCATCAGTGAGGTATTAAGATAAGATAAGATAAGATAAACTTTATTGATCCCGCCGTGGGGAAATTCACGTGTTATGGCAGCTCACAACAATAGAAAACAGAATAGAATAGACAATATAGTGCAAAAAACAAGTGTGCAAACAATAGAGTGCCATAAGAAAAAGCAAAAAATAAACATGGATGTGGGTTTGCCAGTGATGGTTCCACAAAATGATGGTCTTAAAATGATGTTTTTCAAAGACAACCCAAGAAGATGATGTACTTCATTGAAGTCCATGTATTGTATTGCATCAGATGCTCCCATTGCTAACCCTACTATTTTACATTGAACTACTCAGAGCTGGATTCACTCTTCAGCAATGTTTGGGGTGCACCTCTTCGTATAACCTCCCAGCTGGGTATCCTGCCAAGCAAAATCCTCGAAAAACACACTTTCACACAAGAGTCAAAAGTCGACATCGGTTTTGCCATACGTTTATCAGCGGCCACGTCAGGCTGGTGCATTCAGGTCTAGGTCGTCATCAGAGCATTGTAAATGCAATTCCTGGCCAAGATTTCATAATGGTGAATAATTACGGCTTGTCTGTCATCTGGAATTGTCTGTAATCAGTATTGGCAGTGTGTATTGCTGTTTGGTGCTTGGATGTCATAAGTCAACAGGCTCGTTCATATTTTCTACTTTAGCTTGAGACCTGAAATAACCCCTTAAATCAGACTTTTTCCCAGTTTCGCTTGAATATAATACAGTAACCAGCTAAATTAAAGGAGCACTTCACAGTCATTGGAGTCATATATCATATGGTACTCAACAGAAACTCAAACCTGTAATTTCCATGGCCACATACTTCCATTACCAGGCCCCACACAAGTGAAATATGTTACTATGCAGCCAGAATAGATGGTAAAACAATATCAGATGGGAATTTGGAGGAAATAGTGTGGTGCTGATAGAAATATGGCCGTGTTTTCCACTCCAACTTATCTTTTAACACTATTCACACCGTCATTTTACCTTTATCCTGGTCCATCAGTAAGAGAAATATGCTTGCAATCTGTGTGAACCGCTGCTATATTGGAATGGTGTGCATAGCTGTCATTGATAAGCTTCATTCAATCACTCCAGAGGGAATTCGCTCTTATAATAAATGGTCTCGTGGAAATTCTTCTCATCTTAGGCGTACTACCTACAGCAGCGGTTCTCAACCCCCCGGTCCCCGGGGGCCAGCCGCCCCGCTGGTTTTTCATTCCAGCCGTCTAATCGGGGGACTTAGTTGTGCCTGGGACGCCACATGAATGCAATCCACTACCTGTCAGGGTAGAAAAGCAGCAGGGCTCCGGACCACTGACCGACAGCATTCATATCAGAGGATTTTCATGTTACCAATACTCTGATTACATTCATTTATTCATTTTATGTATACTTGGGCCTTGTGGATTCATAAAAAAATCATCAACAGAAATACAAATACATCACCAATAGCTGTTTACTTTTAACAGTGTTTTTAAGATGTTTTTGGCTTGGGTTTTTCCCTTTCATGATGCTTCCTCCGCCTCTTGCTTCTCTGATGAGCTTCCTCCATGCCTCAGTCATTCATCTTGGCCTTCTTGATGATGGTCTTCTCTGTTTTCCAGAGTATATTCACTGTATTTGAAATCATCGTTTCATGTCCCTCTCCTCACCCATCATCAATAAGATCTCGCGTTAGTTGTCGGCGCTTATCTCCGCACACTGTCACACACTATGCAACAAAGAAACCTTTGATGATGTTCTGGTTTCAGTTGATCTCATCAGAATCAATACGTATGCTTTCAGCTTTGAGCATGCTTTGAAATGTGAGTAAATGTTATTATTATACTATATATATATAATAATATTATACCAATTATGAACATTTTTGCAAGCAAGTTGTGTTTTCCATTTTAATTCATTATCAAATATTAATAGCCTTTTTTTTGTATTAACTTTATTTTGCTGTTACTATATCCAAGTAGAAGAGAAAGATGTTTTAACAGGTCTGTATTTCAGGCCTTGAGGCAATAAAAAGTAAAAAACTGACAAAGGGTGTGTGTAGACTTTCAATAACTGCTGTACGTATTTTGGGAATCCTTCTGGTTTTTGGCCAATTTAGACTTTGCGTGAACAAGTCAACATAGAGGCAACGTTGGTTGAACTCCAGTGATGAAACTTTCATCCAATGAGGGAAGGTGTGAAGATTTTGCAGCTGGTGGTATCACTGCTGCTTTTGATTTACCATTGTGACGTGTTGACCCACTGAGCCTCACAGCGTGACGGGCGTCATCGTACTTCTTAGAATTAATGGAGGCGCACCCTAGTGCCAGTATGGCTTTCAAACTGTGTTTATGTAGTTGGCATTTCCACTCATCAAACAGCTGCACTTTCTATAGGGCTAGTGAGTTTCATAGATACTGTTTACAGACAGTGAAGGGGATGGAACAAGCAGTCACCTTAACCAAATGACCTAAATTCTGAAAACAAAAAACGAAAAAGTCTCTTTTGCTGATCCAGCATCTAATAAAGATGGATCAACCCCGTAACTTTCTCATCTCCAACGCAAACACACACAACCTCAGTGCCAAATTAGGCCCGCCCCTCTTATATGGGGGCTAGTAATCAGCTTAAAGGATAATGGCGGCATTGTTGAGTTGTTTTTTTCCCCCCTCATCTCCAATGGCTATGATCACTTTGGATCCGGCCCCAGCAATTTAACTTTGCCGTCCAAAAATTAGAATTGAAATTGACTTACTTCATTGCTCCCGCTGCCTCCCGAATGCACGGGAAGACTGTTTGGAGACTTACCGTTTTGCCGAGTTATCTCTGCAGTGTTGGCTGTAATGAAAGTGAGCAAAAGGAAAATGATCCTAAATGGTTTATTTCTGGAATCGGGGTCTGTGGTGTTCTCACCTCCTCCTCATGCAACATGTTCTCCCGTATAAACATAAACTGAGAGCGATGCCGTATAATACCGATGATTCAAATACTGGCCTTGGCTCAAGTACCACACGTGCATTTCTACGAGGACAGAATGAAAAGCATACATTATAAATAATGTAAAGTTATTAATATTATAGCAAACTGACCTTGCTTAGGTTTGGAGAAAGTAAAGTCCCGTGATGTTCATGATCCATGAGCACTTTCTGCCTCTCAGTCATTTGGTTTCCCAGACTTCACTCCTGTGCAGTTGAACTTCAGGCACCGATATCTAATCTGCTCACCCTAAACAATACACTCTCATCAAGCAGAATGAAGTTATTATAATCAAAACTCAAAACTATAATCAAAAAATAATGCTGTATTAGAATCAAAAGGCAGGTAAGACCAAATTAACTCTAATATTAGGTTCAAGTACAAATGGACTGGATGCATGAGATGCTGTGTAGTGCTGACCGGGGATGAACCGTAGACCACAGCTACTCAATTTTCTCCTCTGGCCGCACAAGCGGTCCTGACCGCGCGTAAGAATGTCCACTGTGTCATAACTGGAATTAAAAAATTGCGAGCGGGCAAGTGATCTGTCACCATGAGAAAGAGAGGATGACGAGGGGGCGTTTATAGTGCGGCTAAGAGAGCGTTTCGCCGGACGTAGCTGGACGTGACCGCGTCATCTTTACGTTTATGTGCAGAGTGTCCACAAGCCAAGGACTCGTATGAACAACAGTAACACCACATATTTTTGTTGTTGTTGTTGTTGTTGTTTTCAAAGGGCAACGTTTACACCCATCAGAATCCCTCAGGTATGCATCTCACCCCCTGGTAATGAGCCAGGAGGTGTGAATGACACACCGAGGCCTGTTTTGAGCCCTTGTTTTCACATGCGTGACACATGATCAGATATGTTGTCACGTGATCAAAGCATTTTAAAGGCCACCCGTTGCCCCGTGACTACTTTTTGAACGAGTGGCAGGCTCACTGGGATGGGGCGTGGCTACACGTCAGAGTAGCCTGAACTGGGAATGGGTGCGTCATGAGAAGATGTAGCGGAGGGGAAGCCCACATAGCTTTACCCACCTTTTTATTTTAAGCATAAGCGCTGACACACATTTTTCAGGCTGACATTTTTCATGATTTTTATGAATTCATAGTATACACCATAGTAACGGATGTAAGTAATAGGATAGGGTTTTTTTAAGGGAAAAAAGGATAAATTAATGCTTTTATGAAAGTGTGATTGCTTTTTTTTTATGTTGGCTGGTTGTTCGCCTTATGGTGATCACAGACTGGAGGTCAGACTTTACCCACCTTTTACGTCCCTGGCCGTTTGGGTGCATTTCACAGTGGCTACGAGCAGAAAAAAAACGGAGGATATACACTGTGCATCTGTGCATACCCCTGTGGAACCGGGCCCTATGGGGGAAACTCAGGCAACTGTAGACTTAAAAGTGATGCTTTTTGGAGCTGTATTAAAAGTTAATGTGAGTGGAAAGGTAAGCAGGTAGGTAAAGCAGCCTTCAAACGGCGGGGAAAGGAGCCTTAGGGGGTTCCTGTTGGGACCTTCAGAGCCCTCAAAAGAACCTTTGAAGCACCCTTAGAGCACCCTACGTATTTAGAGCATTTTACTGCAGGATACTGCTCCTCTGAGTGTATGAACTCCAGGAAGGTGAGGCTCAAGGTAGAGATGCTGACAAACAAGGGAAAAAATATATTTCCTGCTGAAAATGTGGGCTTGATGAAACCAGCAGCTCAGAATGTTGCTCATTTGGAATCCCTATACAAGTATCTTCTCTATCTTCTTCCCCTTTGAGCCGATATTTCATAGCTAATAAAATAGGTCATCTTCTAAGTGAAATGGGTTCTGTAGCCTCGAGACTTAGTAATACAACGGTCAATATGAAAACCCGTTCCAAGTGGTGATAGCATGGTTTGAAAAACACAAGAGTTTGTTTTCATCAGTGGAAACACTTTGTCGCATTTTTCTATTTGCTTCATTTGGGTTCAAACTGCCTGATTACAAGTGGAACCAGGGCTTATAAACTAAAGTAACGTGGACTCACGAGGAGCTCGTGTATTGGAGTTTTGGTAAGCTGCCTTCCTGACAGGTTGGAGATGTTGGCGGCGGAGGGGAGTCAAAACTGATTCCAGGCCCTGTCACTTCATCTCAGCATGATGGACTGGTCTGCTCTGTTTGCCTTGATTTGCCTTCTCTGGTGTTCAAACAAGTTAAGAACACATGAAGAAATATCTGAATATGAGGAGTGTGTGTGTGTGTGTGTGTGTGTGTGTGTGAATGTGAGGAGCTGTCAACGTCCATCTCCTGAAGCCTCGTGTTTTGAGGTTGTTTTCCGTAGTTTGGTTTGGATTATGTTAGAAACCGCACTGCAATTCTCCTGGAAGAGGACTGAGGCGCATTTTCAGAGCGGTGATTTGGCGTCCGCCCGAGTTGGAATGACATTGTTCTCATCTGGCCAAATGAACTGAGGGAAAGGAGAACAAGATGTGGGGTAAACGCTCCGGAGGTCAAATAAACCGCTTTAAGTTTGCTTTTTGAAATGCATCAAATATTTTTAGATTTTAGTTTCCTACAGCTACAACAAATTCTAGTCGGTCCAGAATATGTTATGAGGACAACATGTCCGTGGAGGTGATGCACAAGAGGGCAATTATTTTGAGAGATTAGATCAGAGGTAGTAATCTCTGGGAATGTTTTTATCGGTCCATTTGATAGGAATGTCGTTCAGTGCATCCCTACATAGAGACCCTGTAGTTGTGTTACGTAACTTGTTTTTTGGGGCTTTTATTTTGGTTATTAGGTCAGAATCGTACAGTTGCTTAACACAATGCAGTGGGCCCACATGTGCCTGCCTGCCTACAGATCTTAGTTGCCATTTGTTTAGAGCCTGTTATTGGCTGAAGTGTCAGGCTGCAGGAGCAATTCAAAGAGTACGCTTCATCAACGGCGAGGCGCTTTTGAAGATCCATCGAATTCAGGGTATTTCATAATTTAGAGAGTAAACCTTCCAGCCCCACCGCAGTTCCGCCGGCTTCGATCAAGCGCGCCCATGCAGCATGGTAATTCAACTGCAGGAATTGACAGAGCAATATACAGTGCAGGTCTATAGGCCTCGTCGACACTAGAGTGAGAAGTGTGCAGTGGCATCACGGGGCCACTTTAACATGCACTGAGCATTCTGAAATTTTAATGGAAATTTTTAGAAGAGAGACTCTCTCTCAAAATGTATCAGAAAGAAGTTTAAATATGACTTAGTCAAAGCTTATTACATGCTTGCTGTTCATCATAAATCATCCTGTTAACCTAAGTAATAGGACATTTGAGTAATGTGAAAATGGAGCGCGCACAGAAATGCTCAGAAATGTAGACAGTGTAGTTATTAAAATCAGAGATTCCTTTTTGAAGCACGCGAGGCATAACATTTTTATTTTTTTTGATGTGTGCCCTTTTCGATATCAGCTCCGTCTTCCCTGTCTTGATCCCTTATTTCATGAAGGAGGTGGTTGCCGAAAAGGAGCACTAGAGAAATCAAAAGGGGTGAAATTGTATCCAGTAACCATGCGTGGTCCCACAGCTCAGCCATGTATAAAAAAATGTTCTTCCCATCTTGCCATTTTGCACATTTTCTTGAAAAAACAAAATACATGTATTTGATTTGATTTCTGGAGTGACATCAATGCAAAAGTACACGTATGCATCAAGGTTCATTCATATGAAAATATAAAATTCGAATAGGATAAGTATTCACCCCCTTTACTCACTTGGATTACATAGCCTCTAATTCAGTATATATCAATATATTTTCAAAATTAGTCCGATTTGACCTTTTAGCTTTTCTTGCTTTTCTCGCTTCCTTCAATTCATCCTAGTAGGACCATTGGGTGCAAGGTGTATTCTGGTTCTATCACTTATGGGTGACATTTGATTCCAGTTGCTAGGGTTTCAAAGAAAAAACTTTCAAACCTTCAGTAGCATCCTTCAGTCACTATATAAAGGTACATGCTTTTCAATAGCTTTATTTTTCTCTCAAATTTCTTCATTGACTTACACAGCCAAATAGAAAACACCAATGAACACTGCACTGATAAAATCAAATAAATGTATTTTGAGCTGTATGTATTTTGAAAAAGTATGTTTGTTGAACAGAAATACTCCATGCCAGCATCTCTACTCCTCCGTTTTAGAAACTTTCATATACATCGCCGGTGTCCAATGAGCACGTTTACATGCACATCAATGCCTCAGTTACTGGGAGTAATCAGCTTGAGGCAATATTTCGAATCAGATCTTTGAAGGTTTGAAGTGACGTGATTTCCAACAACCCGGTTTACATGGATTCCTTTTACAATCGCTCCTCCTCCCTCTCTTTTCTTGTTTATTTCAGCTTTTCTTCGTATTCCGGTTAAAGTACAGATGGTATATTATTGGGATAACTTGCTTGACAGGTTCAGTCAAGTGGGTTTTGTTGCATCATTAGTGCAGGCAAAAAAAGAGCTGTTAGTGCCTAGTCTTTATCCTAGTCTTTATAGTATAGCATAGTGTTTGGCAGCCCAAACTCGATGCTTTACCAACCAGTTTGGAACATCATTAAGGGTGCTGATGAAAACTCCCCAGGCAACTGTGCAACGCATCAGGAACACCCTCCAGGAGGCAGGATGTGTCAGTGAGCACCATTCACCGGCAGAACTGCAGAGGCTTCACTGCAAGGTGCAAACCCCTCATCAGCCTCAAAATTAGGATGGCCGGGTTACCATCTACCGATGAAGAACCTCCAACAGCCTGCAGAGTTCTGGAAAAAAAAAAGAGCTTGCGGACAGATGACACCCAGATTAACTTGAACCAGAGTGATGGCAAGAGGAAAAGTGTGAAGAAAGAAAGGAACTGGCCAAGATCCACGGCACATCACCTCATCTGTGAAACGTTGAGTGTTATGTCTTGGGCAATGTGTAGCTGCTACTGGAACTGGCTCACTTGTCTTCATTGATGATGTAACTGCTGACGGCGGCAGCAGCAGAAGTGAGCAGAAGCGTCTTGGCCGCTCAAGTACAAGCGAATGCCTTCAAACTCATTGGACTCCCATCTTACAATGAGACAATGATCCGTAACGTATCGCCATAGCAACTAAGGAGTCTTTCAGGGCCAAGAAGCAGCAGGTTCTTGATCCGGAGAAGTCAAGACCTCAGTACAGGCCTGGCAGAGCATCGCCAGAGAAGATACCCAAGGTCTGGTGGATTCAATGGGACACAGACTTCAGGCAGCCATTGCATGCGAAGGATATGCCACCAAATAGTAGTGCTTTATTGTATTATGATTGTACATAATTTCAATTTGTCCCAAGAAATATTGTATAAAAACATATTGAGCTCACAGTAACTCAGGTAGGACTGTGAGGATCAGTTTTTTTCCTGTGCTTTCAACAGCATACAGCCCCTCCCCTCCTGCATTGGGGGTAAGCCCTGGGCGGTGTGTGTAGATGCCCCTATGGTGTCCTAGATTACAGGCTGTCTTACCAACGTGTCGCGTGGTATGTAAGACTCCGGGGGGGCACCTCGAGGCGGCGTCCTGTTATCTCTCCTGTTGCAATATCTCCTTTACCCCAGATTTCAGCCCCACGTCGTCCTCTGGTGAAAACCTCGGTAACGGGACGTATCGCCGAGGTGGACGGGGATGAGTTCGGTCTCGTGATGCAAGCGGAGCCACCTGCAGCTCAGCATCGGGACCCGCGCAGCCCCTCGAAGAAATGATGTTTGAGTTATAAGACTGAAGCATTGAATTATGAATGTTCTGGTGAGCGGTGTAGGTGGAAATCAGTCCTATCAGTGCTTCCTATCCTTCCTACCTATCACTGATAAATGTCAGGGATTACTTAATACCCCATAACTCTCCCCTGACTGATTGGTTTACTGACACAGATGGACTCTGCGTGACAAACAAGCTGTTAGTGTATTGACAGAAGCAGGAGGCCCACCCCCCCTAAGTCCAGCCGCGGTGCATGTGATGGTCCAGTCCCAAGTACTCGGGGGTTCACGTTAATAACAACCTGCAGCGGTCCGATAACGCTGTGGCGGGTGGATTAGGGAGGACAGAGCTGGCTGTTCTTCCTGAGGAGGCTCCGGTTATTTAACGCGCCCTGTCTTAATCCCACAAACTGCATCTGAAAAGTCTCCTAAGGGCTCCATCTGCCCACAGCATGCGGGCTTTTCAATTGTGTGAAAATCTGAAAAATGATTTGGGCTCTTGGTAGCAAACAGCCACAGATGGATGAGAGAAGGGGAGCCTCGGCTAAGTAAATTAATCTTAACAATATATCCAGAGAGACGGCGTTAAGGGAAGATCCAGCCTGAATCAGAATTCTTATATGGCATCCCCGTTGGTGTTGCGCAGTTCAGTGTAAAAAGTTTCTCTCAAAGCTGGAGTTTTTCTATTTTCTACAACGAAATAAAGCTCGTTTTTTGATGTGAACGCTCCAAAACATCCCGTCTTCCATTCAGTAAAAAAAACAAAATCTCACTTTTTAATTGCCAGCGAAGGAGATCTAGGTTTTTGTCCTGACATTACAAATTGTAGTGTCGGAGCCTCGGCACTCCCTTTTCTTTCGTTTTATGACTTCGTGCTCGCAGTTATTGACAGATCTCGGGTTCAGGGAAGGGAACGGGGGTGGGGGGGGGGCGGGTGTTGGGAAGAAAGACTGAATTCCTCAGTGAATCTGATTGACAGCCTGATAGAAAGAACACTTGATACTTTGCCCTGTCAATGTGGAATAATTCTCCTTTCAGCCCAAGTGATGTCGATACTGTAATGACAGGCCCTTCCACGCTGTCTGACGTCTGAAGGAAGACTGCAAAAAATAACACAAAGGGTGTGTTTTTGTAACGTGCAGTACGATACAACTGCGCTGTTTGAAAAAGAGTTGTGTTGGGAAACAGGTTTCATAGTAAAGTCTCCCATGCGCTACACTAATTTGGCGTCATGTGTACTAATACTTCACATATTTCGAGGATGCTCTCTTGCCCTCTGAGCTCCTTTTGTGGCTCGCTTTTGAAAATTTTCCACCGTTTTTCTCCTGCAGTCCAAGTGTAAAACTGGCCGGCAGATTCACTGGAATCGCTGCCAACTTCGCAGCTCATCTGTCTGGTCTGGTTGGAACACTCAAAGACAAACGCGTTCATGATGTTAAAACACAGAGCTGAGATGTCCGGCGCGGGCCACGTCGATGCACAACGGGAAAGACAAGAGACTTAAAGGGGGAGCTGCGATGTTCGGCAGCAGATGCTCACCAAATTATACCATGAATAGCAATTTTGTAACGCCAAAAAAAGGAAAAACCATTGCCGAGGACGAAGCTAGAGAGAAAGTTTGGCAAAACACTGCATATCAGCAGTGTGCACGGACTGACGGGAGCCAAAGCTGTTAGTAGGGAAATGTCCTGTTGGCTGAGTCGGTGCCTACCGTGTAACTGTGACATCCTGGGTTGAAATCCAGCCCGGAGCCTCTCTGTCCTTTCTCTCTCTCCCATCCTTTCTGTCTCCCTCCCTCCACTGCAAACTGTCTAATGAAGCAGAAATGGCATGAAAAATAATAAATCCTCAAAAACAGGTCCGGAGGCACGATGCTCCCCGGGAAGACAGGATTTGAAAACGGTGGATTTTTTTGTGGCATCTGTGCTACATAACACCGGTCAAGGGAGAAAAATGCAATACACTTGCATTTCTGACCTGTCGCTGAGATGAATGTGCACCTAGTCTAGAAATTAAAGGGATAAAATGAATAAACCACAAATACTTTGAACTTTTGAGATGTCAACTAGTAGGGCGGGGCAATTAACCGAAAATGTATCGAAACCGACATTTAGAACCTCTCACCGATTTAATCTTGCACACGTCGGTTAATTCGGTTATTACTTTCCCCAATGCGTGCGTTCATGAACTGTCCCCTTAAAAAAAATACTATGTCGTGTTCAGTCACGTGCCTCCGCCCCGTCCAGCTAACGCCGGGTTCAGATCGATTTTGACCATTCAGACCGGCGGGGAGCTCCGCGGTCGGCTCTGCAGCGAGCAGTTTTGGCGTCTGGTCATTTTTTTCCCGCGAGCCACGAGCGAATGTGTCAAGCCGGACAAGAAGTCAGACACAGGAATGGCATAGAGCATCCGGTACATTTTAAAAACTACAACAAATTTCAAAATAAAACACCCTGTATAAATAAATAATCGTTCATTAATCGTAATTGAGGTAAAAGTAGAAAAGAAATAATCGTGATATTGATTAAGTCAAATCGCCCACCCCATCAACTAGGATCCTAGCAAAGTAGCTTCTTTGTTTAAGCAATAGAATTTCCATTTTCCAGCATTAACAAATATGTTTCTATACAAGATAACCAAGACCTCAATCAGTATTAATATTTCTGGATTATGCCACACAGTTTATACATAATAACTAGTTGATATATACTGTAGTAATTGAAATTTCCACCTCCATTCACATTCTATCAATAAGAGTCAATGCACAACTCTTTTTGCTTCATGATTCCAGGTGAAACTGCTAAGCTGAACCTAGAAAATCACTTTATTTAGTGATTGATTGATTGATTGATTGTCATGCTATTTTAAAACTATACTGGCCGATACAGGGGCCTGGGTTTTAAATTGTGTTTCCAGCCCTGATAGCTGCTTTTCCATGCAGCTTGGCATCTCTCACAGTGGTGGCAGTTTTTTGTTTGTTTTTTTCATCTGAGGGAGCTGCAGACATTTTTATCTTCACACTTTGGATGAGCGGGTTTTGATTTGGAGCCGGTATGCAGGTGATGCATATCATGTTTGTATCCAGGTCATGTGATTTCAGTGTTACGTTAAGTTATATTATTGAGGAGGAGAGGAGAGGAGATAATAACAAGTACGTATAGAAGCTGTGCTATCTGCTAGTGTACACATTCAGGTACGCTGGTAATCTATTTTTTGCTTTTTACATCTACGTCTCTGTAGTTTAATATTGTTGGCCTACTAATTTTGACTTTGAGAGACTCCATCCAATTCAGGTTTCATTTTGCTTGAAATAAAGCTGTCATACTTTTATTTTGCTATAACCATAACAAATTCAATAAAAACTAGTGTATATAACAACATCAGCAAAGCTTCTGGTAAACAATATTGCATTATTCACCCATACGCTCCCATGTTGCTGGCCACAAGCTAGTTAAAACTTCTGAAAGAGATTGTGAAAACAGGGAAGAGAAAACTTTCCCGGCGCCATGGGACACAATGCATCGTAGGTTGACAGAGGTGGAATTGGACTGCTCGGTGCGTCCGGGGCTTCCCGCACTACCCCTTAGCGCTCATGATTAATGAGACAGACATCTCATCGTGGATGGAGGACTTCCTCGACAAAATGCGTCAGTAGCGGGAGCCGATCTTTGACATCCTCTCCCTGGCTACGTCTCGCTATCGGCGGGAGGGCAGCGACTCGTGCACGAGCGCCGTCAAATAATAGAGATTTTCGAATCTACGGGCGAAACATCAAAAGCAATTTTCAGGGCAAAGTGTAATTGCGTAACCTGAGTTCTGCTGTGTCATTTCAGACGACCACTTAAGGGGTTTTCCGACGTGTTGTACAAGCCACACAACCTCTGATATGCAGCGTGCGTTTTATTATTAACGAGAAATCTGACAAACTTTATCAAGTATTGCCGCTTGTAATATTTCATTATCATATTCATGCATTTGTGTTATTACTTTTATGTCTTTTTCTTGAATGCACCGCACGGAGCTTCATTTCCTGGAGCCCTCCATCATACGACGTTCCCCTTAAATATCTTAAAATGCTTTGCACATTTTTGGAGGGACGTGGAGCGTATCGCGTGTCAGAGTATTTTGCTTCATTTCACTTTAATCTCACAAGGCAGCAGCCAGACAACACAGCTCGTAATTAGATTGCTCCTGTAGCAAAGTATGCCAAATTAAAAAGTCATAGTCTCACAATGAAGTATCATATCAATTTCTATATAGGTAATTAAACATTGCTGATTCACCCTGCGGTTTGGGTGAACAGCCAACTGGATTCCGGCCCGTTTCGCTCTAAATCAGCGCACATTTACAGCCTTGATGCTAAATTACATTGCAAAAAGAGGCGAGTATGTTTGTGTCACATAAAGTTTGGGGGGGAAACTACCCACAGAGAATCTCAAAAGTGCAGCAGTCTGGGCTGAAGTGAACTAGGCAGTCTCAGAGGGAGTGAACGCACCGTTGGGAAAAAACCTCAGCGCTCCCGGCTGCCGCAGGTACATAGATGGCTGTGAAGCATGAGTAGAAATGCAATGAGAAAATGTGGAAGCACAATTTTGCGCTACTCGAATTCGAGATATAATCAGCTGCTAGAACTGTAAAGTGTAATAATGTGCGTTGACAATAACACCAGACATCAGATTCGGTATTTCTACACCCATAAACTGATGGCTAACTGTATAAGCACTGCACCTGTTTATTTTCACCTAGATGTTTCTTGCCCGAGCCTTTTTGAGCTCTGAATGCCTCTTGATTATGTTTTGAGTGGGGAGAAACACAATCACGCCCCGCGCTCTTAAAGTGCTGCTAAATTGACTGACCATTTATGTGGAGATGGAAAAAGTCTCCACCAAAAGGTAAAATGTAGAGCGCAGGTGGCTCAACGCTGTGATGCCATCAAATGTTAGAAATCCTTTTTTATTCTGTAGTGATATTTTTACATTTGTACGAGGTTTGTTTGTCTATCTGTCTGAATGTCAGCAGGATTTCTCAAAAATATGAAGAGATTTGGCAGACAGATAGGCATTAGGTTGAGGGACAAGGTTGAGGGATCTTGGATTTCTGCCATTAGGGTAATTATCTTTTTTTTTTTAGCCATAACTATGAAACTAACGCAGATGAAGATTTTATTCCAAATCCTGAAGATATGCAGGATCAAGAAACCATGTCTTTGGGTGTAACAGCAAGTTGTAAAATTGTTCAGTGGAGTTAGTTAAGAAACGGGAAAACACTGGATGCTCTCTCCAGTTCCCTTTTGATCGTCTTTCCCAATTCATTCTCTCTGGCTCGGGTTCAGATATTGGCTTTGGCGTGATATTGTTGATGTTCACAAAAATATGGATCGGGCTGCCACAAACCATATGAATTCTTCATCGGCATCGCCCTGTAAGTGTGGAGAATACCTCAGAGAGAGTTAAGTCGCATCGGGGTCTGGAAAACTGGGTACTGTGTCAGCTCCGGGGTTTTTTGGAGCTGCACAAGTTTGATCTCTGAAATTGCTCACGAGGAGCAGGGAGGTAAGCCAGACCGAGAAAAAAAAAAACACAACACAACAATTTCCGCAGAACACAGACTAAAAACACTAACTGCGCCCTGCAAAGTTGATGACTTCTCAAAAAACGGAAGATTAGGGTGAAACTCACGGCTCACACACTGCTCGCCAGCCCCCCCCCTCGCTCCCCCTCTCTCTCTCCCTCTCATCCTGTCTGAAGTGTGAACAGACGCTTTGCTGTCTCAGCTCGGCGAACTTTGATCAGCGCCGAGTTGCCAAACCTTCAGCGGGACAAGGTCAGGGGGAGCGAGATGAGTGTCCGTATGCCGTCGAAACACGGGGAGCCGCCATCTGTTTGCGCCCTCCCTCTCTCATCTACCTGGCCCCCTCGGCGCCAAGGGCTCCTCGCTAGAGGGGGAGTCGTCAACCTCTTGTCGCGCGAGCGGTCCGTTGAAGTGTCCCCCGGCGTCCTCGCCGATAACCGACCTCGCGTTGCATGCAAATTTCGCTCTTGAGCGACGCACCGCCACTTACGAGGCTTCCTGATTCTTTTTTCTTTTTCTGATGGACGAGAACGACAAGGCTGCGCGGGCTGAACATCCTCTCTCAGTCAGCCTTAAACCCAATCCCCTTTGTTTCCCTCCAGGGTTGAATTTGAATGACCTGATCAATTTCTAATCAGATAAGACCTGCAGCCTTTCTCTCTTAGTAATGGAGTTTTCCACAAATCTTGTATAGAGGGCTCTCGCACAATTTCTTTTGAGAGCAAAGGGGCAGGTTGCTTACTCCCCGTGTTTATTCTCTAATGTACTCCTCTCCGTGTGTCGTGACGACGGCGCTTTGTCTTGAGTGCGGGTCTGGCGTTAGCTAAATATGGAATCCTATGCACAGCTGCACATCAAAATGAAATCCAAGCCCTCTTTTTTGATGGCAGAGGTGGCCTTTTCATGTTGAAAATGAAACCCCAGGAGCTCTTCCTGCTTTGTGTGAGGGTTTTTCAAGAAGAACCTCACTGTGAAATGACTGCTGAAAAATGTATAAGTATAAAAAAAAGAAAGAAAAGAAAACGTGGTCCGACTGCTTTGTTATTTATTTAAAGGCCCTGTCACACTATTGCGTATCGGACTAGCGTATGCCAGCGTATGAAAAAAAACACTCATACGCTGGTATACGCTGGTATACGCTGACATACGCTAGGGGTACGTTAGGCATAGGTTTTATACGTTTCAAGCATGGTCGCATATGCTGGCATACGCTGGCATCTGCTGAACACGCTGAACATTTTTAAGCATGCTTAAAAATGTTGAGCATATGCCAGTGTATAGTTTATACGCAAAGCATACGCTACGTATACGCTGAATACGCTCGAGATACACTCGAGTTACGCTAGAGGTACGCTAGAGGTACGTTACTCATAGGTGGAATACGCTGGTCATACGCTGACATACGCTGGGGGCCCTGTCACACTATTGCGTATGAGAGAAACGTATTAGTTGCGTATGAAAATTCATTTCATACGCACAAAAAGCCCTTGAAAATACAGAGTTTTTCTTATACTTACCGTATTGAACCTATGCGTAGCGTATGAACTGCGCATGTCCAGCGTACCGCTATAAATACGCCAATCACACGCTAGTTGTATGTTAAATACGTTACTCAATCGTCAGGCATACGCCTGCTGTACGGTATCAATACGCTAGCTGTACGGTACACCTTCATGCCAGCGTATTGCCAGCGTATGACCAGCGTACTCCACCTATGAGTAACGTACCTCTAGCGTACCTCTAGCGTAACTTGAGCATATTCAGCGTATGCCAGCGTATGCCAGCGTATGAGTGTTTTTTTTCATACGCTGGCATACGCTAGTACGATACGCAATAGTATGACAGGGCCTTAACACTACATTGCTGGCAATGTGGTTACTGGAATACGTCTGTAGGTCGGACAATATATAGACGGTATAACAGGTGGAACATGCTTTAGACTGTGTTGTACAGCCCCGTGGTGTAAGTGCACTTGAAAACCCCATTTTTTGTTTTTGACATTTGAATGGGATCCATTTAAAGCGGCAGATTGGATAAGACAGACGGGCAAAGGGCAAAACAAGTGCTGAACATCAAAGTGCTGGCGGCGGGATGCCATCAGTCACATCGGCAACAACATTACTTTAATGTGCCGTATCTCAATGCGGGTAATGAGGGTCAGGCGTCTCTATCGGCAGCGAACCGCCACCCTTTCCCAGGCAGCTTGCGGTGCTTTGTTGTCGCTGTTACGTTTTGTTTCTTTTTAGGTAAAGTTCAAAAAAAGTTACTCCGCTATCTATCGATTTCCGCTACATACCCCATGGGTGAGCGATTACTCAGGCTGACACTTATCAGAAGGTCACTGCCCACCTGTTCCAGGAGCACAGAAATGATCATTTTGGCACCGCTTGTCATTTTTGACGTTGCTATTGTTTCTGCTCTGAATCTGTGAATCATCTTATGGTAACAAGGTAGCAAACACTGCAAACACATTCTCTACAATAATGCGTAGAGAACCGCAATATGATAATGCATGCACTTTGGACCTGTAAGTGTTGTGAAATTAGAGGAGAAGTTTCAGTTCTCTGGAAACTTCCAAGTTCAACGCAATCAGAGTGTCATAGGCTGTTATTATCCTCAGTTTCCCCAGTGTGTGTGTGTGTGTTCTCACAAAAATACTCTGTTTGCCTTTTTAGGTGGATCATTATACAAAGAATGGATGACACATCAGTGACTGACCCCGTAGAGTCAACATCGGAAAGCTGGCTGAATCTGCTTAACCGGGAGTCGTCAGAGCTGACAGAACCACGCTGGGTTGTCTTCCACTGTGGAATTGCCTGCCTTTGGTTTAGACCAGCGCATCTGCAAGCAAACCACTGGGATGGATTTTATTAAGGACCACCGTGAACAAAATGCTGTGTCATCTGCAAAAGAAGAACAACGGGGTATGCTCAATCAATGCTACGCTTGACCCACTTGCGCCGCGCCGCCAAGAGGCACGCTTTTTCCTCGCACCTCTCTGGATTTACGGCGACTCCGTTCCCGCCCGTTGCCCTCCCTGACTAACTGACTTCGGAGTGCGACGTCATGCCTCTACCCAAGCGGAGGAAAATCAGGACTTTTGCGCTGCTGTTCTGCATCGTCACCTTCACCACGTTCCTGTTCAGCTACACGTTCCGGGACCCGTCGCTCTACTTCTTCAAGTACGCCTTCAGCCTGTCGGACAACTTTTTCTCCAAAGGCCCGTGCGCCTGTCGCCGGTGTATGACGGAGCTGGAGGACGATCCCTGGTTCGCCGAGCGCTTCAATCAGTCCGTTCACCCTCTCATGACCAGGGAGAACAGCGCGCTCTCTGACGAAACCTTTAGGTGGTGGCAGGTAAGATTCAGGGGGTGGGGAAGTGAAATGTATTCATGGGATTGGTGATGCGTTCCTATAGAGGTTAAAAAAACATGCTTCTGTGCAGCTTCTGTGAGTAGATGAGGAGCAGAAAAGACAAATCGCCAAGAACGGAGATCACACGCCGCTAGGATGCCCTTGAGGCGTGTTTGTTTTTGCCGCATTGATTGTTTGGAGTCCAGTGGATTTTTTATCAGGATCAAGTTGTGAAGTCTCCCACGCACGCTCTTTGTTCACATTTAACAAGCTGAATGGTGAACATGTTAGCATGTGAATTGCTGCTTTCTCTCACAGCTTCTCCCACATCCATAGATGGCTAAAGGGGTGTACTCAATAATTTGTGCTAATAGATTCCATACCCCTTCATTCTCCCTGCTCTCTCATATACTCATATTCTTCCAGGATGATCAGTAGATCACTGAAAACAATGATGCTGTTATTCATTAATATACACTCGTATATTAATAGACACTCGTCCATACATCATATGCCAGTGACAGTGTACTAGACTTAATTGCATCAAGCCAATGTATACTTTGTAGATATGCCACGATCCAAGCAGCGTTGAGAACGAGACAGGCCTATTCACACAAATTGATGTCGCACAATTACCCTACGCCAGTCTGGACGGAGTCCAACGCCTTAGTTGTTATCACATTCACCTCGCACCATGTCCAATTAGAGGTAAGAATAGAAAAATTACTGCAAGGTTGCCTCCTGTCACTACTCATTTCAGAAAACGCTTCTCACGGGGAGCCTGATGAGGCATGTGTCACGTGTCAACTGCGGCCCATCCAGATGGTTTCGGGCTCCGATGCCGCAAAGCAAGGGCGCGACCTCGAGGTGCTCTTACTTCAGATGAGAGGAGGCTTTGTTCGCAGATGTCTAAACTCACGTGTCACGCGGTTCATGTTTGCATTACTGTAAATCAGTATAGGCTTTCTGATAAAGAGAGCTTCTCATCACACATAGTAGTACTGGAGTAGTTCCAGCTAGGGTTATAATATTTAATATTTATGGATTGAAGCGGCCAGTATTTTGTGCCGATATTGAACACCTTTAAATTCGACCAGTTTCATGCCAAACAAAATAGAATTAAAAGCATTCCCTAGAATTGATCATGAACGTTCTGCAGCAGCTCTATGTTTTTATCCTCTTGTGTTTTCTTGCCAGCCCACACAACACAAGATGTAACAGTTCACAGTACACAGACCTTCCTGCGTTCGCTCGCTGTCTCTCCGAATAAGAAGCGCCGGCGTGAGAAGAGCGCGAGGCCGTCAGAAACCCCACGCGGGGAGTTAAGCCACCCCTGAGGTTATTTCAGAAATGTGCCTGGTGCCGTGCGCTCGGTGCCAGCTCCACTGCCCTTGTTCAATCACTTCTACTTAAAGCGGCCCCAGAGCCAGAGCTTATGCCGGGGCTTGTCTCTGCTGTGTCACCAGTGGTTGCAGTCAGAGCGGCAGCCAGCCAACTTCAGCCACGTGGTGGAGGAGTTGTTCCAAGTCATCCCCGACGAGGCGGTCTACGCGGACGCGGGCCCCGAGCGCTGCAGGACCTGCGCCGTGGTTGGGAACTCCGGGAACCTCAAGGGGTCCCGGTACGGCGGCCTCATCGACTCCCGTGACCTCATCATAAGGTGATTTAGTACTTAATTCTACGGTAAGAATTGGGTAAAAACAAATGGCTGTCACAGCAAACATGAGGCAGGCCGGTGCAACTATTTCTTGAGCTGTAGTTTATCACTGCCAATACTATGTCTGTGTAGACACATTCATAAGTCAAGAACAACACACGCTAGAAACCTCATACTTCCCCCTATAGAGTCGGATGATCCGATTGGATTTTGGAGCACCTCGCTGCATAAAGTTGGATTTTATTGAGAGAATGATTGATTGATACTAATCCTCCTTAATCCTTTAAGATACAGAGTTTATATCAATACCACCCGTGTGTTCTGCGAAGACAGGCCTGATGACAAAGACGTATAATGCATTAAGTAGCTTAATTAATGATGCCATCATGAGCATAACTGGTTATGTTTAAGACGTCATGATAATGACGGGACATTAGGCAGCTGGAGTGCCTCTTG
This sequence comes from Hoplostethus mediterraneus, assembly GCA_034670385.1. NCBI lineage: Eukaryota > Metazoa > Chordata > Actinopteri > Trachichthyiformes > Trachichthyidae > Hoplostethus > Hoplostethus mediterraneus. The sequence goes on along the minus strand of JAXDDW010000028.1, from coordinate 1,863,840 downwards.
TTTGAAAAATAATACCATAGGTCTACTTTACTGATCTCTAAATGGATTTCATGTCAGTTGGGATTTTGTTTCATTCAATTTATTCATAGTTTTTGGATTCAGGTTAAGGGATTCCCATAGACAACCGGTGTAGTATTGATCAGTTATACAATACATAATAAATCAACTGTATCATCCAAATTGGAGTTGCACAACACTGACCAGTCAATATCTGATTTTCAATTATTTAGTTTAAAAATCAGTTGATTCAGTGTTTCAGACAAAGAACAGAAACAATTTTTCCTTGTTGTGCAGCTTAGAGGTTGATTGGAGTTTTGCCAGACTTAATTCAGCTCACACATCACTTTTCTATGCTTCAAGACGTGTTTGAGAAAATGATCTTCGCAACACAGCCGATGAAAATAATAGTTGAGAGTGTTCAAATGTTTATCCTAAGCCTCGGGGCAGCTGGAAACACGTTTGTCGCACCCTTTAGTCTGTCACACCAACTGAATCTACGCAGAGAATGAATGGGGAAAAGATGGAAAACACGACAAGAGGATTTCCTGGGGGATGAGGGTTATATTTTCTGGTGCGGAACTGTTAGCTTTATGATAAAAAAATAAAATAAAGCTCATTTGGATGTCAAAGTGCAAGCCATCCATGTTCACACCGGTCTGCAGATTGAACTGAAGCTCCATCCCGACTTGAATTCCCGTCTAAATATTGTGCACAGGTTGAATGATGTCATAGGCTACTACAATTTTATAGACTACCATAGCATAGTATAGAAAAATACAATCAGCACCCTATGGTAATTGTTGCATGGGGATGATTGGATTAAGGAGGCGGTGGGGGATGCAAATGGTTGCGGCAGACGCTTTGTGTTAGCAACATCCACAGATAACGCTTATCTTGCAACTCCATTTTTCAAATCGCCACTGCTGATAGGACGGAGCAGCCAAGGAAACTATATGGAAACACTGTGGGGTTATTGAGAGCGGGGCGGAGAAAACCAATGCTTTTCAAATATCCAAAATGCAATTCACCCCGAGCCTCCAAAGCCTCCTTTATAGACTATTATGAATATTGAACTGCATAGGGTCTGCTGCCTAAAGCTTCTTGTTTGCTCAGCAGATTGCAGCGGTGAAATAGATTTGAGTCATAAAAAGAGCATTTGCCTCTTCTTCTGATAAAAAGTGAGCTCTGTGCCCTATAAATAATGTAATTCTATAAAAGGACAGGCTTAAGGAAAGTGTTTAAATCACTAATAACATGATAAATTCTAAATTAGGGATTAAACAAGAGCTTAAAGGATCTTAATTGACACAGCAATGTAGATAAGATTTTCTTTGGTTACTTTAGGGCGACTTCAAGTGTAAAACACACCCATTTCCAGTTTGAATTTGATTACAGATAAGGCATTCAGTAGATGCTCTTATCCAGAGCAACTACCAGTATTTGCAACGGTACATAAAAATACAGATGGTTTTATGGAGTGGAAGACATAGAGATAGTGGGAACACTGTGCATCTCTCCTGGAGACACACGGTAGAGATAAGGAAGAACTATTTGGGCCAAACGGCAAACAGAACTGGTACTGCTGGGTGGACGATGCTCAGCTCTGATCACGACAGCTATTGTGCACAAAAGTTAAACATGGAAAATGCAGTTAAAAACTATAATTATTGGTAGAAAAACCTGGGGGGAAAAATGAAAACAAATGAAAACATGAAAATAACAACCATCTTGAGAGAACGAGTGTGTGTAGCATACATGCTTGTAGAGCATCATAAATATAATCTGCTAATATTTCTGTGGACATCCTCTGATTGAAAACTGTCACCGTAAGCTGCAGAACCTGTGAAGGCAGGCTGCAGGTCATCTAGTCTATATAATGAGATATATAACAAGTTATACGCATTGCACGCACAGTGTTGAGAGTTCACTGTAAAGTATTTGTAGGAACTTGGGAACGAATGCGCGAATTTCGAATAAAAGTGCATTTTGATGTAGATGAATGTGCGGACGATCGCTGACCGAACCGATTTCCTCGGTGAACTGATTCATCCGGTTACAACCGGTGGCAAACGGGAGCAGCGTGACGATGCGGCTGACATGATGATCCTATCGAGGAAGTAACCGGAGAGCAGCTTCAATATCCCAAAGCAAATTCCATGCAGTATTGTGGCATGGCTTTTAATTTATCACAGTGTGGCTTTGTCAACCTGCTGCGACATGTTGCCTCTGTATAAAGCCACATTACTGCACTTATCTTCCTCGCCAGTCCCCGCTGTGACAGCAGCATGGTATTGCCTACCAATTCAATTATTGGGTGATGGGGACAGGACCAACACAAGAATTACTGCTTTGCTATTAGCAGAATACCTCTGTGGCACAACGCTATAGAGATATGCTCTGTGCGTAGAGCATCGCATTTGCAATCATGCTTGATTGGGAACTAAAACAAACAAAATGTGTCATCTTAGCTACATTGGAACAGCAGGTGTGACGTATATTTCAAAACTTGTGCAGAATATGATGGTTACGAAACTTTGTATCGTCGAAATGAGAATTCAAATTCAAGGAGTATAATCACTCACGTCTCTATTAAACACACAACACCTCATCAAATGTAATCACAGTTTGTAAGTACCACTCTATGCACTGTGGTCCCACCGATATATATGCTTTTTGAAAATAATTAGGCTGTCTCGGATGCGAGTTTGTCTCATCGTTCATATTTACCGTGTTGGCTCGGGCATCAGTCAAGCTCATATTCTGCATGATGGCGTAAGCCCTGGCAAACAACTTCATTAAGATGGATCTGGAACCCAGCAGATGTAATAGGTAGGCGCATCACATTCTCCACTCAAAAATCCCCGTTTGAAATTGGTTTTCAAACAGGGATTTGCGCACAACGATCCCACACCCAACATAAGCTTTTCTAGCTTAAGCGCCATGCTGCATTTTGTACTAACATGGTTGTTCTTGAAACCTTTTTGCAAGATTCAGAGCATGAATTATTACTACAATAACACAGTACTGAGTGCGCATTAATGACCAGAACAATCCCTACAAGTGCCTCTTCCTAAGGGATCAACAACCTCTGATTATGGACCGATAAAAGAGGGGTTTACAGAGAAATATGATATCAGAGACAAATAACTTATTAAATGTATAAATAAGACATCATTTTCATGTCTGCCTGAGCCACTGAGTGATGTAACCTGTACCCTGATTATTCTGTGCGGTGGCAGCGCCTGTCACTGTGGTAGTGCGTAGCTGAATGGTTAGAGCGTGGTACTAACACTGCCAGGTTTAGATTCCCACTTTGGCTTCCCACACCAGCAATTTGTGCAGTCAGGGGACTGTAAGATGCTTTAGATCATCCACCAAAATGGCATAAATTGTCTGGTGATTAAATCTAAACGTGGTTGTGTTTCTAAATGTACAACTTGGCCGCCTCAACAGAATTCAATGCACGTGGTTCATTTCTGTGCTGATTTTGACTGGGAACTAATCATTTCATCACTGATGTATCTGATTGATTTTGTGTTTAGATAATGTCAGCTAACCATAGTATCTGGTCAGCTAACCATCAGGGTCTTCTTGTTGTTAATCTGATTAGCACACTAGCTAACATATCTAGTAGAGGCTGAAGTGTTAGCAGTGGCTAGTAGTCACATGTTAACATGAACTAAAGTAGCCTGCTGGCTAGTTAGCTAGCTAACAGTTGGTTCAGGCTAACTGAGCTGACTCTTCTCAAGCTACAACTCAGAGTGTTTAGGAGTAGAGACTAGAGTTGAAGACAATCTGAAGACAGTTTACTGAGTCACATTTACCTACATTTGGAAACAAATCTACTTTACCTCACTGTTAACTTTTACTTTTTTACTTTTTTAATTGACCTACACTGTTTGTGTACATCCAATTCTCCAACGGAGCTGCATGATGCCGCCAGCTGTGGTTGTTAGATTTGTGACAGCACTGCAAACAGAAGCAGACTACCATGCTGTTCCCAAAGCAATAAATCTCATCCCTGAGTCCAAGGTAAACATTCATCCTGTTAATTACAAAGGCATAAGCTTTAACACCTCAGCTGAGACTCTGGGCTCTATTCCCACGAACCGATGGCACACAGAATGCAGTCAATTTATTTTTTCCTGCTTGAGGGATTTGTATCAGTCAAATTGGCCGCAAAACCGGTTGGTACTCTTTTGAATAGGATCTATCTGTTCCTGTTCGCTTGGTGAAGCCACAAAAACAGCATAGAACCCGCCTGCGCTTTGCGGCTAGCTTTTGACACGGTCTGTGCAAGCCGCCGACTCAAGCGCAAATTCCTGTAATCCATGACACCAAAATTGCATTATGCTGCTGTTACTGACCCCCCCCCCTCCCTCCCTCCGACTGCGTCTCTCCTCCCATTTTGGTGTAGTCACGCTCACAGTGAGTCACCAAAATACCAAACGAGCAAACCTGTGTGCACCTGATGAAAATGCCACTTCACCAGTGCAAAGCCGTGTGCCGTGTGCCATCGCTAAAATAGAGCCCTTAGAGCCCTTACTGTCTGTACTTCCTGTGCTATTGCCTCAGTCTGGCGGCACCATCACTTCACTTACAAGAGAATAATCATTATCGTTCGTTCTTAATTATGGTTATTATGGTTAACTCAAACTGGACAGCCATTCTGAAAAAGTATGTCCATCTACCTTGTTCAATAGAGCTATGACACACACACACACACACACACACACACACACACACACACACACACAATAAAGCCAGTTAACTGGTCACACACTAAGAAATGAGCTGACCTTTGAATGTGTTAGTTGGCCGAACCTTGTAGATGAAAGCATATTGAATTTTAGATTTGTTGGCGAAGAATAAGAGCTACATAAAAACTCAGATAAAACGTTGGAAATCATTAAAGTATTAGTGCCTTATTATAAGTAGTATTAGTACTCGTTTGTATTGTAATTTACACCAATGCACAGTTAAAATATAACGTGTTTGCATCTATCGTTCTCACCACGCTAATACATTAGCATACAATATGTTCACTGATAGTCGGGGACTTGCATTATCCAAAGAAGACTGACCTTTTAGTAATAAAACATTGTTAGTGGTTTTATTATAGGGTCTGCAGATTCATGAATTTTAACACTGAAATATCATTAACTCTGTGTGGAGGACTGGGGGGAGGGTGGGGGGAGGCTTCACTGGATCCAGGAGAGAGGTGAGTTGGTGGACTGCTTCTTCCCTGGATTCAGTACCAGCTCCAGCCAGTTGAGCCTGATTGCAGATGGGGCCATTTTAACCTGTGTGTGTGGATGCGTGAGGGTGTGCGTGTCAGGGTGAGAGACTGGCTGTGTGACCGAGGAGCCGACAGGGATGGAGTGGATCCGGTCGGCTGTCCGTGGCGGAGAGAGCGAGCCAGCAGCAACGGGAGAGACGGAGCGGGACGTCTCCAGCAGCGGCGACCGGCCGAGGTCCGCGGAGGACGCAGTCGGGAACTGTACCGGCAGGAGGAGAGTCAAGTGGCCAGCAGGGTTGTTTTACACCACCGCAACATAACGGCCCGGGTCTTGACAGCAGCTGTCCCGATGGGCCAGTTGCAGACCACCCAGAGTGTCCCAGCCTGCCAGGCTTCCAGGGGCGTCCCACCCCAACCCCGACTGGTCAGCCCTTGCAGGCTGCCCCCGACTGCATCTTCCACGGACCTCGGCTGGTCACCGCTCTCGCTCCGTCTCTCCCGCTGCTGCTGGCTCGCTCTCTCCTCCACGGACAGCCGACCGGATCCACTCCATCCCTGTCGGCTCCTCGGTCACACAGTCAGTCTCTCACCCTGACACGCACACCCTCACACTCTGATGCAGCCAGGTGTATTTTTGGAACTATTTCAGGTGAGCAACCGTGTATTCATCTGCTGCTCAGTGAGTTAGCCGTTGTCACGACCGGCTCATGTGGTCGGACAAAAGGGGGGACGCACACCGAACTTAATAAACACCGTAAATAAATAGTGAATTTATTAACTAACAAGAAAGAAAGTAGATGTGGGTGATCAGTCAGTTATGTCAGTGGCGTAAGTGAGTGGTTGCGTGTAAATGTGGTGAGAGGATTTTGTACGGCGTCAAACAAAAGAATACCCTCTGTGCCAAACAAACCCAAACAATAGGTGCATGTGGAGAGATGGGGGGGCGAGGACTGGCCGGAGCAGCTTTTATAGAGGAGACAATCCGGGCCCAGGTGTGTCTCATCAGCAAGCTAACGATTCAGCTCAGTCCACTAATCACCTGCAACAGACTAAGCCAAACATACCAACCCACAGAGGCGCCACACCGTACAGTCTCCCATCATTAACCACCTTCACTTCCTATGGAAACAGAGAAAGTAGCCCCTGCTAGTAACTTTGTTTTTTTTGTATCGTGTATCATTTGTGCTATATTTCATGTAGATGTTTACCAATTCCCTTCACAAAACAGCTAGACTAAGCTGAATATTTAAGACTTGCTTAGCATTTAGCTTTAGAGCAGCTACAAGTTCTCATTTTGTCACTTTTAAGATATTGCTAGTGCCCTATTATCACCCAAATGCTAAAGTGTTAGCATGGAGCCTAGTTTCACCCAACTGTATGCTAAAGTGTTAGCATGGAGCCTAGTATCACTCAACATAGTGTATGCTTAAAGTCATAGCATGGAGCTTACAGTTTCACCCAACTGTATGCTAAAGTGTTAGCATGGAGCAACGGAGCCAACGTTCTACCAGGGATACATGGATCATTTTGGTATCCATATTCCATTTCAAGAAGGACCTCTCGGCTTGGTGCCATTCTCAAACTATTAATCATGGTTAAGCAGGATTTTAGTGGCTATATCTCATCCTTGTAGATGGAACACAAAATAGCAGCAGGTTTGCAGCCACTTTTGCGTGGTCAAAAATACTATTTTGTGGGGAGGTCATCCTTGATTCCTGTCAGGTTCAGGCAGAAAATGCCAAGCTCTTATGTAGCTGTCAACTCAAAGTCGGTAATGAGGAGGTTGATATTGCGCTGATTGGACCGCCACAACAGGTGATGTCAGTCAAACACGGGTCAGTGTGTTGATATTGCTCGACTGTCTCACTCCCCACCGTTGACCGTAACCGACTGCCACTCAGGCTACTCAAACTGTTTGCCAGACAATTACTGTTCCAGCATGAGTGAATATAATTGGACATAATAATAGGGTTGTAAGTGTAATTGCTGTTCCCACCTTTCTAAAGGGCCACTGGATTTCTTTTTTTTTTTTATGTCCAACACATTCAACATTGGTTTTGTTAATTATTTATTATTTAGCACAAAATGTGGTAAATGTGAGGCCTAGTTTGGCATGACTCAACTTCTAGTGGTTTGGCTAATGGTAGGTATGTGTGAAAAACCAATCCACTAACAAAAAACACATTTCCTAAACAACCTTGTTAGATAAGGGATGATCATCTTTCTGATACATGAGTGAAATGAACCTGAACTTGGCAGTCAAGCAAAGTAATGACCAATGTGTGGCGTTTTTACTAAAAAGATGAACTCCGCTATTTTGTCCCTGCAGAATGAACCAGGCTCCCACTGCTGGTTTCGAAGAGGATGTGGGCGCCAGAACAACTCATCACGTCATGTACCCGGAAAGTGCCATAGACCTGGACAACACCACCAGTCTGGTGCTGATCCCTTTCAAGACTCTGGACCTCCAGTGGATCATTAGTGCGCTGACCACAGGCACCATCAAACAGTGAGTGCATGCCCCGAATGTGAAGAGAGAGTCGGAATTGTGCAGTTGTGTGGTAGCTCTACTCATTCACCGCTCAATTTCTGACCCAAGCACATTAAACCTGGAGTAGATTTGTGCAGAGATGCGACCGTGCATTTTTCTTTCTGCCAGATTCATTAAAACTCTTCACATATAACCATTGCACTCTAGTCATAACACTAATCACCTCCTGTTGAATTTCAAATTCAACTCATTCATTCGTCGTTCAAGCTGATGATAACTGGTAATCCAGAAATAAGAGTGCATCCGCGGTAGCGTAATAAAACTACCGCAGGAAGATGTGTTAAATGTAATGAAATGATGGCAAGGGCCAGGAAACGGCTTGATCTCTGAGTACACTTTTTCATCCAAGTCTCCAATTGGACGGTGCCAGAACAATCATTCTGCATCATTAAACAGCACAGAGATCACTATAGGGGCAAGGCATTTTGGTACTGCCCCAACACGCATTACGTCTTAATTGATGGTGAATACAAGATGGTTACAGAAAGAGACTCCAAACCGATAAGGGAATGAACTACTGTGCAGGTACACGGGAACGACTATTGATCCAAACTCACAATGCCGATGTTGCAATGTGGTCTTTAAACGTTAAGCATTCTCAAAAACTCGATAGGTAAGAAGTCCTGTTCCACATATCAAATGCATGAATTTCTGCATGCATGCCTGTATTCCTGAAGGAAATGATGAATATGCAAGCGGCATCACGAGAATCATTCTAATCTCGGGACTTTAATGTGACTCATTGCAGTGACACCTATCACTAAGCAATACTCTTGATAAAGCTTTATCTCGTAATTGGAAACATTAGTGTGGATTGTTTCCCGCCGCTCTGCGTGGCCATGTAATCATTAGTATCCCATACCCCATGCATTGCTGACTTTAAGGTTTGCATGGTGTCGGGGGACTTTCTCAGTCCAGTGTGATTTGTTTCCCAACTTGCGGGCAGTGACATACACACACACTTTTTGCAGGTCTGCACTGCTTCTACTGGGTCTAGTCAGAGTTAGACTCCTGAATACACTTTTCATATTGCATATTCAAACATCTTTTTCCTTTTGCATTTTTCATTACCCTGCGCAAGGATGATGAACAACGCGATGCGGCTGGCTGTCGCGTGATGAATGAATGGAAGCGCTTTTGACAGCGAGCGTGTGTCACGTGTGTGATGACTTGTAAATGCGTCCGTGATATTTAATCAGCTTTTCTGTCCTCATATTGTCACAGTTGTTCAGACGTAGCCTCAGTCAAACGCATGCCACAAATTTAAATCATATACGTGCGCGCTTTCCCCTGTGATGCCAGTGATTGTAGACATAAACATAAGCTGAATTACATCCTGGAAAAATCGCATTCAAGATTATATTTAATGCTGTGAATGAAATAAGTCATTTATAATGTATTGTTATTTTCTGTCACAGAACATATATACCTGTTATGTCCAGGATAAAGGCAAACAAGGATAAGGTGAGTCAAACAAAGGTCTTAATCCTGTGTGTAGTTTTTATTAAGCATGATGTAACTTTTGTTTAATAAATCTTATACGTAGTTTTCATTTATCATGATGGCTGAGGCGACTTTTCACGCTCATGCCTCCTGAATTCTGGTTATGCTACGTGAATAATCGGTCCTCAGACAGCAAGAACATCTGCTGATATCTGCCTGTTTCAGCCTCATATAGCAGTAGGCCTATATGCAATAAATAATTATCATAATAAATTATGATTATGACTGTTTTTCAGGTGTTGATTTACAGCCCTACGTTTTTTAAGTACGTGTACGAGACTTGGCTCGAGGGCCACGGGCGATATCCCTCGACCGGCTTCCTCAGCTTACTGTTCGCCGTTCACATATGTGACGAGGTAAGTTGGTAGATGCTTTTTCTTTTTCTTATCAGCACGTTTTTATTAGTAAGTAAATGACCTGGAATGCAAATTTAAAAATAAAAAATAGCCGCAAACAGCAATTTGCGGGTTAAAGCCCTTTTGCGGTTTAACAAATCTGAAACTGTGTAGTCCAGATTTGACCAGTGTAAGTCTAGTGGTTTTTGATCTGGAACTGTTCTAATGTGGTCTGGATGGAGAAAAATCTGTGAAATCGCCCTTTTTCAGTTTTCACAAATAGAATAAACGTCACTCCCTATTGGTCAATTTTGAAAACATTTTGCGTACATGTTTCAACAGCTTAATTAAAAATATCCACCAAGTCTGGTGATGTTTGGACAAACTGTCATTGATTTATGGCCAAATGTGCTCCAGGCCCATGCACATGTTTGGAACTGGTGGCGCCCCCTATTGAGCGATTTCAAAATAGTTTTACACATGTGGTTCTACATTGTTATGAAACATATCCTGCCAGTTTTGTAATGATCGGACAAACAATTTTTGATTTATAGTCTGATTTGTGTTATGCCACGCCCATTTTTTGCATTTGTAGCGCCCCCTTCGGGGTTTGAACCCTAATGATGTGGTAGAGATCAGAGATGGGCACCTTTAACAATAACCGGATATAGCGAATGTATACAGTCTGTTTAAGTGATGCAGCTCCTCGTACACTCCAGGTCAGCGTGTTTGGATTCGGCGCGGACCAGTATGGAAACTGGCATCACTACTGGGAGGAGAACCACTTGGCCTGGAGCTTTCCGACACACAGGAGTCCACGACGGAGACTATGAATATAACGTCACGCTGCTGCTGGCGGACAAGCACAAAATCACAATGTTTAAAGGAAGATGAAGCGTGCAGTTGAATGAACAGCAGCAACTTAACCAGCCTTCTATTTTTTGGGGGGGGGGGTCATAATTTCCAAAGAAATTATCTCATGAACTTTTTCGGCCTGTGCGGCAGCTTTAGACACAACCATTGTCAAGTTTTATTATGAACTCCTTTCACGGTACTATTTAAGCAGAGACATTTTTGTCTCTGTACGTCCATTCACATTCCCATGTCAGGACATGTTTGACTTGGGCATTAAGGAAAAGACGTCCTGTCACCCAGTAGTACTGACAACCAGCGTGCTATTCATCAGCCGCTTTGTTACTATTGTATTGTGGTCACATGGGAAACAGTGGAAGCATTGTGGCCCGCTTTGCGAACGGTCCGAAACAATGACAGCAAATAACCTGTTTTTTAAGGTTTGTAGTCGGACAAGAGGCCGTAATCCCCCTATTCATAACCTGTGTATAGACATAGAGTGGTGATTCTGTGCAAAGTTACATTACTGCCCTCCATGCAGGAAGTAACAGTTGAGGATTGAGAGCATCTCAAAGAAATATAACATATTGGATGGATTGCATATTGGAGCCTGTTTGAATCCAAACTGTTTTTTTGATAATTTACCAAACTAAAAACTTCAATTAGCTCCACAACAGAGGACACCGTTGGCTTTGCTGTAAATATCACTTGGGTATATTCTTTCACCGTTGATGTAACTTGACGTAATGAAGGCAGGTATAAAAGGAAACATCCATTCTGCGTCTTTCTTGAAGCGTAACTCTGTCCGTTTTCGACCCGGACTCTTATTTTCTACTTTCAATTTTGACCAAAATCTTTGTCAGTTGCTTCACTATAGTGCTGCTTACATCTTGATATTCAACATATTGTTTTGGGACATTTTCTGTTTATCTGTTATGATGGAAAAAAGGGTCTGTGTTATGCTTTACAGGAAAACTCACACTGTTATATATCATCAATCTGTGGCGTTCGACTCATTCCAGGAGTTATTTTGTGATGAAGTGTTGTAGTTTACCTTTTTGTTGTATCCACTTTCCCTCGCACTGCCTCGTCTACTTCTACTTCAGTTAGTGATTTCCTACATTTTCCAGAATGCCTTTCGACAACCCCCAGCCTGGGCTCGTTGCATCCAGCCCTTGGTTTTACGAGGAATAATGATAGCATAGTAAGAGCAGAGAGACCCTCACTCAAAACATAAAATGACTTGTGGCCGCATTGCATTCTGGTCTATTGAGGCTGCTGTCGGTGGAGAAATTAGTATCTCTGCCTGTTCTATGATGGATTTCTCCATGTGTGATTTTTGAACTGTGTAAAAGTCCAGAGAGAAGCCCTTGCTCTCTGATTCTGAGGGACTGACACCAAAACACTTTACTGTTGAATTTTTTTAGACAGCTGAAATATTTTCTGCTTTCAAACTCCGTTGTAGCTGCGCCGAAAATCTCTCGACCTGACATCACGGCGATGAGAATAAGAGAAATACACCACCAAACAACAAAATGGGCCTAGAAATAAAAGTGAAGCTGGTTTGTCACACTGTATACAGCCATTCATAGCCCATAGAAAACTGATAGATAAGAAATAAGCCTATAACGTCCATATCTAACGTGCCTTATCACTGACATACAATTTTTAATACTTGCAAAGTAGGTGTCAAGTGCCTTTGATGAAACCTTTTTAGCACTAAATAAGTTGATGGATTTTGCCATTAAACCTAAATGTATTATTATTATTATTATTATTATTATTATTATTATTATTGCTGTATTTGTCAGTTACTGTCTGTAAATTGTGACTTTAAAGAATATCATATGCATGATACATATAGCCATTTAAAGTATTTGTCGTTGTGAGGAATCAGTAAAATTCTTTGTTGAATATACCACAGGGGGAAAGAAAACCCTCACACAATTATGTCAACAGATTCAGCTCTCTTTTGTCCAGGCTTAAATAATTAGGTGCACTTGCTGAGCAATGCTGTAGAGTCCTTGCACTACAGGAATGTATATCGATCGTATTTTGTAACAAAGTGACAGAGAACCACTTGCTCCTCCTCCTTACCCTCACATTTTTATTTCAACAACGAATCTGTCATCTGAAATGTCAGTGTGTTATGCATTTTTTTTTGTCATATCGGTAAAGATTTAAGCTTGGTGTTGCTTAATCTAGCATTATTTGCTTGATGTGCCTTGAAATATGTTGGGATGTGTGCTGTTGCTTATGCCCAGGCAGTGTTGCATTGAGCGATAATTTATTCTGCGATTTTAAGAACTGCGTTATCTGTTGAATAAAGGTTTGTTTGCCACCTGGTATGGGTAAAGTGTTGCCACTGAAGAGTAGATGCTGTATAGAAGACAGTAGGGTACATTTGTACCGTAGAGGACACTGCCACCTAGTGGACAATAAAATTGAACAACTGCTTATTACCTGTATCAAGATTTACGTCATTTGATAGGACCACAATAACAAGTATTTGATGCCTTATTGGTAGAAAATCAATAATACAAATGTTGCCTCATTCTTTAATATGGCATTTAAATTGAAATGATGTTATGGCATTTAAATTGAAATGATGTTATGTACAGGTCCATATTAGGTCATAGGCTTTGTTATTGTTCAATGACATTTTGAAAACCATTTAAATTAGAAGAAAGGCATTTTCACAATAAGACAATAAGCTAATAATAAACTGTATGTTTTTCACTATCAATACAAATGCATTCAGCCCACCTAGTAACAAGGAAGAAAATACCACTGTCAACCAGCTTGGAGTTTGAAGTGTGAGCTCATAATTTTTGTGGAGCCGTGATATCCCTGTCTCTTGACTTAGTGTCAAAAAACATGTCACAGTATGACGATTTAAAACCCCAGGTTTTGAGTGCTATGCTTTCGGGGTTTGAATTACTGCTGTCATAACATAGTCTGGAGAAGAGTTACATAACAGGTTACTGATATATTGGCTTGTGTGGGAGAGATGGATGATGAGTCTGAAAACAACAAACGTTTATCAATAATAAATCACCTTAATGCACATTGTGGAGAGAGAACTGTTGTTGCTCGTAAATATTGATTGGTCGGTTTTAGACCTCAAGGGCATTTTTCAATTTTTAATCAGAGTGTTTTTCCCCTAAAAAGAATGAAAACAGAATCACAGTCATTTGTCAGGTTTAATTATTGAGGGGGAGTTGTGGAGTGCCCTCTCCCCGTAGTTGGCGGTTACAAGTTTGTTTGTTCCAGCATCACCCAAAAAAAATGAAAATGTGTGAATGTAACTTTTGTAAGTTATTAGTCCCTAGATTAGGAGAATCCCAGTTGCCTTACATGCAGGATGAGCAGTTTAGAACATTACAAAATATTCCTAAGCATAAGAATGAATATATGTTGTTTCTATTATCTAGAACTGCCCAATCAGCATCTGTGACCATGGACAGCTCACTTCCAAAACCAGGAGGCAGAGTACCCTGACTTTCCAGACCTGGGATCTGATTAGGATGCACAAATCTGTCGTAAACAGTGTGTGGTAGAGCAGGACGTTCATTTGAGCAGTTGTATCCAAATGAGCTGACACGTACAGCTGTTACCCCCAGAAACTGGCCCCTGGGTGCTGCTGTACCTTTTACCATCCTTCCCTTATTATCAAGAGGATTTCACAGCTTGACTTCGCTTCCCTGCTGTTCTTTATGGTGAGTGATAACCATAGCCAGCTATAGTCTTCTGGCTGATAACTTCATGTTAACTTAGAAATTGGACCGTCCTAGGCCAAAGAAATACATAGTATACATTTTATTATGATATTATATATTACACTATATGATATGATATGATATTATGTATAATATGATATTACCGCACGTTATTATTATTATTGGCCATATAATATAATATAAAATTATTGTTACTATTATTATTAGGACTTCTAAAGTGCTATTCCCCTTTAAAACGCCGTACTCTTGACGCCACCACCTGATGAAAATGCAGAACAACAAGGAAGTCGGAGTCCGAACCGTCATTTCTAGTTCCTCCACCAGGATGACTTCATGAGCGCGTATTTTGTTTATTTTGTTGCCCAGGTAAGAAATCTAAATCACTGGAAAACTATACCGACTTGTACGAACATGTATATGATCGTTTTTTCTTCTCCGCCCTACTTAACGTGCTGTAACGTTACTGCTGCCAGCTGCAGTTCCACTGAGAAAGCAACAATTATTATAGCCTTTGGTTTCACTTTCTACTTCTTCGGACAATGACGGTGCAGTAAGTAACATTAAAGCTGAATTACTCGGTCCTAGCTAGGTAGAAAACTAATACTACATCTCTATCCACGTACAAGCATTTTTTTGCCCAGTTTGAGGCTATTTCCTGGAACAAGCGTACCACAGGTTAGTCCTCCCTGCTACTAAGCTAGTCGTTAGCTGTTCCTCTGGTACAGGCCCTTCCACCTATCAGGTGACACCACAGGTTTGGCGCTGAATAGGCCAGAGGCTAAACCTCTAATTGGTTATGGGATGTGTGGGTCTGCTCCGTTACTGCCACTGGGCTAGCTTGAATGCTGCGTGCACTTTTACCTTTTTAAAAACCCCAGCACTCCTATGAATTGGACAGGCGAACTTAAACCTGCTACATATGCAGGGGTGGAAAGAAGACTTACTTACTTTCCTGAAATTTTACTCAACTAGAAGCTGGTGTCAAAATATACTTTGGTGAAAGGTGGCATTGTAAAAGTTACTGAGTTACTTTTTGTTTTGTTGTTTGTTTTACAAAAGAGAACTTTGTTGCATATGATCTTTCTCATGCAATACATAAAGGACGAAAGGATGTGGAGTTTGAACTGATTTTCTGGGTGACAACTGGCCAGTTTCTGATGCAATGCTTTTGGAGAGCCTACAAAGTTATAATACTTACAGTTTTTCCCAATTGTTTAAACACGGTTTCTGAAACTATAGCTCAATTTCTCAAAACTCTAAGCACAATGTGTGCGATAAATTTAAAACACTACAATCAAAACACTGCTTATATATGTTTTGGCTTCATGAGGCCATATTCAAATGTTACAAAATGCTACATATTCAAATGTATAATGTATAAGTTTTAAAGGTTTTTTTTAATGCAATTTTATGGTACATACAGTATAAAGACTGTTGCCATATTGTAATACAATACTGTGAAGCATAGGATACAATGCACATTTGTCTATCCAATGAGCTCCAATTGGGCTAAACTCACAACCCAGCTTCCCAGAGTTTTTCATAGGCCCACAAAAATAAAAATCTAAAATGCGATGAAACACATCTACATGTAAATCAGTCCGCATCCCGCCTCCGATCCTGATCAGGCCAGAGGATTTCATCTACATCAACTGCGATGTTCTCCCTGGCCAAGCAGCAGGAGAATAAGCGCCTGCCGTGGCGGATCCATCCCTGGCATGAGTCTGCGTGAATGTCGTCACACGCCTCCTCCATTGCCTGGAGTAGGGCCACACGCTCATGGGGTTTGCGGTCATATACCTTCCACTGCCATGCTGAAAATAATTCTATGATGGAATTTAAAAATATGGTGAGAGGTAGAGAACTGAAAAATGGGGGTTGTTAGCGAACCAGTTGTGGACCATAGCAGCCCAGTGGAAACTTACATTATCCCAAATGACAACGTAGTTGGGCTGCTCTGGTCCCTCTTTCTGTGGGGGGTTGAGGCTACTAGATAACAGTATCTAAAGTAATTGTAACGTGTTACTTCCATCCTTGCCCAGCAGTCATGAGCCTTGACGTCGAATGGACACGATGTGTGGGCTGCCTTGTGCTGTTCAGGCACCTTCTTCCACTTGTAGTTTATAAATCTTAACAAGCACTTTGGACTTTTAAAAGTTACTCTGACTGACTTTTAAACCTGTATATTCCATACATATCAGGATGCCTGTTGAAAATCAAGAGGAGAGGACGGTGGAAGTGCTGGGGTTGCCTGAAGGAGTCGAAGAGGAACTGCTGTCTCTCTACTTTGAGAATAAGCGGCGCTCTGGGGGAGGTCCGCTTGTTTCTGTGGAAAAGCAGGAGGACCGTGCCTTGCTGGTGTTTGAGGAGGCAGAAGGCAAGAAGCAATTCATTGTATCGTCACAAGATAATATTGAAAAAACATTTTTAGGTGCACACCCTTCCATTTAGGTTTGTAATCTGTCAACCTTTGACACTTGGTGCCTTGGTTCTTTATCTAACTCTTGTTCTTGATAATTAAAATTAAGAAAAATACATCTAGTGACTATAGGCACAGAAAATACCCCAGTAATATTAGTGTCAACACTGCCATAGTTTGTATGTGTTTTTAAGTATGATTTTTAGACAGTTTTCAAAATAAAATCAAACAGCTTGGCCAGCTCATACCAGCTACAGTTCCAAGCAAGTTTGGAGTTTTCAGCAGGGAAGATCATGGTTGGAAAAGGCTAAGGCTAAAACGATGATTCCCAATAGGTTGGCTAGTCCCACTGTCTTATCCTTAAATTAAGGCAGGCTACTGTAACTTAAATTTTGCTAGTCAAGTATAAACGGCATCTTACAGTTTGACCCAG
This sequence comes from Hoplostethus mediterraneus, assembly GCA_034670385.1. Taxonomy (NCBI): domain Eukaryota; kingdom Metazoa; phylum Chordata; class Actinopteri; order Trachichthyiformes; family Trachichthyidae; genus Hoplostethus; species Hoplostethus mediterraneus. Next base: position 1,846,768 of record JAXDDW010000028.1, on the reverse strand, counting down.
ACCCCCTTAACTCCTAGACTAATTACACACATTGGTCTTCACCTCGCTATAATTAAATCCAGGTACATACAAAAGAACTCATAAAAAGCCATTTAACTTGCCCCCTGCTATCTCTAGAAATTAAAGACGTTAATGTGCTTAAAGGTCATCTAACGATAATGAATGGAATCAGACTGATAATTTGTCATCAGTGACATTTGATGATTAAACCATTCGTTCCAACCTCGCCTTTTCCACAGTTGCAGAACGAGTGCTGTCTAAAGGGCACCATGTTCTACATAATGCTGAACTGACCGTGAGAAAGCCTGCTTCAAAGGACAAATGGAGATTGCTGCTGCGTGGGATCAACCCCAACACTTGTATTGAGCTGGTAGAGCTCTACGTGGAGAACGTGTTTGGACTGGATGTGGAGGACTACACCCTTTATCCCTCACCAGGGAAAGATCTCGTCCTCATCCACTTCAAACTACCCCTATCTAAAGGTCCAATGAATGCACATTTCTTTTTCTAACAGGCTAAATCTTACTGAATGTTTCCTGATGCTCAGGATGTCAGAATAAAATGTACCTTGCTTTCATGCGTCATTGCAATAAATTAAGCAATTTTTAATTATTACTTCTTTATTCTATAGATTTCCAAAACTTTAGCGCAAAGATCTCCCAGAAGAAATTAGATGGGTCCCAGATAACTCTTGAACAAGTTGACCAAACTGACTCCATCTTAGTGGAGAACCTGCACCCTGGCATTACAACGGACGTGCTTACGTTGTACTTCGAGAGCACGCGAGGTGGGAATCAGAAGGTGAAGGAGGTCATCATGATGTCAGAGAGTGCAGCCAGGGTGTCTTTTGTCGACTTTGAATGTAAGTTTTTGCACAATGCTATAGACATCTGGATCATCGTTTGACTTTTCTTTATCGAGCTCATCTTTTTTGCTGCTTCATTCGTTGTTTTTTAAAATAAATAAAATGTGCTTTTATGTTTCTTTGTAATAGCTGTGGTCCATGTCTTCAAGCGCCCACACAGACTGGAGGACACTGAGCTCATAGTGAGGCCATACTTTGCCTTTCTTCAACTTACAGAAAGCTGCACATCACAGAACTCTGAAAATGGTTGCGTAGATAAGAGCACAGATGAACAGAATTTGAGTCCTATTCAAATACAGACCAGTTCTCCCACAGCGGTCAGTGCCACAGGCCAGTCCTCCCATCAGACAGCCTTGGAGCCTGTAGCTGCCCACGTAGCGGTAGAAGAGGTAGCAGAGGAAGTCATGGAGGACCTCACCGAAGTCATAGAGACACTCTCAAGCCACATTGCTATCGCTGACCCGGTGAAACTTGCCTTGTTCCGACTCAGTACCCTTCCACAGGACTTTGAACAAGCCCACCCAAACTTCAACGTCCAAATCAAAGATGGCGGCGTGCACATTGCAGGACCTGACAACCTGGAAATGGAGCAGCTAAAGAACACCATCTTGGAGTTTCTTGGCAATATTGCTGAGGCACATTTGACCTTTGACCCCGATGAGGCTCAGTTCCTGGCGAGCAAAGAGGTGAAAGAGAGGCTGCTGGAAACCATGAATCAACTCAGGCTTGCCACTCTGTATAGTGTATCAGACTCTGTTGTCACGCTAACATCACTGTCTATGAACTTGGTTAGCCAGGCATGCAGCTTTTTGAAATCCCAACTGTGTGACTTCAGCATACCAATAGATCAGGAATATGAGTGCATGCTATATTTCAAGGAGTGGCCTGAATTCATTAAGTCTCTAGGATTCTGCTACGTAAGGGCGTCAGAAAGAGGAGGCAAGATTGATGGGTTGACTCTGAAAGGGATGGAGAATGAGAAGCAGACCAAAATCTTAGAGTTCCTCAGTACACCTTGTGAGAGGGAGACCATCATCTCTATGGAGCCGGGCATGCTGAAATACATTCAGATCCATTGCCATCAGTTGCTGGCCGACATGGACCAAGTATCGATATTTCCATTAGAGGCAGAGGAGGTTTGTGGTTTAAAGGTATGTGGTGCATCAATCTCAGATGTAGAAGCCGTACTGAATTGGTGATTTACTTGTGTTGTCGTCCACATTTCTAAAATACCCTTCATTTCTGGTATCATTGTTTTAAATTCCAAGACTCCGATCGTTTCATCTTAACGTTTCACCTTGATTCATTTTTATGAATGTGATTGACAGATCCATGGCAATGCTGCTGCTTGCCAAATAGCTGACGAGGTGTTGCAGGGTGTGGTCGCCTCTATGTGTACCAGAGCACTCACAATAAATGAAAAAGGAGTGGCCCGCTTCCTGGTTGGAGCAGAGGCCAAAGGCATCCTGAAGGAGATGGAGACCAAGTTCCAGGTGTACATCAGCCTAGAGAAGGTGCACTGGGAACCTCTACAGAATGAGGTAACGGAATGATGAGCAGAAGTTGTGTCTTTTGGATACTTTTGTGCTCTTAAAGGGGCAGTAAGTAATCTATGACTTCTATCGACCTCTACTGGCAGTAGGAGAGTAGGAGAGATTGCGAGTGTCCTGAAACCTAATCAGCAGGGAGTTTTTGTTCCAAAGTACAGTACAGGCTGGAAAGTGAGTTTTGAAAGCAAGAAATCTCAGCACCTGGCGAAGTAATTGTAGAGTCATTGGTATTGATCAACCCCCCACAAATATATTGCGATGGTTTTGTGCTAGGGGGCAGTAAAAATCGTACATATTGGCCCTTTTAAGTCAATCTGCGACATGTCCACTAATATCTACTACTTCATACTTCCCTAGTGCAACACAGTTCTGTATTCATAGAAAACCTATTATATTAATCTTAGGAATATATTATTTTGTTCCCAGGACATATTTGAAGCTGCATGGAAATTGATGTCTCACCAAAACTTCCAGAATGTGTCTTTGGATGGTTCTGCAAAGGACACCGTATCAGATTTAATTAAAACTGATCAGAATTCAAATCTTAATGCTCCAGACAGAGGTAGTATTTTTCTCCTCATTGCTTTTATTTCTTACTGTTGTGCGTTGCATTTCAAACAATGTGTTTCCCTCCTTAAAGGCCTTATAGAGGAGGCAAAGCGAATTTTCTCCGCCATGGATGAAAAAATGGAGGTGTGTCCATCCAGTGCAGACAGACCCGTTGACGTAGAGGACGAGGATCTGTACACAGCAGGGGAACCAACCAGCCTGACAGACCAGAACACCGATGTAATATTTGAAGATGTTTCCCTGGCCTCCGCTGAAGGGAATGTTACGAGTGCTACTGTCTTGGCAAGTGATGGAGCTCTGGGCTTTCCTCCTTGTAACCTGGAGGAAGAGGCGCAACTTTCTCTAGCCATCCAGTACTCTATGGAGTCAGCCAGGAGGTCTCTGGCTGATGAGGACGAAGAGCTGCGAAAAGTCCTGCAGCTGTCCAAGGAGATGACGCAAAAAGACAGCCCTTCTAATCGTAGCAGCAAGAGTTCCCAAGTAGACCGAGTGGACAAGGCTAACCATATTTCCCTACAGGATGCAATCCGGACAGCCAACACAGCTCAGATAGGTGTGTTTGCAGGTTACACCTGTGATCTTATCCGAGTGGACATTGCTCTTGGGAAGAAGGTTGCCCTGAGACAGGTTGAGGAGAAATTGGAGCACAGGAGCCTGAGGCACATGTCAGAGCTCCACAAAAGGTGTGTTGATGTGATCAAGAGGAAGCATGCCGTAGGGATTCAGGTTCAAGGCTCCATAATCAGCGTTTCTGGGTTCAAGGACTATGTGGCCGAAGCACTGCAGGACGTAGAGCTGCTGCTGAAGAAGATGTCCAGTGCTGCTTCTGACAGTGAAATCCTGAAGACAGTCCAGTGGGTGCATCACGATCCAGCCTCCTCAGCCGCGACACCTTATGCGCCTGATTTTATAGTGTTCCTTGAGAACGGCTGGAGTATGAAACAGAAGAAGGTTGACGTCTTGCTAAATAATCAACCCCACATCATCAACTTTGGGAAGATGCAAGAATACAACGTAGCTTCTGGGAAGTCTGTGAAAATCTCTAGGAAGCTGCTCAGTTCACAGAATTTGCAAGCAGATGTAGCAGGTAAAGGGAACTTTGTGCTCTTATGGTTATGTTTAACATGCACTCTAAAATTTGTTATTTAGTATACTTACCCAGAACGTTTATCTCTATCTGTCTATATATGTGTATTTGTCTATTATGTCTATGTCTATTTTTTTTTTTATAACAGAAGAGGAATACTCTCTATTGGCAAACCTGCCAGACACATCCAAAGTGGATGAGGATTCGGATGAATTTCAGGATGTGGTGAAGAATTTCTATGAAAGTATACAAGAATACCACAGCAAGATCAGAATCATAAAGGTGAAAAAAAACAAAAAAACTATACATTTTTGAATAAATTATTTGATTTGTTTGTGATAACATGTATGCTATTTTTTGTCCCAGGTGGAGAAGCTCATGAATCGACTGCTGTACAATCAGTACAGGCTGAAGAAGGCAAGCGTAATGCAGAGTGCCACCTACCCGGAAATTGAACGAACTCTCTACCACGGCACAAGCGAGACGAGCGTGAAAGAGATTTGCATTCATGGATTCAACCGAAGCTTCTGCGGAAAGAACGGTACGGCTATTGAACACCTCTGTTATCTTGTCTGAATTGTATTTATCTCAGTAACTATTAGTATTTCTGATTGCAAATGTTTGCTCATCTGTAATGCTTTCTTTCCACAGCCACTGTTTACGGTCAGGGGGTTTATTTTGCTGTGAACTCATCGTTGTCTGTCCAGGATCAGTACTCCCCTCCAAATGTTGATGGACACAAGTATGTTTTTGTGTCAAAAGTTTTAACGGGGGACTTCACCAAAGGCTGCCATTCGATGAAGACGGCCCCTCTGAAGGAGAGCGCTGACATTCCCCTGAGATACGACAGTGTGACAGATAACATTAGCAAGCCCTCAATGTTTATCATCTTCAATGATACACAGGCTTATCCAGAATACCTCATTACGTGCCAGAAAATACACCGTTGAGGGGATGGATTAATAAAGGTAAATCATAACCATGACATTTGGAGAAAAGACCGCTTTGTATTGTTTTGTTCTGCATTGTTAAAAGAAGTGCAACTAATATGGAAAGGGCTAATGTGTAATACTGTACATTTTGTATTTTTTAATTTGATCATTTATCCTATTTTTTTTTATTTTTAAAGTAATGGGTTTTATCAGTTTTGAACTATTGCAAATTGCAAATTGTAGCCCTTGCATGTCTATCTCATCTGCTGTACACTTTATGCGTGTATTATTTGATTGTTTTTCGTTTGAATAAACCAAATCAGTCAGCTGCAACTTCAGCCTTATGTACCATGTGGAAAGCATGTGATTGTCCTCCTTTGTCATTCTCCAGTTCCCCCATCCCTTAGTGCAACATACAACTTAGTGATAGCTTAATATGTACTGCTTTTGAAGCAGTTTTTAAAAAAATTATGATTGTAAACAAGACCTGTATTTGTAATGAAGATTGCAAAAAAAGATGAAGAAGGTTATGAAAGTTGCAAAAAGCACACTTTAACATCTTTGTTAAGATCTATGAATAGAGGTGCCTAAAATGTTGCCAGGTACATTTGGGCCTCAATTGAAATAATTCATGTGAGTAGAATTTGGACACTCACAAAAAAAGTGGGAAAACTTGACAAGATACCAGTAGGGTATGATCTTAAAGGTTTTGCATCCTCATGGAAACTGTGCATTAATACTAAACTTGTTTACATCAGCATACCCCAAATAGATACACATTGCCCTACCCTACCCTACCCTTAGCCCACTGATAAGGTTGCATCCCAAGGAACCCAATAAGAAGATTTTTGTTATTAGATATCATTTTTTGAGGATGAACAACTGTACTCATAGAACTATGAACTATAGAACTGTAACTGGGGAGGTAACTGTGGGGACAGTGAAACCTATCATGAATGAGTCAATCTTTTACGTTTGGTCATTTTACTATCTACAACGACTCCTCATCTTGTTGTGGACCTGGAACATTTTCAAGGACCTATGGTGGTCTCCGGATCTCTGCACGTATACGATTGTGGTTGAGACTTTTATTTTGAAAAGTAAAGACCGGAAAAATACCGGGGCAGCTCCAACAACGGCGTAACAGCAAGCTTACATGGTTATCGGAAGATAGCTACATTAGCATTCCAATAAATATGACATACTACATATAAATGGAGAAGGGGGAGAGTAAAACTGAAATCTCTACTGTTTGCGATAGGTATGTTGAAAAGTTTAGTTCATGGTTAGGCAAAACATGCCGGCAAACAGTCAAGTGGCAGGTGGTGTGGTGCTATGCTAGCTAATGTTAGCACTACTAGCTACGTTAGTTAGCTTGCTAACATAGCTACCGGTGCTCTCCATACATAAGTTACCTTACCGTGACTGGTTAATTCTAGTTATATATTACAATAAATCAGTATTTGTCACCAGTTTGAAAGCTAAGTAGCTAGGTAGCAAAGCTAACGTTGGGTATATCATTAGCTAACGTTATCGAATAGCAAGAAAGCCATTCTCGGGCATAATTACATATCCCACTGCATGAGTTGACAAAACAATGCTTTAATGCATTTGAGGGCATTGTTTCATTTTAGTTACTAACGTTGGCTGTATACACTTAATATAAAGATGTTTTCTACAATAACGGTATAATTAGCTGCGTGACAATTTCCCACAACTAACGTTACTCTTGTAGTTACAGCCCCAATATGTGCCATTCTCTCTTGTATGCAGAGACCGTCACTCCAGACTCCTCTGGCTTTGCTTAACAAAGATGTGAAAACACACAAATCCAGCATGACCTTTTACAAATCTTATGCTAATTACGGTATATAAAATATCCACCTACGGCACTAACAGGCGAACTAATACTCAATATTTGCTTTAAAAGTCAATATTTTATTGGGATAAGTGTTGATTGGTGTATTGGATGCATGTACGCAATTGAAGGGTGACCTTCTCTGCATACAAGAGGGAACTGCAGGTGTTGGCGCTATCCCGGTCTTTGCTGCTGACAATGATGCGCATGTTCTCACGTGTCAGATACTGAGGGCAGCCTTCCAGGATGTATGCAGTATACAGACAAGCCCACACCCCCACTGCAGTGGAGTTCTCCGTCTACTGCAACTTCATATCCAATAAGGAGAAGAATCTGGTCGTTGCTGGAACATCTCAACTCTATGTCTACAGGATAATCCATGATGTGGAGGTGAGGCTGTCACTATTTAAGCCTGTTGCTTTCTTTCAAGGTTTAAATTGTATGTTTTTTTTAGCTATGTCTATAACATTTACTTCATTATTTCAGAATACCTCAAAGGCTGAGAAGTCTCCAGGTATGGTCGAATATCTTTCTCAAATTATATATTTTGGTATTGTTAAATGACGTAGATGTGTTTTAGTCTTTTTGTGTTCAGACCTCACTTGTGCATCCTACATACAGATGCCAAGTCCCGAAAGGAGAAGCTGGAGCAGGTTGCAGCCTTCTCTCTCTTTGGCAACGTTATGTCCATGGCCAGTGTGCAGCTTGTCGGTGCCAACAGAGACGCACTCCTGCTCAGTTTCAAAGATGCCAAGGTATCTGCGCCTGACCAGTTGTGCAATCCCACGCCCTTCTTGTTGAACTGTATTTAATCACCCAGAAGTGTTTTTTCACTGACTTCTGGGTGTCTTCTTGTTCTCCTCAGTTGTCAGTGGTGGAGTATGACCCTGGGACACACGACCTGAAGACACTCTCTCTTCATTTCTTTGAGGAGCCTGAGCTCAGAGTATGTTGAAACGAGACCTCAGTGAATAAGTTTATGCTCAGGGTTCAACAGCATTATCTATCCAGCACAAATGAAAAGTAGTCCAACTGTTTACATGCACAAGAGAATCAGGGCTGAGGTTTCAGTTGGACCAGTTGAGTTAGTCTAGTACAGTTAGCTCTATTAAAAGATTTTGTGTTCACAATCACTGGTAATGTTTTATATGTTGTTACCAGAATGCTCTGACCTATTTGCCCTCTTTTTCAATTTCTAGGATGGATTTGTCCAGAATGTGCACATTCCCATCGTTCGCGTGGATCCAGAGAATCGCTGTGCTGTAATGCTGGTGTATGGCACCAAACTTGTGGTGTTGCCATTCAGAAAGGACACCCTAACTGATGAGCAGGAGGGACCAGTTGGAGAAGGGTGTGCCCACTGTCTGCTTTTCATTCTCTTTGCGACAGGAAATTTTGAGAAACACAAAATGCTACACCTAGCACCTTCAATGAAAATGACGTGTATTACAGCCATGTCTAATTGTCTCTATATCTCTCCTGCAGACCCAAATCCAACTTCCTGCCCAGCTACCTCATCGATGTCCGTGAGCTGGATGAGAAGCTCCTAAACATCATTGACATGAAGTTCCTCCATGGCTACTATGAGCCCACATTGCTCATCCTGTATGAGCCCAACCAGACGTGGCCGGGGTCAGTCCAACGCCATCTATAGCAGCCACTTTGTGTCTTGACCTTTAACCTTTAATCATGGCAGCATAATTTGAATTTTGATATCCAAAGTGACTTACGATACAGTTCAAACAGTAGGGTTATTGAGCAAGTGTATATAACATCATTGCAAGTAGTGCCTTGTATGCAATAACAATGACGATTACTTTTGTAGGCGTGTGGCTGTGCGGCAGGACACCTGTAGCATTGTTGCCATCTCCCTCAACATCATGCAGAAGGTCCACCCTGTCATCTGGTCTCTCACCAATCTGCCATTTGACTGTACCCAGGTCATGGCTGTTCCCAAGCCCATCGGTGAGCCCAGTATTTGTGGAGATTAGCCACTCTGTCACTGCGCAGCCAATATGTTTCCAGTTCAAAATGAACATTTAATTGTATGAGGAAGTGCCCCTGATTGCAATAATTCTTCAGGCTTCTTTGAATGCTGATTGCTTATTGAATCTTTCTAGGCGGTGTAGTGGTGTTCGCTGTGAATTCGTTGCTGTACCTAAACCAGAGTGTTCCACCATATGGAGTTTCTCTCAATTCTCAAACAACTGGGACCACGGCCTTCCCGCTTCGTGAGTGTTATCATCTGAAAACATACAAATCTACACCAGTATCTTTGATCTCCAACTCTTGCCTCTTTACTGTACATACCATTTTGTATCTGTTGATACTCATCACTGGATAACGTTTTGATCGTCCAGGTGTACAGGATGAAGTGAGGATTACGCTAGACTGTTCCCAGTCTGCCTTTATCGCGTATGATAAGATGGTCATCTCTTTGAAAGGAGGAGAAATGTGAGTGGAACGTCTTTGTGGCTGCCACCACACAGTGCATCAACCATGACGGTAGTTTATGACCCTTTGCTGACTGTTGTCTTGTTCTCTGTGTAGTTACGTGTTGACTCTCATAACTGATGGCATGAGGAGTGTCCGGGCGTTCCACTTTGACAAGGCTGCTGCCAGCGTGCTGACCACCTGCGTAAGTGCTGCCTATAGCTGCAAACAAGGATGGTCTGATGATGCAGGCAGTCTCAATCCCAGACGGCTGCAGATCCAAGCACTTGAAATCTTTTTCCCCATACTGGAAATGTGCTGACAGCAGCCCTTGCTTGACAGTGTAAATGGTCTAAACAGGACTTGTAATTGTAAATCGCTCTCTCCACCTACACATGTAACAAACAGCTGAATCACACTTTCAACCTATTTACATGCTCATATACCCACCTTTGATTGAATACAAGTTCATGCCTGGTAATTGGGTTGTCGACAGCCATTCTGGGAAATGTAGGAAATCACAAACAGAAGTAGATGAGGCAGGTTGAGGGAGGGTGGGTACACAAAAGTAAATCACAAAATAACTCCTGGAATGCATTGAACATTACAAATTGATGATACATAACAGTGTAAGAGTATCCAAGGGGTTATTTTTCCCTTTAAGGGCTTCAGTGTAGTATTGATCAGCACTACAATAAATGTGATCAAACAAACTGCATTATATCCATCATTTCGGAGGATATCTGATTTTTAATGAAAGCCCAATATTTGTCTGATATATCAGTAAACCAGTATATCGGTCTAACCCTAGAAGGAGCATCGTAGTCGTCAAGAGTGACTCGCTGTCACTTCACCCTCAGATCTTTACACACAGACTATCGGCAGAATGTCACCTATTGCTGGCTGACCTTGTAGGATATACAGTAAATACTTACGGTCAGCCTGGAGAGGATTTAGAAAGGACAGTCTGCTGAACTATGACTCTCCCCGTTGCCATTATGCCTCTCGCTCTGGGCTGTCCTCTTCCAGATGATGACCATGGAGCCGGGATACCTTTTCCTGGGCTCCCGCCTTGGAAACTCCCTGCTCCTGAAGTACACAGAGAAGCTGCAGGAGACACCACCAGAGGAGGGCAAAGAAACGCAGGACATCGAATGGGAGACAGAGAGGGATAAAGATAAGCAGGTGAGTTTATTATTAATTATTAAGTTGTGATTTTTTTTTGTGTATTAACAAGGCCTTGGGTTGGCTTGGTTTAAATATTGCATTGTTGTCTGTTGTGAAGCACCATCAATTGTCATCTTGATTCAACGTTTGTGTTTTCCTCCTTCCTGCTAATCATTGTTAATGACCATTTCAGGAGGAACCACCAAGCAAAAAGAAGAGGATGGATTCTTCCACAAACTGGACTGGTATGTTGACAACTGTAATTTTGTTGTATTTTGTTGAGTATCTACTGATCAGCAGATAAACCATATAGCATGCTTTACACTTAACTCCTCTGTTTTATCAGATGAGGTGGATGAGATTGAGGTGTACGGCAGTGAGGCCCAGTCAGGCACCCAGCTGGCCACCTATTCCTTCGAGGTACGAAATCCCCACAGCGGTATCGGTTGTCCTGTATTTAAACATCTATTATAGGTTCGTGAAAGGTGATGCAACGATCTCTTTCCCGGGTGTTGTTACAGGTGTGCGATAGCATACTGAACATTGGACCTTGTGCCGATGCCTCCATGGGTGAGCCTGCCTTCCTGTCTGAAGAGGTACAGCAATTTAAAACTCGTCATTGCAAAAAAAAAAATGGTTGTATTTAATGAGATCTAGTTTTTGTTCCCAGCAATGAAATTGGGTGTGGGACTACGGATTAGTCACATGATATATATATAATAAAAATATAATTGATTGGCCCTAGGTGGTTTCTACAGGTACAGTTGAAAATTTTGAGTTTCTTCACAAACAATTTCCAGCCAAAATGGGGTGCCACAAATACCAAAAAGAAAAGACTAGCAAAAAATTGTCCTTTTCACATTTGCATTGCTTGTTACTTGCTACTGTCTCATCCTTTTTTCAGCTTTGGTGCTTTCTCTCAAGATTTTAGATCTTTGAGGTGCTTGACCAGAGGTGCAGTTACCATTTCAAGACTTTTGAAGTTGTTGACTTTGATTTTGCTTCACCCACAGTTCCAGAGCAACCCTGAGCCTGACCTGGAGGTTGTGGTATGTTCTGGGTATGGCAAAAATGGTGCGCTGTCTGTACTTCAGGTAAGTGCACTCACCAAGCTCCTTTCGTGTTTCTTATGCTTGTGAACGTGGATGCGTTTATTTATGATAGTTGTTGCTGCACTGTCCTAAAACCTGTGGTCGTGAGGAACGTCTGCCACAGGTCCAGTGATGGTGCTACAGTGAATTCTGGGTTTACCAGGGCTGCCTCAGAGATCAATGGAGTAGCCTGAAAACACCCTAGACACAAGCTGGCATGCATAGAAGGAATATATAATTGTGTGATGTTGTCATTTCTTGTAACACCAGTATATTGCTCTTGTCAGATAAAAGCCATGTATCTGTGAAACGTCTGTCATGAAAGCAGAACAAAGAACGCTTATTTTCTCACTGATGTATCTTTGATGATATACAACTGAAGGGTCATTTAACTCCCCTAAAATATAAATGACTGTTCAGATTACTTTCAATTCAAGTACGAAAAAAACCTCCACAATTGCATTTAAGTGGTATTTCTGCAGAAGCAGTAATGTGGTATTGAATCATACGACTTCAGTGATCAAAATAATTTATTAATATTTCTCTCTCTGGCCTTTACTTGCCTGCTTTGATTTGTTTCTTGTCTTTTCTGTTACCAGAGAAGCATCCGACCCCAAGTAGTCACCACCTTTGAGTTGCCTGGATGCCATGACATGTGGACAGTCATCTCATCTGAGGTCAAAGAAGACAAAAAAGTAAAGTGTATTTCCCCTGAAACAAAATAGTCTTAAACTGTTTTCTCTAATTGTTCAGTATTGTATGTTAACAAGATGATGTTTTTTCCCCCCAAAATAGACCGTTGTTTACGTATGCTTTATTTCCCAGGCTGTAAAAAAGGATGGGTCTGAGGATGGGGCTGAGACAGAGACTGCTGAGGATGGTGAGGAGGAAGATGAGGAGAAGGAGGAGAAGGGGGAAGAGGTGGAGGAGAAGAAGACAGAGCCTTCCATTGAGGATGACAAAAAGAAGCATGGCTTCCTCATTCTGAGCAGAGAGGACTCAACCATGGTAGGAACACACAAGCACACACAGATCTTACCTCATTTGATTGTGTTTTGTTAAAAACGCTATGTGAAGTCACTGTTTTCCCCTGCGTCAGGCTTATTGCTTTTGTAAGACGGTGGTACCATTTATATAAAAAGAAAAAAAAAGAATGTATGCAAAGGTTCAATAAGTTAGCTGTTAGCTGTGACCACTCCTGCGTCTTCCTGTAGATCCTTCAGACAGGCCAGGAGATCATGGAGCTGGACACCAGCGGCTTCGCCACCCAGGGACCTACTGTGTTCGCTGGAAACATCGGGGACAACAAATACATCATCCAAGTCTCCCCCATGGGCATCCGGCTACTGGAAGGAGGTACGATAAGAAAAAAGATGAAACTTTTATGATTTATGATGAGGGAACTTGGGTTGTTGCAGCAGCAGCATAGTAAAAGGATACTGCAAATAAAATAGAATAAAGAAGATTAAAGCAAATCGAGGGCATTAAACATAAGATAACTGACAATTGTAACACTAGAATGTATTAAGTGGAAATATATGAATTACAGCAGTAAAACAAGACAAAGAAAAAATGAAGGAAAATATGTATGCTATGAAAATATACTAAAACTATGAAATATATGCAGTGTGAAAGTATGTTATTAAAATGTATAACAAAGAGGAAAATTAGAATATGAAGAAAAAATATTGATTCATGATGTCAGCTCTAGAGAAGGCCATACTGAGGTACAGAAAGTGTCTAGACATGCAGATGCCCGTTGTAAAAAAAAAAACCTTCAACTTATCAAATTAATTCAGTTACAGATGTATGTAACATGTACAGAACCTGCAAATTTGCAAGTGATTGGCAGAAGACAATGTGTTTGATCTTAATTGGCAATGTGGTGGCAAAAAAATCTCAGTAGTTTATACTGCAGCTGATTGTTACATCCAGTGAGTAATCCTACTCTTCGTTTCACTTACATATACTCTTTCACCATCCCTGCTTCAGTGACACAGCTCCACTTCATCCCGGTGGACCTGGGCTCTCCCATAGTGCAGTGCTCCGTGGCCGACCCCTTTGTGGTCATTATGACCGCAGAGGGAGTGGTCACTATGTTTGTGCTGAAGACTGACTCGTACATGGGAAAGACGCACCGGCTGGCCCTGCAGAAACCACAAATCCCCACTGTGAGTGAGTCATACTCCACGGACGCCCAATATATTATAATGCCCTTCCATGTACAATGGAATACAATACATTGTGTCCTCTAGCAGCCATATTGGAGGTCTTCACCTCTTGGGCAACAACAGCTGATTGCATATCTAAACTTACGACTTGGCTGTCTCAACAGTATCGAATGGTAATGGTTAATTTATGTGTTGTTGGCTGGAAACTTCATGATTCCATCCCTGATGCATCTGATTTGTGTTTCGATCACAGTAGCTTGTTAGCTAGCCAACCATAACTGTCTTGTTAACGAGTGTTTTGAAGTCTGGAATAACACCATATGGGCTAGGGTTTAAGACAAGACAGTTTACTGTGTCATTTGGAAACAAATCTGCCTCATCAGACTTTACTAATAATGTTACTGTATGGATCCACACCCACAACCTGTATATTTTTGAGGTGTTTCCTGTTTTCTAGCCTGGTTATACATTATTTGTGCACAGCTAATTCTTCATTGGACCTCTCTGATAGAGCTGTGGTTGCTAGGAGATTTGTAATGCAACGCGGTTGTTTCTGTACAACCCGACTGGCACGATTCACTCAGTGGCTCGTAACTGTAACTGACCAGGTCGGGGCTGCCTCTTTCCCACAGCAATCACGTGTAATCACACTGTGTGCGTACCGAGATGTAAGTGGGATGTTCACCACAGAAAACAAAGTTAGCTGCTCAGTCAAAGAGGACACGATAGCCCGGAGCCAGTCTGAGACCGAGACCATCATCCAGGACCTCAGGTAAGAGTGTACATCACCTCCATACTGACATGTAACAAGCAGTCGCCACAACAGCTCTCTAACCCAGACGCTAACTATGAATATCAGAATATCAAAGGTTCTGATGCCCTAAACCATCTGTGGATTGATGTGAAACTAAAAATGTATGCGTGTGCAGTCACACAGTGGACGATGAGGAGGAAATGCTGTATGGAGACTCCGGTACAACGCCTAAGGACGACGCCAACCGCTCTTCAGCGCCGATGCCCTTCGGAAGTGAGGGGAGCTTGGGCATAGCAGATCCCACCCATTGGTGCATGATAGTGAGGGAAAATGGTGTGATGGAGGTATGGATTATGTACAACACCATAAAAATATTGATATACATTACATATCTGTGGCAAATCTGTGGAAAAAGCACTTGTAATGCATGTTAATACTATTGTGTATTCCTTTTTTCAGATTTACCAGCTCCCAGATTGGAGATTGGTGTTCCTGGTGAAGAACTTCCCCGTTGGCCAGAGAGTGCTGGTTGACAGCTCCTCTGGCCAGTCAGCAACACAGGGGGAGGGTAAAAAAGAGGAAGTGACACGACAGGGCGAGATCCCATTGGTCAAGGAAGTGTCTTTGGTTTCACTTGGCAACAATCACAGCAGACCATACCTGTTGGTAAGCTTCTAAGTGAAAAACTGAGACCCTATATTGAGAGTTCACCATTAAGGCTGATGGAACAAGTGGAAAAAAGTATATTCTTCTTAAAATTTGTTATTCTCCTATCCTATTCTCAGTGAAATTCTACCGTTGCATCCTTGAATTTGAAATCAGGAAGTGAAAATGCCAAAACCGATATTCATGTAAAACTTAAAAGGACAAAGCATTATTTTATTACAGTCTCTTCAAACTGCATAAACTTTTGAATCAATAAAATTCACATAACTTAATTAATTAATTAATTAATTAATTAAGTTATGTGAGTTATGTAATTGGACAAGAACATCAGAAAAAGAAATGTCAAGCCCTGAGATTTAATGAAACCAGGATATGACACAAGGTTTCCATGTTTTCCAGGTCCATGTGGAGCAAGAGCTTCTAATCTATGAAGCCTTCCCCTACGATCAGCAGCAGGCTCAAAACAACTTGAAAGTGCGCTTCAAGAAAGTAAGAGCGACAGACGTAGATAAACATTGACCAAATCAGGTCACTTTGGATACAGTGACTCTTTAAAATGCTCATCCTGTTCTTTGCACAGATGCCGCACAACATCAACTTCAGAGAAAAGAAATCAAAGCTCAAGAAAGAGAAGAAGGCCGAGGGAGGTGCCATCGAAGAGAGTCCAGCTCTGAAAAGTCGGGTGGCCAGGTTCAGATACTTTGAGGACATCTCTGGATACTCGGGGGTAAAGGGGACTTTGTCACCTACTTGAGGGCTACAACAGCAACCTACAAACATCCACAGTACAAGCAATTTGACACCCCTCTCATGCATTCTTTGATAGCCCAAGTCATTTCCTATGTCCTTGTTACCTTTCCCTCAGGTTTTCATTTGTGGGCCGTCTCCTCATTGGATGCTGGTCACCTCTCGGGGAGCTATGAGGCTTCACCCCATGAACATTGACGGCTCCATCGAGTCTTTCTCCCCTTTCCATAACATCAACTGCCCCAAGGGCTTCCTCTACTTCAACAAACAGGTACAAACAAACAATTCTCACTTGGGTGATGTTAATGTAGGTGTTTGCATTCCCCTCGACTTCAGAAGATTCTCCTCGGGCAGCTCTTGAGAACTGAATCGTTTTCCACCGCTCTGAACTGAGACAGAAATATGTTTCTGTTCTTTCAAACTACTCTTCTCTAGGATAATATTCCCTCACTGGTTATAAATGAAATGAATTGTTAATATAACAAGAGTTAACCTGATATATGCAATATGATGGATATGATGCAGTTTGTTTGATTACATATTGATTGTATAATTGATCAATAGTGCAGTGAATGCTGTTTCATAATAATAATAATAATAATAATAATAATATACTAAACACAGAATAAATCTTTTTTGGAATTTTAGTCAAATGTAAAGATATTAAATATCGCCACAAAACATTCGCTATCAGCAGCTTCAATCCAAAAAATATTATCAGCCTTCAGAAACCAGTAGAAGAACCCTGCTCCAAAGACTTATTATTATTACTACTTATTGAAAGCTATTGATGGCCTCTGACAAAAGACAAGAGATTACAAACATTAGAGATTTTCATAATGGTTTTGTTCTGGTGTCACAGTTCACCTTGTTTTGATTTTATGTCATGATGATATCCTGTTCTTTTGTGTTTAGTGTTTCCAAGCTTTGCTCTCTGAGTCTTGGTATAGTAGCAGTGTTTCTGTGTTTCACTGTTTTCTCACAGGGGGAGCTGAGGATCAGCGTCCTGCCCACCTATCTGTCCTATGATGCCCCTTGGCCAGTCAGGAAAATCCCACTGAGGTGCACCGTTCACTATGTCTCCTACCATGTTGAATCCAAGGCAAGGACCCTCTGACTCCACCCACACAGCACCAGAGGCAACAAAGCATCTGGTTGACACACATTGAAGTTGAAACACTTGGACTCGCACCACCTACACTTGCATCGCTTAGAGATGCAAGAAGTTACACTGAGGAGTAACAGGGCTTTTCATGCGGCGTTGATGCAAAACAAAAGAATATCGACCAGACTGCTTTCAGAGTTTGACATAAAAGCACTCAGGCCCCAGAGTTTTCTGACAGGGAGGAAAGAAATCAATCAAGAATAACTTTAAAGAGATTGCTCTTGATGTGAAGTTCTCCTGTGTGAATTTGTTTTTTCCCTCTCAGGTGTACGCTGTGTGCACCAGCGTGAAAGAGCTTTGCACTCGCATCCCCAGGATGACTGGCGAGGAGAAGGAGTTTGAGGTCATCGACAAAGGTCAAACATAAACTCATATCTACTATACAAGTTCATATCTACCTTCACTCAAAAAAAAAAATGTTTGATGTAGTCCGTTTGTGATGTTCAATGTATTACAGGTGTTGTTTTGTCATGAAGTGTTGTAATTTACCTTAGTTAGTGATTTCCTATGTTTCCCAGAATGCCCTTTGACAATCCCCCAAGGATGGGCGTGAACTTGTTGTTTCAATCAAAGGTGGTCGTATGGGCACATAAATATAGCCAGTCTTGTGGCTGCATTGCATTATGGTCTACAGTGTAATGTTGACTGTGTTTTCCGTTGTCGGCCTGCAGATGAACGTTACATTAACCCTCAGCAGGAGAAATTCTCCATCCAGCTCATCTCTCCTGTCAGCTGGGAGGCCATCCCCAACACACGGTAATATATCTCTATCTGATCTTCCACACAGTAAAAAAGACAGTAGATTAAGTTATATATATCATGTTTGGGAAATAAAGTGCAGTTTTTGAAAATGAAAGCAGTGCCTCGTTTTAATATAATGTTAAAACAGTCGACACAGCTTTGGGTGTGTTCTCACTTTGCTTTTTTTGTTGAAAAAGTGCTGCCTCAACCACATTTTGTGGTGATAATAAAAAGTGGGTTTGTTTCCTGCAGTAGGTGCCACCATCAGCAAACAGTTGTTATGTCCAACTTTCAAACTTCATGATCAGCATAACATCTGCTACCAACTTTTCTACTGCTACTTTCTCTATTTTCATTTTGGTTGTAGTTGTTGTTGATTTGGTCAGTTCACAAAAAACATGGTCAGCATAATTAGATACATCTCAATAAAGAACAGACTCGATTTGTAGAAAAAGGGTTTCACGACACCATGATGACATTAATAGTGTGCAGCTATTGCAGAGTCTCACCCTGACTGGCCTGATTTTGGCTCATGTAGACCACACAGCTGTGGCAAAAGGTGAGAAGTGTGAACACGCCCTTTTTCTGTCTCCATAAGGATTGACCTGGAGGAGTGGGAACATGTGACCTGTATGAAGACGGTGGCCCTGAAGAGTCAGGAGACGGTGTCTGGGCTGAAGGGTTACATAGCAGCAGGGACCTGCCTGATACAGGGGGAGGAAGGTCACCTGCAGGGGCCGGGTGAGGAGCACCAATCAATACCATCACGCTGTGATTTAGCTACAGCATATAAAACATATTATCCATACGGATGAATTGGTTATTTTAAAGTGGTGATCTGCAAGTAACTTATTTTTATTAGCACGTCTTGTGCTAAGTGTTCATTGCTGTCGTGTTTTTGCACTACACTTCCCAGAGATCACTTGTTGATGTTGACTAAAAGGTCTGTAGCACTGTTTTGCTTCCATCGTTGTCTGACTTTTATACATTTGATTGTTTTGTTCAGATTCTGATCCTCGATATAATTGAAGTGGTACCAGAACCAGGCCAGCCCCTCACCAAGAACAAGTTCAAAGTCCTTTATGAGAAGGAACAGAAAGGACCAGTCACAGCTCTGTGTCACTGCAACGGATACTTGGTCTCCGCCATCGGGCAGAAGGTCCCAGCTACAATTATCACTTATTAAATACATCTCATATTATAAATGCGGGAATATACTTGGCTGTGTTAATCTACAGCAGTTATTAAAAAGTATTCAACCCCCCTCCACTATTTTTTTTTTTAGGGGTATTATTGGTCTACAAAGTTTTCTTCAAAGTTGAGATTATGAAGCAATATATAAGAAAGCATAAAGTTCAGAAAAATCTACTCCTCATTGATAGAAAACAGTATCTTGCATACATTTTAGACCAAAAATTCCAAACCAACACATTTTCAAATGTTGGATGAAAACTTTTTGTCGCCATTGTATGTGGACGACTGTGTGGGTTCTTCTTCAGCATCTTTATTAATCATGTTGCGTCTCCCCTTTCGTCTGACACCCTCAATGTTCCTGCAGATCTTCCTGTGGAGCCTGAAGGACAATGACCTGACCGGCATGGCCTTCATCGACACCCAGCTCTACATCCACCAGATGTTCAGCATCAAGAATTTCATCTTGGCCGCCGACCTCATGAAGAGCATCTCGCTGCTTCGCTACCAGGAGGAGAGCAAGACCCTGTCGCTCATCAGCAGGGTAAAACAAACCCCACTTTTCCGGTGCAAGCTATAGTTGTGTTAGCGTTGAGACTATCTAAGTAAGAGGAATTAAGTTTTGTTGGCTTGATCTTCAGTAACTAAACAAGTATATTGGGCAAGTTGTTTATTTTCTGTGACGTTGGCCGTACTCTTAATGCACCAACTAATGGCCATATAACCACAATGGAGACCTACACATGGGAGAAACAATATGTACAACATTTCTCGGAGGTCAGTACATTACAATTTGAAGAACAGAACCCAGATAGTGAAAGTATGTGTGCACATGCTGATTTAAAAGGCTTTCAAAAGTGTTTGTCACTGAAAGGAAATTGTGAGCTGCTGGGTCTCTGGAGTAGATATTCCTATTTGTGTAGGTTCAGGATAAAGCATTTCACACACGTCCCCATAAACAAGGGAGTTTCTCGATAATTGTAGGCATTTCATTTCCCCCTTAGAGCTGAAGGGGCCTGGGGAGGTTTTAAGCAATCAGGCTTAAGCATTGTATTCAAGTGACAAGGGAGATTAACTACTACCCACGGGCTGCAGAACACTCAGTTTAGTGTTTATTGATTCAACTGTACAACCCTACTGGGTATTCACGATGAAGACCTTTGTTTTTGTCCGTGGCTCGAGTTTATCTTCAAGAGAGCAGCACTGGCAGCGGGGGATAATTAAGCGACTGTATCATCTTTATTTTCCGATTCTCATACCCTCCAAACCTTATGGGACTCCTGTTTTTCTTGTTGTTTTGGGAACACAGGATGCAAAGCCCTTGGAGGTTTACAGCATCGAATTCATGGTGGATAACAACCAGCTTGGATTCTTAGGTAATGTGAACAATTGCCACTGGAAAAAAAATAACTACAAAATGATTCAGTTAAGCTGCAAAAATGTTGCTTCCCGTTCTCATTCACATTTTATTTCCTGTGCTTTTAGTGTCCGATCAAGACAAGAACCTCTCCGTATACATGTATTTACCTGAAGGTAGGTACAGAGCCTAATACTTTTAACTACCTATCCGAGTTCGTCATGTAAGTGCATCTCCAGTCATGTTTGTATGTGGTGTATCGTTGCAGCCAAAGAGAGCTTTGGCGGTATGCGTCTGCTGAGGCGAGCTGACTTCAGCGCTGGAGCCCACATTAACACCTTCTGGAGGATGCCCTGCAGAGGGGCCCTGGACACTGCCAGCAAGAAGGCCCTGACCTGGGACAACAAGCACATCACATGGTTTGGTAGGCAACCAGGACTCAAGGCTGACAACCTCATTAGATTGGTCTTCTGTTGACTGATGAGCTAGGGGAAGCCAACATGCTTCAGATTGAACCATTGTTTATTTAACAAATACTGCTCTGAGCAGTCTAGATGTTAAGGTGGATTAAGCCTGGTCTCCTCTCTGCTCCCACAGCCACCCTGGACGGAGGGATTGGGTTGCTCCTACCAATGCAGGAGAAGACCTACCGCCGATTACTGATGTTGCAGAACGCTCTCACCACCATGCTGCCTCATCACGCCGGCTTAAACCCAAAGGCCTTCAGGTTTGGAGCTGCCTATACATTCTCACGATTTTAAAATGGTGCTTCATCTCTGGCCAGAGGAACCAAATTAAATCAACCCTTGGTTTGTGGCAGAGCACCCAGTCAAAGTTGGAAGAAGCGCATCTTTTAATTCCTTGTGTGATCTTCGTGTAGGTTCACACGGTAGATAACTAACAGGCTTGTGTCTTGGGTCCAGAATGCTGCACAATGACAGACGAAACCTGCAGAACGCAGTGCGAAACGTCCTGGATGGAGAACTCCTCAACAAGTACCTTTACCTGAGCACCATGGAGCGCAGTGAGCTGGCCAAGAAGATCGGTACCACTCAAGACATTGTAAGTACATGGACAGGACCAAGCATGCCATGAAGTCAGTGCAGTCATGCTGGTTTGGCTTTCATTCTCCTCTTCCTTGTTTCTCCCTAGATCCTGGATGACCTTCTGGAGATTGACAGAGTCACGGCTCATTTCTGAGCACTGTTTTATATTGATTTGGGGGGGGGGGGGGGGGGGGGGTTGCATTGTTAAGGCTATCTTCATGGAAATGTGAATTGTTTTTGTTACGTTAGACAAGAAAGAGATCGTCATGTTTTCTTAGAATATTTTGTACACAAAATAATTAAAATCACATAACCCTGTCTTGTTTCTTTAATTTAGCCACAGTGAGCTCAGCAAAGTGATAAAAACAAGAATCCCATAGAAACGAAGGTAGAACATTTTATTCACATTTTGTTAAAATTGTTTAAAAACGGCTGGCTGGGTGACATCAGACTGTTCTCTGGTAATTGAGCATTACCTGGGACTGATGGAAATGAAACCTGTTTTCATTAGCTTTCATCTAAGTAACACACTCCTTACATGGTTCAACTAACAGCTTATTACTTACCAATCAGCGTACTTTATACAGAGTAATAATCATGGCTACTTCACATTTACTACTGCAATTTGTTAGATTTTAAGCACTGAATTATTTCATGGGCTATCATAAGAGATTGATTCTCATCAGTACTTTTTGACCCACTATTTAATTGGTTTGAAGCTTTTAATATATATATTTCTTTAATTTAAAAAGTATGTAAAAAAGTATAAGGTTATACTAACTCATTTTTCAGCCAAAACAAAATTAAATGGCTTGTTAAGTTTAAAAACATGTCTCCGGGACTGAGACTACACAATAGTAGTGACAGTCTGGATTGGAGGTTTACAGTCCTGACATTTAATAATTACATTCTCAGCCATTTTAAAAGATATTGCAATAGCACTGTTTTGGTGTGGAATACTGGTGTGATTACTGTAAACTCAAGTTAAACTCAACTCCTATTACTAGGAGTATTTGGGACTGATACAGTGGTGGGAATCTTTGTCACTTGTGCCTTTTGAATTGGTGCTTTTCAAGTATAGGATAGCAGGCTGTGCTCTACCTCAGGTACTCGTACATCTCAGCATCGAGAGACACAAGCCCCAAGTAAGACAGCAGGTTCAGGAATGAACGCGTCATGCTCATCATCGCCATCTCCGATCTGTGAAGGAGATCGGATCGTGAGTGCATTGCTGCCGGTTTCCTGACAGAATCTAAATGTCAAGTGAAATGAAGCTGCTGCACTCCTCACCTCAAAGACAACTCAAACTTGAGGCTCTCCCAGGTCGTCCACATCCAGCGGAAGACCCAGACTTTGGGCAACATCCCCGGCCTCTCTGCCTGGATCTTCCCCCAGCCTCGCACCGCACTAAAAAAACAAATACAACATCAAGTCTTGCTGTGATACTGAAGATGCAGGTTACCTAACATCCCAGCACTACTGAAAATGGTCAAATAAAGAGCCATATTTGTACTGATATTCGCTTTTGGCAGCTTCATTCCAGACATTGTATCAAACTTCAAAACCCCTATTGGTTGAACCTTACTGGCAATTACTCATGTCTTCATTGCACAACTGAAATTTGACATTGGGCGGAACTGCATGAAACAGAACTGGAAGGTCTGGATTTAGCCACAACCTTTTTATGTTGGTGGATCTTGGCAGAGCCATTTATATCCACCAAAAACACAGAGGCACAAATCACCCATAACTTCTCCTTTTAAAATGGACAAAAATTGTGAGAAATGGGTTCCAGGTACTGTGAGTCTTATCCCCAGGGAATGTCTGGACTTGCTGAATGTTGTCTCAGCACTCAAAACCGATTGGTGTTGCAGTTGAACGATGACTCGTCACTGTCGTTAACACTGAGAATCCATCTCTCCTCTCCTTATGAGATTCACAGCAACTGAGAGAACTTTTTAAGTATAATCCTGGTTTTCATTCATGTCACTAGAGGAAAACGTACTATCACTATAGTGACATTGGAGCGTACCACTGCCAGAGGGAATAAACCTAAAACTGCTATTGTACAGACTTGGACAGCGATTACCACATCTATAAGAAACCATTTTCTAAACAAAAAATCTTACATATGATACCTTTTAATCTGAAAAAAGAATGGAAGGCAAAAATGTGAGCATGTGTGCCTCGGAGGATGAGAGATGTTGCACTTGCCTCCTGGCCATGACAAAGTAGCGGTCCACCGGCGCTCCCAGAGTGATGTTGATGCTTCGGACGGTGTTGATGTTGCGAAAGACCAACAGCATGGGCCGGGGCATGGATTTCAGCACCTGCATGATGCTTTCGAAGCGATGAATGGCCATGTCGCGCATGTAGGTCGTATCCTCCCAGCTCAGGATGTTGGACAGACCCAGCTCCCGCATGCTGATTGGTCGCTGCAGCAGCATCTCGCAGAAGAGGAAGTACTCTGCAGGGCAATGGAAATTGTGAGAAGTGAGAGGTGAGATGCATCATTTCCCCAAGTACAATCCAAACCGTAGGGTCTGAGATATCACAGGTGATGGATGAACATTTTTCTGATACTGGACTTTATTTAGCAAATTCCTTGCTTTTTAAGTAAAAACTTCTTTTCAGACCAAAACAAATCCCAAATAACTTTTGATTTGATTGATTTAATTTTGTAGCACAAGAAAATGTGCAAAAAGTCTTCTTATAGGGACCGAATGAATACATGAATGTGATGAATGAGGTGATCGTGCTCACCTTTGACCCCGATGGCATTGGAGTACTTCTCCATGGCTGCCTTATCTCGCAGAACTATGGATCTCCACAATTTACAAAGGGCCACTCGGTCACTGAAGATCAAAGATCTCAAGTTAGAGCTGCTGGTGCAATGTTCAAATCAGCATTCAGTCAAAGACAAAGGTCAATCAAACGTTTTTAACTCAACGCAAATTCACATCATACCATTGACTGAGGTATTCGTACAATCCGTGGTCTAAGAGCACCAACTCTGCCTTGTTATCAGGACCTCGTCTCACTAGAACTGAAACAAGGCAGTCATTCATGGTGATTAATAAATAGAAGATAGCATCACTGCTGTGTAGCTCATTGTTTGTGTCCTGTACGACAGCAAACCCACACACAAAAATGTACCCACCATTGCCAGGGTGGGGGTCGGCGTGAATGAAGCCGGTGTAGAAGATTTGCTCTGCAAATGTCCGGATCAGTTTGTCGGCGGTCTGAAGGGCAAATATTTGATAATGATAATCCTCCAGTTATCATCCGTGATGCAGAGTACATTGCGTGCATTGACTTACGTCTTTCAAACTTAGTCCTTGTCTTTTAATTTCTTCCACATTGTTGATTTTGCAACCTTCGCAGAACTCTGCGGTCAGCACCCTCTATGAGTTGGGGAGAATTCAAAAAAAAAAGAAAGAAAAAGCGTTAGCCAAGGCTGACGGAGACGCGTGGAAACCGGGTGTAGCTCAAATCATGCGTGAGAACCTCACCTTGCTAGTTTTCTCCCAGAAGACTTTGGGTACAACAATGAATTTGAAGTGTTTTAGTTCCTCGGCGCACCGCTCCGAGTTCCTGGCCTCGTTCTCAAAGTCCAGCTCCTGAGCCAGCGTCCCCTTCAAGTCCTATCACAGGAAGAAGAATAGTAACAATATTAGGCCGAAGACCTTTCTGTCCCGCCGTGTATTCAGTCGGCACACTGTAAAACACAAGTCAGTCTATTCCCCCGACCTTGAGGACCCATCGGAATCCAAAGCTGGGGTGCATGAACTTCACAACGTCCAGGAGGATCTCCAATGTCCTGATATCTCCATCGAACCGGTCCCTGAGGTCAATGTACTGCACCTACGGGGCAGATGGCACGAAGCTAAGTGGAAAAAAAGTTCTTGACTAAAATGGGATTTTCAATACAGAAACATAGCCTAACCTTCACGGCGACAGGGGTCCCATCAGACAACTCTGCTTTATGAACCTGGGCCAGGCTGGCGGCAGCTATGGGCTCGTGGTCAAACGTTTTGAACAGCTGCTCTGGGGTTTTGTTGAAGTCTTCTTGGAAGAGAGCCTCCACCTGTTAAACACAAACACTTCAAAAGTTGTCCTCTTTTGCGAAATCGTACGCCTCGACTCGTCTTGCCCGGTCTCACCTCTTTGTACCTCCTGTTCAAGGCCTTGTCTTCCAGGATCTGCAGGGTGTGGATGTATTCTGGTGGCAGCAGGTGATTGAAGGAACACAACCCCTGGCCCAGTTTGATGTATATCCCTCCGTTCCTCACAGCTCCTTCCACCATGTGATCTGCTGCCCTCTGGTGGCAAGCTGACATCCCAGCCAAATAGGATGGGCTGCTCTAGCAGGGGAGGATGGAAGTATGGCATGATAGTCCACATAGTCTTGAAGCCATCACGTAGAGTTCTATCAGATATAACATACAGTATGTGATTTGCTGCTTTATTTCAGCTGTTTGCAGGCAGCAGGGTGGCCTAGCCTAGACCAACCAACCGACAGATACTAGCTTATACTTATACTAGCTGGTTGTCACAGCTAAAAAAACGAAATAAAATAAATTTACCTCATCTAGGCCACGTAGTGCTATATTGGTGGTCCACCAGTAATCCAGTGAGATTGAGAATCCAACAGAGAGAGATCTGAGGGCAGAGAGATAAACAATGACCAAACACATGTCCCAGTTTCATGATAAAGATCAGGTTCTTGCACAACCCTGGGGCGGAAAATGTATGTGCCCGGTGTCTCTGCCTACGGGAAGCTACAACTGCTCCACTGTTTTCTGTGATTCGTCATAGTTTTTCCAACAGCAGTAGAACAAGATCAGGGTTTAGGATAACGTCAGCTAACTGCCATGGATGGCGGTACTATATGCAAATTTGGAATTTGATCAGGATTGCATCCTTTCCTGTGTTTAGCAGTGAGCTGATTGTTCTTACATGACCACAGAATGCCACATAAAAAAGTAAGCGAGGACAACAGTATATTCTCATGTACTGCATTACACCCATCCACCCTGCCAGAGAAACCTGTCTATTGTCTAACCAAGGGCATGTTCGTGTAAAGTTACCCACAATATTCCATATCTGTGTTGTGGAAATTTGACACACTTTGAGAAACTCTCCCTCCGGTTGTTAACAGAATCAAACCGTTTGTAGATATCCAGTCTACACATTCAGGAGGTAAGTGACACTAGCTAACTTGACCAGTTAGGTGTTGCTACGAATGTCGACTGGAATGTCTCTACTGGCTGAGCGTAGAGAAAGGGCCACTAGAGTCGTGATAACAAATCAAACAACCATCTAACCATATAACAACCATCAAAAACTGAAGGAAATGATGACACTCTTCATTTTAGAAACCGGTGGCAAGCTTTTCCTAACTGAATAAAAATCATTGCAAAAAGGTTGCAGGTTGCGGCGATAATTATGATCCAGACAAACCTGCAGAACCGACCAAATCCTTCTATCCCAACCCTCATCTTCCTCCTCTCTCGAGGTTCTGACACGGCGTACTGGACACCCGCCACCGTGGGCACGCCGACAGAGATGCCAACGAACATCTTCCATAACAGCCCTCTGCGCTTCCCTTGCCTGAAAGGAGGAAATGACAAGGAAAGGATTTAGATTTAGAGCGTAGTGGTTTCGTTCGTGAATGGACTTTAACCTGTGTGCTGCAAATGAGGCCCTGCCTTCCACTTGACCTGAGTGAACTGAAGGATCTGGTCGTCTGGACGCCGCGATGTGGACATCTAGGGTGCAGGGCCGCGTGGCGCAGACACAACCTCAACTAGGACAAAAAGGAGAGAGGAAATGATGTAGCGCTGCATGAAAATCCCCTCCAGAAACACATCTTCAGACACAGTTCATTCTGCTATCAAAAGAAAAAGATTGTTCTTCATGTGTACACTGCATGATTCTTGGCAGTACACACACACACACATACCAGTGAGCATCGAACCAGTGTGTTCCAATAACAACACAAGACCTAGTGTGTGTGTGTGTGTGTGTGTGTGTGTGTGTGTGTGTGTGTGTGTGTGTGTGTGTGTCTGTTGGTGGTGGGGGTCCATCAAGGTCCAGACACTTTGTTGTTTTTACTGGCCGTACAAACAAATTGATTTCCAGATAGCACTGGTGTCAGGGACCAGAGCAGAGATATCAGACCAGCTCTGTCATGTTCACACTACACACAAAAAAAAGAACGCGATGTATGCGATTTAAGGGAAGTTTCTCGTCAGCACGGTGAACGAGAGGGACAGTCGGTCAACGGTTTGTCTGATCCGATCCTCAATAATACTGTAACAACATGACATTAACTCCCGTCTCCTCAAGCCACATATAGCTGCCAACACTAACGTAAAGGAGACTGTATCTTAACCAATCTCTTTCCTTTGAAATTCACCAGTCACGTGTCCAGCTGTCTTTTTAATCAAATATATAAAACATTATAGATATAGATATGTACTCTGTGATACCTGCCCGCAGTGCTGTGATATGCGCTGTTACGTGACCGGCTAATTTAGTTAACATTAGCTGTTGATCCACTAGCTAACATCAGCTAACTCTCCAATCAAACCGAGGAACAAATTACTTAAAATGTATAATGTTGTATATTTACCACTCTGGAGGTCTCCCCCGTCATGTTCCCCGGGTTGGTAACACGGCTCCCGTCACAGTAAATAAATAAATAAATACCTGGAGTATCTCTGACTATTTTCAGTGTAACCTTGGATTCCTCGCTTCTTGTTTAAATGTGAGCTCCGCTCTGCAACTGACATTACCCGGGGAACACGAGAGGGTTCACTCCTGACAATTTCCGCCTTCGTTTGAATTCCGGTCGGCAGACAAGACGGTTTCTTCTCGGTTGCGGGTCAACGAGAGCCAGTTTCACGCCTCAGACTAGCCCACAAAATGTAACCTATTTTTTTTTAGGGAGGTTACTTACTTAGTTACTTACTTAGAAGCACTAATGTTTGGCCAATATGCTTCATTTTGTATTAAAATACTCTTTGAAGATGGTGATATTGTAAGTCCCTCTGTGAAAGTGTTGTAACTCAGACCTCCTTATTATGATCTAGAGATTTGGTTATAATTTTCTTATCTCTCCACTATGAAATTAAAACGCATATTTTGAGATTTAAAGATACTTGTGGAGTAGCATCTTTATAATTTTTATGAGAGCAATAACTGTTCACAATACTAATAGGATGCTGCACATTAACTATGTACTGTTTTCTGCTGATTTAGACAGAACCCTTTCTAAAATGTTATTTAAGTCCACACAACTATCAAGAGGCAATGAATAATATTTAGAGCAATAATTTGAACTGTTTGATACAACATATTGTAGATTTATTATGTTTCATGAGAAGACAATTCCCTCAAAAGGTTTTCCTCATAGTTCGAGGTCCCAAACCACCTTTGTAGTATGTTACATACTGGTATAATCAAGCATTACCTAAATCATGTTTTCTCAGCTCCCCCTGTTCTCTTTTTATTCTATATTCTTTATTCCATTCACTGACACTGTACATTTGCTAGAATGCAATGTGTAAGGTCTTAGTAAACTATTGATAGAGTTATGAAAAACGCTTGCCTGTTTCAGGTCTGTTTGTAGATAGACAGATAGATAGATAGATAGATAGATAGATAGATAGATAGATAGATAGATAGATAGATAGATAGATAGATAGATAGATAGATAGATAGATGGATAGATAGATAGACAGATAGATAGATAGATAGATAGATAGATAGATAGATAGATAGATAGATGGATAGATGGATAGATAGATAAATAAATAAACAGATAGACAGATACGTTATTGATCCCGGGGTGGAAAATAGCTAACGCTATGTATGTTAATGACTGCTGTTTTTGCAAAATTAGCTGAGCTATCCTTCTAGTTGACTACGGACAAGAGTGTTACTTATCTTGACAGTTTAGATTCTTTGGTTCAGGCTGGAGGAGGCGGCCAAATAATACGTCATTCATCACGTGAAATGCTTGGACGCATGGCCCCATCCTATTTCTTATTTCTTCAGGGCTCCCCTTTACCTCCCAGAAATAGGATACATTGTGTCAGATTGGCACAATATAACGCCATTTAACTAAACCACGAATTTGAAACCACACTCACTGAGCGGAAATTCACAAAAGCAGAATAAAACATACATATCAACTTTTTCTCTAAACTGCACACAAGTTTGCACAGCAATTGAAACGGCGCCTAATGTATAGAACGCCAAGCCCAATTCAATTCAATTAAAAAAATTGGCAATTTAATGCTTATCGGCAAAAAATACCTATAAAATAGGACTCAAGACCTTTTCTGAAATCATAGGAGCCATTCGATCTACACATAATCCACCAAGCAGCACTTTATTAAATACATGTATCAATAAAATGTCACCTTTTATATCGGTTTATATCGCTCGCTACCGGCGTCCGCTGTAGTATATTTTGGTGGAGGAAAGATCTGAGAATAAACGGCGAACCGATTGTAAAAGTTGACATTGTATTTATATAATTACTGCTTGATATTGAAGAGTGAAGGACAATATAAATTGTCAGATTTTAAATATAGTTTGGCGTGCAGTTGGATGCAGTATGTTGGATGCAGATAATGAACATACTCGACATACAATCAGATGCTTACACGCTCAACTAGCAGTGATTGAGTCCCATGAGTATTATTATATACAAGTATTATTTCTATGTTACATCATCTTACATCAGGTAACCCTCTGTAGGTCCCAGTGTACCATCTGTATCCCAATCTTTGTGGAAAGTAGTTAGAGGAAAACAATTGAAAGGGGACAGTCTTTATTGGACGTATATTTTAGGATCTATATTTTATGAATATGACATTCATACACTTGTATTATAAACCGATATTCTAATATTCCCGTTGCCATCACACAGCGGAATGGAAACCTCTATCATCATGTCTCCTGGGTAGCTGCGACAAGTGAGCCAGAGCTAGACCGAACGACACCGAAAATGTAGTGATTCTGCCTTCAAAATAAAGTGTACAATAAGTGTACAATCTCTAATTTCTTATGTGTAAATAATGGGACGTGCACAACAACAAAGATATTCTCAAAATACTCAGTGGAATCATTAGATGACATAGGGAGTGAAACTATAGCTGATAAAAAGACACTAATAACGTTTTATTATATCATAGCACATGGCGTTTCACTACAGGTTTAATTTTGAAAATATCGACCAAATGTTCTGTGTTGAGGCTAGCTTGACTCTAGTCTACCGGATGCTGTACCTACAGTGTCGCTGCAGCGTTGTGCTTTCCTGTTTACGGGCGGGAAGAGCGAACGAAGCAGACCGTCGTACTGGGTTTAAATCAGTGGCACATTTGTTTTTATTCAGCACGAAGCTGACTATTTGCATTTTTTTAATGATAGACAAGGCGTTGCGAAAGCTGGAGGAACATTTTAAGCGGGTCGTTGCTAAGAGTTAAAGGGA
Source organism: Hoplostethus mediterraneus (assembly GCA_034670385.1). Taxonomy (NCBI): domain Eukaryota; kingdom Metazoa; phylum Chordata; class Actinopteri; order Trachichthyiformes; family Trachichthyidae; genus Hoplostethus; species Hoplostethus mediterraneus. The sequence continues at coordinate 1,815,872 of JAXDDW010000028.1, read as the reverse complement.
TTTTTGGGAGAGCAAAACAGATGGAGGATCCTCCTGCAGATTCTGGCGGTGGTGGTGGCGGCGGTGCAGCAGCGGAGGGCCCGGCGGTGCAGGTGGCGGATATCTGCTGGCCGACCGGGGCTCTCCCCCTGCGGCTTCTGGAATGGAAAGTCAAAGCCGGGTCTCTCGTCAACGTGGACTCCGTGTTAGCTTTATGTGCTCCCATTCCTCTGGAGAAGGGGGGCGAGGCTGCCAGGTTGCCGGAGAAGAAGGTGAAATCGGACCGTGCGGGAGTAGTGAAGGAGCTATGCTGTCAACTTGGACAAGTCATACCTCCCGGGTGAGTCACTCCGACCGGTATAGCTAACGTTACTGACCTGCCTACTGTCTGGTAGTGATACCGACAACCTGTCAGCTGTAGGTTAGGCAATGCTTCGCCCGCTACTGACGTAACCTGCAATGTTATGATAGCTAGCTAGCAAGCTAACGGCGCTAAGTTAACGTTAGCTTGTTTGCTAGCAAGACCATGTTGCTCGCACTAGTGTCAAGCCAGCCAGGATAAACATACGATACAAACTTAAAAAATAAACCTCTTTTGGCAAACGTATGTTGCTTTGAGTAATCCAAATTACCGTAGTGAAAATCAGGAGCGCACTGAAGGAGAAATCTGTACTTAAAAGAAATCTGTACTGAAAACATTCCCCTGGATGTGTAATTTTGTGCATACATTTGTAACCATATAGGTCTTTGCACGATGTCATATTTACCTGCTTTTATTTTGAAGGCAAAATGGCATAACTCCGGTCGTATTTTGGCTGGCTTGACGCAGCTGTTGCTCGTGTGCGAAACTCCGCAGATCTGTATAAGCTGGGGATGCATGACAGCTCAAGATTGCCTAGCGGGCGACGTTATCGTTAGGCGTTTGAATCTACAGTTTGCGTTCTGAGGTAGGCTGCGCTGGTGCACGATTCAGCGGCTGTTTATTATCTGTCGTCATAACAAATACTCACCCATTACTTTCCCTAAGTGTTATGCATAGCTCAGTGTTGTCAAACTGAAATTAAAGAGCCACCAGGGGGCCCTCAGCAAAATATCCGACACGCCAAGCAGAAGTTGTTACAATAACATTTTAAATTGTACAATTGCTTAGCCCTTTCCCACAGTCTTCTTCCACCAAAATACAACGTAGTGGGCGGTGTCAAGAAGTGTGAACCGACTAGACTATATAAGTTGAGAAGTAAAGTGCTGCTTGGTGCATCACTTATTCAGAAAGGGCAAGAAAAAGTGTATGGCCTTTTTATGACAGACGTTGTCAGGGTCAAATGACTCCTGGTGCTCTGTTATCGATGAAGTTTCACAAACTATTCAAAGCTGTTCAGCATTCAAAACTAAAGCCTGAGTTGCTCTCATAGCTCTGGGTATAGGTTAGAAATATTGCTGCCTTCAAGTGCTTCTTGTCAGCTCTTGCTCCCGATTCGGAAGTGATAATTACCACTTGTCTGGGCAGTGAAGTGCTTTTGACAAAAGCAACCTTGTGACAACATAATTTCCTGGTGGCTGTTTTATTTTGTTTGACATCAATTGATGTCTTTTGATGTTGATGTCAACCTGATGCATGCACTTCATGCCACACAAAATGCCACTCTGTTTATTCAAAGAAAAACTGCATGGTTACCACAATTAAATTATACAGTTATATTCATTCTTTACACAGAATGTCAAACAATTACATATATTAATAAAATGAATCACTTTCACCATCAGTTGTTGATATGACTTCTCTCCTCCCTAAATGTCACACCTCGCCAACCCTGCTATCATAGAAAATTCCCACTTTCCCAGTCGTATTTACCACTTTTTTGGGGTTGTTCGAGTACGCTCATCTTGTGATTGCAATGTTTCTGGCAGCACTTGAAGGCAGCATGTGAGCTCCACTTAGCTTGAATGTTGCTTTCTTGTCATACTCTTACTGGGCAAGCCTTGTAATGTTACAGTGACAAACATGTACTACGGTATCTTGATTACAAAGCAAACTTAGTGTCTCTCATGCCATGTTATTTAAGGTGTTTGGTATCCTCTAATAGACGGCATTTACTGTACAGCTGGGCCTCACAGTAAACCGGTCTGAGACAGGACTGCTCTGTGACACCTACATACTTTTAAATAATAAACTCATGTGTCTTTTCTTCTTCAAGGGGTGTCATCGTCAGAATAGAAGAATGCAGCCATCCCATAGTAATGAAGGGTTTATGTGCTGAATGTGGCCAGGACCTGACTCAGTAAGGAAATGTGCACACACACATTCACGTCTTTACACTTCTGTGTGTTTGTTTTTGACTTATTCTAGGGATGTTATGTTTGACACTTGGGCTCAACAGACACTTTGACCTTCCTCGGTGTACCGAGCTGGCTAAACACTTTTCTTATGTGGATGTGACAGATAATACTTGAAATGTCATGCTGACACCTGACATGTTTCAAAGTCAGTAAAGGGGCACTGTTATTCACTTTCGCTTTTTTGAGAAAATTACATTTAATACTCGGATTAAAACTTAAAACAGACTAACTTGATTTAAATTTTGAATCTGTACGCTATGTATTTGCTCTAGATGCGGTGCTAATTGCACTGTCCATGTTAACTATCTGATCAGCTGTTTATGTAGTGGCTTGTGTGTTCATTTTAAACCACCAGGTGGAGCCAGAGATAGCATAGACAGCATTAAGTACTCTAACAAGCTACTCAAACTATTTTTCACCGGTGTCAAAGCTACCAGGAAAGCTCCTTATGGCATGGGCAATTAAAAACAACATTGAAAAACAATCAGCAAACAGTAAATGTCATGTTTTGGTGTCAGCCCCTCAAAATCAACGAGCAAGGGCTGCTGTCGATTACAACAAAAGCTATATACGTATAATCTGGGCGCATGGTGGCAGTTATCAGTGTTTTTGCTTGAAAGGTGCAAGGAATTAATATCTCTAGACAAGCATCGCCTCCCAGTTTGCACTGACAGATATTCTAAAGCACATAGCTCAAGTTCGAGGCAGATATCTGTCTGATTGGTACGTTGTGGAAATAAAATGCTGATTGGGATGCTGGCAATCAGCTACATCGCTCAGTAATTCCACTGTTTTTCGGCGAACAGCACTGATACAAACACTTGCTGTAGGCCACTCACTGCAAACATTTCCTGTCAGCAACCGCTGATATGCCTTACAAATTGAATTTGCATGTTTGTGTGAGCTGCTTTTCTTCTCAGTCACGATATGTTCAAGGACCTCGGAGACACACAAACCACAAAATACACGACTCCCACTCTTCTTCCTTTTTTTCCCTCTCAGGCTGCAGAGCACGAATGGAAATCAGCAAGCACCCATCTCCACGGCAACTGTCTCCATGGTGCACAGTGTCCCCGAGTTGATGGTCAGCTCAGAGGTGAGCCGTGTGATGGAGATGCCTGGTAGACTGGGCTAGTAGGGCAGTGGGACCTGACATTTAATATCTTTCGCAACACGGGTATTTGAAGGGCGGTACTGATGTTTTTCGGATTGCGACAATATTCAATATCTTTAAATTTGATCATTTTCATGCCACGTAATTCTCAAAAATAACAAGTGTTCAGTGTTTCCCTGAGAATTTTATTCTTGTCATTTTGGAAAGTCCTCTGAAACAGCATTTAGACGATGGCACCCTAAAACTCAAATACTTGTTGAATATATGTGGAATCCGCTTCCCTTTGACAACCAGTGTAATATTGATCAGTCATATAACAACTATGTAATCAAATCAAATGCAGACTGTCCACCATGTCGGAGGTGGACTGGTTGATTTTAAAATAATTAAATAAATCACCCATACAGCAAGCAGAGCAGCTGGGCAGAGAGGACCAGCAGAGACTTCACAGGAACAAGAAGCTGGTCCTGATGGTGGATCTGGACCAGACGCTGATCCACACCACTGAGCAGCACTGCCAGCGCATGTCCAATAAGGTATTCTCTCGCCATCATGTCCTAGACTCTGGTGACTAGCGTGATGGAAATGTTGTGCGCTCTGTGTAATCTTAAGGAATAGTTTTGTCTATTTGTTTGACAACTCGGTTGACTTCTGGTGGAAATGTGTCAACATTGCTCTGCCGTTCACTGCTTCGGCCAATAATGTTTCTTGTTAATCGAGTGCACGTACAGAATGAGTGCTGATCTTTGTCCTTAAATGGACATTGGACATTTTAGCCACACTAAACATAATAGTGTAAAAAAAAATGTCGACAACAGTGTTTTGACAACTAACTAAGTATACACAACCAATATACATCATTTCAGTATCATTTAAAAAAAAAAAGCAGTGTGCTAGTACTCAGGTCTTGTTATCTGGGGTCTGCAATTAACCTGCATTTAATAATGACTCTAACACAATAACACGCAGTAATCATTTTGCACTAGCGTCTGCTCTTTTACCATTAGATACAAAAACATCTTGAGCGAATCCTCGACCGCCGTTCGTTGTTGCTGAATAAAGTGTTGCTCTAAATCTGTTTGTGAGAGTCCTACAGCTGTTTTTTTTTTCTTCCCTGAATGTGATTGTGTCATACTTAAGACTCTTGTTATGTTCCCCAGGGGATTTTCCACTTCCAGCTTGGACGGGGAGAGCCTATGCTTCACACTCGACTGCGCCCACACTGCAAGGAATTCCTGGAGAAAATTGCCAAACTCTATGAGTTGCATGTCTTCACATTTGGGAGCCGCCTTTATGCACACACAATTGCTGGTATTGGACTATTATTATTTATGTATGTATTAGTTAATTACAGTTTTCCAGTTTTTCCAGACCTCAGGCACTGTTAGAAAACAGGTTACATAACAGCCAAATGTTGCAGTAGGGAAAGCATAAAGCAGAAGTGCATATACTTGAAGTTCTTCCACTGAGTGGGTTGGAGTTCTGGAGGAGTTTTGGACAACATTTTGTTGTTGTTGTTGTGGATGCATTGCCTATCTGTGTCCACAAGAGGGAAGTGTCTGCCCATGTTTTCTGTTCTAGCTAGTTTATTTTGATTTATTTATTGCAGCTAGTATGTCTCAGTTACCACCAGGGCAGGAAACTAACTCATTCACAAGCAGCAGTTGTTGGTAAATCCTAAAATTCACCAGTAACTTTCACTATTTTACAGCCTAACAACATTTTTAGATTATAAATGACCCCCAAGTGGTTGTTGACAAATTGTTACCTGACAAATTGGCTGGTAGAGCTGACAAACCTGCCATCCAAAGCCTTATTTTACAAGGATTTTGCTGTTGGCTGACAGGTGTTAATTTCCAACCCTGGTTCCTACCTGTATGAAAAGGTTCCAACAGGTTTCTGAATCCCTTGCAGAGGATAGCACTGGGATTATATGGAAGCGCAGGCACAGTGTTTATATGCCGTCTTTTTGGCATTCAGACTGCAAACTTTCATCATGTATATAAAAGAAGCAGCCCAGCAATCCAGTGCTACTCTGCCTCTGTGTGATGAATGTTTAATGTAGTTTGTATTGGTTTTTACTTCTGGCCTTGGTGCACCGAGGTCAGCGTGTTTCTGAACAGTTCTCCAGCTATTGAAGATTTTATCGTTGTTTAAGGAGATTCTAGCCCACCTGGCTTGTTCAGACAGGGTAGAAATCCATTCAAGGTTGCATCAAAAACTGTCTGTTGCTTCCCAGACATGGGACCACACAGTCTTTTGAAGAGCAAGCCCCAAAAGATGCTGCAAAAAGATGTTTTCTACTCTTGATGTTATGAGAGGCTACGGGAGCGTCCAAGACATGGACACACACACATTTCAGATAACTTTGATTTTTAGATGTAAGAAAGACCCATGAACAGATCTGCACAGCTGGAGAAAAGGTTGTGAAAATCTCTTGAACTGGAAGAAAAAGCTTTTTTTCAGTGTTGAAGGATATCTTCTTACGTCCCTTGGAGATGATGTGGAGGCTTTTGGTAAAACAGCATCTTCTCTTCCTACACTCCTCAAAGAAGTGCGAATGCCTTCACCAAAGCCACAGAAAGCTTTTGCTGGTGAAGAAATCACGCTGCCACTCACTGCAAATCTTTAACTTAAAGGAAAAAGCCACCCTAAGATACTATTAAACACAGTATTAGCAATGTACCTTGCATTCCTGGGTTTTGTTGTTTGAAGCCAAACGGAGACGATGTGACGTCATGTATATATAAATGTCAGGTTTTGATGTCAGTGGAGGATCAAAGAGCAATAGCTTCTTTCTACTGACGTTCAACAATCATACAGGGAGAAATCCATCGTAGAAGAGACACCAGTTTCTCCACCAGTAGCCTCAATAGGCCAGGATGCAATGCAGCCATAACATATGTAATGAAGATATGAGGGCAGGAATCTTTGAATTGAGTTTTTCTTTTCTCATATATCCTCATATTCTCCCTTTTCGCAGGCTTTCTGGACCCTGAAAAGAAGCTTTTCTCTCATCGGATCCTATCTAGAGATGAATGCATCGATCCTTTCTCCAAGACAGGGAATCTTAGGTGGGAATTGCCTTCTGCTAAAGATGACAGTTGAATTCATCTATTTAGTTTGAAGGCAAATTTAAAACACACATCATTTTCGTCCTCTTACATTGAGAGAAACGTATGTTTTCATTTGACGATTTTATAAAAGAATAATTGCTAGATTTGAGGTGCCACAACATCTTTTGCCAGCAGAGAATCCATTCAAATATTTTTTTTAGCTTCCATAGCCGTTTGTCCCAACTTCAATGACAAAAATGGTATCGCTCTCTAATAATATAAAAGTAGACAAGTAATCACAGGAGCTGAAGGTTTCCCCGTGTTTTGGTTATGAAATGATGACCAGCAGCAGGACTCATTGGAGCCTAAGAGAGATTAGTAATGGCTGCACTGCCACAATAGGGAAGTTTCACCTCAAGTTTTAGACATCTGACAAGAAGTCCAAATGTTTTTCTGGTGTCTTGTGCGTTGTTTTGCCGGCAGGAATCTTTTCCCTTGTGGCGATTCCATGGTCTGCATAATTGACGACCGGGAGGACGTGTGGAAGTTTGCACCTAACCTCATCACTGTGAAGAAATACATCTACTTCCAGGGCACAGGGGACATCAACGCTCCACCGGGGTCACGGGAAGCCCAGATGGCCAGGAAAGGTACGGTGCCTATACAATGCGCACACACACACACACACAAGCTGGGTTGACCTACATCACTGTGTACATATGGGTATATACACATTTTTTTTCTGTAGGATCACAGCGTATGAACATCTTAGTTTGTGTGTATGTGAAGGAACCAGAATCCTAACACATTCCTCCTTTCTTCCTTCTTTAACCCTCTGAACTCCACGCACCCGCGGTGTGTCATAGCTAAAAGCTAAAAAGCAAAAGAAGTTCATTGAATGCTTCCTGTTTCGGTATTGGTCACGTCACGAAATAAACGTGTCCACCATGAAAATGTTGAGATTTCATCAAAAATCACCTGATTTCCCCATGCATCATTTCAAAATTTGCCAAAAATAAACCGCTTGTACTAGCGAGGTACTTTAAAAAAATTCTGAGTGCACACAGAACGAGAGAAGAGAGACACGAGGAGTCAAAAGAAAAGAAAGAAAAACATCTGAGCTAAAAAACAGGTAATATGACTCAAAAGCGCTGCACCTTTCAGCAAGTGGTTGCTATGTTTGCTGAAGATAAATTCTGCAGTGAAGACGAGCCGACGGGGACTCTGCTCCAGACAGCTCTGTAAACGAAGAGAAATTGCTTGGGGTTCAGAGTGTTAATAACTTAATATGTTGAATGAAAATTGATTTGGCAACACCTGTGTTTCTTGTGTACATGTAATTAGTTTTTCTACATATAATAACACTACTGTCAGTGAAGTAGACAAGGTTGCAGAGAGTTTATATCCTGTGGCAAAAATTCAAAACATTTATTTTTCGACACCTTAAGATCAATAATGATGCCAAACCGTAAGTCTCTTACACCCCTATGTGTGTGATCAAGCAATGTGAAAAGGTTATGTTCTGTTTGTGTTCCAGACGGTTTCATTATGAAAATCCTTGACGTGTCTTATGTATTCTAGCGAGGACCGGCTTAATGAAAAGGGTAGTTCATAGATCAGCTGTTTTTTGGTACAGAAATACACAGAAGGCCCAACCCAGACAAGAGATCGTTATCAACGCTGCTTTCATCCTCAGCCAGCGTTCCGAGCCTTACAAACCTAATTATGAATAAAGGACAACCGCCGGTGAACAAGGATTAAGACCGTCGTAACGGGTTCCAATACTTTCACTTTTCTAATTCCTTCTGTGCTCCTCCATGAAGAAAAAATCCTCTCAAAGACGCTACATTGATCTATCGACCGGGACAAGCCACTCGGAGCCAGCCAGTCCCCTTAAGGGCTGTTGCAGGACGCCCCTCATTCACACCCACTTTCAGTCCGTCACGTCAATTAGCCAGTGACTCCTGATTGCGCTGATCTCACGCTGCAACAGCTGTTAAGCCCTTCAGTGATGGCCCTTTTTTTTTTTAATAGCGGGTAAATTACAAGGTCGAATGGAGGGTTTGTTATGGTGGAGGGGCATGGGCTTAAAGTGTGGTCGAGGCAGGTGGTGGACCCACTGAGTCTTGTCCATCTCAATCTATCATCTGTCAGTGACAACCCGTTAGTGATTTTCATGCTGCACATCTTCTGTGCACGCTTAAGAGTCGGTCCAATTAAATCCCTTTTCATGCTCCACCAATTACCCGGGGCTAACGTCTGCTATTCTATAGTATTTTAAACCATGCAGAATGTACACCCTGCTCGTGAGCACCTCCTCCTGAGCTAGAATCTGGGTTATTCCCGTATTACAATGTACCAGCGTGAAACGGTAGTTAGCCCGTGGCCAGCAAGCTCAGTAAGCCCAAGGGTACAGAGCTCCCAGATTGCAGAGGGGCTAAATACAGGATGAAACATGCACTAACCACCACTGCTAGTGAGGCTACATGGTTCCACATAGTGCATGTTATGCTAGGGACACGCTAGGTGACTTTTAAAATTGGATCAAAAACAGATTTTGAAAACTAATTGCACCACACAGCGACAGATTTTACAGATTATTCGGTCCTTAGTTGTACATATGATTACACGAGGCTCAGTCTTTGAGTCACTTGGGGTGGTTAGGATTGAATCTGTAAACCCCTCTTCCTACCAGATAATCATGGGCCACTGTCGGTCCCAAACAGGGATCAGAGGGATTAGGATTTCCCCTCTCATTGTGTAAATCAGCCCATGTTTAGCTAGCCTTAGTGTATCTTCAGCTATTGACACTTCCTATGCCCCTACCAGTCAGGTAACATGGTTCTGATGCATGTATCCTTATATGCTGACAGTTGACTACGGTGACTATATCGTCCTGTTCCCGCAGGAGGCCTGCCAAGCCGGCCTGCAGAGGGCACAGAACCAGCAGGGACGTCGGGAGCTGAGGAACAGAATAACGGCCTCAGGAAAAGGGCGAAGGAACACAACAATGGTGGGAGGGAGGAGCCCGCCACATCCTCATCTACTCAGGGAGTACCGACAAATGAACGAACACATCCCACAGGGGTTGGGGAGGATGAGCAGGGCCAGGGTAAAGGGTCAGAGGCTGAGGCCGAGTCTGGGGCGAGGTCGGGAGAGACTCAGGTGAGTGACAGAACAAATGTTAAGGAAGATGATAGCAACAGGACACTGGGGACAACAGATCCACAGGGAGGGGCAAACTCAGTTACGCCCGGACACGAGGCCAACAATCTGGACTTTGATCTGTCCAGTGACAGTGACAATGACTCCATTACAGAGAAGCCTCACTCGTCAGAGAGCGACGGTGAGGGCAAGGCTCTCCGGTCGAGGAAGTCCAGACAGGAAGGCCCGATGCAGGAGCCCAGCGACGGGAATGCGGCGAGGGAAGGGGACAGTAAAGAGAAAGGTGAAGGAGAGAAAGGTGAAGGAGAGAAGGGTGAAGGAGAGAAGGGCGAAGGAGAGAAGGGCGAAGGAGAGAAGGGCGAAGGAGAGAAGGGCGAAGGAGAGAAGGGCGAAGGAGAGAACAGCTCTGACGTGGGCGAGCCTTCAGGAGTTCTTCTCCCAGACCCAGAGCTGGGGAATGGCTGCTCAGACAGGAGAGAGGCAGAAACGGAGTCCCAGAACAGCGAACAGTCCGGGGTCACCATGGGAGAGGAGTCGCTGGACCAGAGTATGGAGGATGAAGAGGAGGAGGAAGAGGAAGCTGACAACGACCAGGACGATCACCTGATCTACCTGGAGGAAGTGCTGGAGAGGATCCACGCGGAGTACTACGCCCGTTACGAGGCCTACCTGAAGAAAGAGGCCACCGAGACGCCGGACATCCGCAGGATTGTCCCGGAGTTGAAAAGCAAGGCACTGGAGGGGACCACCATTGTGTTCAGTGGCCTGTACCCCACTAACTACCCCATGGAGAGGACCCGCGAGTACTACCATTCCAAGGCACTGGGGGCCAAGATTGGCAAGAACCTGGTTCTCAGCTCTAAAGACCCCTGTCGGACAACGCATCTCATCGGAGCGAGAGCTGGTACGTTAACACTCTTACTCTTACTGCAGGTTAAAGGACTACACTAACTCTTTGGCTAGACAAGACAAGAAGATTAGTAACAGTTTCACCTCTGTGCTTTGCTTATACAGTTTGCAATAGTAGTTTAGTTTGTAATAGCACACGAAGTACTGAACACAGAAGAAAAAAGTAAGACTTTACTTGCCAGAGTTGGTGTATTCATTTAACTTGCAGCTGTGCCACATTCTGTTTATTGATGTTGGCAAATTCAGTGTTCCTCATTGAAACTATCATAAACTTTCATCACTGACCGACTGACTGATTGAAACGGCTGTCGTTATTTCTTAGATTGAATTTTTGCACGGTTGTGTTTGTCCTGAGACAATTACGTGCAAGTTGGATGGATGTGGATCGTACTGGTATACAGAATTGGAAAGGCATCCTTCACTGAAGTGTTTTATATTGAATTTTAATCTCTTTACTAACAACCATATGAGTTAGAGCAGTTCTTGATGTGTCGGGAACAGAAAAAAAAAACAGGTAGGCTTGCATATCAAAGCCATGGTGGATCTGACGTTATCCCCGTTCAATACACAGTAATTGATGTGCCACAGAACCGATGGTTGATTTTCCATTGTTGTTGAGCAATTTATTTTAAAGGAGAACTTATACCCCCTTTCAAAAGGACTCTTATTTAATATTTTTGTACGTCTCTTACCTTTCATGTTGTTTTACTTGTTTGCTGACAAAATCCTAACATATAATTCTAAATGCATTTGAAATGTGAGTCCTTTACTCAATTATAGACCAGTTATTTATCATTTATCATTTATCAACAGCTCGTTTTAGTTGGATACAGTTCAGGGAGTATTGATGAGGGATGTCTGCTGGAAGCGTTGATTGATGGAAGTATGTTTTTGTAATGAGGCTCGAGGTCAGGAGGTCATGCGTTATGTGTGTAAATGCTCAGTTTACTAATGTAACTTCAGTAAATGGATTTATTTACTGCTGTGGGAGGAACTACGGGCTATAATGCAGAGGGGGGTAATCATTGAATCGCGGAGGTCAGGGCAGATGTGCAATAGTCATTATGAACGCGAGAATAAAATGGCATCTAGCGCTCTGGATAGACCCGGAAAATCAGGGTTACAGATACTTTCCCCATAAATCACCAGGAATTACGCCATAAAAGCTATTTTCCAGTCTGCTCCCAGGGGATGTTTTCATTCCCCTGGTACCTCCCTGATGCCGTCTTTGATTTTTATCCACAGCCCTAATAGCAGTTAAGCGGCAAAACATCATCATGCCATGTATTTTTTGCTGAATTCATGTGACTAAATGCTATTTGCATTGAGGAGTGATATGTGAGAGTCTGTCCTTGGATGATTTAAATGATAATGCATTGATGATGTCTTTTAAAGGTGATTTCACATGCTGATGCTCAGGGTCTCTTCTGTCGGTTCTTTCTTTTTAAATTGCTTGTTTGGCACTATAGAACAAGGAACAGACGACGTTTACAAGATACCACGTGTAGGCTGAAAATAAATGATCTTGCCTAGATGGGTCCATCATGCGGAGGCCTGTTTGACGATAATGTGTGTTGATCAGGCCAGATGAGCGCATTAAAACCATGATATGGCTGTAAAACAGTTCATTTAGCTTATCGTACTTGGTTTTTAGTGCGGATCTCAAGCTGTCTGATGAATAGTCACAGCCGGAGAAATGGTAAACAAACTGAAATAAGAGGAGAGCGGCACTTCCGTCTACAATCCAGTGATCCAAACAGATTGTATTGATCAATATGCTCTACACAGATGGCGGGCGGTTTAATGGATTAGTGAAGTGATGCGCTTTTCCTCTTAAAGAAACTTGAGACTGTTTTATGACAGCAACAGTAATTGGTTATTTTTCCATTTCCCAAAAGCATATTAACCTCAAATGATGAATTTATGTTTATGTTTTATGTTTTGCTGATGGCATTTTCCTTGTCAGATAATGTTTCGATTACAGCCATTATCCCTATGCATAATGACAGGTGTACCATTGTCAACGGTTACAATGATGCATAGACAACCTTCTCTGCAGAGGAGTGGCATTTTTGGAAGCATCTCAATGACACTCATAACTCACACAATTGGCTCCCCCCTGTTATAAAAGCCAATTTATGTCTAAAGAGCACCAAGAGTGGCTTCGCCGGCTTGTTGGTGATTAGGACAAGGACAAAAAAAAAAACAGCCCATGCCTGTGTTGGTACCCATCCAATGTACCCTCTGAAATCAAGCACAGGAAGTGGCACTGTTGCCTTGGGAGCCAGCCTCACTGAGAGCACCACTTAGCAATCAGCCTCCTTGTACGTCAGATGGGAAGAAAATCAGCCACAGAGAGGGTTCAAGCTGAAATCAGTGGTAAGCCACTGAGTCTGGAGAGCACTGTTGAAAATGCCTGTTGTGCTGGCAGTTAGAACAGCACGTTTGACACGCATTCATCATGTCCATTTCAAATGGAAAATTGATTATTTAATTACAGCTTTTAACAAGATTGCAGCCAAGACCTCCATGTCTGGAAACTCTATTGCTGCATCTGGCTGACTAATGCATTGCCTTGCTCCCGCCATGTTTTATGTGGATAGTTGCTCTTGAAGCAAGTCAAAGACACAGGGACACGGCCTCTGTTGGCTTAATGGCCAAAACTAACATTGCTCTATTTTCTATCACGTGGCTGGTCAATAGATGTCTGTTGTAGTGTTGTCACGATACCAGAAGTTTGACTTGTATACCAATACTATGTTTAATCTGAAAAAATTTGATTCAGCTACTATAGAACAAACAAAAGCAACCAAGAAATGTAAAGCAATGTCTGAACAACGGTGACTGAGATGCTCGGCTAAGTTACTTTTGTCACCACACTTCAGCTCAAAGCTCAGACAGCTTTGTAGAGGTTTTGATGTCGGTTTGATGTCCGTCTTTGTCTGTGAGGAAAATAATTTCATATTCTGCTTCTGGCACCAGTTTTGTCAACTAATTCACATGGATTTGGATTCAGTTCAAGATGCATTGGACTGTTTGATGCTGTTGAATGTTTTCAGCTATTTGACTCCTGCTGCAGCCCACTGTCAAGAGCCAGACTGGGGCTCTGTCTATTCCAATTGTCCTTTGTTGTTTCAATCCACACGTTTAAAGCCACTGAAGCTAATGGAAATGGAATTTCAGTTTGCAGAACACATTTGGCCAAAGTATCGAAAAGATGTAAAATTCAATGTGGAATTCAAAGTTTCACAACAGTATTGAAGTAATGATGAAATTGTGGTTGTTATGGCAACGCTAGTCTGTTGGAGGCATGGCGGTTGACTCTACAGTTGAAGACAGAACTGGACATTTAGCACTTGATTAGACAGCATGCGTCGACTGAACAGTAAAATGCAACACACCATGTGTCACTTATTGTTGCAAGGGAAATGGAGCCTATCAGTGTAAGCTACTTTCAAATTGTGATTATGTTGACAGATTGTGATGTGACTTGTGTGTTTTTTAAAGCCCCCTAAATCCATCTGCAAAGGGAAAACCCACACAGCAGAAAACCGGGAACCGAAAACAGTCCTGCCCCAAACAGAAAGAATTGAACAATATTTGATGTTTCTGTTACAAAAGCAAACAAACACTTTCAGTAACTCAGCAGTAGGTTATCTAATTCTAGGCTATTGGAATACCTCCTATTGAACTTCCTACTGATGACCAGTAGGCTTGTATTATTAAATATTTTGTGCTATGCCTCTGCAAAGAAGGTTGTCTGTGCCTTCCTGTAATTGCTGATGACAGAGCATGTGTAGGCATGTCTTCTCTCTTAGCGCTTCACTCATTGTGTGTATTGTGTAGGTTAATTTAAAAATGCCCACATTGCAGCCTTGGCAACATTGTATTCTTTGGTATTGCAATTTTGGTATGTATTCATTGTTGTTCAGCTCCACCTTCATGTGTACCTGACGTCCTTTTCCCCATGTGTTCCTATGGGTGACTCAGCTATGGGAGACAGAACAATCGCTCCAATGAGATCTTGTTGATCTCATTGGAGTTGTTGATCACTCTTTGCCCGACTCCGGCACTGCACACCAGTGAGCCAGCCAGGTTTAAAATGATCACGTCTAGACAGCGATGACAAAACGATCATGCTTCCTCGCGGAAGCTTGGGGACACTGGGACCAGCCCCGGGGCCACAATTCTTTGGTGGTTCTGCAGAGCGTCGGCCTCATGGTAGCCCATTAGTTGTTTTCCTCTGCAAATTGTGACTCAGCCATATCACAACCATGAGGGACTTTACCCTATTAAAACCTTCCTCGGTGTTACTGTCGTCATCCGTCTTTCTATTCTATCAGGGCGTACGTGAGGTCTGTCGAAACAAGCAACTTGGTGGTGCAATTTTTCAAAATGGTACGATAAGATTTCACAGCTCTGAAGCTCGGACTAGCAGGCAACGCTTGAGATTTCTGTCTGCATCAACATTTCATGTCTTTTACGGTTTCAGAATTAGCTGTTGTTTCTCATCTGGCCATCTTATGACGAGCAGGACCATATTGAACAATCCTAGTGCATCCTGTACACCAGTGGAGCAGGACCTGTGCTATGGTCATGTAATGCATGATTGCATGCGTAATGTAACCCAGGGTTAATGAGATACTGCACTTTGATGTCTTTGTGTCAAACATTAATAAATCTAATTCAAGCAGAAAACTGTGGACTTGGCCAAACAAAACAATGACTTCTTTTCTTCTAAGGAAATCAGTGGAGTGGCAAAAAAGTGAAGTGACAGCAGTTTAACGGCTTCAAATGACAAATCTTCCTTTCCATTTTGTATCTGTATTGACACTTCTGACTCTCGGATTGTTTTCTCTTGTAGGACATTGACAGGACAGATCTGCACCGCAGGGTATCTGTAAATTGTTGTCGATTGGACAGTCAAAATGTATTTAACCTTTTCACGCTTTCCTCCCTCGCTGCTGTGAAACAGGCACTGAGAAGGTCCGTCAAGCACAAGGCTGCAAACACCTCTACGTGGTCAACCCCGACTGGCTATGGAGCTGTCTGGAGCGCTGGGAGAGGGTGGAGGAGCAGCTCTACCCGATAAAGGAGGACTACTCCAAGACGCCACGGTAAAAGCACTGATTAATGCCCTGTGGGGCCGCAGTGTGGAGGTCAGAAAAAAATCTGAAATAAATAAATAGTTTTAAAATAAATAAATGTACACTGAAATAAATAAATAAAATCTAATAGAAATGAATAAATATATATTTTCACCTGTAGGTTTTATTTCCCTATTTATTCCTGTATTTATTTATTTCCCTAATTATTATTTTCCTGTAAAAATATGAATTATAAATGAATTATAAATAAATTATTTATTTATTTATTTATGTATTTATCAATGTATTTATTTATTTCCCTATTTATTTATTTATGTATTTATTTATTAATGTATTCCCATGTCCATATGATAATGAGGGCGGTGTCAATCAAAGTAGGTCATGGTCATTGCCTTACTCCCATTGGTTGAGTGACATCTGAGTCCATAGATGCATCGTACTTGCCGTGCTCGGTTGCTAGACTACATCAGTACACTAATGGCTGCGTAAAGGCAAGGGGTAGCCAGAGATTTGAGACTCTTGGCTAATTATCATTCACATAATGATAATAATAATCATTATAATAATAATAATCCACAAGGTGAATGTGCGGGAATGCAGAAAATGTCTAATGGACTATTAATTATAGCCGACCTGTTGACTGCAGTCACTGGAAACTTCTATTTCATTCCCGTCTTACACCCCTCCTCGTTTGTTTGCGCGTAATGTCTGTTGAAGTCACTAATTACAGAACTGTGGGTTTATGCATTGTGCACGAGGTTTCTGTCGTGTACAGCCGTTTGTCAGTTAACCACTAAGGCTTCTCCACATACTGCTGTAAATCTGTGTGGTCTATTGGCGTGCAGAGAAGAATAAATACATACAGAAATTAATAATTAAGGAAATTAATAAACACATTAATAAATTAATACATTTAAATTGTAAATTATATGTATTTATTTGTGTCCGATTTTTTATATTCATTTATTTTTGTATATTTATCTTTTAATTTACTTTTCTTAGTGAGGCATTCATTTATTCATTTTTGATTTTTGGCAGATCTGGCCCTCCATACCGCAGGCCTTTCTAAACCTAATAGAAGTGCAGCCATGCCACATTTTACAGAACCAATACGAGTATCGAGTACTAACCGGCTGTTGCATAGGGCTAATATAAGTATTACTCAATTTGCAGTCATACATTCCACATACTAACACTGATTCTTGAGACCTCTTGTGCATCTCTTGTATGAATACAATTTTAATGTTAATGTGTCATAATATTTTATTGTCTTTGTAAATGATGTGATTAGATCTCCCAAATCACTCAGACAAGAGATCACAATGTCAAATTGATCAAAAAAGGTTAAAGTATCAACTGAAAGAGGAACATCAACCATGCAAAGTACCCAAATGCAGTGAATTTTAAACAATATTTACTATTATTATCTGGTTGCTGAACATGTGCCCTGAGTTTTTCATCAACACTGTTAAAAAAAACAAAATCAGGAAACCACATGGTCAGCCCTGAGGACTCTTTCTCCACTTTCCACTTGTGCTTAATGCATCAAGGTCACACAGGGTCTGGTACGTTTGCTATTTATTGATTGACCTGTTATATTAATATTACTGTTGTCACAGCGCTATCTCTTTATAATGGAAAGATTTGCTTAAAAGTCTAGCTAAATGTATGAATTTAAAGTAGGGTCCAGAGGCAGAGGGAAAACACAACTGCTTGACAATCATTTATGATCACTAAATACTATTGTGTCCTGTTTCGTAAACATAGCACGTGTGTACTAAAAGTAAACCATTTTTCTTGTCTGTTTTGAAGGAGCAACAGCCCCGCCACTTTCCCTGATAATCAGGGGGTCCTCCAGAAGCCCATCTTCCACCCAGCTCCCATCCACCACAAAGCTCCGCCCCTGGCCCCGGAGGTGCGGATCTATGACCCCGTCACAGGGAAGCTGATCCGCAGGGGTCCTCAGGCCTCCCGGCCGCCATCTTACCTCCAGGCTTCGGGGTCATTGTCGCTCTCTGATCAAAGAGAGCAGGCTTCTCTCAGGTACTCTGTCGACAGACTTCACTTGTTGTTTCACTTTGGATTTAGGCCTACAGCTCTTACATTGATAGACATTGTGAAGGTGAAAGTCCCCCACACTGCATTTGTCCATCAACAGGGTATAGAGCCACATTGCAGCAAGTGTGAATCATGCTATTGATATTTCTCTGTGTTTAGTTTATTGACTGTAGTGATCTGGACTGCACAAAGCCACCCACATGGTCTCTTTCCCCTCCCTTCTCCATAAACTAATTGCTCTTAGTGCAGTGTATGTGTATGTGCCGTGGCCTGAGAGGCCCGTAGCTTTGTCAGATTTGCTGTGTGTGCTTTTTCCTTCTTTTGCCAGATTAGATTTTCTTGAATAATCCATTACTACCTGAATCTCGGCCTCTAAATAAGCACACACCATTAAAACCAGCGCTCTGTAAAGTAGCTGCTGTAGGCAGCTTTGGAGTTGCTCTGAAGAAATGAATTTTTATCCTGCTAAATCGCTGTGGTTAAAAACACGTGGACGCTAAAATCGACGTGCCAATTTAATTGAAGCGAGGGAAAATTCTCTCTTCAGCAGCGTAAGACTCTAATCTTTAAAGGTAATGTTCCACCATCATTCATTCATACAAGAAAGTGGTGCTTCATTTTCCAATCTGGCCCTTCCTCGGGATTTCATTTCTGCCTACAGTTTGAGAGGGACAATGTGGGAGGCATAAGAAAAAACTTTCCATTTCACCTCACTGATCTTCCACTTCAGCTGTCTTTAGCTTCTGCAGTCAGTCACAAATGCTAATGAAGAGCCTTTCCTCTGTCTGTTTATTCATTTGTCACCGGGCCCCTGCCAGTCGCCACAAGGAAGCTGGCTAGTCAAGAGGCAAATATTTGTCTTCGTTCTGCCTCCTAATGATAAGTGCTCACTTGCAAATTCTGCAGTGCTGTCCTCCCCAAGTCTGTTACGCACCCATAGAAATGATGCATTGGGAAAAGCTCGTTAGTACAGAGGGAAGCCGTTATACCGTGGTTTTCATTATTGAATGTTTATCACAGAACATAAAGAGTCAGCAATCCTAATCTAGAATATATTTGAGGAGACCGGTGCGAGACCCATTTTTATTCCCTTTATTCCCTGAGGTCAGGGATGGATATTTTATGAGCATGTTTATTCAGTCCATGTTCATTTCAAAAGGTCCCCCATGTTTTATAATGGAGATGTAGGCTAACTAGACCTGGCGGCTAGTGTCCCATTTTCATATGTTCTCTGAACCTGTCTCATGTACCTTTTGCTTTTTTTAGTTTTGTTCCCAAGCCATCATTAGATTTCACTTTTTTTTTAACATTTTCGGAGGAACATGCACAGAAGGTTTTAATCTGTTTTGCTAGCCATTTGTTTACTGGACAATCACTGGTGCATGTTCAAAGCACCAGCGACGGTATCATAATTACAAATCACAAGCATAAAATTGCCCCACATTATTCATGCAGTAGAGGCACAGTGGAGTTTTCGGGGAGTTGCGAAACTCAGATCAAACTTGAATCATCTCTCCAATGAAAGATTGCCAAGAGGAAGTATGACATGTTCCCCTTTGCTCAAGATTTACATTTGATGGGCCCTGGTGATACAGAAAAGCCCTTTCTGATTCTCATCATTGATCCCCAATCTCCACCTTGTGTCTGTGTAATCCTCAGTGTCTTTGTAGTGGTATATGTTTCGAGGCTGGAGTCGTCTCAAATTTAAAAGTACAGTATCCATCTTCTTAAGGTTAACTCTAAATGACATCTTTACTGCTTCATTATTTAAAAAAGTTACCCATGTCCCCTTTGTCCTCTCCCAGCTGCAAATGAAGTGAAAAGGAGGCATATTTCACTGTGAGCAAAACTACTGTAAACGTTATGGGGCACTCTATCGCAAATATATTTCACTTATTGCATATTTCAGTTGTTATTTTGACCTTTTATTTGGAGAAGTAATTCAATATTTGTATTAAAAAATAATCAGGTGTGCTCTAGTGCATCAGAATAAGTAGAAGCCTTTTAAAATTGTTACATTAAATGTTGTGTCTTTTAAGGTTTCTAGTGTTTTATGAGGGTTGTTTTGTCGATATGCCTCAGGGGAACTCTAAAGAGTCAGCAGGACGAGACCGCAGGGCCCAGCCAGGACGACGAGCAGCCGGGACCGTCCCGCAGAAAACGACAGCCCAGCATGTCGGAGACCATGCCTCTATACACACTCTGCAAGGAGGACCTGGACAGCATGGACAAAGAAGTAAGGAAGGGGGAAGCACAGGCACTACAGACATTAGTATTATTATTTTACCCTTAAAAAAAAAAGCCCTCACTTTTTTCAAGAATTTTACATTAATCAGCAGTGTCCAAAAAGGGCTGATAAACTGTTTTCTGACTTGCTGTTGTTTTCTGACTTGTTTATTCGTTGTGCACTTCAGGGCCACTGTAGAAAAAAAAAAAAAAATCAAAATTTCAAGATAGCATTTTTAAGCGCACCATCCAGGCAGCAGAGAAACCAAAGTTTAGATGCTGACGCTGCATTTTGGAGATCCAGCATAACAGGAAGCCAAACAACAGTCTGTTCAATACAGAGCCATTGTTTTGCTTTGATCGGTCTCAAGTTTTAGTTCACGGTCAGAGAGAGTGTTTGGAAACTGACTAACGACTGTATATAAGTGCAGCGTTCAAGTTACTGGCCAGTGTGGCAGGTGACCCTTATTGGACTAAGAGAGATTTTAGCAGCATTTGGTGCTTGATGGGTGGTAATTCTGGACCATGATCAATAGAAATGTTAAGGCATGTTCCACACTAACACCTAGTTGTGCTTTACATTCTAACGTGTATTTCCATGTACCCAACTGGAACTTATGTCAGTGTGCAGGAGGTTATTATCAGGTGGGCTTTCTAGCACTTGTGCTATTCATTATACTCCCATTGTTGGAGTGCTGACAGAAGTACATTCAGACGTATAAAGAGCCGGGAAAACAGCACATCCTTTGATGTTCCTTCTCTCCCGTCTGTCCATCTCAAGACGTCTACGCTGCTCTTTCAATCCCCACATATGCCATCATGTGAGCCCATCTACTCTCGCCATTTCTGGTAGGCAGGTGAAGTGATTGCTAATGTCTGAGAGCTCTGCACCTCCATGATGGTCTTTAATGGAGTCTTTTGTGTGCGAATGCGCCAAGCAGAGGGAAACGTGAAGAGTGTATTCTTGGGATCTGTCCAGGGCCTCTCAGCAGGTGATTGCTGCATCTGAGAAAGCTTTCAGGCCTGTTCATATGTGACACATATGTGACACATATGAATAAGTGTGACGTCTGACAAACCCTCTTTGGAGTTAGCTCCCGCGTTGGCCTGCGATGGCTATTTTCTCTTTTTTCGTCTAATGGGAGCTTCTCACTAGAAAGATACATCTTAGGAAGAGATTTCTTAATCAGAGAAATGGTCCAGTGCAGCAATTGAAAATTGTCTGCTGCTTGTCGTGTCCAAAGGTGAATAAACCTGAGTAATCCCTGCCACAGAGAGGCATAGGCTTTGGTAATCCGATGGAGTGACTACATTGTTTATGAAAGGCCATCCTGTTGTTTCCCTACAAATTATTAATTTGAGGAATATAGGGAGCAACATTAGAGACACCAATACCATAATGGTATTTACACTTCAGATCATGACTTGATAGGTAATAGTGCAGGCTAGAGCCGCCTTTTGTCACATTTAATATTATTGTCATTGTTTGGTCAAGGTACAGTAAGTGCCTTAAACTGCAAAACAAGAACATCCTATGATGTGGGGAAAAGTGGAAATTGTAGTAGAAATCTAATCTAGCTGTTTTCCCTTTTATTTCACACCTAGCATGTATTATTGCAATGCAGCGTAGTGCCACTTAAGGATCTTGTCTTGGAGGCTCTCTCACTTCTAACCTTGAGACAGGTCATTGATCCTGCAAGTTAATGGGACTTTCTTTAGTTATAATTTAATCGAATGATTCAGATGTCACTACGATTAGCCACACTTTGAGTGACAAAGTGACACTTGTTACTGCGATGCCAAACAGCCCAGTTATTACTTTGATTGAATACTGAAGTTAAGTAACTCTCAGCTGCAGAGCTGTCCCCCAAAGCTACAGTCAGAAACCGCTGCGTTGTGCATTTCTGTAAATAGACTTTCTTCCCCTTCTTTTCTTCTACACTTGAGTGTGTTTGAGAAAGATGCAAGGCTGCACTACATGCCCTCTAAAAATCACTGACCTAGAAATGCTGCCAAAGCCAACAGCTATGCAACATTTGTCTTTTCATTTTACATCCATATCGCCCAACGTTCAAGGTGGTGTATGCTTATAACTCTTTCTCTTCGGGTGTTGCAGAGATATAATCGAAAGATTTTTTAACTTAATAAAATAGAGGGTATTATTGAAATGACATTTTCCCTACTATTATTTCCAGTATTGCATCACTGCAAACCATCTTGAGGTCACTCACATCTCGGTGATACAACTTTCAGAATCTGAGAGTCATTGAGCTTCTTCAACCCTTTTTTTCCTAGGATTTCGTAGGATTTTCCACTAATACACTACTCTCACTATATACTTTTCTATTAATTATTAAACTTCCACTGAGGCTTTTTAACCAAATAATCCTCAGACATATATGATAATCATCATACAGCAGTCATCCCAGAGATGCTTCTCTCTGGTAAAGCTATCCTCCATATAGCGATTGCAAAGGCAGGGCACATTTTCGAAGATCACTCCCCTGTTTGTGCCCATTAGACGTCATCATGACTGCAGCAGGAAGCGAGCTGGAAATTGTGTTTCTATTATTAATCTGGAAATTGTACATTATGTCTGTGTTCGGGTCAGGCCTTTTGTATGCTTGTGTCTGAGGTGCCTGTGTGTGAGTGCATGTGAGTGAGGCAAGTGAGGGTGGCAAGATAGACTGAAAAAGGTTTTCTCTCTTCCCATCAATAGATGGTATGAGGAATTTAAAAGCACATTATTCATGGTCAGGGTATGGGAATTGATTCTCATTTGAATTGATGGAAATATTGTAAAATCACTGGTGAAGCTTGGCTGAACTGATATGGTCTCCTTTGATTTACTGTCAACAGTAAATCAAAAGAGTTAGGATTAGGGTTGTTACGATATCTTGATCTAAGAATAAAGGTTTGCTAATGGATTTGTCTCCGCTGATCAGAGTGATAGCAGCATGTTGCAGTCATGTTGAAATTGTAGCTGTCTGCGGCTTTCAACTGTGTTAGGGTTATTTAATAGCCTGTTCTGAGGACATACCATGGGTGTCCATTCAGAGGCAAGCTGAGGACTGAACCCGATAATGTGGTAATTACTCATCTTCAGTGGGCTCCTACAGAGCAAGATAGATCTATCAATCCACCATCATCAATCACTCTGCAAAGTAGGAGGTTGTTGGCTTGCAACAGGAGGACTACTGTAGAAATGCATCAGCACCAGATGTTGTGTCCATTTGCAGTTCATTTGTTTCATCATGTCGTCCCCAAGGTCCCCAAGTGTTTGGTCATCAAAAGATAGGACTGATTTATGGTCATCAGTCATCGTGTATTTAAACAACCTCATTGTAGCGTAAACCTTACATTGATTTCATCCGTCATGTTGAATACCAGCTGACAATGGCCAATGAGCAGTGATTTGGATTTGGATTGGTTGACCATAAAAGTTCAGATGTCATCTGTTGATCTCTGATTCAGGTCAACAGAATTGGGTTGTGTAGCTTGCTATTCTGTGTGTTCACATGTGAAATATGTTTTCATAGTAAACAGTTTTTTTCCAGCTTGAGATTCCACAGTCAAATTGTTAATTCATCTGCTATATTATAGGTTTGTTGGCTTCAGTGTTGTGTTGTGTCCCCTAGAAGTTAGTTGGTTGTACAGTGGAAAGCTGTAGTTTTCACAGCTGAATAGTATGGTGTTAGTTTTTACTAGCCACATATTTTTCACCCTACCCGTTTTCAATGTTGTTTTGTGTATAGAATCAGGTACTGTAGGGGTAGATTTAGAGTTTCAATTTAAAACTTGCTCACTCTCCTATACAGTGGATTTTTCTTGTCTTCATCTTCATTTTTTCTTAAGTTCTTACACCTGCTGGGAATAACATTAGATTTCTATTAACATTAGACTAGTTAACCTTCCAGCCAGTGGAGAAACAAAAGTTGAGATGGTAGTGTTTTACAGTCAGCCAATCAGGACTGTGTTTGATACAGGGCCATTGTTTTGCTTTGATGTGATTGGCTGACAGTCAGAGAGGGTGTACAGTGGTCAGCAGGGACATAGTTTGAAAACAAAGACAAAAGACTGTATCGTTATCGTCTCAAAAAGTTACCAGCCTGTGCGGTGGGTGACTCTGATTAATTTCTTCACCAAAGACAAATTTCACTGGCATTTGGCACTTGGCGGGTGTTAATTTGGGACACAAACACAATGGGTTTAGAAATTATCATCTGGCTGCCATAATTTGGAAGCAGGAAATTGGACCCGTTGGCTTCTTGCAAGCATAAGTAAATCCTTACAGCTTTTGTACTGTAGAACAGTAAAGAGTTTGACTCATAGGAAGGGTCCCTTGTAGATACAGTGTATTTGAAATGTCATCCTCCTCGCCCTGCCTCAGCTAAAGGGCGGTCTGTGACATTCTTAAACACATCAGATCTTTAGGGCAAAGGGAAAGAATCAATCCTAATTGGCTGGAAGGTATGTGCACACCTGAGTCAGGTAGACCGCCTCAGAATTAAATGTCACCAATGGTTACATGGTGGTATGTATCAATCTACCAGGAGCAACATGTGCAGAGTCGCCCAGCGGAAAATCGCGGCAGTGTACCGACTGGGTGACCTTTCTTTGAAATTCACCTTCCCCTCGTGGGTTGTGTGATAACTGCGTTCTCTTATCGCCACTGCTGGAGATACGCCGCATGGGTCGTTTATGGGTGTGTACCTGTGAGCGAGCATTACTATATAGCTCAGTCTGCTTTCCCCTAGTAAAACTAAAAAGCGCAGATTCATGCCACTAAACTTTTTTTTTTTTTTTTTTATTGGTTCAGTTGTGACGAGCGCTGTTTTTCCAGCAGCGGTGGCATTGACCGTGCGTGTCTGGCCTTTCAAATCTTGGCAGATGTTAGACATGCACCGTCCACCATGTCAGAACTTTTCTACCACAATACAAGGGCATATTCAGGCATCGTGGCCTTGTGCCCTTATTTATGCATTTGCCTTCATTTTGATGCATTTTCCCCACCACCAGCTTCTCCATCACACCAAAAGAAACCTTGTCTTGAATAAAGGATGATACTCATTACTCCAAAGATTTGTACAATCGGTGACAGATGCTTGAAATACCTAAATAACCGAGGTGAGATGATACATAGTCAGAGATCTGTTCCTATCAGTTTGTTGAGGCGACATGTTCCTGTGTTACACCGGCGTTTCCGAGTAGCCTATATTGCTTCAGACATAGACTAGCTGCATATCCTTGAATACCTCCTATTCTGATTGCAAGCATTGGCAAGGAGATGATTTTAGACATCAGCGAGCATCAGGGGCACATGGTCTGACGCTATCGTGCCCTTAGTGGCATAGCTCATTAAATCTGGGACCACAGGGGATCTAGCGAAGTCATCAGTCACGGTGAACCTCGCTCGTTCTACGCCTGCAGCCATTGATCTCTCGCGTCTTTCGGTGAAATATAATCCTCGGGACTGGCCACGGAGGACACGTTCTGCATGACTCTGCAGAATATAGAGACCGATCGGGGAATTCTTACTTACACTGTTATGGTAGAAGTTATTTAACTATCACAGATCGCTGCTTTGTGTATCTCTGTAACTTAGCTGTTGTATCTTAAGTCTTTTAAGAATTTGTTTTAGCCGGGGAAACCTACATTTTCACTCACAGTCGCATTTTGCACGCGTAAGTAAGATGTAGTCATGTTGAAGTTATTCTAAGTTGAAAATTGAGTAATTATTAGAAATGTCACTTGGGTTATGGTTGTTGCTGTGGAATTAATGCCTTAATGCGACTGCAATGTGTTTGTATCTACAAACTTTTTGTCTGTGTTTTGCCAGGGGAAAAAAATCTTTCCGTTTGGTTACACAAGTAGAAGTGAGAATGACTTCACTTCTATCCTGCCGTCAGTTGATGGCTAAGTATTCCTTTCAGCACTCCCCCTTCAAATCTCCTGCAAACTACCTAGCGAGAGACACGCTACTTCATGACTAGAGCAGTGTCCCTGAAAAGTTTTAGAGATGATGCTTCTTTATGTGTGAGATTAGTTTCATTGTATCTTGCAGCCGGAGAGTTTTTCTCCCTCTCCTCTGCACATCGTACCGCCTAATTGGAGAGGGGAAGTAATGAAACCACTGTAGTGTGTATATGCATGTGATGTGTACTTTACTTTGGATGGTGATTTGTCTTGTCCCCCCCGACTGATTACATAAACTGAGAGGCCCTTTTTCTCTTCAACTCCTCCCTCCTCCTATCCTCTACCAGAAGGATGGGAGAAATATCACTACACTGTGTTACATAGGACAAGAGATAGTGGGGGGGGAAGAAAGTAATCAGCAACATCAAGGATCTTCTTTTTCTATGAGGAAGTTCTTTTGTTCAGGAAAATTCTTAAGCTCAGACATGACAAATGTTTTATTCTTCCAGCCTGGCAGGGTCCCAGGACAGGCCCTCGTCTCCTGCCTCAGGTGGTGATTAGAGCCTGAGCTTGAACCCTGTGTTGTAGCCTGCCGTGAGCAATGTGTGCCAACCAAGTAGGGATTGTATGTAAAGGCCCCTATCGCTCTGCATGCCGGGGGCAACTGCAGAGCAACTGCACTCTTTAATGTGCCTCTTTGCAATACGTTAGGTCTTCCTGGAGTATCAAAGACTCCTCCTGGGCTGACCAAGCTGTCCTGACGTGATAAGGGTATGAGGTCTGTCAATTCCAAACACTCTATCAATGAAAAAGGCCCACACTTTGATGGGATGTGAGGGAATGCAAACAGCCCTGGAGCTACAAATGCATTAATTTGTTGTGGAGATTAAACACGAGCAACTGATTTTCTTTTTTAGATTTTTTTTTTATATGCAGAGCTTAGCAGATAAGTATTAGGCGTTACAATTTGGTCACTTCACGTCAGTTGGACTGTATTCAGCTCGATCAAATCATCGTTTCTTTTCCTTTTTTAATATGCTTGGAACCGAAAACTTCAGATGCTGGGCTTTGACAGCATTGAACCCAGTCTGTATATGAAGTTGAACCTTGGTGCTGAGTAGAGGTCATAGTGACAGGCAGAGCAAAGCAGTTCACGAAATACCACAGTACTGCAGGCTGTAATTGTCATTTATAGCGGACACACAGTACACAGCACACAGCTCTGGACTGTGATGCAATGCATGTGATTCAGTGAGGAGCTTACTAAATCCACTTTGCCTGGTAAAAAGGATGCCAGGATCTTTACTTTCATGGTGCCTAATTTGTTTTCAGTGTTATGTCACCATAATGTGGATACCATTAGTCAACAGTGGTTTGCCACAGGTAGCCTTAAAGTTTGTCGTCATTGTTCTTCTCTTGGTGAAGCTTAACTTCAAATCATTGAAAGCTGTCTTGTCCCTTTGCATTATGTCTGGTATGCTGCAAACACATTAACAATGTGGTGGCAAAAGCGTCATCACAGACATCATCACAGACCCTAAGCTGTGCATGTGTGGCGCTGTCCATGGTTCTCAAAATGTTAGCGGCTGGGAAAATCCATTGAATGCATAATGTTTCCAGAGGAGTGAGTTACAAGAGGTCAGGCCTAGTCTATAGGGTCACTCACAACAATGCTGACGCAGCCAGTAAATTACTGCCTGGACAAGCCATTCCGTCATCCAGGCCTCCCCAAACCCGGAGTACCATGAATATTCCCTCTGATCGGCTTCCCATGTGCACAGTCCCTCTCCTTGGCAGCCTGACAGAAATATCTTCAGTCAACTGACCGATAACTGTCAGGCTAACTTGGCAGAGTGACTATCTGGGGCTTTGTCTCTCAGCTCACCCCTCACCTTTATGTGACAGAGAGGACTGTGGGAAGGTATCCAACTTTTGTTGTTGCTTGAAAGATTAAGACCCACTCTATTAAGAGTCATTTGGTTGGAGAATAGTCATCTCTTGATTCGTCTGACACTTTTTGGAAAGTAATTTTCGTTGTCTGAGCCTTACACATTCAAAGGAGAGCTGCATCCATATTCATTTTCAAAGTGCTCATTGAAATTCTCCGTCACTGAACATCTGAGTAGGTTCCATTTAAAAAGTAATGTTTTCAGTTCAGTCTTATGTAACTGTCCTTGACTAACCTCAAGTGCCTTGTTGTTTTGCTGAGATGATGAGGAAAATGGCCAGCATTGTCCTGTTTGGCAAAGCTCTTAAGAAAATGATTTCCGACAGCGAGGCAGCATCACATGTCGTTTGACATAGGTTCTTGTATTCTCTAAATTTGAGTGCTTCAGCTTAGCAGTAGCAAACTGTGATTGAGTGACTTTTGAAGATCTGGTGAATTTTAATTCCTTTCTCGCTGTAATTGTACCCATCAGAATGGGGCTGGCCTTTGGCTCGAAAAGCTGGATAGCATCTGGCCTAGTCGACGACTACAATGAATACAGTTATGAGCAGATTGGCACTCGGGGTCTCTGTGCTTGTACTTACATACTTACTTTTTACCACCTCCAGTCTTGATTTCTCCTCCCTGGTCGGTTGAGGGTACATGCAGAGGCATCAGGCGAGCACTGTTAGAAGTGTTATAAGCTTTCACCTTCCCTTTGGTAGTTTGGAAATGAACCGCAGAAGATGATCAAAAAGTCTAGGGGAGCTCTTTTTCATACATCCCGTCTGCATGAAAAGTCCTTGATCATTCCCAGTGATTGGGTAGATCACAGTTTTGTCACACATAACGTTTTTTCATTTCTTCGATACATTTTCATTAATTTCCTGTTTCCCAGTTTTATTTCGCCGGGGCACCAAGTCATTCAAGTGACCTTAATTAACCCGTAAACTCTCTCACTGATCAATCAATTAACAATCTGCCCTATGGTTCCTTTTGCAGTTGAAGCCAGTAATTTTGGCATCTCTCACTCTCGTCTTCTGAACTCACATCTCCTGCTGTCGAATTCTTCTCGCCAGTATATTATTGTACTTGTTCTGAGTCCATAACGGTGTACATGCTAATGCGCTGAGAGATTGTTTTTGTTTTCTTCTCAGAGTCAGACCTCTGGTGAACCCTTGCTCTTTGAAAAACTTCATCCTCTGCTTGCCTGAAAGCAAGTTCTTTTCAACTCCAAGGACAGTTGTTTAGAAGAGACTGCACTATTGACTTCCATCTTCATTGTAGGCGAAGGTCTCGACTGCGTTGTGAATAGATTAGTCAACTGACAGTAACAAGGCATTCTAATGGAAATGTGCTTTACAACCTCCAGCATCAAACTCTCATTTTTGAAGTTACCCAAGAAATAATCTGTTAACTACAACGAATCAACATGTGAGTTAATGATACACATGCCGTTAAAGCTGTCTAAGCAACATTAAGCCAATCACTAAAGAGCGTTTTTAGTTTCTTGTACCTTTTTTAAATCAAATTAGAATTTACTGTTGATAAAGAACTGTCATTTGTTGGAAAGAGACGGCCCATGTGAGAAATGGACCAATCGAGGTTAGTGAATGCTGAGGAGTAATGCTTGCTTCCTGTTCTCAGATGACCGATGCCTCTCACAAGTCATTGTGGCTATGAGTTTCACAAACCTCCTCCCATCTGCAGCCTACTATACAAACTTTAATGTGATGTATTTCAATGAGTTTGGCCATCTGTGCTGTACAGGTACACGAGTAGAATGTTTTCACATCCTGAAAAGTCCCATAGCTCCGTGTTATAGCATGTCACGCCCTCTCCATGGTGCTGTAGTAGCCGCTTACATAGTGCAGGTGCATAATGGATTTGATTTGCATCCTGATTTAAGCATGATGCACAATGTTTCCAAATGAATGCCAATGGCTTTGCTGGGTAAGCTGGCTCTCATCTGTCAGTTATTGTGACTGCCGTGTCCTTTGACCAGTCCACTGAACAGTGTTTACAGATTTTTGTTCTACCTTTCACCCCAAACATTATTATTATTCCTCAGGGAGAAATCGCATTGACTTCCCATCTGATGCTTTTCATTTTTATTTCCTAACAGAATGCTTTGCCGGTGTTTCATCAATATACATTCTCATTATTCATTTGAAGTGACTCGAAAGTGCTGTGAAGTGAATCGAAAAGAACGCATGAGTCAGAGTATCAAAGCAAAGAGCTGTGTGGGCAGTCATGATTCTTATTTCCTGCTGTCAAATTTTCAGGTCTGACTGTGTTATTGTTTGGTATGATGTCCAAGCAACTTTTTTAAGTGGATAGATTTTGCCTCAATATGTTAAAAGTTTGCATTGTTTGTTGTTGGAACATTATAAGAGCCACGTTGACTAAATAAAAACAACTTGATTGTCCGATAATCAACTTCTGAGTGCTCTAAAAGCTACCTCTCACATGGCATAGACTGAATTTCATATTTGGAGGTTCTCTACATGTTGTATATCTTGCTCTGAACATATAAATCACCACAGTAGGCAAAGGGCAACTGCAAGTCGTGCCTTACTCAGTAATCAAGTGCAGCATTTCGCGAAAAGGTTTGTGCAGCCACTGTTTGTTTACTCTACGGCATGGTTAGTCAGTAGATGACGAACTGACCACTTTGATTAATTTGATTTATTTGTTTTCTGCGCTCAAATGTGCTTTTTCCTCTTCCAGTAATACATCAATGTATAACTCAAATGAGCTTACATTTAGCCTGCATTTTACCTGCTACCATGCCTAACTTATATGAATGAATCAGCTGAATCATTTCATGCTTTTACGAGGCTTTGCTTAGGGGTTTACAAGCATTGTATTAACAAACTGTATTCATCACACCATGTGGCTGTTTTATTCTTTTAGAATCTGTTCAACCATTTGTTAAATCTGCCTGTCTTGGCTCAGTGATATGTCTCTCCATGTTGGCACTGCCATCTTGTCGATGATTTTTATACAAGGGACACCATTCTGCCAAATCAGGTTTGACTTGAGTTACTTAAAATATCTTCCTACGATCAGTTTTTACAAATCTCTGATGATGATGATGGCATGGGTTCTTAAACATATGTAGTAGAGCATTTTCAAGACTTGGAAGCAACATCTTACTGTTGTAAAGCATCTTGCTTAACTAGCTTGCTCAAGCATCAGAATAAGCATCACCCACTGAAGTCATCAATGTGCATCAACCTTCATTGATAAATGCTGTTTAACTGTGTGCTACATTCTAGCTGAAGCCCAAACGGTAACAGTGTCACTTAATGAGACACGGCCAATCCTACTTACGGTTGTTTGTGTAGAGTGAGATATATATATATACAGTTAAACATCCATGCTGGCTGAAAGATGGACCCATACCCACTAAAGTCTCATTGTTAGAGCTCACAGGGCATAGTGATGGGGAAACATGCTGTAGGGAAGGGAAAGGCAATTTGTGTTGAGATCAAGATTGTGATTGTGGTTTTTTTTCGTTGTCTGTATAGAAACAAAATCCACTTTTGCTGTCTCATTTGTTTCTTGCGAATAATTTGTGGGTGTCCTGTGGGGTCACTCTAATTCAAATTTGATTCAAGGCCAACCAACACTGGCCTAACGCGTTTAGAGTTTTTCTTTTTTTCCCTTTGTGTTACAGACATTGTTAGCATTACCAAGGCACTGTGTGACCGTCCAAATAACCAACAACATGGCTTTAATGAGCCTGGCTTTACGCCAATAATGAGCCTAGCCCTGGCCCCGAGAGAATTGTCCCTCTGCATTTATCCCAGCTTTCCCCACTGGCAAAGTAGTATGTGCTGCTAATAAGTCAGTGGATGAGGGGCTACATGTTTGCTCTGTCAGATTGTTTACATCAATCTGGTGACTGTGAAACGACTAACCCTGCTGTAAGTCGTCCTGGAACGGACACTTTTGCTTTCAGCTTTTCACAGGATTTCCGTGCTGTTGTCTTTGTCTGTAGGCTGTGGATTGTGTCATCATGGCAGAAATCTGATGCCCTCAAAATAAATATTATTACTATGTCATTGCATTGATTGACTAATGTTCCTCTTATGAGTCGGCCATATCATCAGGTTTAATCACGTTTCCAAGCTTATGTAACCCAGTAGTTTACAGAGGGGAAAACTATTTTCCTGATATAATTAGATGCATAATTAGATGCAGTCTGCAAGGCATCATGGGAATTGATGTGTGCGGTTCCTCTTTATGATATTCTCAGAAGAAATGATTCCTTTAATAAAAAAAATGTATTTCAATTCTCTGATTAATCGCAAAACTCTTTACTACCATTGTTGATTTCAGTGATGTGTAATCTCCATACAATTAGCTTTTATGTTTTTCCAGGCTCTTATTTGTTTAATTTCCTGTACAAAATGATGAAGGTTGAATGGCATCTGATTGGTGGTCCATATGTAAAAGGCTAGGATGTTATTTGAAAAATTGGCATGTATGCATGCTCAGGATTTTTTCCCCGCATTTGTTGGTAGCTGCCAAAGCAGAATTGGCGAGCGCCAAAGCCACCAGAACGGAAAAAAAGGATGATTCGGTGCTGTGAAAAGTAATTTTCTCATTTTCTAATTTGGGTTGCTATGCGATACTCCAACCAGCTGGGCGGTGGTCACGAACGCTGTTGCACTCGGTATTGGTGTACAGAAGAAGTCAAGTGAAAGCAACAAGCAGTGTTCAGCGAGATGCTCAAAACTACTGCTTCCACAGGAGATGAGAGCCAGACAAAAATGTTACCCGGCTTTGGGGCAAAGTTAAATAGCAGACTCATTTTGCAAACAGTGTTCTTACTTAGCAGACACTTGCTGTATGCCTAAGTACCTGCACAGAGTGTTTGTCTGTGTGTTTGTGTTTATGTCTTCAATTTACAGTTTATTTTTTTGTATGTTTTTCCAACCACCTGTTAACTATTTTCCTATAATAGCCTAATTATGATAAAGCCACTTCAGCAATGAAATTTATTTGAGGCCAAGCAGTGGCATGGTCCATGTTCATGGTATTGAGGGTTGATTGATTACGTTCGCTGGCCCACACAAGTACCACCAAAGCTGTTTTTTGAGCCAAGGAAAACCCTGATGTTGTAGTCGCCAAGTGAACGATCTAAACTAAACTAAAAAGAACAGAATAAACTAAAAGATATAAATACAATATTTGGTGGTGTGCAAAATGCTCTGATGGACATTTTAAAAGTGATAATATTACACTACTTATTTCTCCTTGTGAGAAGTAATTTGTTACACTACTTGTTATAGTACTTTTCCATTACTCCCCCCAAAATAAAACTGAGATTGCTGGCTCTTACTTTCAAAACACCTCACCTGTGCACCTCTGTGACTGATAACCAAACACTGCCGGTTTAGCGTTAGCTTTTAGTGTCTGTCATAGTTTACAACTGCCCATGACATTTGTTGATGTCTTTCTTCTTGACAAAATCAAAGTAATTCTTCCAGCCACTGAATGAAAACATCCATTTTTCATCTGCAACGTTTCCTTCAATAAATCCAGGATGGAGACTGGCTTATTAAACTGAAGTGTGATAACAAAAGTAACGCTGTAATGATGTTGATATTTGATAATAATATTTCTCTGATTGGTAACTGCAATATTACTGAAATTGAAATAGTAATCCATTACACTACTCGTTACTGAGGGAAGTAACAATATTACTGTAACACCCATCACTGCCTATGACCCTGCCCCAAAACCAAAACCATAGCTCACAGCGGCTCTTTTCATATAGGTGGACGACATCCTAGGTGAGGAGAGCGACAACGAGAGTGAGGGGCGAGGGAAGGAGAAACCGGGGGAGGAGGTGGAGGATGAAGAGGAGCAGGAGCAGCAGATAGGAGTTGGGCAGAGCACAGGAGGAGGGCTCGGTCCTCAGGCACTGAGCATGGAGGAAAGGATCCAGACACCAGCCAGTGAGGCCAGTCTGATGGGTAGTGTGCCAAGGTGAGACACACAGAGCCTGATGGGGAAAATCCACCCTTGGATGCTCTCACACTGTTAGATATCATCCATCTGTGATGTTCAATGCACTCCAGGAGTTACTTTGTGATTTATTTATTGTCATTTTTTTCCCCTTCAAACTGCCTCGTCTGCTTCTATTTTATTTAGTGATTTCCTACATTTCCCAGAATGACTTTTGACACCCCCCAGAGAAGGGGCGTGACCTTGTTGCATTCAGTTGTGGGTTATACATGTAGGGAGAGAGAGCAATACTGATGAGCAGTATCCTAGTAAGAGCAAAAGTTTTTCCAGTCAAAATAAAGAGGGACTCAAAACACAACATGTCCAATGGCTGCATTGCATTATGGTCTATTGACACTACCGTTGGTGGAGAAAATGGTGTCTCTTCCTCTTATGTGATGGATTTCTCCTTGTATGATTTTTCAACATCTGTGTAAAATGGTGAGTCTAGAAAGAAGCCCTTGCTCTTTAATAGGGACTGACACCAAAACATGACGTTTACCGTTCTGCTATCAAACTCCATCAAATTGCAGCTGCTTTGGAAATATCTCAACGTGATGTCACACCATCTGCGCTTGGCCAGTTATCCGCAGGAATAAGAAAAATACACCAATTAACTAAATGAAAATGACATCGCCATTATCTGTTTTTAACAGTGTTTCAGTGTTTTATGGTGGATTATCATCAGTGTAATCACTTCATTACCACCACAGGGGGAAAGGATGCTCAACGTAAATGGCAGTGACCTCTTTACTGTAGATGACACCAAAAAAGTATATTTTCAGGTTTCACTTTTCCCAAATCTATTATCATAACACCACTTCACTAAAGCTCCCGTGCTTCATGTCGTGCCGAAGCCAGACGGCCTGGTCGGTTGCCATGGAGACGTGTCCAAGCAGACAGCAGACAGACGGAGAGATGTGGACATCTGAGTCTCGTATTGCTGCAGGACAGGGTTGAGCTGAGTGGAGCTGCCAGGATACGGTCTGTCCTGCCAGGTTAACACTAGGGCTGATGATTTTGCTTTTTAGTGTGTTGATTATTGACTGTTTAATCTCAATAGCGTATTTGCAATAAGATTTATTAACATACATTTTCATGTTGAATATATCATTGCAACCCAGCTACATTTCATAGATCCAAAGGGTCCATCGAGTCCAGACCCAAATTAGATACATTACATACATTACACTCCAGAGTAGACTTGCCCATCTCCTGTAGCACACTGTAGTGTAATGGCCAATGAGCTCATTTGAAGGCAGACTGGAAAACACTGTAAAGAAATGTGCACTCCTGTAAAACCTGCAACATCAGTATAGACACCTTGTGCAACAATGGATCTGAGAACAGTAATTTTGCCATTAGTCGCAAACAGCAATTGCCAGGGTTCCTTTCCAAAGTAATGATAGCAGGCAAACACAGCTTGAATAATGCTTGCCATGCTGCTGTCATGTGCACCCAGGTGTTTGTTCACCTCCGTTACTACTGTCGTATACCGTACAAAACAACAGAAGTTTGAAATATGTAAAAGTGACAAATTGACACAGTCAACATCAACACATTTTTGTATCCCTGGTTAGCATACAGTATGTGCGTCTGGCCCGCCACTCTTGCCCAGGTTGGAACCTGAGGAGGCTGTATAGAGGACAGATCACTGTTCTCTACTGCAGAGCCAGCTGGATAGGCAACTTGAAGCACCCGGTCCCTCCATCAAGAAAGGTGGAAAAGGGAGGAGGTTGATCAGCTGTCTTCATAAAACAGGACAAACCAACAAAGAATGAGTAGATGAAGTACAGGGGCCGTTGCAGTCATTTTTATCCTAACAAGGAATCAAACCCACCAGTCTGAGCCCTAGAAGTCCATTTTTGTGAATCAAGTGCAGTTAAAAAGGCGCAATAGCACAAGTGCACAGGAGTAGCAACTGTGGACCTGGCACAAAAGCTTCTCCCCAAGAGGAAACTGATGTCCTTGTGTGGGTGGTGCAGAATTACCACCAGCCAATATATGGTACCTTAGCCCAACACATTTGGTTAACATCCAATGCAGGAAATGGTTCAGTGATATGAGGTGAAGAGCCAAACAGAAGTTGGCGGCAAACCACAGGGACAGTTTGCCTTCAGGAGGGGGGCCGTCCCCCAGCCAGTCCATGGACGATATGGCCACCTCCACAATCCCTACTGAAAGTGATTATTGTAAATTAATATGAATCTAATATGTATCAAGTCACCAAAAAAAACTAATGTTACACCACCAAACCTCTTTTTCCAGAAATCAGTTTCCCGTATGTCCATGTTCAACCTTACTGCTCTGACTGTCAAAGCTGCAGGGAGGAGACAGTTGATGTGGCATCTTTCTGACATTCACTCACAAAAGCAGCTTTTGCTTTTTTTTTTCTACTTATTTGTGCTCTTCTGTTGTAGGAAGATTTGAGAGATCAGTGGAGTAGAGTGTGTACTCCCCATTTTTTGTTGTGTTTTCAAATTCATTTTCTGGTCTGGAGGGTCTGGCTTAGTACCCATGGCTGCCTGGTCCTCAGCAGGCATGATGGATTTGTTCTTCTTGGACACATCGTTCTGTGGTCTGTTGGGCACCTGGTCTGTTAGGCTCTTTTCCCCAAGTAAAGATGCCCTTGGTTGCTGCTAATGAATGAAGCCTGATGCACCCTGTCAGAGTTTGTGTTGGTTGATCACGTCGGAAAACATCTGAAAGCCCATGCTCCGGTATCCGTACGGTGGTGCAAAGCAGTTATTGGGGAAACCTGTCACACAAGAGGGCGAAGCGAGGAAATGGAAAACGAGCTAGGCTTTCAGATAGACATGACAGTAAGTTTCCTCTAACCGAATCAGATAGTTCTCTCAAAATGTTTCTTTTGGGGCTTTTTAGGGGAAACTTAGGGGAGTTTTAGGTGTCGATGTAGTGAATGATTCTTTTTAATGGTCTTTCTGTTAAAATCACAGAATAACAAGATCTGAAAGCTTACGTCTGTTTCTGAAACATTCCCAAAAAATTGACCTTTTCAAATTGTTGTTTTTTCTAATGAAAGTCTCTTAGTCTCATTGCCAGGTATTGATCCCTTTTATCAAATCCATTTACCCAACTGTCATTTCCGATCATAGAGATGCACATTACAGGAAGTCTATTGAACACCCCGGATAGAGAATGGGCTGGCCTGCTCTCCCTCTTTATGCACCCCTCTGTGTATCTTTCCTTCTTACATTAGTTTAATTGCTTTAACGGTAACACATTTCACTAATTGTCACAGTAATATGTATTAGCTTTTAAGTTTATTTTCCATATACATTCAGTTGGAAGGCCTGAAGAAAGCTTCCAAGCCTCATTGCTTGTCTAATAGTGGTACAAAAAACAATAACAAGTGAAATCCACCTCTGAAAGTCTGCCAGACTGAGTTAATGTAATTCCCCGGTCTGACAGAGAAAGGAATTTGACTGCATTGTTGCTCAAGGGGCCATTATTGCCAATTTATGGTTTGCAGAAGAAGTCAAATGGCTGCTTCCTGATTTAGACATGACTCTGTGGGACCTGGACTCCTTTGGGAGTTGGCCTAATAGTTGCCATTCTGTCGGTCTCCATCCCTTAACCACTTCCTCGTACTCGGCACAAAATACACATGGAACTGTTGCTAAGATACAGTAGTGATGTGCATGTCTATTTTGTTCCTACCTTCATTTAATACCTGCTTCTGCCCTCCTGCCTTCCTGTTTCAGTTCACTCTGACAAATCGCCAGCAATTTTAGAAACAATCTGCTTTCCTTTCAGTTTTTTTTTTTTTTTTTTTTCCCGACAGTTCTGCTGCATTCCAGTCATGCACAAATTCAAAAGCTAACATTAGATATACAGACATGGCCTCATTTATATGACACCTAGGCTCAGACACCAGCCACCTGCAAGCAAATGCTAATAAATCTTTGATATGATTATCATTTTGTGTAATTGTGATCCACCATACTGTGACCAAGATTAACTTTTAGGCAATTAAAAATAATTAAACTTCAACAAAGATGGCACAATTTTTTGGCACAGTATGAAAATCATAGCCCTAATATCCATACACAGTTCTCGTTAGCCCCTTAGCACCTCGTTGCATTTCTCCCTCCAGGTTCCAGAAATCCTATCAAATACAGAAATCTGTATTTCATGAATTGATTGATCAGTCTTTATTATATTTCTTTCCTTTTGACATGGTCAGTTTCCATGGGAACCACCTGTGCACACTATTATTGAAGCCTTTCATTACTTTTCCCTCTAATTAACTGCTGGGCAAAAGGGAGAATTTGAATACTGACCTTCAAATCATCGATGAAAATCAGCCTTGAACCGGCTTAACCCCAACCTTCTCCACTTCCTGTCTCTCCGCCTGCTTCAGTCTGCACTCTTGGCTTGACATTGAAGTTCATTAACGTGAGTCAGACTTGCGTCTCAAAGCCTCCGAAATGAGAGAAACTCGAGAAAAAAGCTGCTGTTTCAGCCCACCGCCGGTGCGTTGGTTGGTCATTAGCTGTTAGTCTTTCAAGGTTGATATGGATGATTTATGACAAAACAGCTTGCAGCACTTTCAGCTCCTTAAAAGACAGATAGAGGTTGAATCTCACCTCCGAAGCCACTCCACTCCCACGAACGCTTAGAAACTCTTAGCGCATTCATGATTGCAGTGCAGCCACATCTCCAAGTCACTGCTGTAGTACACTTGTCAGATTGAAGTGATTTGATTTCTGTGTCAGTCTAAGTGGCTCAGTTGGGCGCTGTGTATACATTTTGAGAGATCCCAGATGCTTATTCCTTCCATACATCATTTCCATACACTCACACATCAAACGTACAGGCCTCGGGGCAGTAGTAGGAGCTACAACGCTGACTGGCACACATAACCAGTATTTGTAGGGCTTTTTAGTTGCCAATTATTTAGTGATTATTTAGTTAGTATTTAGAGTGTTGAGCCAGTGGATCATGATTAATTTCTTGCTCCTTTTGTCTCTTTGTTTTCTTGGGTTTTTCTTATTTTATTACAGACAAACACGTTCCAGGTGTGTAGTCCCCGATACACACACGCTCACAGCTTTCCACACTAATTCAGAGGTTTAAAAATAGTGGTGTTTTAAAAGCCATTTTCTACAATTGGATAAAAGCGCCTCAATTGATGGTTTTCAATCACGGAATGCAAAAAGCTATTACGGTAAAAGCTCTGCATTGTTCGCCATATTTGGGTCATTTGGCGCAACAATTCATAACATAGCTGCTGACATCACAGCGCGCAGTATTTTGCAAAGAGTGGTCATCAAGCAGTCACTGATACACTACATATTTAGATTGAGAACTTTTGACCGTCTTCCTCTAGTCACGTGATCCTTCATGAGATTCCTTTTTATAAATGGTTTGAAATGTCACTTAAGCTGGGGGTTTCATGTGGGGTGGACTAACTGAAGCGATTTACTTGTTGTGTTGACATTTACACCGTGATTGAGTGTCTTCATTCCATTAGCTCGCTTCAATCCTTTTGGCTTCAGTGCTTCCTGTTTTTCTTTTAAGCACATTACGCAGAGAGCAGTTCTTAATCACGAGGGATTGTCTGGCGCTACACCCAGGCTGCACGCGGTGAGACGTTTCTAGAGCTGAAGCTGAGCAGCAAACACACAGTCGACATGCATCCAGGTGGGGGATCCTAGCGACTGGCACGTCTGGTGCCGAGTGATGCGTGTCCCAGGGTTGTACTAATGAACCAAGACGAACAAGATTGTCTCTGAATGCATGAATGAAATGCCCCCGTGAGGTGCACTCAGGAACAGTCAGGTCTTTGACGCTAAGGCTGGGGGCACACTGGACGACTTTTAAAATCCTAAATGAACTGCGCTTTCTTTTGTCTTCAAGGAGAAAGTTTGTGCTCAAACCACTAGAGGAGAGGTGTGCTATTCTTTACAGATGTTATTTAGATCTTTGCTTGTTGAGCAGTTTAAAAAATGACATTTCAGCAATGGCCCACAGCTCTGGAGAAATCCAAAAAGGAGATTACATTTAAGAGACTTGAAACACGCTTCAAGTTGAAATTAAAGACAAAAAGATATGGAATTTTAACCAATACAAGAAGGATAAAGAAAAGGCCAGCCATCTGCTTTTGTACCAGAGAAACAGGCTCTATTGGACTTCTTTAACAGCCTTTATTGGATTCTGAATGTTGAAGACCTACATACTACAAGATCTACCCAGCAAGATCCCACGGGATCCTAATCGAGATTTTTTTTTTTTACCCAGGGTGTATATAGCTTCATCTATTTTTATCATTAAAAGACAAACACACTCCAGCATATTGTATTGAAGCACTTTGGTGTATGAGTGCTTCAATGTACTGTATTTATGTAGGATGTTCTATATAATCTTATTTCTGCTAACGTTGCTGTTTTCTCCATCGAAACGATTAAGTTATCTGATCGAGAGAGCTGAAATCACTTTCAAACAGGCTGCCTTTTAAGACCCTACATCATCGCCGCGAACGTGCATTGAGACTGTACATCATCTCTACGAGTCTCTTTTGAGCCAAACACAACATTTGCATTTGGTTCCAGAGGCTGGGATGTCAACCGCCGTGCCATATCTGGGAACTTCACGTATTTCTTGTCAATTATGAATGACTCTTCATGTTCACAAGTACATTGTACAGAGTTAGTTCCCCAATGCCTCAACATTCTCCTGTCTTACCTCTTGCTTCCATACTCCTTCCTTCCCGCCGCCAAACGTATTACGTCACACGTATTTTTGGCTCGCGACTTTCACAACAATTACCTCCATTCGCCGCTCCCAACACATCTGCTGTTGTCTGCTCGCGTCGTTTTTAATTTCCTGCCTCTCTCGGTGATGGGTGTTCTCTCGCTTGCTCCCTCGTTCCTTCCTCTGCGCCGCATGTATTTATTTGAAAGTGAAAATGAGAGTGGGAAATTGTCAGCGTGAGCTAGTGTGTTATTATGACATTAGCAGGACGGAGGTGACGGAGAAGTCAAATGATTCAGGTTGTCGGACACTGAAGTGCGTAATTCAAAATGCCTGTGTTATTTGTCCCCCCCGACCCTCTTTCTTGGACTTAGTTGGATGCTGCTGCTGTTGTTGTTGCTTGGTGGATTGGTGCAGCCGTCTGTCTATGTGTTGTGACTGCTTGGGTTTATATATGGCTCTCGCCGTGCCGTCAAGCCTCTCTCTCCTCTCCCCGCGCTGTCCGACTTGATTCAACACTGAGCTGCTGAGAAAGGGTGCAGTGGCCCAAAACTGCACAACTTGATGAATCCAGCCCTTAGTGTCAAGCACCGCACAGGCTGCAATCTCATCCATCTTTCGCATTTACTATGTGTCACTTTGTGCGTTGCGATCAAGGTAGAACCGTGTACGTTTTGAAGCCGTCCTGCGCACAGTGGTTGAAAAGGTGACGCTGAGCCCTACGTAAGCTGACAGCACACCGGCCAGTGGTTTCATGAAGCAGGTTAGAAATTTGTCATTTCCGACCATGCTCCTATTGGCCAATCACCGGTATAGCATCATAGCACCTTGGAGCAGCTGTCACACTGCAGGTAGGGCTTTGTACAGGCCAAGGATTATAGATGTGCAATAGGCTTCAATATAATAGAGTATTATTTTTTTTTTTAAGTAGTATGCTGAAGCTCTAATTAGCGATGGTCTTTTCACTTTAAATTAGATTATTTAAGCATCTACAACCAATGAGAACTTGAATTGAATGGCTTATATGTTTTCATCCTTTTAAGTATCCTTGGATCTTTTTTTCCCCCTCTAATCTTGGGTTTCTCTTGTTTTATGCACTTTGTTCATGCATGCATGTTTTTCTCGTGTGTGCGCAGCTACTCGTGCAGTATAGGAGATGAAAGGCTCCTCACATACTTGATCAAAGCCATGTATTTATGTGAATAGACTAGGCTGCGCTCCGTGCGTCTGTAAGGGAAGAACAATGATTGCAATGTAGGTCTGGCTCGCGTACGTGCTCATGCATTCAGTACATGTGCAGTACATGATAATTCTCGCT
Organism: Hoplostethus mediterraneus; assembly: GCA_034670385.1. Classification (NCBI taxonomy): domain Eukaryota; kingdom Metazoa; phylum Chordata; class Actinopteri; order Trachichthyiformes; family Trachichthyidae; genus Hoplostethus; species Hoplostethus mediterraneus. The sequence goes on along the minus strand of JAXDDW010000028.1, from coordinate 1,774,021 downwards.
TGTCAAACCGGGTGTGAGTTTTAGCGTAGTCTTTTATCAGTTTTTTTGCAATTCCCCCCCTCCCCCCCGTCTACCAGTTCTCATCATGTATCTATACTTAGTCTTCTTGCACCTTCAAGGTCATCACGCTCTCTCAAGCAAGACACAGATTCTTTAGTCAAATGCTCTTCTACTGTACTGCAGCACACAGTGGCACATATCAAAAGCTGTCTGTAGGCACTATGTCTACTAAGATGTTTTACAGAACTAGCACGAGGGATTTATTCATGATGTTTGACTTTATTTTAGATTCAACTGTTGGATGATTGAAGAATATATCTATGCCATTCATACCTCGCAAAATGACTTGGAATATATCAGTGGGATTTGCAGGAAGTAATTTTTGACATTGAGATACAACTTTCATAAAGCACACCTTGAGCTTGGATCTGTAAGATTTGTTCTAAGAAACTTTTGGAAAGGAAGTTGCTGGGTTTTAGAATCGCTGCTGTGACTTGATGGTCGTCTAACTGCGTAACAAATAGCATTTAGTTTGAAGCCGGGAGAATTCAGCCAGCCTGTGTCAGAATCAAACAAAATAAGTGTACTATTTTCGCTTCCTCTCGCTTCACCAATCCACCGGTGATGCCGCAACTCCTCTAGGCCTTTTATTTAACAGCCATCGCGTCGAAGCACAGTGGTACGTCCTGTTTACACATTGTTCACATAACGTCTTCATTAGGACTTAATCTTTACTTTCCATCCAGGGTATTGACGTTCTGGCTTGTTGCGTCCACGGGCTACACCTCCTTTTAAATTGTGCATTCATTAGTCAAGGGACAGGTTTGCCGCCGGGCAGCAAGGCATGAAGTCATCTCTCCTTCGCTGACTGTTTGTTTGATATCAAAGGGACCCTACCGTGTGAGAGCCATTTAAAAAGGAATTAATCACGCATCAAAACCCACCGGACTTGGTTTGTCACATTCTCCTCTTCCCCTGACACAAGCTGGGCAGCGTATTCCCACCTGCATGTCATAGGAGCAGCTTTTTTGACTCCAGTAAATGTTGAAAGTGAAGCTCTTTGCAGTTTAAACATTAATAGGCCAGCTCTCCTATTAGAGATCCCCCTGCTTTTCACTGTCTGTTTCTTCCCACTGTATCGTTTACATGGAAGTCTCTGGGTTGGCCTTGCAGAGCTATATACCAGTGTTTCCAGCTGCAGCTGAGGTTGTGGATAGCCGGAGAATAGCCGAGGACAGTGTTACTGTGTTATTTACTCTCAGAGATCATTAACAATGCAGTTACAGGTCGATGGACGGGACCCTATTGAAGGCTACTGATAAAGAAGCAAACCTTCACCTGACCCCACCATCCCTCACAAGCAAATGCTACTGTGCAAGCGGCACGTCTCCTTCTCCTTTTATTCTTTGCAGCAGCAATGACCCAGTTTTCCTTCAGGGATCAATACAGTGTATCTGATCTTAAATGTTCACCCAAATTCTCCTCAGATCGGCCCGGCGTGTGCAAGGAGAGGAATTAGCATTAGCATGATCGCGCGACCAAAATGTAGCTTTGTGTCGAGCAGGAAAGGAAAGGAGCGTGTGGTCGTGTGGTGAGCTGGATGCAGCGCGAGAAGGCTGCCCCCCCCCCCCCACCCCCCCTCGCTGTTTTTCCAACATGTCGCATGTAACTCACAGCACGCTCGCTGACGATTCAATCACAGCAGAGCATTTCCACCGTAATTTCACCGTAAACTGCCTCACTTGCATCTTATTTAACTGCCCTCTTTCTCCCCTCTGTGGGGTTTACAGAATGATGGTTATTGCTTTGCGTTTCATGAATATTGACACTGTCATTTCACGCTGGTGAATGTGATTTGAAGTCAAGGGTTTTTCTGCTCGGTGAAACAAAAAGCAGAGGCTTTTTTTTTTTTTTGCAGAGGCCACAGTTCTGAGGGGGAAACCTGTGCAAGGCCACGGCTGTAAAAGTCTTTCAAGGTGCTTTGTCAGCTTCTGCCACTGCAGGCAAGTGGATGCAGTCATTCTTAAGTAACACAATGTTTTTAAGTAGCGTGTGCCTGGGGACATATTTTATGTAATGGTGCGTATCCACTTTTGCTCAGTGATTGTCGATGGTGGCGGAGCATTACAGCTGAGGCGCATTTTGGAAACGGGTTTCACCTAAATGGCGCGCTGTCGATAAACCTCCGGGAGCACAAAGCACGGCGTGGAAAGTATTTCCCCCCTCTGGCGTCTGAACTGACAGATTTGAAGCGGTGCTGATTCAGCGGTATTTATTATAGGTTCAGATTTGCAGAATTCGCGTCAATTTCTGTTTCCATATTGGGTTCCCCCGTGCAACGATGAAAACACGTGGAATGCTTTATTCAAGAGCAAGATATTGATTTCAGTCCACATGAGATTTCTCTTAGCCTGTAGTGATCCCAGTGGTGCTATGCTTTCAAATACAAAGCGCCTCAGAGACTTTAGAGTTGTTCTCTGCGTCGTTTAATGTGCAATGATTTTGTTATATGGATCTTGTTCTCTCTCTCTCTCTCTCTCTCTCTCTTTCTTGAAAGGTTAGCTGTAGGTCAAATCAGACCTTATGAGCTGGTGTCTAGGACGCCTGCGGTGGCATCCCAAATCAGCTTCTGTCCAGCCTACTTGTACACGGCTTGAGCGTGTGTGGGGTTTTTTGCCTGAATTTTTGGAGTGTCTGAAGTCCAGGTTTCCAAGCAGGGCAGAACAGCAGAGGGACTTCTGGCATTACAATCACGGCGTCTCTCTCTCTTAGGTGAATTACATCTCAGGAAGATGAGAGTGGGATATAATTGGCTCTTGGCCCGTAGGCTGCTGTTCTGACTGAAGCCTGTCTTCAGATGAAACAGCTTTTATCATCTTTTAGTTCATGGACTAATGCAGGCTCATTAGTGAGCAAGTCTAATCACAGTGTGGTGTTAATTTATTATATTATATGAGGTTGTTTTGTTGCTGTTCCAGTAGAATTCCAAAGCGTTGCATCAGCAGCCAGGACAAAATGGAAACTTCACTCATAGGTTGTTTGTAGTGAGCAAACCATTGAGGTTCTAGTTTGTTTTGCCACTGCAAAAGACTGATCCGACTTCTTGGGAAATTGGCCCACTTGTAAACCGTAAATCCTTTAAGTGGCAAGTGACGTCCCCCCCAAAAAAAAAAAGTCAGTGTAGTCTTTAAACCCAGTTACTCAAGTGACCTGGTTTTGGGTGGATGCTTGTTAACGTCCTAACTGGATTAGAATAATCCAGGCTGCTGTGTCATGTAAACATCTTCTTCCTTTCACTTTTGGTTTTCACCATCTGCGCAAGCAAACGCACTCACACTGGAGACTCTGGACCGACCAGAGGCGGAATGGATACGGAGCCCACTTCCTCCGGCGGACTGTTTCAACTACACACAGGGATATAATGTTAACAGGTTTATTCATGGCAAAAGGGAAACTCAGTCGCAGGGTGTCGAAGCTTCTTGCAGACAGCCAAACCTGAATAAGACCTTAACTGTGTGTGTGTGTGTGTAGGTAGCGGTGTGTTTCGGGGTGTTCGGCCTTCCCTGCCGAGAGGCCATACAGCCATGGTGAAGAGGCTGTTGCAGCAGTTCAGCAGGGAGACGATAGAGCTACCTCTCTCACTGATATATCCATCACTATGTAGCCCAAAGCCCAATACAAAGCCCCAGTGTGACAGCAGGCATAGAGCAGTATTTTAGCTTTCTCATGGCCCTGAGTCAAAAGCAAAGCAGTCAAGTGAAAGAATCACTATTTTCTACAATGCCCTCATTCTAGTGCATTAACTTGTGGGAAAGTATCGTAATACCACATTGATACAGCGTAAGTACTTCATGATCAATTATGATCAATCCTTATCACAAATTATGAACAAGGGTTAGAACAACATTGTAGTTTTATAAGCGTAGGATTATTAGTCACATTTCTGTCAGTAGAAAATGGTCTGATTATCTTGCATCCTATTTTCCATCCTCTTGCCTTTGATTGAGCTGCCATTTTTTTTCACCGGTTTCAATGTGAAATTTGCGTCCTCCCCCGGAGAAGCAGCAAACCTCATATCTCCTCCACACCATCCCATGTGAGCGCCGCTTTAAGACATCCCCATTCCAGAAACAAAAAGGCGACTGATCCAGCTGCCGACACTTCCTTTTTTTAGTTGTTTCTTTGTGAAGGTTCCGCTTCTTTTTTCTTTCTCAGACCTCCACCCTTGTGAACTTTTACACCTGCACTGATGAAAGCGCAGTTCTAGTATTTGCACGCCGCTTCTTTTTCCACTTAATAACACCGCACTCAGTTGATTTCCTCAGCAGAAATGGCCATAAACAGGAATAAAACCTACTGGAACTCTTTGATGTCTCGATACCTTTTTGATGCCCTAGAATTGGCACCAATACCACTGAAGGCAAACGTACCATTGTTTGATCCCCAGTCCCACTACCCCAGTGTCATCTCGCACTGTTTCTCAACCTCTCTGCCTATGAAATGTCTGTCAGCGACGGCTTGTTTGTCTGCAGCGAACCCTGACCGCCCACCACCACCACTCCAATTTCTCATATTAAGTGATAGATGCTTTCACACGGCGGCAAACTTCTCACGCAAACTTGTCTCGAACGCTCTGGGAAGCCAAATTACTGTTCATCACCTTATCAAATTGTAATTGAACTGCCCCCTCATGGCTCAACAAATACGACTTCACCGGATGTTCTTTTATGCCCCGTGCACACTTGGAAAAAATAACATTGAATGAGCTTCCCACATTTGGCGCAAGATGTATTGTCTGAGAATGTATTATTTGAAGCACACACACATTATTTGAAGCTCCTAATGCGTTGCTTACAGTCGCAGTGCTTTGCAACACCACCTCGGCCCTGCCTAAGGAACATCAGGGTTACATAACGTCATTTGCAGTAGTTAGTTGTTGAGTTGCTGCCCCAGTTATCACTCCACATGTGCAAGTAAGCATTCACAATTACATTTGAGGCCGAGCGCGTTTCTCCGAACTCAATTAAATCGCATTTATTAATGGGGGAGTCGAGCCTCATTGTTGTAAACGTTCTGCCGTTTGTGCCTTCTTTTTTTTTTTGCCTTTGGGGTAGAATATCAGAGGACCGCTGAGGAACTTGACTGTTCAAATCCTGCTGCTTGCCATACTCCTCTCCCAAGAGCGGTGTTAGAGCAACACGGTCGGGCCGGTCGCGCATTTTGCTGCCGTTTGTTGAAATATGTGCTTTGACTGAGATGTAAAATGAAAAATACCCTAGCCCATCTTGGCACGCTGTGAATTGGACTCTCTTCCTCTCGCTCTCGCTCCCGCTGTCTTGTCTTGCTCTCCCTCCCTGCCAGTACCTTTTATTCTGCCTCTCCAGCCTACAGTGCTGGTAGCTGGCTGTCTTGTCTGGCACCCTGCCCTCATATTGGGGATTAACAGAACGCCTTGTATATGCACTGCATGTTCTGATGAAATATTGCTAAACCAAGGATCTGTTTTTATTTTTTTAGTCATTCAGTTTGAAACCTCAATTTCCTCACAGGGCCTGAGGTTATATAATTATTGGTAGCCATGTGCTACTCCAGTCCTACACATGGTGTCTGTGGGTCCTTAAAAAGTCTGAAATTATCGAAACGCTCCGGCCTTAAAAAGTATTACGGTGTCTTAAATAAATCAAATCAAAATCAAATCACATTTTATTTGTACAGCCCTTAATCACCGTTACAGTTTCAAAGGGCTTCACAGTGTGAAAACAATAAATGGTTAGTACACGACATCCCCCAGCCTTGGACCCTCACAGAGGACAAGGAAAAACTCCCACAAAACCTTTTAGGAAAAAATGGAAGAAACCTTGGGAGGGGCTACTCAGAGACGGATAAATATTGGTCTTGAATTCAATTCCAGGAAGCATTAATAAGGTCTTTAAACTCTGCTACAGAACAGTTTGGTCTTTTCATACCAATGTGGCAAACAACATTTTGGTGTGGATACACTCTCATTCATTAGGAAGGACCTTGATATGTCTCTCTGTATCTTGTTTATCAAGCACATCGCAATACAGTTTGGGGCCCAAAAAACTAGATCGGTTCTAAATAACGTTAATTAAAGATGCAGAAGATCTAAAATATATATTCACCCAGAAGGTGCATTTCAGATTAATTTCAATGGAGTTGATTCATTTAGGAAGCATCAGCCTAATTAAAGTCACGGTTGGCCTGACAGGAAACAGTGCAGATACAAACATGTGGCTTCTCTGGATGTTGAGCCCCACAGATGGAGGTTTAAAACTATTAACATCTCCTGAGATTGTGCAGCAGCCAGTTAGGGCATCAAGCCCCCAACAAGGCCATTAAGCAGCTGAGATAGTAAAATAAAACCACTGAGAGCATTGAAACGTTTAAATGTTCTTTCTCTTCACTTTTCATCTTTTGCACTTTTTGAGCACTTTTTTGCATCGTGTCAAATTACTTTTTTTTAATTGTCTCATCATCTTTTTCCGAGGCTTATTTACTCTCCATCTTCCTTGACGGTCCGGTGCTACTGAGTTCTGTCAGTTGTTAATTGCAGAGCGCTGTCTCTCAGTTCAGCGCAGTTAAATGTTAAGAGATTACTATTAAACACTGACTGGATGAGAGGCTCGTTGCGGTGTTCGTTACATTTGAGCAGCTGGATTGTGTAACAGTGTTGCTCTACTCTGTAAGAGAGGAGATGATGAGGTTTCTAATTAGCACACCGGTACCCGAGGTGTAACCTGTTGCGGCTAATTGTTTCTAAGGACGCGCTGATACCCTGAAGACTCCTGTAATGGCACTGTACTTCTGCAATAGGTGATCAAATTACTCTATTAGCATTTATGAAAGCTGTTGTTTTCCACCCGTAGGTAAACGTAGCACGGTTGTTTTTCCCAAAGCGACGTGTTTTTTTTTCCCCTCTCTCTCTCTCTTTTCCCTCTGAAGACAAACGCTTTCATATCTATCCTCAGCTGTGGGGCACGTTGTCGCTCGGCGCAGATTAATTAAATATCTACCATTAAAGCTGGAAATGATGCAGGTTTGTGACATTCGGAGTGCGATGAGAGCAATTTGAATTTGAACGTTTTTTTCCTCACCGCCTTACGCGTAACTACATGCGGCTGACTTCATTCAGTCTGTTCCCCTTTTTTTGTGACATATAACCGGACCCGTTTCTGTCGGACTGGGCTCCACCGATAACGTGATTTGTCAGGTGCAAATACTCTTTGGCAGCCCTTTGCCGGGTACCGTTGATTCAGTGGTGCTTGTTGATTCAGTGAGCGGAGCCTCCGTTTTTCCCACACCGAGGCGGGACCGTCCAGAGTTCAGCATTCAGGTGCATCGCCCGCTGCGAGGATGAGTTTGTCGAAGTTGTTATAAGGTCAGCTGTCAGATCCGCTGTTCTGGAAGATGCAGGGGGTGGGAATGTGGGTGTGTGAGCAATTTCTGGTTACACAAGTGTATTTGTGTGTGTGTGTGTGTGCGTGGTGTTGCATTTCCAAATGTCTAAAGTGTAGAAAGATGAGTAGCGTTCCGTCTGTAATATCACTGGATTATAATGGTGTATCCCAGCAAGGGAAAGTCAGTGAATTGGATGAATTTTCTGGGAAACTCGTGAAATATCGTAATTTTACAAAAGGGTCATTTGACAGGAAGTGGAGTGGAAACCATTTAACTAGGAAGGCAGGAAATCTTTAGGTCATGGAAGTTATGTAAAAGTCAATATTGTACATAAAGGCCACGGTGGGGACCCTGGATGCAGATGAGGGTCAGGCCTTGGGCTTAGTGGTGAAGGTTAGTGTTATGCCATGAATGCCATCAATGCAAGGTCCTCCTAAGTATAGTAACACAAAGTGCGCGTGTGTCGTGAAGGACAATTCAAAAGGCTTGCCTCGTCTCATTTGGAGTCCATTAGTGACAAGCAACCGGGCCCCGGGGAGGGGGGGGGGGACATTTTACCACGTAACACACAGCGGGCCAGTTAGTCTGACAAGCGACGCCTGACACCTGAGTCCCCAAGGCGCTATGAAAGACACGCAGGAAGGGGGAAGATTGTAAATGTGACGCGGGTTTAAGGGACATTGACAGCCCTCCGCCTAGCTCGGCTGGCCCCGCTACCACCCCGGCCTCCGATAAACCGAGCTCAGACTGTCAGGAATAGGAACGCTTACTCAGGCTTTTCGCATGTAGAAAAGGAGGGGGAAGGAGGAATACATAAATGGGGAAAAAATGAAAATAAAACGTAATCTGACCTAGTTTTTTCCCTCTCAGCTCCAAGCCGGTGATGCAGGCAGTTTCTCTATTTATGTGCTTGGGTGTGATTGATCTCGCCGTAGAGCAAAGGGAGGCATCTGGGGGGCAGGCTGGCCTGGCCTGTTAATATCCAGTGTTTATTACCCCCCCCCCCCCACACACACACACACACACACACACCACTCAAGCTGTCAGTCACACCCTCAAACACAGACCTGAACCCTTAACCCTCACCACTCCATGTCTATAACACACACACACACACGCACTCACACACACACACACACACACACACACACACTTACACCACCGCTGATTGGGGGACCCTGGGCCTGGTCTCTGCCTGGGGGGGGGCCCGCAGGTTGAGAAAGACCTGGCTGATGTGTTTCTCTGCAGAAGGCTGCCAGCACCTCGAGGTGCCTCATTAGGAGCCGCCCCGTCACACCGGGGCAATTTGTCAGCTGTGGAGGAAACGCTTTGAGCTCAGACGGCGCTCGTGTACCGTCTCAGCTCACTGGATGGACTGATGAGGAGGCGGCGGCGGAGAGCGGGGGCTGCCTCGTATCCACCGCACTGACAGGAAGGGGGCGCGCTGGCTTTTGTAGTCCTTTTTCATTAAGAGCTCAGCTTCTGCCATGTCCACAAGCCGTCCTGTCGCCCAGACGTCAAGTGAAGTGTCACAGAGTAGTCGCGGTTTTAAAGCTCCCCTGTTGGAGCGACCGGCCGACATATACGCGTTCGGGTTAGACCGATGTCTGATACTTTACTGTATTATTTATCACTTTTTCTGCACACTGAGAGATCTTTGTTGCCAGTGTTCATAGTATATGCCTTCTCCTAATTGGCCTTGGTAGCGTGGGCCTTATTCCATGTCCTGCTGGCATCGCCACATGTCGCCTTTCTCACTTATGGTCTGCGATAAGGTGAGAGACGTTATCAAATCCTACTTCATGTACAATCAAGCCACCTCCGTCTGACCGGCTAGGTCACAGCGGGTGGCTCGCCACGGACGGTGAAGGGGGCAGATCCGTGTATTAAACGGCGTAACTCAACATCCTCTGACCTACTCCACCGTGTGAACTCGAGGAAAACCCTAACAGGGAAATAAATAACGGCTTTTTACTGGCCCAAAAAAATGACCATAATAAATCTGCAGGGGACCACTCAACTACTACTTCTCCAGGTGCTGAGATTTCTTGCTTTATAAAGTCATTCTCCGTCCGTTCACTGACGACGAGATACAGGAACCGCATTTGTTCATGCAGGAAAAATGTGTTGAATGCATTGCTCTCCAATGGACGTTTAGTCATTTCTAATCAGAAAATCTTTCATCACTGTCATGGTGTCGCATGTGTTGGATCTAACCTCCTTAGGTTGAGTACACATACATACAGTTAAAAAGGTTTTGTCCAGCGAATCAGAGTTGTGCTACAACCGCTAAACAGTTTCATCTCAATATTTTGTGAGCCACAAGATCCTTGCATAGACTTCACAAATGCGTTGTGTGTGTGTGTGTGTGATCCCAGCATGGCCCATTGTTTTGGTGCTTGACCACTGGACACCTCCCATGTATGGAGGAACAGTCATTCTATTTTTGAGCCATTTCAAAGTGACTGGACACCTGGGCACAAATTCATTACACTCCAAACTTGTGTTGAGTTGAACTGAACCGGGTTATTTTCTTCTGACCAGTGACTTCACTGGTAAACCGCCATCTGCCTCCTCAGGTGGTAGAGCATGACATTGACACCGCCAGGCTTCGGGGGGGCTTCAGTTGCCACCCGTGCTAAAAATTGCTCATAGAGCCGCTCGCTGCTTTGGAAGAAGGCGTTCACCAAATGTTTCACTCTGCTACCTATCATCACTCAGCCTAGATCTCATGTGTCACCTGCCATGTTCAGCTCACTTGAATAGGTTTTGATGGTTGTGAGAGACGAGACAGAAGGCAGTGGCAGCAGGAGGCTAGAGACTGAAATCAAGCAAAAACTAATCTAAAATATTGAATGGACACTGAGCATATGAATGAGTTAGGAAGGTTTGAAACCGTTCTGTCTTTTACATTTTAGATTTTAGTCATTCCAGCTGACGCTCTCTTCAAGAATCACTTACAAAGAGTGAGTCAGGTAGGGTGCTCACTGACTTGGCTGTTGATGGGCACATTGGCTGTTAAGAGGATCGAACCTGAGACCTTCTGGTTACGGGGCGGTCTCTCTTAACCACCAGGCCACCCTAAGGAGACTGCTAGGAGACTGATTTATGCCCTGCTGTTGAACCACGGCATCCAAAGCTTAAATCCTTTCTCAAGCTGCCATGAAGGGGAAACCCGGCAGGCTTGTCAAAGCTGATGCTGCCAGTGAACAGACAGGAAAAAGATGTAACTCATATGAAAGGAAGCCTCGGGGCTTTAATCTGATTTTTAAAGCCTTGGGGAGGGGGGGGGGGGGGTGATGCAAACATGTGGGACTAGGGAGATATAAATGACACTGACGGTGATTCACACAGTCGACACACACCATCCTCACACTGTTAGCTCTGGGATGTCTCCCGCGCGCGCCTGCGTCTAGTCGAACTTCAAGGAAGGGAAATAAACCCGGACAACCTTTTTATTTTGCGGGAGAAAAACAAAACATCGCCGACGTGCACATTTGACAATAGGGGCTTACGAGCACGTGGGCTCGGGGGAACGGCCGTGGTTACGTGGGTGCTCGCCGCTGCACGGTCACGCGGAGCATTGTGTTTTCTCATTTTGATTGGGAAGCGAAGCTAAGCGAAGCTCCCCGCCGTAACACCCACAAAGCCCTTCCCCGTCCCCACGTCAGCGCCAGTCCTTTCATTCCCTCTGCTAGTGAGTCTGCATGGTGAGATGATATAATGAGGGGCCGGGGAGAAAAAAACACCCTTTTAACTGCGCTGCTTACCGAGCTTTTGAACGTACCGGGGCATGTCGCGTGTATATTAATGTATCTGCGGTTGGCAAATCTACTGGAAAATAGGATATGAGGTTGTGATGGATATATTGTAAGCGTAACCCTTAGAGAACCGTCGAAGAGAGTGGGTAAATGCCACGTTGGTCTTATTGCAGTTTAATTTATCAGCTTCTTAGTTTGGGTAGCTTCTCCTGAGAGGAGACCTCGCTGTTGACCCTGCAGTCTATTTCCATAAAGCCTCCACACGTAGGACCTCTGTCTGTATCCCGAGAGGCCCAGAAGGTATGGGTCTCCTAATGGTTTAGTTAGTTCATTATATAGTCTCTCCTGTCTCCCTATTTTCTCTTTCTTCCTCATTCCCTCTGCCTTTTTCCCCTCTATCCCCCTTTGACTCCATCCTTCGTCCCCTCGCTCCGGGCAAAGCTCCACAGAGCTTTCACTCGTGTTTGAAGTCTCCGCATTTCGCAAGGGCTTCCCCCACAATCCCTGTCTGTCTCTTTCACTCTCTTTTTTTTTTTTTTTTGCAGCCCCCTCACTTATGTTGCCTTCTTCCTCCCCGGTCCTAGATTGGGCTGAGTTTCTGAGCATCAGTAAGAGGCTGCTGCTGCTTTATCAGTGGGAGTTGCGATTCCGCCGTGCTGTGCGCACTGCATCACAAGATTAAACCGTCGCTAGCTGTTGCTGTTCAGGCTTCCCCTACTTAGCCCTTCCGAACGCTCCCCAGGGCGGCGTTAGTGCTGTCTGGACCGTGTGACTGAAGTACACACACTCATAAATGTGGCTTGGACGCAGTTTTTTCCCCCGAGCGCTATATTACTCATTTTATATCACTTGTGTATCGCTGATGTTGTTATGTTGAACCAGGTGTAGCTCCGGGCTGTTTGCGCACCACCAGGCGCTCTGCTCCATGTCCTCTTGTCACCCCTAACTCAATCCTGCTCCTCGCAGTACGTAGAGATAATAGCATTAGAGGGTGATGACCTGAACACCTGTATACCATAGACAGCCACATCAAAGCGGTGTTACAGGCGGGGTTTTGGGGGGATGAATTTGGCTCCGTGTTTCCCTCTGGAGACGACTTGATGCGGGAGCTGTTTGAAAAATGGCTTTGTTGTTACAGTGCCAATTTGAAGATGTACATCCTGGAACAAAGTCTTAATGGTTGTATAACCGGCCACCTGACGGTTACTACGCTGAAGTGTTCATTCACTGTCTGCACTATAATGTCACCGACAACAGCTTCGTGTCAAGCACTCTCTCTGGGCTTAGGGCCAGCACCACTTGTGGTCTGTGCAATCCATTCATCTGTCAACATCCCATAACGACATGGCATTTTCCTCAGCGGATAACCCCCTCTCGCTGGGAAAAAAATACAAATGTTGCTGGCTCGGGCTTAAAAGTACAAAATGCATTGAGTAGCGGCTCGATGGTGTGAATGCCGCTTCCTCCGCGGAGCCTGTCCGGGTGGCAAGTTCCCATTAGGCCGGCAGTGCCGCTTTACTGGCCGATGCGAGAGCCAGTAATGAGGAAATTCAAATGGAGGTAATGTTTCGTGAGGTCCTATTATCCGAGCGCCCGCACAGCGTGAAATGTACAGAGGGGGAATAATGGGGAAACTCTCAATTAGCAAGTGAACCCAACACTTGGAAGTCCATACGGTTTCATCTCTCTCCTGTTGTGACCCTCCGGCTTCCATCTCTTCCTGCTTGGTTTTGTCTCTACCTTTCTCTCCATCTAGATCAGGAACCCTGAAGCTTCGTAATACTATCTAATTAGTCTTCAATTTAAGTTGAAATTTTGGGGGGGGGTGCTGTAGTGGGCACTTTTCAAGGAGATGAGACAAATTCAGCATCCCGGCAGTAAACCCCCTGTTGTCTTTGCTCGGCTCTTGACTTTTCCAGAGGGGGGGGGCTCTTATTCTTGCAGGCGGTAGCTGAATACACTGGGTGTTAGACACTATAGGAAGGAAAGGGGAGAAAGTAGGCAGGAAACAGGGAACTCGGGAGAGGTTGGGTTAAATTTTTAGTAGGAAGATAAAAGATTAGATCTCATCCATCCCACACAGCTCAACAGAAAGTGTTGTTTAGCCACACACTGCCCATCCATTTTAATGTTCCTTGTAAAACGTGCTATAGAAGAAACAAAACAATACGAGTTGATACATTTCAAATACTAAAGGTGGCACAAATTAGTTAGAGACTACATGAAGCTTTTACTATAACAATACAACATATCGTCACCCTCTTAAAATAATGGCCTAAGTCATATTTTCAAGTTTTTCAAAAAACAGAATAAACTGAACCAAATATAGACTATATGATATTTCTTAATCATTTCACACAAAAACGTTATGACAATATATGACTATTGATATACAAATAACGCTGTCTGTCAATTATGTAACATGAGAGGATTCGATTACCAGTAACTGTAGTAGTAACTAGTTACTACCAGTGACTAGTAACTACTAGTCACCAGCAGTAACTTTAACCAGTAACCAGCAACTGTAGTAGTAACCAGTACACCAGCTTCACAGAGCTAGCTATTTCGTGTCTGTAACCCACTGGGAGGCTTCGTAATTAAACTATAAATTGTGAAAGTAAAAGACTAAATAACTACGCAACATTTATAGCCTAGCCTATATTATAGTAAACCTGATCACTTACCAATAGGGGACGAGCCCTGAATCATGGAAATAACTTCATTTATCTGGTAGTATTTCTTTCTTCTTGAAGCAGCCGCCATCTTGAAAGCTTGTAAAATGTTTGCCTAAGTCACTTACTCCAGAAGTAATTTGGCCTAAATCAGGATTAAAATTGCCTAAGTCACACTCTTGACGTAGGCCATTATACTACCGGGGTAGGAACAGCTGATCTTTTCAATTAAGGATGTAGGCAATTTTACCAGAGGTGGCAGCATCATGAAGAGATGACTTATGCAAAAAAAAAAAAAAATCCTCAAAAATGACTTCGGCCATTATTTTAAGAAGGTGACGATATACAATCTTGAAAAAATGAAGTCAAGAATGTGAAGACGGGCACAATCAAAGTGGATTACTGCTGAAATGTGTTTTAGAGTTCACTTGAAGAGTGAAGTGAGTGTGTTTTGAAGTGTGTGTGTGTGTGTGTGGGTGGTTGGATTAATAGACGAGGCTTCAGATTGGGTGTAATGATGTGAAGCGGAAAGCCACAGAGGAACCCCCGACCCCCTGCTGTCTCCACTGTTAATATTTGGAGTTGAGAGAGGGATGGATTCTCTCTCTCTCCCTCCCCTAGTCACATAAACACACACACACACACACACACACACACAAGCTGAACTACAGTGACTCATGTGGTGGCACCAACCGAGCCAGGTTGCAGAAAACGGCATCGCTGGCGGTGCGACGTCAGGAATTACCAAACGCCTCATTGTCTCCCACTCACGCAAAAAAAAAAAGGAGAAGTGTCTGAGCCAATAGGGATGCAACGGAGTGAAATTCTGATGGTACGATTATAGTCTGGCGGAAAGTCACGCTTTGGTGGTTTTACAGTTATTATGCAGTCACGCTAAAGTCTAATAGCATTTGATATATAGTTGTTGTTGTTTTTCACATTTCTTTTGGTCCTGCAAAGAAAACGCACTTTATGTTCCTAATAGTTAATCGTTTAATTACTGCATCCCTACTCCTCAACCTCAACATTACCCTCCGACCACCGAGCCCCGGGCCTGTGGCTGTGAAAGTGAAACTGCTCGTCGATGGGAGGATCAGAGCTGTGCGGCTGTACCACACACTCTCAAAAACACACACACACACACACACACATAGCCAGGCGGTCTGCAGGGGTCCACTGGAACTGTCATCTCACGGAGCCTTTCCCCCCGACGTTAGCCGACATCTGACCTTTTAATGAACACACCAATAAGAGCCTCGCTGCTGTGGGAGGTAAACGAGTCTCTCTGGCCCCGGTGTGGTCTAATGAGAGGCGTCCCCTCTGCAGGGCCCGTGTCAGACCTCCACCACGACCACACGAAGCCGCCTATCCGCCTTATTAGCATCATGCTAACAAGGCCCTATGCAGAGCGGGTGTCAAAGAGAAGCCACAGCAGAGGTGGAAGGAAGAAGGGGGGCATGTTTACAGCCATGTTAGAGAGTCTTTAAGCCGATACAGTTCCCCCGTTTTTTTTTGTTATTCCCCAGTTTGGTTTGATCTTGAACTCTGTTTCCTCATTGGCTGTTTGATATCCATATCAATAAATGTCTCTACCACCGCATTTGTTGTTACAAGCACCCGGTAGGTCTTAATTGGGAAAAATCCTCTAGCGCACAGGAAGTGATGCGTTTTTACGTTTCTGGCATGTAATCGCTTGTAATAACCAGAAGAAGAACTGGGTAGTTGAGCAGCAATAGCCACCGTGGCTGAACAGACAAAGAAAAGAGCGCCACCTACAGAAACGCACACTCCACCAACAGTACTGGACACACTGTTGTTCCCAGTGTGTTTCTCTGGGAAGTGCAGTGCAGAAGGTGAGGCTGAGCACATCTCCAGTGTGCACGTCAAATCCAAATGTACGTTTCCCTCGCCAAAACGTAGATCGCCGCGATTGTCGCTTCCTCTTGTAATATTTACATCATTTAAAGTGACAGTAAACACGTCTCTTGTTCCCCATCTAAGAGTACTCCAACAATCCATTTTTCAAGTTCAAGAGTTTTATTTGTCACATACATATACATGCAGTGAAATGCAACATTTTTGACAAGTGTGTTACGATCCCAGCTGCCTGTTTGAGTTGCGTTAGTTTCTTATTGGAAGTTTTGGTTTGTTCCTGTAGTAGCATTGCATTTACACTTTAATGTGGCCAAATTCTTCTCAGAGGATCAGATCTTTGGTGTTTTTCCACTGTCCGATTACAATCCCATCCGCCAGGACAGCCAGGTGGAAAAGGCGTCAATGTCTCATCCCCATTGTCTTTGCTCTCTCTAACCGTCCTTACTGCTCTTTGTTGCCTCCCCCTCTGTCTCTATCCCACGTCCCTGTCTCCCTCTTTTCGTTGTTCTGAAGACACCAGAGCGCTGTCTGACTGGTTTTTTTTTAACATGAGAGGGGCTTTACATCTCCTAGCAGCCTCTCTGAGTCCTTTATGAATACCATCAGCCCGAGGGGAGTCAGACTACACAGTGGGTACAGTCTGTATGGATCCTTGTTTAT
Source organism: Hoplostethus mediterraneus (assembly GCA_034670385.1). Taxonomy (NCBI): domain Eukaryota; kingdom Metazoa; phylum Chordata; class Actinopteri; order Trachichthyiformes; family Trachichthyidae; genus Hoplostethus; species Hoplostethus mediterraneus. The sequence goes on along the minus strand of JAXDDW010000028.1, from coordinate 1,757,634 downwards.
TACATTATGTCATTCTCAAGGGGGGAATGCAGGCAGTATGGTACATGGCAAATAATTGCTTTTTCTTCTTCTTTTTTTATACTGATGGTAAAGCTCTTTCTGATTGCATTCGGACAACTGGATTTTTTTTTTTTCCATTCTTTTTTTTTTTTAAAGAAGAATGGGAAGTCTGCTTTCCTAACTGTCTGATGGTTGTCATTGCTAGTCACTACACATGTAGGGGGATTTTGCAAGCGGAGTCTTTGGTGCTCAATGTCTTACACAAGTCTATTCGTCAAGACGTCATAGTGGACTTTATTAAGGACCCTGTGTTTTCACTGTGAAACGAATAATTGCATAACTTCATAACTCGCTTCATGGTTTTGCATCAGAACAAATGTCTATGTATGCCTATAATCGCTGAAAATGCAGATGACATAATGCTGTTTTAGGCCGTGGCGGTACAATATGGGAGTCCCGGAGATGAAAGGTTTAGAGGTCTAAATCTAAATCGTCCCCTCTCGTTTCTCCAGGGGGCACAAACGCAAGCTGGACGAAGCCAAGGAAGAGGAGGACGAGGAAGACGCGAAGGAGAACGAGGAGGCAGAGGACTCCGCCAATGAGTCTTCCAAGGACTCCAACGAGGAGGAGGAAGGCAGCAGCTCAGAAGCGGACGAAATGGCTGCCGCCTTGGAGGCCGAGCTCAACGACTTCATGTGATGTGGAGAAATGAAGGGACTCCGGAACGACAGCAAAAAAAAAAAAAAAAGCAGCCCCAGAATCCCAAACCAAAGTCCCACCCCGCCCCCCAAAAGTGGTACCTAAATATCCTATTTTTCTCTGCTTTGGAATTGGTGTGTACTTAGGATGTATGAGCCATGAATGTGTGCTGTAATAAAAATGAATGTGCTGTACAGAAATGAGTCTCCTATGACATGTTGCTGTGTAAATAAAGGCTTAGAGATTTTTTTTTAGTGTTGATATAGAGCATTTTTGGCAAAAAAATAAATAACAAAAATAACAAACAAAAAAAGCTAAACACTTTGATGTTAACATTTTATTGTGAAATAACAGAAGTCATGAAATTTGATACTTTTTTTTGTTTTACCTGAGTTGTCTTTTCTATTTCAATTTTTATATCGATAAGAAAGAGAAATACAATTCTAAAACGAAATTTGCTGGTCTTATATGCCAAAGAGTTTGGAATAGGTTCGCCATGGCCTGCAGCTAAACATTTTACTCTTGACTTCCATTTTTATTTTGTATTTTTTTCCCTGCCTCCTCGACACTTTTTTTGGGTTTTTTTAGGGGTCAGTATTGCAACCAGCAGATCTAGACGTTTGAATGTGTTTACCCCGAGTTGTTCCTCTTCATAGTGTTTGTATATTTTGATACCATAAATGAAGGTTTCTCCCCCTCCTCGGTGCGCCACCACCGCGAATTGTACACACCTTCAATGTTCATTTTCACGCGGCAACCGGGTTGACTCAGGCAGTGTCATAACGGTGACATAATGTGCTGTTAATGCTGATCACGTTCCCCTCATCAGCTCAGTGTTGGTGTTGTACGATTCATCAGGCCGCTGCCTCTGCACACTGGAACTGATATCTCGTCGAGCCTTTTTTTTTTTCTTTCCCCTTAAAGCTGCACTAGATTTGGATGTAAAAATACTCTTTGTCAGCCTAAATCACAAAGTGGGGCTGCAATATAGAACAGCGTCCCATCCTCCTTAATTGAAACGCTGCAATTTTGTCCTGTTTGCCCAAATGAAATTGCCAGTCCGGGATGACTGACGATTCAGAATTGAAGTATCGCTTTAACGGATCACATTACATCCCTGCACATTTCATTACCCCACCTTATTATCGGTTGCTCTCTAATCAGTGATTTTCCATTTACACACATCTAAGGGGACATAGTCATTCTGTTGTCAGCTCTAAACATTGTCATCTTCATCATTGTCATTGAAATCAATCCTACACTGGTGTCCAGACAGTAAAGCCTGGGACTTCTCTGTATCTTTTCTGCTTCAGTAGACTCACACCCCCTCTGTCATTGTCCTCGTAACATGTTTCGATCGAGCGTACGGAAGCCACACATTGAAATAGGGAGTCTGTCTCTACTTCAAATTGGAAAAAGCCCTTAAGAGTGACGGATCGTGCTTCCTATGCATCTAGGCCATTATAATTAATAAAGATAATAACTGGCCTGAAGCAAGAGAGCACGTTAATGTTTCACCCTCAGCTGCCGCTGTTTGTGTCACCTACTGTAGCCAACGATGAGCATTTTTTTCCTTTTGGATCACAATTTGTTTCTCTGATTTTTTTGTTTGTATGTTTGTTTGTGGTGGTTTCTGTCCACGTTTCAATGAGAAGACTGACATGTAAAGTATTTGTAAAGTCTATTTCCTAGTTGACCCTGAGAGAAAGGATACTTTTCATTTAATAAAGATGTGTTTTATAAGTAATCCTTCTGGAGTCGTTTTGGTTTTTTTTTGGCATCCCAAGGAAGGTGAACATATTACCGTCTGCATTAGATCATTTATTTTCCATCGAATGCTTGAGCTGTTTTTAATCCAGTTCCTTGAATACAATTATGTTGTGATATCCTCATATTACATGGCTAAATGATAACCCAGATAAATACTATTACCCTTTGGTTGCCCATGTTCTCTTGACTGGAGGTCTGCCAAGAGTCAGCATTTAAATCCTAATATGCACGTTCTAATGGGAATCCCATTAGGACATTATGTTTAATGATACTTTATGGACATCCTACTCAACTCGTGGGAAATGTGTTCCATGTCATGCAATCGCTAGCAGAACCATTAATAAGCCCTGGGACATTTAATCAATTTTAATCTGGATTGATACACATGCAGCAAATGTATGCAACCTGAAAACAACCTCTGTATATCTCCTTGTTGAGACAAACGGTCTTGTCTGAGTGTACATCAGTATATATACAATTATATGACTATAAACTTACATGTAGAAGGGAAAGACCTTCTGGCTTGATAACACATGATAATACAGCAGATTTCAAAATTGTATACATTTATTTCAGTACGTCTTGGCATGGAATTATATTCTATTAGAAGTAAATGAAAAAAAGAAAATCTATATTATCATTAGGTCAAGGAAATAGGTCTTCAGGTGAGATGGTGGTTATTATTTGTACAGGTAAACAGGAAACGGCAAGGTAAATCTGATAGAAAAGTCCATTGTTGTTGCTCTGTTGTGTTGCTGCATTTTTTTTTCTGGCGTGGATTAGGACCCTCTATGCCTTAGAAGCCAAGGTAAACACCAATAAATATAAAGTAATCCTGTAATCCCGTAGGAAAGCATTTCCTGATGGGGGTGAGCGGTCTCCTCCCAGGTGGTTTTGCTCCCATCCGTTGGACATTAGTGGTCGCTGAACGGTTTGATCAGCATAAAAACGAGTTAAACCAATTTATGGTTGTCATGGCTGTCTTGGCCCATTGACCTTATTCCCACGGCAGCCATTTTTACCATTCGTGGTGGGAAATTCTACCCGGTAGATATATATATATATATATACAGTCATGGTTGAATGCTTAAGAAGAGGGCGGTCATTGTTTCACAGATATTGCACGTTTAACCTATAAAATTGTAATCTAAACCCCAAATTTTAATGAAATAAAGACTTTTTTTTTTAACAAAAATGTGAACTCCTTCAATGAATAACTTATGGCCCCTCCTTTATTAGCGATGACTTGGAGTAAACATCTCCTAGAGCCACTGACCACTCCCACTCCTCCTGACAGAGCTGAACCACATGACACTTAAAGTCCTGACACAACATCTGATTCAGGTCAGGACTTTGACTTGGCCAATCCAAAACACTAAACTTCATTATTTGGCAGAGTTTCTTGAATGTTTAGGATCATGGTCTTGTTGAACAGACAGTTTCAGCTCAGCTTCAGCTCTCAGACTGATGGTCTGACATCCTGTTTATGAATTCTCCCTCAGAGTTCATGTTTCCTTAATGATGTTGAGTCATCCAGAGGAACAAAAACAGCCCCAGACCATGACACTCCCACCAAGAGAAGCCAGAAGAAACTTCCACCAACTGAATACTTTACCATTTGAAAAGCCGGCAATAGGAAAAGAAAAAACCCCCCCCCCAAAAAATCAAAATGATTTTGTTATTTTCTTCCCAGGGGTGAAATGGAGACGGAAAACACATCACCAGAGGAAACACGTTTTTAGGTGATACAAAATTTGACACAACATCAGAAGCAGCAACAGCAGCTTGTTTGGAATAGATAGAAGAACTCAGCGATCGCCACCATGACTGAAGAGACAAAGAAAAGAACTGATTGGTGGAGCTGACTGCAGGCTAGTGTTACATCACTTCTGATCTGATTGGTGGAGCTGACTGCAGGCTAGTGTTACATCACTTCTGATTGGTGAAGCTGACTGCAGGCTTTTGACCCATTTACCCAAAACTCCAGGAAAAAAAAAAAAAGCTTGTTCCAGGAACAAGCTATAGTAGAACAGCTGCAAGAACGGGGAAGTAGTGATGAAAAATGGCTTCAGGCAAAACAGGCAGCCCAATACCCTGTTAACACACTCAAAGGGGGTGTCCTTCATTTTGCTAGCAATCTACACGCCTGGGAATGGCGATGGAGGAAGGAGATCAAGCCAAACAAATCCTGCCCTTCACACAGGAAGGTGATGATTGCGCTTTCCCCCAGGCCTCCTCCCCTAAAGGTCGGACAGATAGAGGAAAAATGCTTTCTTCGCTGATGAGTGGCGTCTGGCCCCGCTGGCGCATACCCAAGGATGCCTTAATCTCTCAGATCATATTTCTGCCAAGCATGCTTTTTTCCCCCCCACTTTCTTTTGTCTTCTCCCTGAAGGTGTTACGTCTCTGATGCGATCGGCGTGCCTTCAAGCCAATGAGGAGTTTTGGTCTTTTCTTTACACTTGAAGGCCACGCTTTTATTCCACCCATCTCAGCAAGTAGTTGGGCTAAGGGTAGGTAGCTTGAGAGGATGCATCACCCTCGGGAGAGGACCCGGGGAGAGGCCGCAGACACTGATGAATGTTGTCTTTCACTGACACACCGAGGAGGATAACCCTCGGGGGTCTGTCAGCGATTTACCTGACCTTCTGCTGGATCCCACCTTACCGGAGGTGTCAGTTATGGTGTGTTAGCTGTATCATAGCATTGCAGCCCATGGCATAGAGTAGGGAAGAGATTATCATCCATTCTGCTGCATCTTTAAAGGGTAACTCCGGGATTTTTCAACCTGGCCTCTATATCCACAAAATCACCTATCATACCGCTAAGTAGATCCCAAAAGTTTCGGAGTTGCTCCGGTAGATCGGCTCAGCCGGCAGTCGCAAAACGGCAGGCTCAAGGCTGCAATGTAATCAAGGGCATGTCAATGCGGTCAAAGTACGTCCACTAAAAGTGCTTGATTTTGCCACTGACAGGCTCAGATTGTTATTTGTGTGTCTGACAAGTGTCTGACAACATTACTGAAAGGATCGCTACAGAAATAGACCTTTTTTAACCAGAAATAGACCTTTTTTTAACAACAACTCTGAACTCTGAACTCTGACAAAGGTGGTCTATGAAGGCAAGAGGGTTGACTTGTTGCAAGAAGAGGATCGTGTAAACAACCGTCCTCTTCCTGCAACAAGTGAATCCTCTTGCTTTCATAGACCACCTTTGTCAGTCAGAGTTCAGAGTTCAGAGTTGTTGTTAAAAAAAGGTCTATTTCTGGTTAAAAAAGGTCTATTTCTGTAGCGATCCTTTCAGTAATGTTGTCAGACACACAAATAACAATCTGAGCCTGTCAGTGGCAAAATCAAGCACTTTTAGTGGACGTACTTTGACCACATTGACATGCCCTTGATTACATTGCAGCCTTGAGCCGCCGTTTCGCGACTGCCGGCTGAGCCGATCTACCGGAGCAACTCTGAAACTTTTGGGATCTACTTAGCGGTATGATAGGCGATTTTGTGGATATAGAGGCCAGGTTGAAAAATCCCGGAATTACCCTTTAAAGGAAAAACCCCCACTCAGCTATTCTTACCCTGTTATATATATCATCATTTGGTTATGTTCAATGCATTCCAGGAGTTATTTTGTAGTGGAAATTTACATTTATGTTTATTATCTCATATACTGCTTATGTTTATTATCTCATATACTGCTATATCATGTAACCGCATAACCTATGCTGCTATATTATATAACCTTGTATGCTTTGTAGTCACCTGTGTGTGGAGAAGATGCTGTTGCTGTGCAGATTTCCTGTGTGTGCTTAACCTTATCTTTAACCTGACACCTGTACCAAAGCGAGACAGCCCGGGCTCCCAGGATGAGAGGGGAGCGAGACTCGCTCAGGGTCTTCTAAGGAAACAGGAAGATCTAAGCATGCAATCACGTCATTGCTGAGTACAGAGGTACTAAGCACGATCGGAGGAGGCCTGAAGTAACCTAGCCCCCCTTACCTAGATACACCCTTACCTAGATAAGGTATAAAAGCTTTATGTTGAGGGTAGGCTTCATCTGCACTTTGGTGAAGCCCACTGACTGTGTAGATCATTTTGTTGAAGCTTCAATAAAATACCACAAAGACAGCCTTGGCCTGGTCTCTCCTTGATTCTTCCACGACAATTTTGGCACCCCAGATGGGACGTCGCGAGTGATTCCTCTCTGTCTCTGCATCCTCGGGAAAACTGCGCGCAGTCGCGACTCAGTAGACCTGTCATCGCTACCTCCACCCAAAAACTTTTTGGAGACGAGCGACCACTGGGCCGGGGCAGACGGGCTCTCGCCGACGTCCCGACAGACAAAGAATCCAGCTCGTGGAAACTTGGTGAGACCAAACTCTGTCTTATTTTACAAAAATAAAAAATTATATATGAGGTAAAGATTGTTCTGTGGAAAGGCAGTTATCCTTGGGTACATGTTCTACAATTGAGAGGATTGTATGACTGACGAGTCACTAGGGCAGCGTACGCCAGTAATCACTAAAAAGCTCTGAAGAGGGCAGGGAAAATATTGTAATATCTGAATCAAACTGATTTAGAGTATAACAATAAGGGAAGTGATATAAACTGAGGCTAGTACCGCTAGGAACAATGGGTAATGTCAAGTCCAAGACATCTAAACTTCCAAAGGTACAATTTGATCCAAACAGCCCAAATGTAAAATACATGGTTGATAGATATGGTAAGGACAGTATACAACAGTTAGGGGAATGGATAAACCATCATGGTTTTCCAGAAAAGGGAAGTTTCAGTGTTAGACAATTGACACAATTGAGAGACTCCCTTGAGAAAAAAGAAAAAGAGAAAAAAGGTAAACAAAGAAAGCGTGAAGTCTTCCAGGCTGACTGGAAGGCTTATTTTCTGTGGTGGGATGAGTCCAAACGCAGGGAAAGACAACAACAGGCAGGGAAGGGGAAGGGAACCGAATCGCCTCCACAACATGAATGTAAGAGCACCTACACTCACACACACATATGCAATGAAGAGCAGCTTACACCGCACACAAACATATGCAATGAAGAACAGCTTACACAATGCCTTGATGTTAAATTGCAGAAAATACATGACGCAATTAGAAAAATTGAGAAGTGTTTAAATCAAGACGAACCAACACAGAGTCAAAGGGTTTTTCAAATGGTAAAATCCGGCGCACACAGCGCTCTACCCAAGCTGGCACTCCAGGTCGCAGGTCAGCAAATAGAGTTCCTGGTGGACTCAGGGGCAACAGAATCTGTAATAATGGAAAAGGCACTCACCACAAAACCCAAAATGAGTGGCAGATATACAAAAACGGTGGGTGCGGGAGGTTTTCCCATAATTGAACCATACACTAAAGATTTGCAATGTATGGATGATCACTGTGGCAAATTCAAGCATTCTTTTATGCTGTCACCCTGTTGCCCAATAAATTTGCTGGGGAGAGACCTGATGTGCAAGCTTGGGATTGTGATTATAGCTGATGAAGAAGGTTTGAAAATAACAAGAATTGGGAAAATACTGCATTTTGTTAAACACAGCCTGTCTCCACTTCTGTACATTTATGAGTGGAGACTGCGACAAACTGTTTTACATCCCGTATGTAAGGAAATGATTCTGTTTGCAAAAAAACACACACACACACAGGATCACATGACCGCAGAGAGCCTGCATTGCACGGCTCATGTGTCAGACGGACAGGACATGGAGTATGAAGAGAGGTGGTTCAGAGAAAATTGTGAGAGTGAAACAATACAGATGAAATATATGTATTGGACAAATGAACGATGTGCAGCATCTGTGACTTTGACTACTAAACAAAAACTTTTTTTTGACAAACCACACAGTGCACCACATGTGTCACTGTCAAAGGCACCGCAGGATGAGTGGCAGGATTTGGGTGCATGGATGCAACAGATTACCAATTGGGTATATTGGCAACACACTGAACAACCAGGGGTCGAGTACTGTAAAGGGGTATTTAGGAAAGGATTTCCTGTGGTTGTTAAAGCTCAAAGATCTGTTCAGCTAATTCCTGAGTTCCACTCAACCTTTGTCAGGGTAACAGATGCTCTGCAACTAACATTGGATTCCCCTGAACTAGAAGGTGTCCCCAAAGAACTGTGGGCTAAAAATAAATATGATGTGGGGGAGATGAAAGGTGCTTCCTCACTGGTAATTACACCAAAATCTGAATTTCGACCATGCAAGCATCAATATCCGCTGAAACCTGAAGCTGTCGAGGGCATAACACCTGTGTTTGAATCTTTGGTACAGGCAGGAATTATCATTCCATGTGAGGATTCCCCTGTGCGCACACCCATTTTTCCCGTTAGGAAAATTCGAGATCAGGACCAGCCAACAGAGTGGCGTTTCGTGCAGGACCTGCAGGCAGTAAATGATTCCGTTCATGCACGAGCACCGGAGGTGCCCGACCCACACACGATTCTCACTCAGGTACCACCAGACAGCCAATATTTTTCAGTGATTGATCTTGCTAACGCTTTCTTTAGCATCAAGGTCGACCCAGGCAGTCAGTACTGGTTTGCCTTCTCATTCAGGGGAAAAGGATGGACATGGACAAGATGTCCACAGGGCTATTCAGAAAGTCCGACGGTTTTTAATGCAGCGTTGAAAGAAAATCTTGAAGGTTTGCAATTACCATGTGGTTCAGCGATGCTGCAGTATGTTGATGATTTAATGATCTGTTCTCCAACCAAGCAGGCCTGCGAAGCAGATACCAGAGCTCTTCTAAAATTCCTGGCGGAGAATGGCCACAGGGCCAGCCTCTCCAAACTGCAGTGGGTATGTCAAAAGGTAACGTACCTGGGGCACGTGATCACTCCAGAGGGCAAATCCCTCTCCCCCAATAGAGTAAAAGCCATCCAGACAATCCCTAAACCACGTACAAAGAAACAAATGCTGAGTTTTCTAGGAATGACGTCATATTGCAGACAGTGGATTCCTAATTACTCGGAAACTGAGGCTCCACTCTCTGCAATGATCCATGGGAAGGGACTGACTGCACACAATACTGTGACTTGGACTGACGAAGCAGAAGCTGCCTTTTCGCAACTGAAAACAGCACTGCAACAGACACCCACACTGGGTTTACCAGATCCCAACCAACCGTTCACACAGACAGTGGACGAAAAACAGGGATATATGACTTCTGTATTGCTACAAAAGCACGGTGGGCGTAACAGACCGGTCGCCTACTTCTCTTCTAGACTAGACACAGTCGCAGCTGGCCTTCCAAAATGTCTGCGAGCAGTAGCTGCAGCAGAGAAAGCAGTGTTGGCCTCCAGAGACTTAGTAGGTTATTCCGATCTCACCCTACTAGTGCCACACTCAGTGTCAGTGATATTACTAGAACAGAAAACCACACACTTGTCTGCAGCCAGGTGGCTGCGATATCACACCATGCTGTTAGAAATGCCTAATATCACTGTGAAACGATGTACTGTGCTTAATCCTGCTACCCTTCTTCCCACATCAGATGATGGAGAGCCGCATGACTGCGTAGCAGCAATAACACAAGTTTGCTCCCCCAGACCAGATCTCCAGGATCAGCCGCTCCAGAACCCTGACTTGCAGCTGTATGTTGATGGATCAGCATCACGCAACCCAGACACAGGCAAAAATCAAGTAGGCTATGCTGTGGTAAATGAACAGGAAACTGTAAGCTCTGGCCCTTTGCCATCACACCTTTCTGCTCAGGCTGCAGAATTGTTTGCTCTGACGGAGGCATGTAAGTTAGCTACAGATAAAACTGTTACAATTTACACAGATTCCAGATATGCTTACGGTGTAGTCCATGATTTTGGTACATTGTGGAAAAATAGGGACTTTTTGACAGCCTCCGGCAAGCCCATTGCCCATTACAAATTAGTGTCTGATTTGCTGGATGCTATTCTACTACCCAAAGCTGTGGCTGTATGCAAATGTGATGCTCACACTAAAGGAAAAGATTCTGTTTCTGTAGGTAATGACCGAGCCGATGCAGCTGCAAAAGCCGCAGCCAAACAGGAAGTTGAACACAAACCACAGCACAGACAGCTGCTGAACGACACCGCGGACACTCTCACTCTTGCCTCTGATCTGCAAGCACTGCAAAGCAGAGCAACGGCAGAGGAGAGGCAACAGTGGAGAGCGGTGGGTGGCCACATAACCGATGGTGTTTGGTATGGCCCAAGTGACAAACCATGTCTCCCGAAATACTTGTTTCCACATTATGCGAAATTGACACATGGGAAGGACCATGTGTCAAAAGGGGGAATGATAGCACAGATAACAGAACATTGGTTCACAAAGGGTTTTCAAAATTACTCCCAGAAATTTTGTAATGCATGTGTCATTTGTGCTACCAACAACGTTGGAAGGGGTCAACAGGTCCCACAGGCAGCCCACCCACCTCCAGATAAACCGTTTGATCATTTGCAAATGGACTTTATCGAACTAACACTATGCGAGGGAAAGAAATACTGTCTTGTGATTGTTGACATGTTCTCCAAATGGGTTGAAGTTTTTCCCACAACCAAACAGGATGCAGGGGCAGTAGCGAAGGCCCTTGTCCAGCACATCATTCCAAGGGGGGAATTCCAGGTAAAATCGGTAGTGACAATGGACCAGCCTTTGTCAGCACAGCTCTCAAAGAGGTAAGCACATACATGGGAATTGATCTAAAACATCACTGTGCTTATCACCCTGCCAGTGCAGGAGCGGTAGAAAGAGAAAATGGCACAATAAAAAACAAGCTAATGAAGTGTTGCGCTGAAACAGGATTAAACTGGATAAAAGCACTCCCAATAGTACTGATGTACATGAGAACCAGAACACGACCAAAATATGGGCTAAGCCCATTTGAAATTCTATTTGGCAGACCGCCAAACACGGGGATAGGGCCCCCAAGTCGACCACTCCCTTCCACAGAACACTGTGAAGATGAAATGTTGCGTTACTGTGCGAACCTTGTCTCTGTGCTTTCTGGTATTCACAAGCAGGTTAAAGCAGCCCTACCGAAGCCAGCTGAAGGACAGCAACATTCCCTCGAGCCAGGAGAGTGGGTCGTGGTAAAGGATTTCAGGAGAAAACACTGGAAACAACAGAGGTGGAACGGACCGTTCCAGATCCTACTGACGACAGAGACTGCAGTGAAAGTAACCGGCAGAAGCACGTGGGTCCACGCCAGCCACTGTAAAAAGGTGCCTGAGCCTGCAGACGGCCCAAGACAAGCTGCACGCCAAGACAACCAATAGCCGAGTGCATCCAGATCTCCAGGTAGGTCATTTCAGCCTCCGCCCTCAGGAGTGTAGTAAAGGGGGGACGGGAAACTCCTAGAGTCCGCTTGTCCTCTTGCTCCAGCCAGCACACTGAGGAGTTAGAGGGGGTTGTGTGGCCGCCCAGGGGTGACAGGATGACTCCGCCTACCGACGCACGCCGACCATGGCATCCTATGAGAGCAACAAGATGTGGCCTTTCAACAACCATCCTCCTCATGTTCCTGATTACGATGATCACTGTTCCTCCTCTTTTCTGGTGGTTTGACAGACCCGTTGAGGTAAATCACACACGGCAGAAACGAAGCCTGCTGCAGAAAGAAAATCTGTGGCTGGCCTGGCAAAATTTCACTATCCAACACCTAAAAATCAAAAGCTCATGCTATGTGTGTTCAGCAGCAAGACCACGACTGTTCACCGTAAAAATCCCCTATGACACTAACTGTATCTCCACAAATGTGTCTCTGTGTATCCTTGATTGCATCCTGGCAAGGGGAGGGGGAAGCACATATACCTCATGGCAGAACTGCCCTTTACCCTGTTACAGAACACTGATGACAGCATGTTCCCCGAACTTTACCCCATGCCTGACTGGGCTCCTCATGCTGACGACCCAGAGACACCATATAACGATGTGTAATTAAAACTGCATTTCATTTCCCCAAATGATTTTTATTTACTCTAGCTTGCTAAATAACAGGAATCCTTTATTTCCACAAAAACAGCGAAAGCTTTCATGTTGCCACTTGATGATGGTGTTGCCTAAAACAAAATGGTAATGTTTGATGTTTGTGTCAACTATGTAAATTTCTTTTTATTATCAAATATGATAAAAAGGGGGGAAATGTAGTGGAAATTTACATTTATGTTTATTATCTCATATACTGCTTATGTTTATTATCTCATATACTGCTATATCATGTAACCGCATAACCTATGCTGCTATATTATATAACCTTGTATGCTTTGTAGTCACCTGTGTGTGGAGAAGATGCTGTTGCTGTGCAGATTTCCTGTGTGTGCTTAACCTTATCTTTAACCTGACACCTGTACCAAAGCGAGACAGCCCGGGCTCCCAGGATGAGAGGGGAGCGAGACTCGCTCAGGGTCTTCTAAGGAAACAGGAAGATCTAAGCATGCAATCACGTCATTGCTGAGTACAGAGGTACTAAGCACGATCGGAGGAGGCCTGAAGTAACCTAGCCCCCCTTACCTAGATACACCCTTACCTAGATAAGGTATAAAAGCTTTATGTTGAGGGTAGGCTTCATCTGCACTTTGGTGAAGCCCACTGACTGTGTAGATCATTTTGTTGAAGCTTTAATAAAATACCACAAAGACAGCCTTGGCCTGGTCTCTCCTTGATTCTTCCACGACAATTTTGTGTTGGTAATTTACTTGTTTTGTTGTTTCCACTTTCCCTCAATCTTCTTAATGTCCTTCTACTTCTGTTAGTGATTTCCTATATTTCCCAGAATGACTTTCGGCAACCCGTAGAGAATAGGTGGGAGCTTTTTGCTTTCAATCAAGGTGGGCATATAAGTAGCTTTAAAGTGTGATTGTTCAGCTGTTATACATGTAGGTGGAGAGAGCAATAGTTTTTCCAGTCAAGAAAAAGTGGACAGAACAACGGCATGGTGTTGAACGCATCATATCTTGTGGCTGGATTGCATTCTAGTCTACTGAGGCTGCTGTCGGTGGAGAAATTGGTGTCTCTTCCTCTTGTACGACGGAGTTCTCCCTGTATGATTGATGAACGTCGGTGCAAAATGGCGAGTCTAGGAAAGAAAGAAGAAAGAAAAGAAGCCCGGATTTTTCATTTAAATCTTCAATCGCGCAAGACCATCTCCAAAGACGACATAGTACAAAAGCGGGTCCAAATCAAAGGTCGTCATTTCTCAGAGAGTTAGGCATCAGAGTCCAGGGCGACAGCAGCCCCAGGTGCTCGTGTATGTAGGGCAGCGGAGGGAAGTGGAAGCAGCTGTAAATCGAGGAGCTTCATCCTGGGAGTTTCCATTAATAACAGAATGAAAGGGACTGATTACTCCGAGTTTAGCAGCCTATTATAGGAGCATCCAAAGTTATTGCTTCAATCCGTTAAATAAGCACAAAGTATCGTGAGGTAACCTTTGCCATACACTCATGATTTTAGCATCACTCAACTTCAACAATTATCAATCCCCCAGCAAGCCCTGTCTTAGTTCGTAGCGAGCCTCTTGAATTCAAGATCTAGTGGCGCGGAGCACATTGAAGCCTGCAGGGTGTTCAATAATTAGTCAGAGCATTAGTAGCTTGATGGAGTCTTTCCCTATGAGTATTGCATACTCTGCGTGACGCCCAGCCACGTAATCCGTCAAAGATCCTTCAAAAGGCTTTTAGCAGCAACGCCACGCAAGAGGTACACAAACACGCTAATCAATCAATCCCACTGCGGGTTAGTGCCGTTAAAGTAGCGCAAGGTACACGGTGGACGAGTTCAAAACGGCGATAAATCAGCGGAGAGGAAGCTCAGAAGAACAGATATGTCACTTTGAAGGGTTGCGTTGACCACACGTGGCTTTTCTCAGCGGCGCCTCGACCTTTGAAGACAGGGCCATTGATTGATCAGTTGCTTTTTGAGTTCTGAACGGGTTTCCAGGAGTAAATCCGGGACACTATTTCAATGGCGGAACGGTGGAAATCCTCTCATAGACTTAGAGCCGGTGATAACTGGGCCAGTTCAACTCCCATCGTGCGCGACTAAAAATATTGTTTTTCTTCCGCGGTGAGTTTTTAAAGCTGGATCACGATCCGAGCTTGTACTAGATAAGCGTAGCGAGTGTCACAGAAAGGACAGATGCTCCGCGAGTTACGGCGATGAATATTTCTCACTACGTCAGGATCGCACGCCTCTCACCTCACATGCTTACATGTCTTTGTGTCGGCCAATAGCTCTCCGGTCCGCCAGTCAGAATGAGTGACTGAGAGTATTCATCAAAATCCACCACCTCAGCCAATTTCCGCTCCTCCAGAAATACAGCAGTCACTAATGCCCAGGATATTTTTGTCCATTGCGGTAGTTGATTTTTGCACAAAACATTAAAGTGGAACTATTCAGGCTTTTCTAGACCGACAAACTGCATTATGGTTACCCCCTATATGCCCTGTTTATGTATTGGGGATTGTCAGGAAAACACCGCTGGAGCTTTAGCATCCTGACGGGTCATGTAGTCCAGAATTGAGTCTTGAAATCTTCCTTTCTCAAAACAAGGGAAAGAATCTGATTTCTCAAGTATCCAATTTGTTTCCAATGCAAATCAACTTGAGTTTTCCTGAATCAAGTGTCATCATCATCATCATCAAGGATCTCGAAACAGGTGAAAATGCATGGGAAACGAGGGAAATTTATCTCACCCGATTGGCCAGTTCTGAAAACAAGATTGTAAGATTAATACAATACAAGATTAAATGACTTCTTTTTTTTTTGCGACGTTTGTGACGGATGGAGCTGAAAATAACAGCTCAATCAAATTTTGCTGCTCCTTCATTTCAGGTGGTTGTCAGTACAAAAGGATGCCACGCTCATTTCACAATGAAAATCAGCACTTTTTGGAGCCGTGATTATTCAAAGACACGTCGCGGCCGTGCCTGAAATTCAAAAGCCTTACTAGCTATTCAAACACACCTAGCGCGTTATTTTGAAAGGAAGCGATTAGACTGGTTTCCAGATCCATGGCGCCCCAACCTTCCCAGCCCCGCTGTCCTTTGAAGCACTTTATTTGTGTTATTTGTGATGTGCTTGACAGGTTTTATGATGAGCCTATTGTGCTTTTCCATCTCTCTTTATCAGTCCAAGGTGGGGTGCATCCCCCATCAACGCCGTGGTCTCCGAAGAGCGGGATCGCATTCTTCGGAAGGCTGGGGACTTTTACGAGCCGGAGCACTTTCACAAGCCACTTTGCGGTGACCTTTACAATCGGGGAGATGGGCACCAGCACGGTGTCATACGTATTCCGATCACGTCCACAACCGTGTCTCTCAAAAATATCCCAAAGTAGTTATTGTACTAGCAGATGCACAATAAAGGGAGCGCCAATCCTTTATTTTTGATTTTTTTTTTTTCGTGGATTCTCCACCGTCTCGCTGCTGTCGGGAGAGTTCATTTTTACAGTTTACGAGTTAACGACACTCTCCCCACGATGATATAAACATCACTATGATTTGATCGATAGCTTATATTTAATTAGATAATCACATTGGGGGAAATATATTACTAATTACTCTTTCACACAGCATCCGGGATGCCAGCCTTCAGGGAGTTATATCCTCGCCATCGTCATATTTACACAGATTTACAAAGTTTTTATTTCAGTCATCATACTCTCACCGCAAAGAAAGAACGGGTTCACCGCCACAGCAAATTCACCCACCCTGCTTTGCAATAAAAGAACAAAAGCGATGAAAAAAATCATGAGGAATTTTGTAATCTCGCTGAAAATTACATCCGTGCCAGTTTTGATTCAGGGGCCTCATAAAGCCAGCATAGCCCATCACGTGGCCTCTCTCGTTATTGTTAAGCATAGATAGGAAACAGTGATGTTTTCAGCATTCGGGCCATTTAATATTGTGTCGTACGATATTATTGTTCCAGCAGTTAAAGATTCAGCCCTGCTTGTCCTCTGGAGAGCAATGGCTGCAAACAAGCTGGTTGAGGTTCTGCTACACCTTCCACCCGTCAGTTATTCTGATGAGAAACTGTCAAAAGAGAGCTTTGTAAGGTAAGGAAACCTCACCTAGAGAATCACTTAAGATGTTTTCTATTTCAACTTTTCAGCATCTACCTGAAAGCGTTGGAGGTTCATGGCCATTCATTATACATACCACAAACTCCGAAGGAACCACTTTAAACCAAATTAAATCTTCACGAGGAGTGAAATTGAATGGATTTGCCGTTTTGAGACAAATCCGCCAGTGTTTCCATGCTGGTTTTGACCCTCCGTCATCGCCGTGCATTACCAGTGAGTGGGCAGAGAGACAGGAGAGAGAGAGAGAGAGAGAGAGAGAGAGAGAGAGAGAGAGAGAGGAAGACCTGACCCAGCGCTGTGAGACGAGACAGACGTCCTCTGACATCCACAGCCCACTCCATTTGGGAGATGTCTCCTAAATCTGGTGATGGGAGTAACAAGTGTGGCAGGCAGCTCTGTTCTATGAATCCCCCCTCTCCTCTCACTGACTGGGTGCTTATTGTGTGCCCTGATATTGAAGGGCCTAGATGACAGTTGCTTCGACGGCCTTGAATGACAAAAAAAACAACTCCGCCCCTCCCTCCTCGCGACTTTGAGATTACCGGCACTGTGAGCATAACAACATCATTCACTCTCAGCAGGGACCGTCTTCAGACCTGCTCGGAAAATTGAGGACGTGTGAATTGACGTGTGACTTGGACTAAGTACAGTCGCTGCAATGCAATGACCTTTTAGTAATATGAAATTGTTGTTTTTAGGGCCTGTAGATTGAATGATGAAATGTCATTAACTCAATATAGTTGAGTTTAGCAACTGGATTATTTTATATCATATTTAGTGTAAATGTTACCAGTTTCCTACGCAAAATTGGCAGACTAAATCACATATTATGCAAAATGGCCTGTCACTCAACATAGTGTATGCTAAAGTGCTAGCATGGAGTCTACTATCACTCAACATAGTGTATGCTAAAGTGCTAACATGGATTCCACTATCACTCAACATAATGTATGCTAAAGTGTTAGCATGGAGCGAGCCTACTATCACTCAACATAACGTATGCTAAAGTGTTAGCATTGAGCCAACTATTACTCAACATAATGTATGCTAAAGTACTACCATGGAGACTACTATCACTCAACATAGTGTATGCTAAAGTGCTAGTATGGAGCCTACTATCACTCAACATAATGTATGTTAAAGTGCTAGCATGGATTCTACTATCACTCAACATAATGTATGCTAAAGTGATAGCATGTAGCCTACTATCACTCAACATAATGTATGCTAAAGTACTACCATGGAGTCTACTATCACTCAACATAGTGTATGCTAAAGTGCTAACATGGATTCTACTATCACTCAACATAATGTATGCTAAAGTGTTAGCATGGAGCGAGCCTACTATCACTCAACATAATGTATGCTAAAGTGATAGCATGTAGCCTACTATCACTCAACATAATGTATGCTAAAGTGTTAGTATGTAGCCTACTATCACTCAACATAATGTATGCTAAAGTGATAGCATGTAGCCTACTATCACTCAACATAATGTATGCTAAAGTGATAGCATGTAGCCTACTATCACTCAACATAATGTATGCTAAAGTGTTAATATGCAGCCTAACACTCAACATAGTTTATTAACCAATGCGTAAGCAGACGTTCTCACATTGATGAGCGGGGGGTATTCTCTCTCTCCCTCCCTCCCTCTCTTCCTTCCCTTCCATATTGAACAACAGCACCAGAGCACTTGTCAAACTGATGGGAACAATAAAGGAAAGGAAAGACCTGCTGGCTGATGGGATGTGATTCCGTGGAAAAGGCTTGCCAGGAAATTCTACATTATTTACTTTCTCTCCGACACCCTTGTGTCTGAGCAGCTCCTGAAATCGACTGTACTGAGATTACAGCGAGCTGCACTACACCTCTCTCCACTTTAAAATCTTTTCCTCTCCAAACAAACAAACATGCAAACAACCCACAATCCAATCCTCTGGTCAGTTTTGGAAGGATTAAATTATGATATGCTTCACCTCCTTATCGGTCTTGGAAAATGTGAATTCATTCTAAAAAAAAAAAAAAAAGGTTGAGCAGCTCACAGAGGTTAAATTCACGTGGGTTCTGTTAAATGTTGCATGGCATTTCCAAGATAATGGAGAGTTGGCTTGTCAGGCACTAAAGAAAAATACTAAAAAATACATGGATTGAAGACATTTCTCAACAAACAGTCCTGAAATAGTCTTGAAAAATGATCTGGCTTAGATTAGGTCAGGCTTTTCATACGCTTTGAGATAAGGTAAACATTTTTATCTACGCTTTATTCTTTTTTTATTGTTGCACGGCATGAGCTAAGACACGGTGCGTCTCTTTCTTTAGCGTCCTCCACTCAGGATGACCTTGGACGCGTTGTGGGATTCAAGGTCTCAACAGACGCCCCCTGAACCCACTTCCTGCTCCAAGTTAAGATTAAAGTGACATTTCAAAAGAAGAGTCAGAAAATGCCCACGATGGTTCATACTTACATACTTCATTCTAAATTTCCTTTCTATTTTAAACAAACGTGTGAAAGTAAGAGCTCATTCAAGAGAATATAGTCTCACTTTAAGGGAAATATACTGAGGAGATGAGGAGACGAGGTTACAGATGAGGTGAGGGAATAAAAGCCATTTAGAGTTGATATGTGTCATTTGTTTCCTGTATGTATGTTACAGTGTAAATTTGATTGTTGGCTTGTATGATGTAGCACTGAAACTGAACTGTGTGTCTGGAGACACTGAAGGTATTTCAAATGTGTGTCCATGTAGCGAGGAGGGAATGCAGTCACACACCTTGTTTGCGTTGATGTATGTGCAATAAGTGGCTACAGTTACTTTGTCACATTTTTTGTATCTGGTTTATATACACACACTGCCCAATTAAAAATTAACCAGACTCGCAAGGAGCTTGTTTATTTGGACGGAGGTTTGATAACCTGTCGCCCCCCCCCCCCCCCCCCCCCCACCGGGGTTAGAGATTTTGGCAGCAAAGGGGAGTCAAAACAAACCCAGTTCCAGTCCCTGTAACGTTACCGAAGCGTGATGGACTTGTCTGCTCTTCTCTGGTGCTCATGCCAGTTAAGATGACTGAAAAAAAAATCTGAATACGAGCATCAGTCCAAACTGCGGCTTGCCCTCGCTTCGTTTTGTCACGCCGCTAGGCTTTCCAAGCGCGAGGAACTGCAGGCTATCAGATGTCAGCGTCCTTATACCCACAAACCCCTTTTTGGGGGTCGCTCACCGAGACCTGGCATTTCCCAGCGCCTCTGCATTTATTTGGTGTGTGGAGTTTGGAGGAAACGCTCTACGTTCTAGTAAACTGGGTGTGAATGCGTCCCTAAAATCGTTGTACATAGTCTGTGAACTTTGGATCATGCAATTGCAGAGATCTTTTCCATAAGACCTCTGACATCAGCGAGCAGTGGTTGTAAGCCCAAACCCCCTGAAGACTGAACTGGAAATACACAGACACTGGGAACGCATCGACAGATTGTGCCGTTAATAGTGAAGCCCTCTGCACCGGCCTTCGATCACAGTGACATTGGTACGAGATAGGGGCTCTCATTAGGACAGTGGGTTACAATCACAAGGCCCCAAACCTGGTATTAGCCCATTAAACACTCAAGATCTTTTTCAGCGCCAGAACCAAAGCGCTATTCATTCAAAAACCTGGCAACAAGAAACCAAAGAGAACCGTACGACTTTTGTTTTGCAGAGTCACATTTAATGAGTATGACCCGGCCGGCCCTCTTTGGCTCCGAAGTGGAAATGAGGCTAATGGGCCTTAAAAAAAGGCGAGTGTCGTTAACCTAACGCGGCGTTCCCGCTTCCCCGTTTCCTTGACTCCTTTTGTTTTTTGTTTTTTTCCCAGCGCAATCAAGTCGCTGCAGGCCTGGGAAGACCCGAAGCACACGGGAAACACGGGAACGTAATCCCGGGCAACTCACAGCCCAGTCACTTTATTCCCCTATAGAGGTATGGGAGCATGATGATGAAATCGAGGTTTATTATGTACCTCTGCGGCTGACGCAGCATATCCTTCGCACCCTTTGGTAATTCATCAATGTCAGAGTCTTGCGGCGAGTGTTTAATAGCCCTATCAATGTAATTCATATTTACTTATCTTCCGGACTGTAAACTAATTACAAAAATAGATATTTTCTTCTGCCACGGATAGGTACGCTTTCATATGAATAACCCACAACGCCTGTTTCATATGATACGACCAACAACTTTTTCATTTTCATCTTGGGAGAAAAGCAGGAAATCACAACGTCCACCGGCGTCTCCAGAGTGAGAAATAAATTGAGACCACCGTGAATAGCAAGTGCACAGTACAGGGAGAGTCTGGAGAAGAGTTTTCAGTGCGAGAGACTGAATACAAGGGAAGGGAGGGAAGATTAATAACGTCTGTCGGCAGACAAAAGGGGCCCAGGAGAATTTTTTTTTTCCTCTGTGTGAACTAGAATTAACTCTGTAGAAACACACCAACTAAAACCTGAGCGCAAAAAAAGAGAGAGCAATTGACTTGGAGAGTTCTACTTCTTAACTCCTAGAGGTGACATCTAAAGTTGGGGGGGTGACTGAGTGAGCTTTCCTACTCAAGCTTTCCTGACCCTAACCCTAAAATCCAATTAACTATTTCCAAATGTAAAGGATCTCTTCAAACCAAAACTCTGTGGCTTTTTTTTTTTTCCTTCTCCTCCAGGATTTCTCACCCTCGAGTGACGCGCCAGTGATTCACTTCAACTGCTCCAAGTCGAGACGAGATTGACATTTCAAAGGGGAGCCAATGAAAAGGAGATGACGGCTGCATAATTCATAACTGCATTTGTAAATTGGCCATTACGACTCATTATCCCGGGATGATCATTGAACGCAGCTTAAAGGTCGGACCTCTAGACCTTTCAAGCTTCTGGAGGAAGAGGGGATACTACATTCTCACTTAAAGGGAAAAGCAATTTTCACACTCCCAATTCCTGATTCCTGCACAGTACGTGGGTTCTCACTCTAGGCCTCTTTGATTCCCCCTGGTGGCATGGAGACCCTTGAAGGAGAGGGTGGGGGGGGTCAGAGTAGCACCTCTGGAGCAGGGAGGGATTCGGTGTCTAGCTCAAGGACACTTCAGCAGGGCGGGTAATTGTTGATAGGCACGCCACAGTCTCTGGTTTCCAACCACTAGGCAGCTTGTCACCCCTTAAGAAAAATCAACATTTTCCATGACTTGAAAGCCGTCAACCCTCCTGCATTTTAAAGCTGCCGGTGGGTTTGGTCGGCGTCACTCCAACGCCAACGTCAACGTCACCCCATGCTTTTAACCCTGAGCTGTTAGCGTTTTCTGGCGCCATCGCCAGTGTTTACTCTGTAGTCGAACGCATGCAATTAGTGTCTCTCTTGCCGTCTCTCGTTTCAAACCAACTAACGGAGCGCTGGCAGATATGAGCTGGAACGAAATGGGAAAAAAAGTTCCCGACAGGCGTTTTACCTTGGTGGCCTACTCCTCAGCCCCAGTTTGCAAACTATGCACAAACCACACCTGCTGTACCATCCAGGTGTGGACATCCCAGCACAGTGGATGCAAATACTGTTTATTTTGCAGTTGTGCACTATAATAAATGTTTGTGGGTGGATTTTGGTAAGGTGTGCGACTCTCCATAACCTTTCATTTTTTTTAGTTTAGAACATTATAATGGAGAGAAAAGCTCAAGTAACAAAAACAGAAATCTATTTGGGAGCCACGTATTAAAAAACAAATCACATCAGGTTGCTCCACTTTGTTGCCACAATTTATTTATTTTGGTACGTTTTGGTTTGCATATGATATTAGCTGCAGGGAAATGACGCCTCTCTCAATTCCTCATCATATGGGGAAGTTAAAACAACAGCCCGAATGATTCACAGGAGGAAAGATTAGGGTTGATGTTCGTTAGAGAACGGACAGGGGTAAATACTTGACATAATGCTCCCCTTTAAATGCTAGTGAACCGGTCGCGGCTTCCCAGAGACGCAGTTTTCACCGAGGCGCAGAGGAGCGGAGCGCAGCGCAGCGCCAAGACGCGCCCGTGCAGCCCCGACCGGTGCCACCGCCGCCCTTGAAACTCCGTGTTTTTTTTGTCCCACACCCCCCACCCCAAGTGTGGCATGTGATACTTGCATTGAGCTCGGTGTTGATGTGTGATGGTGTTATGTCCCGGAGCATCTGCATGGGAAACTTAAAGGCATGCTGCATAGTGAGGGGGGTAAAAATGCGAGCCAGCTGAACCCGGTGGACAAAAGCCCAACACACGGCCGGTAAGTCTGACAGCGACGAGCGTCTTTTATTGGCTCTGAATCCCTTTTGACGGTGTTGTTCTGGAAAGTGGTCCAGCTCGTTTTCGCGAGACGCAAAAAGCCTCGGAATTATTTTAGGTGTCTTACCAGGTGGACTGAAATGTGCGATGAGTTGATCATCAGTAGTACTCAGTAGATGTTTTAATGCACAGCTCTATTAAACAGTGATGTGCTGAAACTCACACAGAGGCTCGTATAAGCGCGTGCAAATTCCGTTTTTTCTTTCTTTTCTTCTATTAAAATGTTTGACAAAGTTCTTTAAAAATCACTGTAATGTTTCTATAATACTAATATAGGGATCTTCTGATACTTAGTGGTATTTTCTATATCCTATAGGATAATATTCCTCTATGGCATTATGATGTGTCTATCGTACGCAGTAGTGAGATTATAGTACTTTATACTATTTTGTATCTCCTATAGAACCACTGTAATATTCCTATAATCTTCCTATAGGGACGTATAGTGTGTCTGCGGTACTTATAGTGACCTCATGATACTTCATGGTATTTTTTTATCTCCTGTGGTATCATTATAGCATTCCTAATAGCACATGACAGGATTTCTATAGTTCTTTTGAGGAAGCATTGCTGTCTGTGCACATTAGATGAGCTCCTATTGTGATTAGCTTTGCTTTTGCATCTAGGCTTTTGACTAACACTTCACGTTGGATCAAATTTGTGAGAGGGCAGCAGACCTGGAGCTACTTCCCATTAGACAAGCCATACCTTTCCATTGATAATTGGATTGGGTGGCAAAGCCTTTCAATATTTGAGTCAATTAATTAAGGTTGATGAGCCCCCTTTTGAGCGGCTCTTACATCTCCCTCTTACTTGTATGGACTGTCTATATGTCACTGCCTCCCTTGTCGGGATCATTAACATGTTGATGTGCATAGACAGACGCTTGTGTTCCTCCTGTGCAGTAGTTCATGTACCAGAGCGCACACTTGGTGGGCCCCTGGAAGCAGACGTAACAATCTAATGAGAACAGATTGCACAGGATATGGAAAGTGACCCAAGAAGCTGCAGGTTTTCCGTTTCCGACCAAACACTACAGCAGCAGCTCATTTCAGGCAGCAGTCCCCCCCCCCTCTTCCAGTGGAAGGGGTGTTAATGAGCTGCTGTAGTGTTTCGGTTGGAACGGAAACCTGCAGACCCCTTGGGTCACCGTGCCGCGTGTTGAAAACCACTGCTCTATCACATTCACACAGAGAGAGGGAACGGTGAAGAGAGAGAGAGAGAGGGATACACTCTGCATGTGTTTGTGGGTGGGCGGCTGTTGCTCTGTTATTTGTATTCTGCTGTGATCTCTAAACTCTATCTTTAAAAGTGTTTCTAATAACAGTGCCTGTGCAGAAACACCTTCATCCCATGCTCTCATGCCAGATAGATGTTTTTTTGTATTATTATTTTATTTTCACCTTCCAGCAATTCATTCGGACTATTATCTTCTATTCCCAGCTACACGCTTTGTTAAATCTCAGCCTTTCGCTAAAACGATGCTGATTACACATCAAGCTTGGAGCACGGGTTTAATTTTCAATTAGAGACCATCAGGGTACTTTTAAAAACATCCTAAGTGCTTTATGAGAGACGTGATAAATTAGTAAGACTTATTAAGTTCACTTCATGCAACTTCATTCATCTACCTATTATTACTATTTGTCACCTTTAAAATGACTTCAGCTTCCCTATGTTTTTTTTTCCTCCAAACTTTTTCCCCTAGTGCGTTTTGTAAATGAAAGCTTCAATCTCCAAATAGGTCACAATTACGCAGCACCAAAGTGAAGTAGTTACTTAGAGAGCTACAAGTCTCATTTATACAATCCCAAGGGCAAAGACTGAATTTATATTGTTTTTTTTAAAAATAGCTTCATATAGCCTATATATATTTAATTTGGAGTACATTAATGAGGCTTGGTGAATATCAAGTCTAATTTGATGAATCCACTTGAACATTATACTGTAGAACTTTGTTGATGTGTGAAAGTGGGTCATGTCGTTGAATGCCGTTTTCACATTGTATTCATATATTGTACTACCTCCGATAAGGACCCTGAGGAATTGTGGTGAAGCGGTGATAAAACCCTTTTTTTTTGGGTGAACAACATAATCATTTACAGTGTGTCATGAACTAAAGGTGCTCTACATCTCTGCACCTCAGATAAGTAAGCAGTAGTTACACGTACGTGGAATAAGGTGCCGGGCTGTTTCAGCAAGATAGTAGTGTGTTTTTGACCTGAAGAAAGTTGCAGCTCAGTCCCAAAATGTTCTTCTTCCTCATCCCTCTTTGGAGTTGTGGAGCGGTGGTGGTGCAGCAGGGGTGAGAGAGCTGTATCAGGTATGCACGGGGGCGAGAGGGCTTACGCAAGCGTTCATGCAAACCTCATTTATAATGAACAACCGGTGAGTTCAAAAGCACCTAGTTCAGGTACTGACCCATTTAATAGGGGAGAGTGTATGCTCATGTACCTGTACTTTCCCAGCCGGGCCGTGGGATTCAAACCAGCGACCCTCCCAGTCACGATACCACTTTTCTAACCTTTGGATTAATGGGAAGAAATGGAAGTGCGGGGGAATCTTGTTAGTGAATCAGAAACACGAGTGCACCGGCGTTAAGGGTCAGAGGGTCTACTGCAAAGAGGCGCTCGTGGTGAGGACGAAAGGGCAGACTGTAATCTCGTATGCTGCGTTCAGGGGCGAGGGGAAACCGAGGTGCTCGAGAAGTCACGTGTAATAGAGTTTACATAGAACCCTTTGTTGTTTGGCTCATTAAGTTATGAAATGTGTTTGTATTCTTTATGCAGCGTTTCATCTGAGCTTTATTAGAGATACTGAGTGACATATTCAATAAAAGGATAAGCCTGCCTATAAGCCAATTTAATAGGATTAAACGCACATGTGGCTCTAAGGGGAAGTATAGGAAGCAAAACCATGACACGGAAATATGTTTCCCAGCCCCAGCCAGAGTCATGGATGTGATGATGCCTCTGTACGTTAGTGCGTTTTTTTTGGGGGGAGATGAGATGAGATCCCGATGGGAGCTATGATTGCACGCAATGCAACTTCACGCATGAATGCACACCATTTAAGGGGCCATTTCACGCAATTCAACACACGTTATATACATGACTACAAAACCATTAAAAAAGTGCAATTGGCGTTGCAACAGGTTGGCCATATTTGATATTAGACCTTGGCCTAACATTCTTCATCCCTAGTTGTGGGAGCCCTCCCTTTTCACCTGGGTACCCCTTGGCACACATTGATGGATGGGTCTGTAAAAGCGTGGCATATGTCACATCCTGTATCCTGATGGGTAAAATAAAAGCACGGGACAACGTGTGTGCTTATTCTGGTTCAGCAGCAGTTGTGCAAATACTTCTTCTTTGTGTACCTTTACATCAGCAATGAAAGTAGCCTGACATATTAGCCCTTAAACATCACCAGAAAGCGTGGAATCTTTACACTGATTTTGAAATCAATCACTAGAGATACAAATCAAACTTGTACATAATCATATTGTACATTGATACATGTGTATACCTGCACTGTTCTTGGCCCCACATTTTGCATTATTCTAAATCATTCGTAACTGCAGACTTTTCCAGGTATTACTCCTTAATATATCAGTCGGGTTTTCAAAATATTTAACGAGGCGCTGAGGGAGCAAAATAATCTAAAATAATCATCTGACTATCGTTTGCAAACCCCCCCCCCTCACCCTCCTCCAATCAAAGCTCAATAGGGGAACCAGTCAGAATGAACTCTACCCTCCAATAAAAACGGCGCTATGTTGATACGCGGTGCTTGAACAGTCGCAGGTTTCGGCTCATGAGTCTCATTACCTCGCTATTGTTTAGTCAACCGTGTAGTCACACAGTAATGGTGTGAAAAGAAGTCAAAGGGGAGAGGCTGTATTTGAGGTACAACACTATAATATAGAAGGTCGCAGTACTGTGGGATATAATGGGCTACACGGATCGAAACTGAAGCTGTGATATTGCAAAGTTTGTGGACTTTTAACAACTATGAAGTTGATGCAAACTGTAACTGACGATCCAACAAAGAAGAAGTAAGTGCGATAGCCTTGAAAATAGAATCACTTAGACTACATATTGATGCACAACTGCATATATGAGGGCAGAGATGCAAGGTTTTTTTCGCTTTAAGCGGAACTGTACCTCCTCCTTTCCAAGGCCGCAGAGCTCATCTGTCTAGTCAAATGCCTTGCTCCTGCATTTATTTGATCATTCTAAATGAGGTGTTTTCACAGCTCTCGATCCTCCCACAGTTTACAGTTTACCACACGATCCCATGGGTTGACTTCATTCTGTCCGTGCTCCCGAGGCCAGTCCTGGGCCACGCGGTGTCACGCTCAATAAACCGCTCCTGTCGGAAACATTTCGCTGAGTGGCTGTGGAGCCGCCACTTTCTGACCCCTCCCCGCCTGGAGAAACCAGCCTGTTCCGCGATGATTGGCCTCGCTAGCCAGCGGGGGACCCATTCTTCTTATTTGTTGTGGTGATGTGCCCAGCCGTCTCACATCCGGCCGGACGCCCCCGGGTCCGACGCCAAACCGGGAAGAAAGTCGCCCCACTCGCCCCGATGTCACATGCTTATACGACCCGTTGTTCTCGCCAGTGTTTCTCACTGTGCTTATGAGTCCAGATGCCTGTGGTGAATAAAACAGAGACGTCCTGGCTGGTAAAGAGAACGTGGCTTCAAAACCGTGTAATTTGAGCTGAAGGGCTTGACGTGAAAAGAGCTTTACGGAGCCAATCCACACAGGCTGACACATTTTACTGTGTTTTTATTCAAGGAAGTGATGGCACTCTACCTGATTCAGCCAGCTCACTGCAGCTTTACAGATGTTTTCCCTTGCAGAAAAGAAGTGCATGCGTATCTATAATCAGTTTTCTACCTTAGCTCCCTCTGTTTCTCCACCCTTATACTGCAGCAAATTGCATCTAAGGTGAAATCATCTTTTTCCTGTGAAGTTTCGCCCCCTTCTTCGCGGTAGCTTGTCATTTTGTGCCATTAGTCCCTTCGAAAGTTTCCTTCGGCTGCTGTTGATGTGGTGGAAATGTTTTCACCATTAGCGGCAACAAAGAAAAAAAAACAGGCTACACAAAGCACACCAAATACTTTTGAACGCCGCTGCTTTCACAAAGGGTTGCAAGTGTTGTTTTTTTCCCCGCACATAAACACCGCCGCACAGTGTAGCATCAAGAAGCTTAAGACACAACGTGGATTTGGTTTAATAGTGGTCCATGTTGCGGCTTTCATTTGGGATTTGAAGAAACTATGAGCTGAGCTTAAAAATCAACCCTATTATATGTTGATTGGAAAGCATGTTTTGAGTATCCACTAATGAAGAAGCTTTTTGTGCGTCTGGTAAATGAACCTTTCAACACGAATGACCCAATTAACGTTTGTGTTTACGTCCCATATGTTGTGTACCTAACTTCCCCTGAGTTCATATCCAGCTCAGTGTGCTTTTGGTGATGTCTGCATTCTGTCTTCATTTCAAACAACTGAACTTGGCTAAACAATGCTTTAAATGGTCTCATTCTTGCGCCTGGTGATGCGTTAAATAGATAAACAACATTATTAATTCCTCTGCATTGGGTTCGGGCGGCAGTTTGACATCAATTTGCTTCCTCGCTGACATTCCGTCGCAATTAGACGACTAGTTGTGGTGACAGTTGTTTCTGAGAATGCGAACTGTTTTGACTCGTGGGTCTTGTTTAGCAGACCGTGTTTTTCCATTTCGAATCAGTCTGAGAGGAAGGGTAGGTTAAAGTAACTAGTCTACCCGCAGGATTCAGAGGCGTCTCTAAATTGCTCATGGGTGTGGATGGGAGTGCGTTTGTCTGTCTGTCGTATAGGCTCCAGCTCCCTGTGATGACCCTGAAAGCGGGTAAAGAAAATGTATCTAATCATTAAGCCATGTTTTCTCTCCCACAGAGACCTGCTGTGTTGTTGAATGGGTGACAAGGTCCCAGTCACCTCGCATAGCCCGTGAAGCCCCCTTCCCGTCGCATTGTGCAGGACAGGGTCCCCCAGCAGAGTGTCAGGGATGTACCAGGAGGTGGCCTTCCTGGCAGGCAGCACAGACCACCAGTTCACCACCTTCCACTTCAAACCCCTGGAGAACCCGCAAGAGGTCACCTCCAAGAAGGGCCTGTTCTATAAGCGGGCCCAGCTCCTGCTTCAGCCCCAACCCCGCCAGCAGGAGGGCGATGAGCTGAGCCTGGCCGACAGGGCGGCCATCATCAACGTGGGGGGCATCAAGTACCGCATCCCCTGGTCCACGCTGGAGGAGTTCCCCCTGACGCGGCTGGGCAAGCTGCGCAGCTGCAGCAACGAGGCGGAGATCATGGACGTGTGCGACGACTACGACGGCAGCCGCAACGAGTACTTCTTCGACCGCAGCCCGTCGGCGTTCCGCAACATCGTCACCTTCCTGGCGGCGGGGAAGCTGCGGCTGCTGAGGGAAATGTGCGCCCTGTCCTTCCAGGAGGAGCTGCTGTACTGGGGGGTCGAGGAGAACAACCTGGACTGGTGCTGCCTCAGGAAGCTGCGGCTCAGGCAGGAGGAGTACAAGGAGCAGCAGAGGCTGGAGGAGGAGGAGGCCGAGCTCACCGTGCCGCAGTCCTGCGAGGAGTCCCAGCAGTCCCCCGGGGAGGGGGACCAGGAGGAGGGCCAAGTGGGGGGCTGCATGCGGAGACTAAGGGACATGGTGGAGAACCCCCACTCTGGGCTGCCGGGGAAGATCTTCGCCTGTCTGTCGGTGTTGTTTGTCGCCATCACCGCGGTGACGCTGTGTGTCAGCACCATGCCAGACCTCAGAGAGGAGGAGGAGAGGGTGAGTTCACTCTGCCTTACTTCCTGTCAGAGGTGGGAGTAGTGTAATGAAGTACAATTTCAGTTTCAATAATAACATTACTCATCACTATTGTTCTAACCCCTTCTAAATATCAGACTGGAGCTGAATTCTCCCAAAACTATAATTATCCCCTTCCCTCGATAGCGCGTCTTTAGTCATTTCGTGTTCTCACTGCTTTTACCATGCAAGAGGCGTATAGGCAATTATCCTGCATTGTCCTGATTTTTGAAGTGAGACAGGATGCAATTGAAATGTAATTTAACAAGTAACAAGAAGTTTAATGAGTTACTACTTACAGGAAGTAAAAACTAAAGTATTATTTTGAGTGACAAGTAATGAGTATTATACTCCTTAACAAGGCACAAGACACTGCTTCCTGTTTACTGCTGTTACAGTGGCTTCTAGCTGCAGTACGGCTATTAAAAGCAGTACATGCAGAAAAACAGCATCACTATAAACACTATAGACAACATACTGTAGAGGGGAAGGAACCCCACGCTGCATCACAACACTCTTTGGGATGCCTACTTTGTGCTGCTTTACATCATGCTACAGTAGAAGTCAGATTATGTTGCTGCAGCATCCCACACACAGAGAGTCTTCCCGAGCCTTATTATAAATCAGCGCGACAAAGACAGAGGCGATGGCTCGGGGACGAGGCTCCCTCTCCATTCACATGAACGCCAGATTGTTGGGTATCCGCCGCTCGGTGTTGTTGCTGCGGCATGCGTTCCTTCACGGCACCGTGAGATCCACGTTCTCCCAAATGCATGCAATACAATTGACAGAGCGTATACAACACGGCGCCAGGAGAAAGACGGTATATTTCTCTTTCAGTAAGGGTATAGTTACATTTCAATTGCGCGTCAATTAAATTTTCCCGATGCCATTCATTTTTACTTGACCTGCTTCTAGAAATGAATAAGCTCATTGTTGTTATGTAACATGATGATTATGTAAATCTTGGCCATGAAGTCTTAATCCTTTTTTGTTAGTAGTACAGTTAAAGCTTGTTTACCCAAACCTTATACAGCCGAGCTGACCAGTTAAGAAAGTGGGCACTATCAGTGAGAAACACATTCATTTAACTGGTCTGTCGTTGATCTCTTTTGATGCTACACTCAAATCGATGGATTTTTAACCCCAAATTAGACCCTGCAAGGCATTTTGGAATGCCTTTCATATTTTGGGACAATAATTCTATGTATTAAATTATCGGATTTGTACTGCAATTGTCTTTTCGCAAACTCCAGCCTCTAGTCTAACATTGTTTTGCTTAAAATTGTGAAAATAGGCAACATGGGAGCTTTTTTTTCACTTATTTTAAGAATTAATACTAGATTAAATGATGGATATTTTTAAGTAATGATGGATAAGTTATCTAGCATATTTGTTGTTCAAGAGCAGGGCTTTTAACTAACTTTTAACTGTCAACATTTCAAAACTTTCACATCCCATCAAAACCCCTAGTGTTGTTTTTTATGTTTGTTTTTTTAAAAATTAGATTAGATTCATGGTTAGCTTTCGTATACAGTCGCCGTTGGCAAGATCACATGTACAATGAAAAATACATGCAGGGCCAAACAAATCTTTAATGATCCCTGAGGGGAAATTGGGTCATTGCAGCATCAAAGAAGAAATAGGATACCACAAAGAAAAACATTATAAATATGAATATAGCAAGTGTGTTTTTTTTTTTTTTAGATGTAGAAGTAGTGAGTTGAAATGAAAGAATAAAATGATGATACATTTAACTTGCCCTCTGGTACCTAATTAGGTCTGAAAGTGAGAGCAGATCCACTTGTTGCCGAGCTGAGCATTGGTCTCACAGGGACTGAATTATTGCTACCTAAGGCCTTCGATCCCAGTTACTTCACATGTTGTCACAGTGGGCGACAAGTGGAGAAAAAAAACTAATGAAAGCTGATGATGTCTTTGCCTCCGAAACTTCAGAGATCTTGGAAGTTCCTGCTCCGGAGTGTTTTCTTGTATCGGGCCAATTCACCTCTTGAATGACAATAAAGCTCTGAATGATTACAGAAAAGCCCGCAGCTTCTCGGGATATCTGCATCAGCGGGGCTGAGGGGGAGGGATGTTTCTTGTGAAGTGCGCCCGCTTCAAAAGGGAAATCAATCAGGAAAACAAAAGCGAGTGAAAGCCAAAGCAAGGCATGACCCGTATAGACTCTCATCTCATCTCCAATTATGTGAAGTCTCATCTGTAATTACGCACTGTGTGCATCGACAGCGCTGCCTGAGCCTTTCGTCACTCACACCAGAGGAGCAGGGGCGCGTTCACATCTGGCATGTTTGGAGCATTTCCTCCTACAGGAAACAACCCCAAAATGCAAGGGTTTATGGGATGCTGACATCTGATAGCCAGCAGTTCCTCATGCTTGGAAAGCCTAGCATAACAAAATGAAGCGAGTGCAAACCGCATACTAGACTGATGCTCGTATTCAGATATTTCTTCATGTGATCTCAACTTAGTGCAGACTGCTACCGCCAAAATCTCCAAACTTTCCAAACTCTGTCTAATAAACAAGTTACTTGTGAGTCCATATGACTTTTGTTTCCAAGCCCTGCTTCACGTGTAATTGGTCGGTGGGAACCTAAACCAACCAAATACAAAAAGGTTCACACCTAGGAAATCAAAGTGTAGGTGTGATTGCACCTTAGGGTCCCTAGGCTCCCCTGTTACAATGCAACAGGGGAGCCGTCTCCGGACCGTCTTCTCTCCTGGTTACCATGTCAGGAGTCTGGCCCGGCTATGCAGAGCTATGTAGGTGCTCCGTGAGTGGGCTGTTTTCCTCATTTGCGCTAATGTTGAGTATAGTAATTATGTAGCTAAACACTTCAATGAAATTTAAATTCTAGTCCACCCACCCATCCTCCTCCATTATGGAACATCCTATTATCCATTAGCGGTGGGCTTTGATAGCCAACCATTTACATCGGCGTAGATCCGCTCTGTACTAATGAAACTAACAAAACGAACATTTCCTCAGATTCCCATTTCTAGATGAAATATATTGTGCATCTGATAAATGTGATGTTTGTGAGACCTCAACTATTCAAGACATCATATCAGTGCTATGAGGGCAGCAACGTCACAACACTGCATAATGCCAAAGACAAAGACATGTTATAATGATAATCCTGTCTAAGCCAACCTTGAGTTGTAAGCTGTTATGTGATAGGCTGCACTCACACAAACCAATCAAAACCTTCCCATTTGACTAAGACTTGTACTTTTTTCTTGTACTTTTACATTAAAGAGAAGATATCCCATAAATAGTCTGCTACAATTAGCATACAATTGTCATGCTTATTGGACTGTGACTGCTGGGCTGCGTTCACAAGGCTCTCTCTCTCTCTCTCTCTCTCTCTCTCTCTCTCTCTCTCTCTCTCTCCTCCCCCCCCCCCCCTCTCTCTCTCTCCAAACACACACAGACACACACCCTCAGACAGAAATATGCTGTCTTGCATATTAGATGTTATGGTCCTCTCTCTGCAAGAATAGGGGAATTAAAGATCTCCATGTTTTTTTTTGTCACCTTCTATATTTTCACCTCCAGGGGAATTGCTTACTTTGTCTGCATAAGCATCTTTGGGAAACTCTTGGTCTTGGTTTTATCTTTCCCTTTCTCCAGTCCCGGCTGTGGATCTAACCTCTCCGGCTCCTCTACGCTCCGTTTTGATCGATGCTCGTAAATCGCAAACCCGCTTTAAAGGACACGGCCGGCTATAACCGTAGATCAGCGGGGAGGGATGGGGAAGCGGCGCTCGGGAGGTGCGAGCGGGTGAAAGAGAAATGTTGTGCAAGCACTGTGGGGCGTGCGGAGAACTTTGCATCAGTCGTTGTTGTACAGAGATAAGCCGCACATCACTCATCCCCCACGTCTATGACTTATGATTGAGTGGTGTTCACGCTAAGGGAGATTGATCATCTCCATCCATCATGACGGCGATGATTTGTCTTTAGGTTCTGTTCAAGTCACACAGGAACTTTTTCCCCCATTGGTCACAGCAGAAACCTTATAAAAAAATATCCTATAGCAACTTTTCTAAAGGATACTATAGAAATATCATAGCTAAATTATCTATAGTATATACACCGATCAGCCATAATATTGTGTAGGTCCCCCTCGTGCCGCCAAAACAGCTCTGACCCATCGAGGCAGGGACTCCACAAGACCTCTGAAGGTGTCCTGTGGTCTCTGGCACCAAGACGTTAGCAGCAGATCCTTTGAGTCCTGTAAGTTGCGAGGTGGGGCCTCCTTGGATCACACTTGTTTTTCCAGCACATCCCACAGATGCTCGATCGGATTGAGATCTGGTGAATTTAGAGGCCAAGTCAACACCTTGAACTCTTTGTCATGTTCCTCAAACCATTCCTGAACAGTTTTTGCAGTGTGGCAGGCGGATTATCCTGCTGAAAGAGGTCACTGTCATCAGGGAATACTGTTGCCATGAAGGGGTGTACTTGATCTGCAACAATGTTTAGGTAGGTGATACGTGTCAAAGTAACATCAACATGAATGCCAGGACCCAAGGTTTCCCAGCAGAACATTGCCCAGAGCATCACACTGCCTCCGCCGGCTTGCCTTCTTCCCATAGTGCATCCTGGTGGCATCTCTTCCTCAGGTAAACGACGCACAAACACCCAGCTGTCCACATGATGTAAAAGAAAATGTGATTCATCAGATCAGGCCATCTTCTTCCATTGCTCAGTCAGTCAGTTCTGACGCTCACGTGTCCATTGTAGGTGCTTTCGGCGGTGGACAGGGGTCAGCATGGGCACCATGACCGGTCTGCGGCTACGCAGCCCCATACACAGCAAGCTGTGATGCACTGTGTGTTCTGACACCTTTCTATCATAGCCAGCATGAACTTTTTCAGCAATTTGTGCTACAGTAGCTCTTCTGTGGGATCGGATCAGAGGGGCTAGCCTTCGCGCCCCAAGCACATCAATGAGCCTTGGGCGCCCATGACCCTGTCGCCGGTTCACCGGTTGTCCTTCCTTGGACCACTTAGGTACTCACCACTGCATACCGGGAACACCCCACAAGACCTGCCGTTTTGGAGATGCTCTGACCCAGTCGTCTAGCCATCACAATTTGGCCCTTGTCAAAGTTGCTCAGATCCTTACGCTTGCCAATTTTTCCTGCTTCCAACACATCAACTTCAAGAACTGACTGTTCACTGGTTGACAGGTGGCATTGTAACGAGATAATCGAT
Source organism: Hoplostethus mediterraneus (assembly GCA_034670385.1). Classification (NCBI taxonomy): domain Eukaryota; kingdom Metazoa; phylum Chordata; class Actinopteri; order Trachichthyiformes; family Trachichthyidae; genus Hoplostethus; species Hoplostethus mediterraneus. Next base: position 1,722,638 of record JAXDDW010000028.1, on the reverse strand, counting down.
GTTATTCACTTCAACTGTCAGTGGTTTTAATGTTGTGGCTGATCGGTGTATTATGGCAGTAAGGTCACTGTAAACCCTGAGTACCCATCGGAATATTACTGGAATATTATAGTAATTCTTTGTTAGTGATGTAGTGGAAAGAGTGGAAAGAGTACCACAATATCATACTCATGGATAGTTAATATTACTCCTCCTCCTGCTTGTACAGGTTTGATGCAGATGGTGCTTTATGATGGTGCAGATGATGTTAGCAATGCTAATGGAAAGCCTACAAAATTTGTACTGTAATGTAAGTAAAATACTTGATAATGCAGTAAAAGTAAAATTACTGACTTCGGAAAACACTCAAAAAAGTCCACAAAAAGTTACCCAATTACAGTACTTCCACCCTTACTTAGAGTTGCCGCTGAATTGCAGCATTGAAATATGTTATATATGTTTATGTTACCATGAAAGCATTTGTATTAGACATATAGCTTTGTACAAACCTGAGCAATAAAACACTTGCTGTTACTCACTCTTACCTGTCTCTCTCTCTTTCTCTCTCTCTGTCGGTTAGGGTTGGCTGGAGCAGCAGGAGGCTGGGAATTCATGCATTTTGACATTTTGAGAGAGAGCAAGGGAGAGAGAGCACACTTGTTAGTCTATCGGGACAATACCTTGTTGTCTTTGTGATCAATGGATTAGACCGTACTACAACGATCCCTATGGGGAATTTAGGTTGACAGCAGCAGAGAATAGGATATAAATAACAATAAAAACAAACAGAGTATAAATATACGATATAAAGACTCGGGTGGAAGTGATGTGGAAGTATACATCGCTAGCTGGTCGCATCATGTACGGATGGCAGAGCAAATGTACAGAAATGTCCAGATGTGTAAATATGCATTGTAAGCTATTGGCAGATTTAGCATGTAATGTATATACAGAAAGAATTCAGACTTGCAAAAGTGCATTGTTGATGAAAGTAGCGTACACACAACAACTTGTACAGAAAGCTGCTAATGCTTGTGCTTGGTGGGCAGGAACAGGAAGCAGAGGCCATGAAGTTCTGCTGCCCCCTGCAAAGAACCGACCTTAATAACTGGATATCGACAAGCAGCAAAGCAGTGTTGGGCTGGGGCCAATGCCCTGTTTTATAGTGCATGTGAGTTATAGCTGCCACCTCAGGATATTGAAAAACAAATAAATTTGCCAAATGATTTGAAAAATTGGATCAATTCATCCCCTCAGCCACGGTGAATTAGACCTTTCCTCTTGCCAAAGGAAATCTCAAATCTCACTCATTTTTTTAAATCTTTGAAAAGCTCCGGAGAAAATTGTGTTTATTTGTGTGTCCACGTAAAGCTTTGCCAATCAAGATTCAACATCCCAAACATGGAGTCTCTAGCTTTCTCTCTGTCTTATACACGCACAATTCGGTGCTGGTCGGCAAACCTTGATCTCCATGAAGCCCTGGTCTTCCTGTGTTGGGAGGTTTTGCACATGAAAGGCACAGTGTTTCCATCCAAATGTCGAGTGAATTTTAACTTTTGAAATATCTTAAAAGAAATGAAATGCAAATTGGGTATGCAAAAAAGCTCCACCTGAAGCAAGTTTAAAAAAGTTTTTGTAATATTGAGGAAATGTTCAATGTATCAAAATGTGCTGTCCATTCAGCCTAAGGGCATCAATTCACTTCAACCAAAGCTATGACAAAGTCCCTGCGTCTAATATCATTTACCACAAAAACTTCCAAGACCTGCTGGTGGAGCAATGACTGATGACTGATGTTTGTGTGATAAATTATCAGACGTTGGGTTACCTACGATCAGCTCAGAGGCAGATAGATATGGCTTCCAAATAAATGTATGCTTATGTTTTGCTTCATCTTTGCTCTCCATTATAATAATGAAAACTACAAGAGCAAATATGGACTCAGTAAGACATGGCAAGGTATGGTTGTGGATTTTTCTTTTCCTTATTCAGCCTTTCTAATTCGATACATCAGAATTTGCAGAAAAAATACTTTGATGGAAACGCAGCTAGCTTCCTTCTGCTCCCTCGGGCAGAAACATTCTCCAGGATGTCTTCGTACACATTACCAGGCAGCCTCGCTAGTTAAGACAATCTCAAACCCATCGTTCAATTTCACAGATTTGAGTTTGAATCAAAGTCGTTCCTGTGGTGTTGTCTTGTGGGAGAAGAACCGGGGTTAGTAAGGATAGAAAAACTATATGGAATGACAATGTTTAGATACGCAGGTATGAGGCCTACTGTGCTGATGGTGATGAGTGGTAAAATGGGCTCAGCGGCCCATTTGTCAACTGAACAGAAACACCAAAATCATCCATTTGTCCCCAGCAGGTCCTGTGCTCCATGCCAGCACTTTAGCATGCATTATGTTGAGTGATAGTAGGCGACTAGCATTATCCGTAAGAAGTAAGAAGACTGACCTTTTAGTAATAAAAAGTTGTCAGCAGGTTTTTATTATATGGCCTCTAGACTGTAGACCAGGGTTATTCAATCATGCGCCATGGAGGGCCGAGAGTCTTCAGGGTTTCATTCCAACCAAAGACTACAGGAGCTAATCAGTGAAACCACCTGTAGTCTTTGGTTGGAATGAATCCCTGCATGCTCTTGGCCCTCCATGGCGCATGATTGCCCACCTCTGCTGTAGACTGTAGGAAATGAAATACCATTAACTCAATGTAGCTGATATATCCATGCTTTATTGTTGGTACTATTTCAGGTGAGAGTGATTTTTACCTGTAAAGTCTCACTGTGTACATAAAATAGCTAATGTGGGAGTCGTGTACCACGTTATTTTTACATCATATTTATTAACTATCAAGTTTTATTTTCTATGCTACCAGATTTAGCCACATATAAATTAAAATAATTAACCATTTAGCTTTAGAGCTGCTACAAGTTCTCATTTTCTCACTTCTGAGATAATGCTAGTGGCCTACTATCAATACACATAGGCTAGTGTATGCTAAAGTGTTAGCATGGAGCCTACTATCACGCAGCATAGTGTATGCTAAACTGTTAGCACGGAGCCAATGAACATCCAGGGGACACATGAATGACTTTGGTGTGCTTGTTCTCTTTACTTAGGTTAATTGACCAACCAGCCAATACACCAACTTGGTGTATTTGTTGAAGCATGTGAGAATGAGGCTATTGTTTTGTTTCCACGCGCTGGCTTTGATTTCACTTGCACCTCCTAGCTGTTGGTAATAGGACCACTCTCAACTCTAATTAGTTTCAACCTGTTTATCATGAATGAACAAAAACTTCCCTGTCAGCTAATCCTTTCATGTGCTAAAACATCCAATTATGTCATCCAGAAAATAGAAAAAAACAAATATGTTTTGACAAGTGTAGCTCCTTTTCTCACTGTTTTATTGAGGTAGTTTGGGGCTGCATAAAGGATCATTATATATTTTTTCAGTTGTCATACAGTAGCTTCATTTTCAGAAATGATTTCTCTGGCAAGCTGCTAGAAGTCTTGCCAGCAGCTTGTTACAGTTCAAGAGGTGTTTTTTTTTGTATGCACACATTTTACAGTAGTGTAGTGCAAAGCACTGAGTGAAACTTGGTGACAGTGAAAACAAGGCGACTGTTGTCATGTTTTACTGCCTGCATAAGGTCATGAATCTTCATCTCTGCAACCATGCATGCCGAGTGGACATAATATAGTCCATGCATGTTGCAGAATTTCTTGATCTCCAAAATCCCGAGGATGCACACAGTTTCAGTGACATCTGCTGTAATGAGATTCCTGTTTTGCGAAGAGATGTTCTCAGGAAGATGGGCAGAGCTTTGAAACTCAATATGGGCGGCAGAGTGGTAAATAAATTGAGTAAATCCATTGAAAGCCTCGGCGTGCTGAAGACACAGAGCCAGCCTGGCATTTGAATTAAGCTCGTTTGTAAAAAAAAACAAAACTTATCCGTAGGGGGTCAGAGCTTTACCGCAGCGTCCCGCGTCGTTCGGTTTGCATGCTTGTCCTCGGCTGCGACGGGGTCAGAATCCAACGGTTGGCCTGACGTATAATTGCGTGTTTTTAATTTGCATCAGAGGCTATTCAATACGGAGAGAGGGGGTGGAAAATGCACTCAGCTACAAAGCTTTCCGGCGAAGATACAATACAAACACGCTGGAGAAATTTGAGTAAAAGGCCAGCGTCCATGCAGATATGTTGCACTGAATACACAATATGCACTGTGTATACGCTGCTTGCCCAAACCCGGCATCTATTGCACGCCCAACCGTCCTGGTAGGGGGACCCCCTCTCTGAGTAGCCCCTCCTGAGGTTTCTTCCAATTTTTACCTAAAAGGTTTTTTTGGGAGTTTTTCCTTGTCTTCTGTTGAGGATCCAAGGCTGGGGGATGTCGTGTACTAACCATTTGTTGTTTCACACTTTGGGCACTTTGGATGTTACAGGCAGATACACAACCCCTTGTGCATGCGCTAGAGCAGAATCCCACAGCAACAGCGAAACATAATGGTTTGTGAAAATGAGTCAGCATACAATGAGCCCCATACGGATTTAGACAGTGAGACAATTTATTTATTTGTGTTGGCTACATACTCTTATTAGTTTGGATGGGAAATAGCAGCATGTGGTTAGAGGGCAGATTTCCAACATCAGTTTGAATCATCGTGCCGCTACGAACCTAGCGACAAGATGGCTGTGTACCGCAGCGGTTTACCCTCCCCGCTGTTCTTCCGGTTGAACATTGCAGGCAAATTTTCAAAAAAAACCCAAACAAACACATTTGCGCGTGCAGCTGAATTATCATGGAGATCAAAATGCAAAAAGCCAATGCAAAGAGAAGCAGAAAATATGATGTAGTCTAGTGATGTTTATGAACCAGAACACAGCCAGCTTTTGGCTGACACAGGGGAACTACAAATAAAAAGAGCTTTCCTGTTTTTTTAAACTTCTCCTCTGATTCGGCTGAAAATCCAGTCACACGAGGGAGGCAATCTGTACTCTAACCTCATAGCTGCTGTATCGTTTCACATTTCAAAATAGTACGTGCGCGACGCCGAAACCTACAGGCTCGTTAGCTGCTCTCTACTGTTGCTGCGGAAGGCTTGTGCTGCTGTGCCGAGGCAGACACCGGCTCCCTATTGTGAATTTTAATTTCACCCTAGACTGTCGGAGGAGCCTTTTCTGAAGTGGCTCTGACTAAATCACACTCAAATATGTGGGAGAAAAAAGAAAGAAAAGAGGACGTCTCCGCAATCTGTTTATATTCCTCCTTCTCAGTGTGAAGTCTCCAAGGGTGCACCGCTTTTCATCACAACGACCGTTTTCCACGTGCCTATTAAAATGATTATTTTATTTTGTAACTTTTATTTATCCAGGGTATTGCTGCTGCTGTGCGAAAACCTCAACCTTTTTTTTTTTTAACTTGGAAGTAGAGATTTACATGGTCCTTAATGGGTTTAGGAAGTTTCATGTCTCAAGAGAAAAAATGATGGTATATGGAAAAACCCAGGCTGGGTATGATTCTAAAAATGCACGGGTGTCAGTCTGAAACCAAGCTATGTTTCTTATTTCCTGAGAAGTTTTTGGAGAGAATATGTTTTCGTGCAGCAGTGGCAATGTTGACTGAGCAATTGCTGTTGTTTTTTTTGGAAATTCCTTGCTTACACGTTCATTTTATACCTGGGAGATATCCTGTGCTGCCATGCTGTTGCCCACAGTGCAAATCCACAGGAAACAGTTGTGCATAAGGGCCTTGCTCAGTGGGATAACAGCAGAATGTATGAGGGGTAGAGTAACATCAGCAAGTAACATTCGCCCCATCTCTAAACTTTCTCACTAAAAGTTTTAAAAATGGCAACCCTTCCATCACGCTGGCTCACTGGCTATCACGAATGGCTGACCTGCCTGAGGCAACAGGTGGTTGAGTTGGAAAACATTCAAAAAAATCATTAGTTGCACATTATGACAAGAGATTGCAAAGTTATTGAACGTTGCATTAAAGCATCTGAGGCTATTTTCCTCCGCTCGGCTCCGATTGCTGTCGGCTTAAGTGGATTTCCCCTCGAGGGCGGGACACGATGAAATGAAAGAGAGATTGTCCGGTCGTTGATAACACCCAAGAAAATCCACGTAGATGTAAAGCTTGCACTTTCATTTATATTTCCATTCTCCTTCCAGGGGTGACATTTACTTAATAAGCAAGTAATCACGCGTAATTATACTTTCAAATATTTATGACGCCCATTCAAGCAACGGATTATTATCAAAAGTGACGATATTTCATCCTGTGCTAAGTTCAGAATTCATAATGGAGTTACATTTGGCTCCGGCTGCTTCCATGAAGGAAATTAATTTCCCTTAATTACCAATCTACACCTAATATATCTGGATATCACCTCTACCCCCCCCCTCCCCCACTGAGTGACTCTTCTAGATGAGATCATCAAAGCCCTTTTTCTTAGCTTCGATAAGCTGTTTTTCTTTTTTCTTAAAAACAGAGTCAACTTTGTCGTGAGATCAAAGACGCCAAGCCATGAATCAAACGGTATCTTGGAAGTGGAGTCTTAATTACTGACTTGTGCCTTCACATCACCCCTATTCAAAGCACAGTAATCCTTCGCTGTATATAACTCAATAACTCACATGCTGAAGGGTACCGTTGCAGTTATATAATGTGTAATATAACGCGCATCGTTCCCAAAACACTCTTTTGTATTGATGCGTGCTTTTTCTTTCTTCAGGGTGAGTGCTCCCAGAGGTGCTACAACATCTTTGTGCTGGAGACGGTGTGTGTTGCCTGGTTCTCCCTGGAGTTCCTGCTGCGCTTCATCCAGGCGCAAAGCAAGTGGATGTTCATGCGCACGCCCCTCAACGTCATCGACGTGGTGGCCATCCTGCCCTACTACATCACCCTCATAGTGGACTCTCTGTCGGTCGGGGAGAAGCCCGCGGGCTCGGGGAACAACTACCTGGAGAAGGTGGGGCTGGTCCTCCGTGTCCTCCGGGCTCTGCGCATCTTCTACGTGATGAGGTTGGCCCGCCACTCGCTGGGCCTGCAGACGCTCGGCCTGACGGTGAGGCGCTGTACGCGTGAGTTCGGCCTGCTGCTGCTCTTCCTCTGCGTGGCCATGGCCCTTTTTTCCCCGTTGGTGTTCCTGGCCGAGAGCGAGTTGGGCGCCAAGCAGGAATTCACCAGCATCCCCGGCAGCTACTGGTGGGCGGTCATCTCCATGACCACGGTGGGCTACGGCGACATGGTGCCGAGAAGCATCCCCGGCCAGGTGGTGGCGCTCAGCAGCATCCTGAGCGGCATCCTGCTCATGGCGTTCCCCGTCACGTCCATCTTTCACACCTTCTCGCGCTCCTACCTGGAGCTGAAGGAGGAGCAGAGCCGGGCGCTGAGGCAGAAGCTGGACTCCCAGGACAGCACCAAGTCGCAGAACAGCGACGACTCGCAGGAGACGGACAGCTACCACGGCATCGCGGAGGCCGCCGCCGCCTCTGCGGCGCAGCGGAGGAAGTCGGTGGCTGCCGCCTCTCAGAGGGCCGCCGAGATCAGGAAGTCCATGCAAACTTAGCCGCTACCGTCTGTCGGAGCGTCTGTCGGAGCGTCTGTCGGAGTGTGCCCCGGGAGTCTGTGACGCACAGCGTAAGGGACTTCAAAGTTGACAAGCTGGAGGATCGTGAACAGGGATGAGATTTTCTTTTCTGGAGCTCGGGGGTCTCTGCTTTGGTTGTGTGTAGCGCTTGTGCAGCAGAGTGTATCCGAGTTCCCTTGAGTTTCATAGAGGAGCTGCAGAAGCCTACAGGTCTGACGCGAAAAGATGTGGTAGAATACAGAATTCATGATGAAACTGAGGTCAAACAACCGGCCAACAGAGATTAGAAAAAAGCGATTGAGACGCTACCATCACTGGCTGCGATTCAGACTTGAGATATGTCCGCGCAAAGGGAATTTAATACCACAACATCACGCGCTGTCGTTCAGACCTCAGACTAATAATCGATGTTCCTCATGTAGCTGCGTTTGACAGGAGGGGACTGTCCAAAGTAGAGGTGTGTGCCGAGATAGCAGGCCTACAGCTGAATTGTGTTATTGATGTGCAATGTGATCTCCACTTACTCTGTATCGTACTGGGCTAAACCAAATCGTAGGCTGGGCCCTGTTAGATAAAACGCCATATAGCTGATGATGTCAGCGCATTTAGTCTCTATGAAGCTGAGCCCGTTCCACTACGACAACACGGTAATGTAACAGCAACAAATCTAATTTATTTGTTAATCCAAATGAAGCAGGTCTCGCAAGCCAACACATTTCAAAAGTAATTATGGTGAATCTTTTCAAAAGGGCTCCTGACAAGTACATTATACCCAGCTTCAGGCATTTATAGACAATTGATTTTTAGAACACGCTAAAACACAGGGGCTGAAATAAGCCAATCAGTTGACATATTGCGAATACTTTTTATAGGCCGACATGTTTTTCTTCAGGTAAATACAAATAAAGCTATTACATTTGTTAGAATACAAGGTGAGTGCCTTTTACTTTAAAGGGTATACACAAGACGCATTGGGGGAAAAAACCCCCAAATTGCTGTCATGCTGTAACCTTTAAAAGCCGGGAGTGAGTGCTAGAGGAGTGCAGTCAAGGCTTCAGTATTTTTTTTTCATATGCCACAACCTTTTTCTGTGTGTGTGTCTCCTCTGAAGGGCCCGTGTAGTCGTACATCCTCAAGGCAGCCAACTCTGAATCGCAGTCACTGGGATCGAGGAACCCTTTAAAAGCATGGAAACATCGTAAGAGAGCGCTCTCCTCTCAAATATATAATACAGCGTCCATTTGTAGGGTTTAAACATAAACATAATAATTTCAATATAAACCCAACTTTTACAAATGTGTTAACGCTTTGCTTCTCGACTCCACAGACTCAGGACCAGCTTCTCTTAATAAATGTGAAAATTAGACATGATAAAACATACGATTTAATAACTTCTTACACAGGAGGACACTAAAATGTGCAACATCATGCCTGCTTTATTTCTGCACTTAGAACGTCCCAAATTAATTTCAGTCTGTGGCTTCCTTCATGACTTTCTTTTCCACATCCATTATTAATAATAAATGTATTCTGTTTCCAGGAATGATGTTGGCTCTATGCACTGTAAATCTAATAAATACCGACTGTACTTTAATGAAGTGTATAGCTTAGACCAGAAGAGATCCTTTTAACTGGAGCCCCTGGGATCGCAACCACTTCCAGTACTGCCTGGTCAAGCTACGGGGAAAATGCTCCCCAAATGAAATCCACATTATGGCAAAGCTCTCAGGCTGTTTAGTCGAAATTAGCGCACTTCACAATTTTGGGCTGGTAGATCCTCTTGGTGGACAGATTTTCCAAGGACGTGCCATGGATGTTATACGTTGAGTGTAAAAGCTTCAAACAAACATTACGGAGGTCCATCAAGCTTCCCCTTCACTGCCGATGGAGCAGCTCCAGAGAGTGTCATCAACGTGATTATTTGTAAAGCTGGAGCCTGATGCGCCGAGGTGCATCAACGTCTGCTTTGATTTAAAGAGAGTCATTTGTGCACAGTGTATTGCAAAACTGGAAAAGCCTTGACTGGTGACAGCCAATGCAGGGTGTTTATCACGCGGGGAACTCATTCACATCCACTTGAATCTCTGCGGCGCTTGTGATTTATAATTACAAACAGCAGGCACAGCTTTATTTTGGTAGCTTTTCCTTTTTGAATCAGATGCACGCAAAATATAAAGAACGACCTTGAGATGAAGTTGCAGATGAAGTTCTGGTACATTTCTGTAAATGATGGCTGATGATTTCTGTTTTCTAGCTCTGGGAGAGAGTGTTTCCTGTTGCCTCTATTGATTAGACTGTCCAAGATCATAGTAATAACATTCACATTTAGTGTTGGGGCATATTTTCCCATTAACTATTGTTTTGTCTTGCAGATTACTGCAAATCAAACAGCCCAGATCGTACAAAAATGAAAAACCAATGGATTCAAACCTAATCTTTCACACGCAGAGCAAAGAAGTTACTCAAAAAGAGGAAATTGTGAGTCTAACTCTGCATTTACTACGCTTTTTCTCCCTCCTTTTTCTGGTGGGTACATCTATTATCTGAGTGATGTTTTCCTCTCTGTACCAGTGGAGTGCATTACAGTGGTTATTATTGCTTCGGGTGGCACATGCCCAAAGCCCAAAGAAGGACCACGGCTGGTGGGCTTATACATCCCCTGACAAGTGATGTCAGCCAGACCTGGCTGTTGCCCTAACAAGACATGCAACAGACATCTATCAAACAAAAAACGCATGTGACGACGACATCCAGTCTTTTCTCAGTGTCCTCTTTATTGGGGGGCACTGCCACATCGGCTTTTCCTCCTCGGTGATGAAAAAGTGTTGCGGATATCATGAGTTACATAGGTGGAGAACTGGCAGTTTGATAGAAATACAGAATAAAAACGTGTAACATCGTAAAATAACATAAAAAAATGTATACTGGTAATATTTTTGGTACGTCAAAAAAATAAGGGCAGAATATAGAAATGAGCAGTTTCTATGGGGGGGAAATATAATTTGGTACTTGCACATCACATAAAATAAACTTAAGGATAAAACAAAGTGATAATCTACGTAGAAATGTTGAGGTCATGTTATCAGGCATCTCACCTCATCCACACACTTGACACACACACACAGTACATCATCACCATCACCAACACAATCACCTTCGTCAGTAGAAATGGGCTGATAAAGGGAAGACGTACGCCATCTGATTACACAGGCGTTTTAAAATGTATTAAAAAAAAAGATAAAATAAGGGTTCATTACATTAAATGGGTTTGGACACAAACACCTCGGACCCATTCCACCACCTCTGCTCTTCGACTAACCGGGAGACGGTTGAAATGTTCATAGAAAGAAAAAAAAAACCTCATTCCCATCCCGTTTGAAACAAAAAGGGAAATTCGTATTGCTTTGAGGCTCGGGAGAGGAGGGCTGGATCGGGTCTGCTCTGTCGACTGTCACACTGGGGAAAAAACATTTGTGGCTGGATGGCAGTCGCACACTTGCAGGTTTGGTATTTTTGCCTCCCCGCGGAAAAAGAAAAAAAAAAAAAAACGTTAGATGGCTGCTATTCCTTCTGAAAATTGTTTTCTCACGAGACAGCGGTGATGAGTACTACCCGTCTAATCCAGCGGGATGCGGTGATCTACAGTACCAAAAAGCAGTCGCGAGTAGGGCCAATATACCGGGGGCCGATATATATACGATGGAGGTGAGGATGATTTAACAGCTTCAGGGGTGGCGGTTTGTAAAAAAAATCGGCAATGAAACCTACCTCGCCCTGCCTTAAGGAGCTGCAAACCAACAAAAGAACTAGTGTGGGTTTCAGTGGAGAGTTTGATGATGGTCTAAATGCTGCTTCAGAGGCTTCTCCACCCTGACGAGAATACAATTCTGGGGGAAAACGCTGAAATTGGTCAAAATTATATATCGTAATGGCACAAAATATCAGCTATCAGCAGCTTCAATCCCAAATCCTCAATCCTCTGTCAATTTAGCACTTCTCTGCCACTTCTCAGCATCAAACGGCAAGATCACCATCATCTCCTTTATGAGGCCGTTTCTCTCTCGGTGAGCCTCAAGGCCGGGAGGGATGCTGTCGACGCTGCAGCCAGACTCCCCGTCCTCTAGCAGCAAACACACTGGATATCCAAACCTTTGGATTTCTACTATTTTTTTTTTTTTGGTAAAGCCGCTGTTCCGATTGCCTCGAGTTCCCTATACTTCAGTCTGTCAGGTGCGACGCAGCTCGCGGCAAAACGGCTGTCCAATCGGCGGGATAGGCTGACCGGGCATTTCTCCAGAAAAAGACAGAAAAAAGAACAATGCCATTTTTTGTACATTCAGTAACGTTTGTGTATTGAGCGGTTTTGATTGATTGGTACATTTATATTGCTAGTAAAGCAGCCGGCCGCGTTCGAGTATCTGTTAAGGCAGAGGGTCCATGCAACAATCATCGGTGTACGTGGACGAGAAAAAAAAGGCCGGTCCACGTTTCCTTGAGCGTCACAAAACACACGTTTTTTTCCTTTTCTTTTCAGTGCGTACAACTGCGGTCCATGTGCGTAATATTCTCTACATGCACAAGTACAGTCAAGGACATTTCCTTTTCAGCGGTCTGCACACCGACACGCAAGCGCACAGTAGTTAAGAGGATAATAAATAAAACAAGGTCCAACAAGTGTCCTTCGGCAGAAACGCTGCACACGCCAGACACGTGTCCGCGTGTGTCCATGCCTTATTTATGGGTGTTTATGGGTCTTTGTGTATACGCGAGGGTGAGCGAACTGCATCCTCTCAAGGTGCTTTGGCACTGGTGTGCGCGCGCGTGTGTGTGTGTGTGTAATTACGTGTCCGCAGTTCTGCCTTTCACTTGAGTGTTTTTTTTGCGCGTCCTCCTTCGGGGCTTTCAGAGGGCCTTGGCACTGGTGGTGTGGGAGACGGTGTGGGACACCGGTTTCTGCGGGTAGCGGCTGTAGTAGTACACCTGGAACAGGATGGCGAAGTCCACGACGACCTGCAGCAGGCCGCACGTCCAGAACTGCACGGGGGCCTGGGTGAGCAGGAAGTAGCCCGTCTTGAAGGTGTCGCCGCTGGTCCACATCAGCACCATCTTAATGCTAAGGGGCGGAAGAGCGAGAGAATGAAAGATTAACAAAAAAAAACCAACAACAACCCTTTGCATCTGACGTTAACGTGAGCTAACTTAGGTATGATTTCGCCGGATTTACATCAGACATAAAAATGAGCTGCCAGATTGAAGCTTGCACGTCGCTTCTTGTCATATTTGTGTCCTTAAAAATTGAGAGTAAACATCTCGTCTCGCTTCCCCCCCCCCCCGTCCATGAAATTCATTTTTGACAAGTATGTTGCAATCAGAGCTGCCTGCCGTCTGTTGGCATATACTTCCTTGTTGGACCCATCTGCTTGTCTATTTCTGTTTACGTTACTGCTCTACGTGGCATTGCATTGACACTTTGTTGTCAATGAGGCCAAACGTGTCCCCGACCATTAGAGATGCTTCGGTTGATCAAGATGTTTAACGTCAACTCCATGTGCAATTTACACGTGGATGCGTTTTTTTTTTTTGCAACCCGATTACCCAGGATGCATGTTAACGCCAGGCAAGACGACATAGGGGGGGGGGGGGGGGGGGGGGAATAGGAAATTACTTTTCTGGTTTCCGTGTGAAATTGAACTAATGAAACGTCCTCAGGGTACGGGGGGGCCGCTTATCAACTCTACATCCTGTGGTGCATCTCTAACCGTGAAACTCGTGAGGGGTGCTTCCGGTGCCACGGAGCTGGGTCTTCATATCAGACCGTCCAGAGTTACGGGCGATATAAGAGAGCTATTGTTTTAAGACGCCGCCGCAGAGGAGCACCCGTGTGATTTGTGACAGGGAGAGTGCCTTTAAGCGTATCCTTTGTCCTCTCTGGTACCCGGGAAAAGCACTGTGAGCTCGACTAATGAGAGGGAAAAGGAAGTCTAATGAGTGCAGACGAGAAGAGCCGAGCCCCGGGGCCCCCCACACACACACACACACACACACACACACACACTTTATATACTTGGGAATGGGCAAGACGCACAGTATCCGACTACACTCAGGAATACAGAGGCATTTCCTCTAGTGCTGCAGGCTTTCAACACCAGGTCATAGCGGGAGCCACACACCTCGCTCTGGGTTTGGGAGCGCCACAGCGGACGTGCTCGGCATACACACCGAGACTCTTTGAAATCTGGTCTTTTCACTGCCGCGTTGGACACCCGTCTATTCGATTGAGCCCGGCAGATTTGGCAGATTTGGCGCCGAGCTCCGAACTGAATTTAAATGCAGAAATTTACAGGGGGGGGGGGGGCGAGTTACAGAGTGATGGAAAGTCTCGTTTCTCTTCACGCTTATTTCAGGCCTGTTTAGCCCTGAACGATTTACGACATGTACCGCTTATCGCGAAAGACGTTTCTCGGGATGGGTTTTATTGTTCCGAGCAAAAACCGATACCACGCGTCCAATGTGCTTTGGACTGAATGCTGGAAAAAGATCAATCTCAGCGCTGGTCTTATAATATATCTATATTGGGTCATAACCATTAAATCATGGCGGGGTCAAGTATCGCCCATAAAAGCATAACCGTCATTTGTCATGTGCATCCCCCCCTCCCCTTCTATCAGTGGATCCTTTTGAAGAGAGATGCCGCGAAGAACTGCAACAACATGAGAGAACAAAGCGCAGAACGGAGCTTTGAATTCAAAAGCCCTCCCTTCCTATAAACCACTTAACAGATGGAAATGAGAGACGGGAGGCGATTTGAGTTTCTCCTTCCAGCCGGGCCGAGTGTACGAGAGAGGTTTTCACCCCTAACCCCGGCCGTCTGTCCGTCTTGTCCGTCAGCCTTGCAGGGGCAGAGGCTCGTCAAATCTCCTCCTGCATTATGTATGACTCATTTGCGCAAACCTCGCCACGTCGTTTTCTCACACTCCCCTCTTACTTTTTGCTCTCGCCGCCACATCTTCCTACTGCCCTTCACATACTTGGGTCTTTCTACCTCTATAAGCCCACGCTGTACTTCTCTCTCTCTCTTTCTCCCCATCGATTCATCTCCCCCCCCCAAGTCTTTCTATCTTTGTCTCTCCTCTCTATACCAGTTTGCGCTCGCCCTCCCCCCTGCCCCCCCCCCCGCCCCGACCTCACCTACCCTGCTCTATTCTCTAGCAGTAAGGAGCTTGTTAGCTCTGTGGAAAGATAATCGCCTCACATTCCTCAGCGGCTGCTGTCTTGAGTTGCGACGCTGTGTACCAGCAGGTACCGGAGAGAGGAACGAGGTTTGATCAATTCCCTAATAAGAGGGAGCGCAGCGGTGCCGGGGGAACGGGTGGGGGAGAACACGCCCAGCTACTTATTTGTCACCTTCCCGAAGACGCGGAGTACGGCGGGAACGACGGGGGGGGGGGGCGCGCCGAGCTGCTGGATGAACTGACAAGAGGGGCAGCTGCTCCGCTCCCAACCAGACGGTTCCTGCAGCGAGCTCCAAGAAGTGCTGCACGGCGATAATGGCTTCAAGCTCGTATTGCTTTGAGCACCAAATGACACGGTAGCCATTTTGGATCAGCAGGTGAAGAACTGCAGCTCATTTTGGCCCCATTTCAGGTATTTTGACAGAATAAGATAGTTATTATTTTTTATATATAGTTAAATAATCTGAAAGTCCTGCAGCTCCACACCGCCACTCTTAATACTCTTAAGAGTCTTTCCAGACTTTTTGCATTTCCTTCTATCTGAATGATTCAGCTGTGACTACACTTGCCGCTAAATGACTACACAAGCGTCTGAGTTATCAATTCAGCTTTGAATCATTCCTCCTCCTTGATATAAAGGCTTCAAGTCTACTTAAGTATAACTTGGGGATTTATACATGGAGTTTGACAGACAGAAAAGTAGTCTTTCCGTTATTTCACATCCAAAGCGATAGCGAGTATGGAGGCAAAAAAAACAACACGTCGCATCATTCAATATTTCAAAAATATTAGAAGCTGTAAAAGCATTTTGTCAACGAAGCACTTTGTTCAGTTTCCTGTTAAAAGTCCTTTAATTTGTTTACATTTTGCCCCATCAATCACTTTGTAAGAGCAGGTATTACATTATTGGAATGGCAGATAACGCATTTTGGAATCTGGACCCAAACTCTTCATCGCTTCACAGCTTGGTATTATCCGTTTACACCATTGCTGAATTATGTATTATATTGTTTAGTGGGGGAATCATAAAGCATACACAGCGCTGCTGAGACTGCTGCTTTTACTAAATGAGACTTTACGTCCACCTTCGAATCTCACAGGGATTTTAAACCCCCGGAGGTGGAGACAAAATATTGAGATTCATCTCCTCCTATTGCATTAAAGAGAGGCATCCCTCCGAGCTTTCTGAGCTCTCCGAGCAGATGGAGGGAGGCGCGGCGAGGGCGCGGTGTAGAGAGGCGACTCCAGTGGGTTGGATGGGTGATAAAAGGTTCAAAAAGCAGTGATCCATTGTAGAGAGACGGAGCTGGATCTATTCTGCAGCCTTTCCATAGACAGCAGCAGCATCAGCATCATCCTGGACTCAGCCACAGAGGTCATGGCCACCAACACTAGTCAATACACTTCTCTGCCAGCATGTGGCTGCCTGTGTGTGTGTGTGTGTGTGTGTGTGTGTGTGTGTGTATACATGCAGTCTGCAGGCTAAATAAGGCTCTGCCACTGTTATCTAGCATGGTGGGATGCAGCTCAAGACCAGAGGCCTTATAAGGGCACAGCCGGCGGTCTGAATCTCCTTGTCTTGTGTGTGTGTGTGTGTGTGTGTGTGTGTGTGTGTGTGTGTGTGTGTGTGTGTGTGTGTGTATTTGTATTTCATTTCATTTGCTTTATGGGTCAGTGTCAGCGAGGGCCTCTGGCTCCACAGGCTCAGGACCATCTAATAGCAGCAGCAGCCTGAAAGGCATCAACACAGCAAACCCACGTTCACTCGCTTCCAAGGCAGTTGGCAGTTTCACCTGTTTGAAGACTTTTCTTCAGGGACGTGACAATACTTTGAATTAAAGCAAAGAAGCAAACATCCTCTTTGCAGCACGAACCAATGGGGTATTATGGGAAATGTAGTCTTAATTTAGAGAAACATTACCACTAGTGTGAGATAGAGGACACCAATTAATGTGACAGTGATATATTGATGTTTTAAAAAGCTACACATAGCGCACGTTTCAGATGGCCATTTTCTTTCAGTGAAGTCTCTGGTGAGATCTTATGTTATGATGAGGATCATAAATTCATCAATGGAAATAGGACCAGTGGAGAGTTCAGTATTTTCACATATGCCAGAGTGATACTAATGCAAACCTCTGAGGAGCCATTATGCTAACAGTGCGGTTGTTGGTGTCACACAGCACCGGCGAGGTAAAGGCAGAATCCTGGGGGGGGGGGCAACGGGATGAACATCTCCAACACAAGACTCACCACCCTCCACCGTGAACTCTATCCATTAAAAAAAAAAAAAGGGAAAAAAAAGAAAACATGTGTTTGCTACTGGCCATTAGACTGTGCGTGATCCAGTATGATTCACTCTACTGCGGAACTCTATCCTACTCTGACTTCATCCCCAGCCACCTTGGAGGCCGAATGGATGGGTGGGGGCGCTCCCTATTGCGTGCCTGACTATGCAAGTACCGGAGGAAGTGCAGACACTTAAAAAGCTGCTCCAGTCAAAGCACGGGAGAAAAAAATTGTCTGAGGCATATCTGTTTTGCCACAAGGATGGGCTGGGATATGATTGTTCTCTGTTCTAGGCACTTTACTTCTGCTGTCTGTTCTTATCTCTGTTCTGCTGCAAACATGTGCACACTTATCTCTCTCTCTCTCTCTCTATTCATACCATCAGAAGAAGCCATGTGCTGCCATTCATTCAAGTACAATACCTTCAACAGACTTGAAAACTGCCCGAGCTAGATAATCCACAGTAAACACTAAGACTTAATTTGTTTGTTTTTTTCAAAGTTTCTGTGTTTCATCGTTGTTTCATTGTGAGTTGAGCGATCAGTGTGTGTGTGCGTTCAAAGACTTTGAACAAGAGACTACTTCGGGATCTCTGATTGGACGAGGGAGGCGAATCGCAATGTAAGCATAGGATGCAGGCAAAACTTTTTACCAATCGCTGACATGCGTGTGATTACATTACGCACCGCTTCCTGTCAATCACCTGACAGCCACTGGAAGAAATGCAGGTCTCTGCCAGGAAACAATCCCTCAAAAACAAGGCGCCTTGCAAACTTGATAGCAGGGACAGCTGTTAATTATCTGTTCATTTCAAGCTGCCTTTGACACCGGAAAGTTTGCATTTTTAAAAACAAATAAATGTAAAAGAAATCCAATTACATACAGTATGCATTGCAAAAATGATATGAAGGTTATGAATGATAACCTTAAGCCTAAACCCAAGTCCTAACCCTAAAGCAGGCCCTTAAATGAAGCCCTGGGGAAAGAAAAGACTCCTGGAAACCTGGAATGCAGTGCCGAGGTGAAGTAACCTAGCAACAGCCCGGCATATACAGGCTCAACAGGTTGAGGACAGAGGGAGGATGGGATGAAAACAATAAGCAGAGCCTGAAATGACAATGTCCTCTTGCTTGCTATGGTAGCATTATCTGGACTGACTGATAGCAACAAGAGGGGCTGGCAGGCAGCGTTGCACGGTGAGGCAAAGACATGGCATGTTTCATACTGCCTGGGTGGAAAGCATTACAGGAAAAGTCTACCCTAACACTGTTAAAAAACAGCTACTGGCGGTGTACCTTCCATTTCTAGTCCCATTTTGTTGTTAGTTGGTGTTTTTTCATTTTTTTATGGCTTGTTTCTTTATGGCTCATGTGCCAAGGGATGCTAAACAAACAAAAAAGAAAAGGTACCTGCCAAGAACAATTTTTACCAACCAAAATAAATAGATAGAATTTGTCACCCTACCCGTTTTCAACACAATTTTTTGTGTATTTTGTGGTGACCTCATACCTGCTACGTGTCGCTACATGGGAATAATGCTAATGCTAATCTAGTTGACAATCCAGACTACGGAGAAACAGATGCTTAGACGCTATCGCTTTGTAGCCAATCAGGAGCCTATTTGATCCTTGGTTTACTTTGATTTGAATGGCTCACAAGTCAGAAAGTGTGTATGGTGGCCAGTAGGGTCAAAGTTTAAGATGGGATATATAACCAAGGCATTCACATATCGTCTCACATAACTTCTGGCTAGTGTGACCCTTCTTAATTTAGCCACCAAGGGCAAATTCTACCAGCATTTGGTGGGTGGCAATTTTGGATTGTGGTTTTGGTGTCAGTCCCTCAGAATCAAAGAGTGAGGCCTTCTTCCTGGACTCACCATTTTGCATCGACGTTCCACAATCGCACAAAGAAATCCATCATAGACGTTCACAATCTAGTTGGATATATTTAGCTAGATGTATATGCCCATAAACCCACATTTGATTGACAGAAACATGTTCATGCCCTTTCGCTGGGGGTTGTTGAAGGGCATTCTGGGAAATGTAAGAAATCACCAACTCAAATAGAAATAGACATGGTGAACTCCTGGCATACACCGAACATCACAGCGCGATGACATCTAACAGTGCAAGAGTATCCGAGGGCGGATCTTTTCCTTTGACCGGAGAGACAGCTCGGAGGACAATGAGGGTGGTGGACGAAGTGGCAGAGGAGGCAGGAAGTCAAAGGAAAAACGAGGCATGGGCCGGGGACGGGTAGAGAAAGGCCCAGCGTGGGAGCTGTCACGGCCGGTTAAGTGGACAGGCAGCCCCGCTGGAGCTCCGTTATCTGTCTGCTGCAGAAAGCCGACCAGCAGAGAGGGATGCATACTGCTGAGAGGTGGGACACACACTGGGAAAAGCTTTTCATCGAGCCTGTTTGTTTCGGTGGACACTCGCACACACTTGACACACAGTATCAAGATCATCTTTTAAATCACTTCCTATTTTTCTAGTTGATTTCTCTGTTATGTCTTTATTATATTGCTTTTAGTCTCATCTTTTAAATCACGTGGTGCCATCTTGTTTTTGTTTTATTTACATATCATTTTATATTGTTATTTTGCAAACTGTTGAAAACGGCTATACAAATTAAGTTGTGTATATTATTATTATCATTGCACGGCAACATATTTTCCAGGCCTATAGGTTAAATGTTACTAGGATCGATTATGGAACTGTACATCCTTTCAAAATCTATTTTATGTCTAGGTCTATGGTCACTTGACACAGATCAACCTTAATAGGCAAAAATTATACATTAGCAGAAGATGGAGCAAAGACAGAGCACCTCATTACCACATTGATTTTTAAAGAAACCTGTCATGTTAGCATAACAAATAGCTGTCACAAGCCACATACATGCAGCTAGTCAGATGCCAGAAATAGTTAATAAGCACCTGTCAGTGTTAATGATACGTTGTTTCTCACTTCCTCTTTTAATGACCTGCCAGATGCCAACCCCCCCCCCACCACACACACCCCACCCATGATGTGATCTGATGTTGTGTAGGAGGGACCTCACCACAACAGGCTATATGTTGAGGGGAGGCCAAATGGGACCGCATGCTGGTCTGGTGAAAGGTGTTTACATGGGAACGCTCAGTGGGAGGTTTTCATCTGTGTCTCTGTATCTAAGGCTGTCTGGTTGCATCTGTGCATCTGAGTGCTCCAGTACCTGATTGTGTGTGTGTGTGTGTGTGTGTGTGTGTGTGTGTGTGTGTGTGTGTGTGTGTGTGTGTGTGTGTGTGTGTGTGTGTGTGCGCGCGCGCGTGCGTGCGTGCGTCAACATCATCTGAATCCATTACTCAGAAGCGTGCACTAAAACCCCCCGACAGAAGCCTCTGGTGACAATAACGGAAATGGCGCTCATAAATAAAACAGTACATAATCGCCACATAAGAGCGTCACCATTCGACAAGGATGCAATACTAAAAGGTTTGTTTAGATCTTTATCTAATTGACTCTCGGTAAATTATACTGAGGGCACAATTGCCTGAGGAAATGAAACCGAGTGAAATAACCTCTTCTTGCATTCAAACGAGTAAAGGGAAACGTCTTCTTCCAAGCGAGTCATCTGATTCGACCAATAATTGAGGAACATCAGCATGTCTATTAGACAATCAGGAGCTGAAGGTTTAACCAAAAAAAACCAAACTATTCTGTAAGTGAAAGAGTATCTGACTCATGAAAGCAGGCTCGGTTGAAATATTAAAAGAAATACAGAAAAAAAAATACAGGCTTCTTCAACAGACTAGACTAGGCTCCAGTGTACAGAACGGTGTTTGCTGGATATGCAAGGGAAACAACTGTGTTCATAAATGGGAGTATATGAATCACACTGTGACAGTGGCTACTTATTTGGGTTAAGCTGTTTTACCTGAACCCTGCATTCAGTTCCCTTGTTTCCACAGAATACTTCCCTCCCTATTTTGGCTACTTCTAGTACAAGGGAAAGAAATGATGATCCAAATAATTAGTGCTGCTTGATGGCTTGTTTCTTGTCGATATCGAAATGTAGCCAGTCTGAGTTTGTGCAGATGGCGAAACCAAAAGTGGAAGCAGTGAGAGGTTTCCATGCCACGGTTTATTACAGGAGGAAGCCAGACATCTTAACGAGCTTTCTCATAATCCGAGTACGAGCTTAATCCGGTTATTCTAACCCGTTACAACCTAAACTAGCGCGGGTTAAGAACAGGACTCTCTGAGCACGCAAACACAGCCAGTGTATGTGTTCAGTATTGCGTCTGTACCTCATGCCCTCGGTGGACTTGTTCTGGTAGTTGCAGTAGAGCTGCGGCGTGCCCAGCATGGCCTCTGTGAAGACGGCCAGGAAGCCCAGGGTCTCCACGAACAGCGCCGAGTCCAGGAGGAGGTAGGTCACGTAGGCCGCCAGCAGCGTGAAGGTCAGCACGCACTGCAGGTAGTCCATGAAGCGACTCCACGACCAGAAGTGGCTCCAGTCAAAGTCTAAAAAGGTACACAGTATTGGGACACAATACATTAGGCCACCGAGGTGAACGGCTTTCAACAATCACAATACGGGCACATTTACAGAACTGTTCATTAATGTGAGCTGTGCCTGTAAGACTAAACTCAGTAAGAAAAAGGAATGTCAAAGAAGAAACACACCTTTGTCATTCCTGGTTGAGTCAAACGAAAAAAAGAATTGTATTAGATGTAGTTGAAGAGTTTCGTTTCAAAATGCTATATATACATTTTGGAAAAAAATGTTAACTTAATCTCCTGACATTTCGAGTTTTACTTTCATGTTGCCAATCATTCAGGTTTCACATTTTCCAGATTTGTTTTGGGAATGAAACCTTTCAATTACATCTTCACAGGATATGTGTAAACTGTGGTTGTTTCTGCTTCCGTTCAAAGGCAATGCATGACTCAAAGACCGAAAGATACTTTTCACGTCAAGCAGCAAGTTCAGGTCAGTCATCAGGGAGACACTGATACATTTTGGTTTACAGCACAGGAGAAAATACTTTTCTACAAATTGTGCCGGATCTTTATTGAGGAGTATCTGATTATTAAAAGGAAGTTCGGTTGTGAAACTCTAGGTTTAACTTCAGAAAGAACTACACATCAATGCCACAAACACGCCTTGGGACTGGACTGGACTGAGACTTGATCTCATTCAGATGCCTGCACAACATTGGCTTCAGGCTCCAGGGTCGTCTGGGGGGGAAGCTTTGTCTGAGAACTTGGTCCCACAAATAGAGAGAGACTGACTGTGGTGAAAAGCCCTGAGGGAGGATGATGGCCCGGGCTAATGCCTTCTTCACATTGGGTACAGTAGTAATGGGCTGGGTGGGACTCTGGTCAATGATGAATGATTTAAACCCTGTTTTCTGCCACAATGCCTCTTGTGTGCCTTCAGTTCCTCTCAGGCTAATTATTAAATACAGACTCTGGGCAAAGAGCGATTATATTGGTATAACAAGCCCGATCGTATTGACTGACCATATCTAGGCTGTGGAGTATCGATCTCCACAGGCACTTCACAAATACGCCAATCAGAAACGATAAGGGAACAACTAAGACAGTGACTAGACATCCCTGTTTCCCAAAAATCCCAAAATCCAACTTCTATGATGCCAAAACACATTGAATATATCATAATGGTACACAGGCAGAAAAAACAATGCAATGAAATGAAAAAAAAAATGCTACTGACCCAGTAGGAAAGGGGGATTGAAAATAATAAATCATGAAAATCTAATCATGGCCGAGAGGAAAAGATGTTGCCGCAGTGATGTATCTTAAATGGGATTTCTGCAGGCCTTGAATGCAATAGAGCCGATTCATTTAATCATGTTTAAATGAGGCTCTCCTTATGTGAGAGACACATCCCCTTGGAGGCCTATACAGGAGAAAAAAACCCCCCCAAAAAACTCACCACTACTGGAATAAAAAAAATATGAACATCTCTCAGAAGCCAAATACGTATACAGCCAATACATTTATGACATTTGAGTTCATGACTCAGTGAAATATTGTTTCATTAGAGAAGTGATGGTGACGGATCCTGACATTTAGCTGGCATTTCTAACGGAGTGCACGTGGCAGAGTGCACGTGTGCATCGAGTGCAAGGTCGGCTGACTTCTGCAATATCCAAAAGGTTCCTTCGTGATGGGCAAGTTCAACAAATCCCACAATTGGAATTTCAAAGAGCAACTCAAAACCGGGTCCCTTCCTTCGACAGCGACACCTCCCGAAATACTTCATGCCCACATACAACAGTGTGCTGAACAGAAGATAGCAGACCAGAAGTTCTCGAAAAGGTCTGGTAGGGCATCTATTTCTGTTGAGCGTGACCAACGCTAAGAGCGCCCCTTGAGCACTCTTGCACAGCACTTTCCTTGTGGCTGGCGAAGCCTGGTGGAGCTGCAGACCCCTTCTGGCAGCAGGAGGAGGGTATCATGGATCTGGGCCAACTGGAGCTCGCCTGGCCGGCACTGATAACAGCCAAACAGCAGCAGTAGAGCAGCATTCAACTCCAAACTGGCTGCCGAACATGCACATTGACGCTATGTATGGCTCCCAGTGTCCATGACAGTATGACGACTGGGCCTCTGCTTGGGCAGCACAATTTTGGCAAAATCATTGTGATCCTTTTGGCTGAATATTGCTATTGAGGGCTTTCAGGCTTTCAGGAGATTGATACATTAGGGTTCACTGAGCTGACTCTTCTCAAGCTGCAGGGACTAGCGCTAAATACAAGACAGTTTACTGTACATCATCAGACCTTTTACTTGAAATGTTACTGAATGGCGCTCCACCCACACCACCATTACCTTTTGGAGAGCTCTTATTCTTGTCTGGTTTTATTATATGCTTCCCCATTATTTGTGCACAGTCAATTCTCTAATGGACCTCCACGAGGGCACCAGCTGCGGTTACTAGGAGATTTTTGGCGCAAAATGCCTTTGTATGCATTGTACTACGGCTTTTATTACATGAGCTCATTACAACAAAATGTCAGGGTGGGGGTCGCAGCGTGCTAATGCATGAGATTTACTCACTAGTCTTTGAATGGTAATGGCTGAAACCTTTCCAGTCCTCCAGTCAGCACACCTGAGCAGCGGTAACTCTTGTCTAAAGGTGTCGTTTAAATAATTGTACACGACGAACAACCTACTTTTTTGAATAGTGGCTGATAAAACATGCCTTTTAAAAGTTGCGGCCGGCTCCAAAACTAACCAGAAGGAACATTGTTAAATCTATAGTTATCATAGAAAAGCAGTCAGTGCTACTATTAACTCTGGCAATGACTGAGCGATCCACTGCCACAAGGATGTTGGCCTAATGATGTTACAGAGGTACATGGCAATACAAGAGATTCTCATGGGCTCTATACCTGTAGCTTTGTTCTCTTTTGGCAGCTTCCAATCAATCAGCTCTTTATTCTGTCGATGCAGTTATCCCCTTCCCTGGGGTCAGGTAGACACCTAACTCTACCAGCCTCGGACATTTGAGTCCTGTTGTAGAGGCGGCGCAGCATTTAGGCTAGGCAGCAATACAGAAAAGATGCAGCGTTTTGACTTGGGCTTGTGAAAGCCTATTTGTCATTGTGAAAAAGCTTTCTGTCTGAATTTGAGAAAATGAAGCTCATTGAAACCCAAGGTTCAATTTGCTGGGCTATTTTAACCGTCTTCAAAATAATGTTTCTTTTCTCCCACAAGGGCTTTTTGAGTGACAGTGCACCATTATTTCAACTACTCCCGTAAGACTTTCCAACTTCTAACTGAAGCTGGCAGGAAACGGTTGGAAAACAAGCCACTGAAACCTCCAACTATGAACCGCGTCTGCCTACACGTGTACCGCAGCTCTGCGGGGCTTGGAGCCGAGCTGTGCACAGGAGGGTTGGCTACTGCGGGGAGCCTATTGTATGCAGCTCCAGTCTGTTCCCACACAAGGCGGCCGTGGCTGCCACGCCGCAGAGGGATAAAAGAGGAAGCTGTGGATGCCCCAGGTTAAACGAGTGGCAGAGGACGGCAGAGGTACAGTGCTGCGATACTGCCAAAACTGGTAGCTGAGGGCTGCACACCTGAACGAATGTCACAATCACAATGTTGACTACAGCAGTTTTCTTTTGTTTTGTTAGAAGGAAAGTTGTTCCTAAGCATTCTTGTTCTTTGCAGAGTCCCTGGCCACTAAATTACGTTGCATTTTTGGAAATAGCTTTCATTGTATAGGAGATGTTGAACTCATTCTAGGAGTGAACAGAGCTCATGATGAATGAGATATTAATGGTAATGGGAAGAGCTGCTGTATGCGGGGGACAAACAAGCCAGCTATGCAGGATGCTGAGACCATCCATGGATGACCAAACTTTTGCACAGGATTTTCAATCATGGAGCAGAGCCTTGGTTGTTGGGCTGCTTGCTGACACAATCAGAATCTGTTATGGTTCGTTTAAATGAGATTAGAAGTATGAGACAAAGTCAAAACCTTTTTTTTCCCAGCGTCAAGTTTTAAGTATTTCAACTCACTTTTTCCCTTCAAAACCTTTTCGCCTCCACCTGAACAACCAACAGCATCACTGATTCTGACACAGCCAAATGAGCTGACCTTTTAATGCCCTTAAGGGATTTGAGCCAACATAAACCATGATGAGCTGCTATTAGAACAAGCGACTAGGATTCCTCTCTGAAAACTACGACTACCCGGGCTCTAATGCAAGACACACAGCAATTTGGTTGATAGACGGGTATACTCTAAATGATCACAGAACAACCCTGTCAACCTACGTATACACGACTGGATGTCATGCATCAAGTACACAGTGCCAAGTTTGAAGTTTATACTTAAACGTTCAAGCCAGTTGCTGCTGTAACGGCAAAAGCCATAGTCAATTTGGGCGTCCCAGGAAGTACTATTAACGGTAGGTAATGGTTATTGTTCTCGGTACAAACGGCAGCCTGTAATTAAGTTGGATGTGAGCACCTGCCGTAATCATGATGCCGAGCCTCGGCACCACTGTGAGGGGAGCAAATATGTGTTTGTATGATTTAGAGAACACAAAGGGAACAAACTCAACAATCACAGCAAGGTACAGGTTCAGACGTGCAGACTGCTGACAAATAGCTGTAGAAAGCTGATGTTATACGGTGAACTTTCGAGTTACTTAAAGCCTATTCCTTCAGAATACCAATGATCCAAGTCCATCCGATGGGCCTAATATTGACCACCGTTGGGAAAGGCCTCGGAGGGAGACTGTGTGTTTCACCAGTCCACAGTCCTGCTTCATTTTTTAATCTTCCTCCCTCCACCTGGGTACTTTCATTCGCTCCATCAATATTGGATTAGAACATGCTTAGCCTTCATATTTCCACTGTCAGATCAATGAGCAGGCACGGACCAGCAAAGCTGCAATTAAAGAACACAGTTTTCTGTCGATTCTCATGATGCTTGGCAGAGCTCGCCGATCGATGGACATATAGATGCTAAGCTCCAGCCTCTGGCACTTGGGCAACCGGCTTCCAACATTTGGACGGACCAAGCGACCGCCGCCACGCCTGGGCACTTGAGATCAGCAAATATCCCTACTCCCTACTGACAGCCAGATAAATGTCAGAAACAACCAAGTGAACCACAGAATGCCACGGCCAACATCTTATCTGCAGCTGCATTATAAAAATGAAAATAGCCAACACACAGTTACAATGTCAAACCATCTAGTCTGTATCACTCAGTCATTATAGGAGAATCAGTACGGTACATTATAGTAGACTGAGCCAAGTATACACTGTATTGTCTCACATCACGTAAATGTTGTTTCCTAGTGCCATCTAGTGTCCATACAAGGAACAACCATTCCTTTGCTAAAGAACGCCAAGTTGTGTACATAAAGTACATTTCCCACCTGGTGTGATGTCATACAGTTCACTAGACTATACCACACTGATCTGGGTGGTATCAATATAGAAAAAAGATAGGAAATAACAAACTGGGTAATCAGCTTCATTGTGGAATGAAGAATCTTCATAACAGCTTCAGATTTTTCATTGTTTTCAATAGATTTTCACTCAAACCGCTGGCTTGTCAGAAAACTGCACTCGTATTATTCATATTCAGTGGCTCTCAGCAAAGTTTCAGATGATACGCTGCTCATCTTAAAAGTGATTGAGGTTGACTATTAAACAGATGATAAGAAAAGCCAAACTCAAATTGTGGGGAAAATCAATCAATCAATCAATCAATCAATCAATCAATCAATCAATCAATCAATCAATCAATCAATCAATTCCACCAAATCAGCACACAGAGAGGAATTGCGTAGAACGTCGACATGATGTGAGACTGGCTGCCCGACCCTGTACATGAATTAGACCTCCTGTAGTAGCTTTTCTGTAGTTGTGTAGAAAAGCGAGCCGAGGAGGCGTGGCCTGCAGCCAGCTGTCATTCCCCGACAGGGGTATTAAGCAGTGGGTTGAAACAAAGTGTAGTTCAAAGCACGATTTAAAGAAGAAAAAAAAAAGTCAAACAGTTAGAAGACAAAGACAATTAAAGTTGTTAGAATTTGGATCAGCTGAAAATTCAGGCACGTTATCGGCAGGCCTACGTTCACATTGCAGGGCTGGAAAATAAAGTCAGCAAATTAGGTATGAACATGCACCACTTAGAGGTTCCTTTAACACACTCAAAAACAAAATATCATGCCACAGTTCATTTCAAACAATTCTGGCATTATGTTTCAAACTAGGGTGAAGTCAATGTATTGGGAACTACAAGAGGTCAGTAAGTGGCCTAAAATGAGACTACTAATAAGCCCATGATCCCACATCTCTAACGGTCTATAGTCATACAGGTTAGTCCAAATGAAATCAACTTTCTTTTTCTGGAAAAAAAATAAAAATAAAAATTGTCATTCCATATAAATGACAGAATTATTCACAAATAATAAATCACACACACACAAGCTTATCCCTAATTTGTACTGGGGGCTGGCAACATGCATCGATTGCACCAGAATAGATGCTACAATGAATGAGTGGAAAAGATGTCCCATGAATCAAACATGGACAAGACAAGCAGGATTACATGCGAGTAAGATGGATCCATGCTTTATCAAAGCATGATGTTTTGATGTTAGTCACCAGTTAGTTTTGACTGAGAGGGAGAGAGCCTCTCCGGGTCATGCACAAAAACACAAAGATGGAGAGGGAGAGGCAGATGAACTACAACTGATGTTTCATGGCAGACAGATTAAGTACCGTACATACCCAGAAAGAGCCTCTTAGGGATTTTGACCTCCTCGTCCTTACAGTCTGTTGCTACAGACACAAAACAAATAACAGGGAAAGGAAGAAAAAAAAAGAGACAAAGACAGCTTGGTTTCTCTTGTGCAAAGCCAGCAGCGATCTGTTTGTGGACCCAGGTGTGGTTTGGTGATACCTTGTGTCCTGGGTGAAAGGTCAATCTGACAGATGAATCCATACTTGGGCAAAGCATATCAAATGGTCAGACAGAGTTCAGATCATCATGCATGGTTAGTACCGTCACTGATGAAAGAATTCAATACACAAAGACCAGGGAGGGCAGCAGTGGCACTGTCAGAGAGCAGGAAGTGTTAAAGCATCCTCGGTGTTAGTGTTGGCATGATACCAACATTTTGACCAATACTAAGATTAGATTTTGGGTGTCTGTTTTTGGTTCTGTAAGCAACACCGGTTTTGTCGACCAGTTTAGGTGCACTGGGATCCAGTACAAAGATGTAGTGGTCTGTTTTGGACAGATTGAGGCTCTGTCTATTCCAATACGCCCGCAGGCGCCCTCTAGAGGTGATGT
Source organism: Hoplostethus mediterraneus (assembly GCA_034670385.1). Lineage (NCBI taxonomy): Eukaryota > Metazoa > Chordata > Actinopteri > Trachichthyiformes > Trachichthyidae > Hoplostethus > Hoplostethus mediterraneus. The sequence goes on along the minus strand of JAXDDW010000028.1, from coordinate 1,693,686 downwards.
TGAAATTGAAAGTTCACCTTTGCAGTTCAGCTTGCAGAACATTTGGTGAAAAAAATTGAACATATATAAAATGTAATACTGAATTCAATCTTTTGCATCAGTATTGAGGAGGTATTTCAATTTTCTTCTTGGTACTGTATCCAACAACAAAAAAATCATGTCCACTCACACACGCGGCCCTACTTTTTGAATAACAGTGGAGTGGTTTGGACAAACTGCATCCAGACAACAAGTTCACATGTTGACATATGCAAAGAAAGAACCTGAGCTGCAGGTTAGTAAAGTAAACACTTTGTAGAGTGCATGCAGAGGGTGTCTGGATTGCAGCAACAAAATAACACTGTTTTTTCTTGTTTTCACACACACATTCCACTTCTGAACAGCTTTTGATACTCGTTTAGCAGTTTCCCTGAGAATCCAGACTTTTCCTGACACTGAGCCCATTACCCAGGGTGTCCTGCCCTCAGCCTACCCTCAGATCACCAAGACAACATGGAGAGAGGCTGAACATTTGGTCCTGGACCAGGATTACATGCCAGGACAGGAAACTACAAAACTCTAACCCTACATACAGCAGATGCTCATCAGAGTGATACAGGCTTCAAACACATGACAGATTTATCAGACCACAGTGAGCATTTCCTTTTCTGTGTGTGTACATCTGCTGTATACACACTACCGGTCAAAAGTTTTATAACACCCCCATTTTTCCAATTTTGATCCATCTGTGCCACTCGACCTGTCAAACCTGTCTTCTCTTCCCAGTTGAAACTGAGACTTGCTTACTCCGACCAGTGTTGAGCTGTACTTGAAGCTGTTGACTCTCAGAAACTTGTCTTCTGATTCTGTTGTGGCTTTGGTTCTGCCAGACCTCTTCCTGTCAGAGTTTCCTCCAGTTTCCAAGTGCCTTTTTACACTATTTTTCAGTTTTTGCTGACCTAAACTAAACTTTTTTTTTTTAACCTCTAGCAGTTTACCGCTAACCTTTGTACCATTATTCACTGGACTTTAATGGCTTAAATAAAAACTGGAAAAATGGGGGTGTTCTAAAACCTTTGACCGGTAGTGTATGGAAAAAGGTCTTTGTTTAAACATGTAGCTGGAAGTATAATGAATAACATTTTACGACCGAAAGAGAATGCTGTGGGTATAAAGTTGTTTTCCTTCAGTTTATGAGACCAGGATGCATCTGGATTTCAGTTAACTTTACTGCTTTGGACTGTAGACATTTTCTCCATCTTATTCTTAGGGGTATAGATGGACCACACAAGGACCCAACCAGCACATGACTTTTGGCTCCATACCAATATTAAAGGGTAATTCCGGGATTTTTCAACCTGGCCTCTATGTCCACAAAACCTTTAAGTAGATCCCAAAGGTTTCGGAGTTGCTCCGGTCAATCGGCTCAACTGGCAGTCGCGTAACGGCGGCTCAAGGCTCCAATGTAACGCAGCAGGCATGTCCAGGCGGTCAAAGTACGTCCACTAAAAGTGCTTGATTTTGCCACTGACAGGCTCAGATTGTTATTCGTGTGTCTGACAAAGCTGTTATATGAAAGCAAGAGGATTCACTCGTTGTCGGAAGAGGACGGTTGTTTACACGATCCTCTTCTTGCAACGAGTGAATCTGTCAGACACACGAATAACAATCTGAGCCTGTCAGTGGCAAAATCAAGCACTTTTAGTGGTACTTTGACTGCCTAGACATGCCCGGACATGCCCGCTGGATTACATTGGAGCCTTGAGCCGCCGTTACCCGACTGCCGGTTGAGCCGATAGACCGGAGCAACTCCGAAACTTTTGGGATCTACTTAAAGGTATGAAAAGCGATTTTGTGGACATAGAGGCCAGGGTGAAAAATCCCGAAGTATCCCTTTAATAACTGAGGGGTAAAATGACCAATTAGCACTAAACCTACAGAGCTCACTGGATTAACCTTTTGACTTTTTTGATTTTGATATTGTTTAAAATAATCAATATCAACATTAGTCAATTACCTGCCTGCAGTTAAGACACATTTAATTATAGCATCAGAAATTATTTAAGTTCTCTTCTCAAGGTACAAAACATACTTTCGGTTTTAAATGTGGGTATGATTATTTTAAAACAGCATTAGCAGTTGATGTGCAGTAACAGGATATTACGAAATCCTCCAATTCCTCCTCAGAACAGCAACACTGAGGTACAGTTAGGCCACAGCAGTGAGTTTTCAGCAGCCGGTATAAGAGACTGTCAGAAAAAATGTCAAAACCAGCAGGCTTCTGTGCAGTAAACAGTTTAACTCAGAACGTTTACATTGTGCTTTAGTTTTGGTGTTTTGCTGACTCAGCTGCTTTTGGCGATGCACCAATAATACGTTAAATCATCGAGTAATGGCTATTCCTACATTTGTCCTCTCTATATATTGTTACATTTTATAAAGAAAAAGCGCAGGAAAGTGATTTGGTTGTGTTGTTGCAAATCCAAAGATAAAGTTTACTGAGTTTAAAGTCACTCTGTCCCTTGGTCTGTCCCAAAAATAAACAAAACACTGCATATACAGCCAAACTGGCGCTCTAGCTCACTTGGCAGGACGGTGGACTTTCATGCAGGGGTCCGGGTGTCGAACCCGGAGCACCTGCACCAATCTGGTTGCAGCTTATTATGAGTGATGTGCTCTCAGATGTTACATTTTTGAGAAAACAAAAACATAATTTTGGTAAACAAAATCATCTTGCTCACTAAGTCATAGAAAAGGTTCTTTACTGTAGTTAGTTGAAAATGCATCTGATGTCCAAATGATTTTTAACAGTTAGGGTGGATAGTTGAAACTGTTTTACTCTGTAGTCACTTAAACTGGTAGAAAGGACACCTGCATAACACCATGCCCGCTCTCACACACACACACACACACACACACACACACACACACACACACACACACACACACACACACACACACACACACACACACACACACACACACACACACACACACACACACACACACACACACACACACAGGTCATGTCACATGTCACTGAGCGTTATCTGCCTGAGGTCATTGGCATCAGAAAGGGGACCTGCAGAGGGTTTCTGACCTGTGAATGAGCGTCGCTTGGTGTTGAGTTCGGTGGCCATGCGGACGTTGGTGCAGAGGTTCAGCATGATCAGCATGGTGGCGATCATGATGATGCTCTGCCACAGCAGGGGCGTCTCGAAAAAACGGCCAAATCTAGACAAAGAAAAAACAATGTGTAACGATGCAACAGGTAGAAGGTTTAAGCTCTCTATGCTAGAGTGAAGAAAATGAAGCGTTGGCTAACCGCTAGTCATTTAGTGTAAAAGGAATACACTGGGTTTTCGGTAGACTGACCCCTTGCTCATCTAAAAGGTCATAAAAAACAAAATCATCCGTCTCACTTGATTTAAGACAATTCTGGAAACAAGTTGAGTTGCAATGGAAACAACTGAAATTAGTTTTCAATAGTTTTTAGATAGTTTTTCAATTGTTTTAAAACTAAGTAAGAGTTTTAGACTCAACACCATATTAAATGATGATGAGATGGATATTTGCATTGCAGTGCAGCGCTTCAGGTTTTTCCAGTTCTTTTGTCCCTGCACACGGATACCTAAAGGTCAGGAGTACTTCAGCAACATCTACCTAAACTATCTGTTTCATTACATTCAGTGTTTTAATTATATGACAGGTCAGTTCTTCAAACAGTTAACTACAAACTACACTTGTGTCAAAAGAATTAAGAATTAAATCTGTGTCAGAGGATGTGTTTGTATTTTGTCTGTTTCCCGACTTTCCCCGCTGATTCCAGATCATCTTCTTCCTATTGTTTTTCTCTCAAACCAGAAACACACACTTCTACACAAAATAACTCCAGGAATGCACTGAATATCAGATTGATGATATATAACGGTGTAAGAGCATCCCGGGGGGAATTTTCCTTTAATTCCTTGCAGAAATGCCTGCAAACGTGGCACCCAAGTGACTTGGCGACTTCATAGTAAGGGTGCATCACAAAGCCTTTCCCTCCTGCTCCTGCTCCTGCTCCTTTCCTACCCCCTCCCTCACCACCACTCATCTCCTAGGACTCATCTATGATTTAAACGAAAGATATCAGGAGAGGTGAAGAGAGCAGGGGCTCTTGGGGCCCTGCATCAGCGATGAGGTTTCATCCGATAATGAAAATGTCTACATCTACTATCCTACTACTATCTACTACTAGCTGTATAACACAAACATAAATCTATACACATGAAACATACATGTAAAATGCATTGGTGCCAATAAAGTCTACATTTTCTTAAGATTAAGATTAATAATAGTTATAGTTTAACAACGTTTTCAGAGGGTAAAGAAACACCAGTTTAACTTCTTTTAGTGTGAATGCTAGTCGGACTATCCCACTAGGGGCCCCAGGGCCAACACGGGTCCCACTTGAGCCTGCCCAGAGTGCACCTGCCCTGTCAAGCACCTGCCAAGTGTTGTGCCTGCCCCATCAAGTGTAATAAAAGTTTTGGGGTCGCCGGTCCTTACCTGAAGAGGATTCGTAGGATGTTGGCCACCAGGAGGACCAGGCACACATAGGTGGAGAACCCCTCCGCGTTCTGGGTCCGGCGGATGTCTCTGTACTGGGGGATGTACGGCACCACCCCGCCGAACACCATGGCGCCAGCGGCGACCCACGCCACCAGCTGGTTACACACGTACACGATCTGGTCGAATACCTCATCGTCCATGTTTAGTTGCTCGCCCGGTTTGTTTAGGGCGACAACCGTGAGCGACACCGGGACAAGAAGTTGTGAATTGAAGCCCCCCCTTGCAGACAGCTCTTGAGTGGGGAAGGGGGGTGGTATTATTAACAGCTATTTAGCCTCTTGTGATTCCCTAAAGTGACTTTGAGAGTAAACAGAGTAATATCCGTAAATGCTTCTCCCATTCATTGTCCGTGCACGGGTGAGACGCAGACAAAAAGCAAGCTACTGCCACGCCATCATAAGCTGAGCACCGAATCGGAAATGACGAGGCGGGCTAACGTTACTGTAACAGCAGGGAACAAATGTCCAAACAGTGCAAACGTCAATATATTACTGTATTATATAAAACAACGATGCTCGCCAAAAGCAACAGCAGCGTACTGGCGGTCGACGAGACCAACTGTCCCCTATAATCTACTCTTTACTAAACACATCTTCTGATTCAACTGATTTGTTGACGCTACACGGTTTGTCCGGCGGCAAAATGTAATTTAGCAGCAAAAAAAACATCAAAGATATCCGAGATAGTAAAAAAAAAAAGCCCTTGAAAACGACTATAATTTGGAAATATGCATTTATTCTGCACTATTTCATGGTACCTGCATTACAATTCTTCTTTTTCACCAACTGTCTCCACAAAACAGAAGCAGAGCAATGCTTCCTGATACGTCAGAAGTCACGCCTTTGATCAAAGATCCTCATCTTGAGTAAGATGACTCACATCCTATTGTCCTCTCAAGCGTGACATTTTTTTCTGTTCTTAAACACAGAACGACAAAAACTCCAGCTGTCCAAATCATTTTGACTGCACGCACTCCACCACCAGGAACCAGGCTCAGTGCATACAGCAGTTAGTTTATGATTCCTCATAAATATTCATTGCAGACATATTCCCCCCCCCCACCAATTTTAAAGACATTTCTAGGTCTCACAGCGTTATCCGTATCTAACTAAGACCTTGAGGATTATATTGTTTGGCTAAATCAAATAAGCCTTTCGCAGTAAAAAAAAAGATGTTGAACAGCATGCAAGACACTCCCAGTTACTCCCAGCAACGGTACCTAGTGGGAATTAAGTGACGACGCAAGGAGGCAGGAGTGACACATCTGGCTTTGTATGTACAGTATTTTCTGCCTTGGGCTACATGGTCCTAGATGTTACCAAATTTACTTTCATCTGATTTGTGCCGAGCAAAATAGATTACAGGAAATTAGAACAGGTAATTTGGGCAATAAAGAGCATTATAGATTGTATTACACAGTCTAAAATTCAAATAATGCAAAAGGTATGTATAGAGTGGATGGCTGACGCAAAATCCAGATTATAAAGATTTGTAAGAAGGGTTTAATACACGTTATATAACCCTGATGGCAGACGGCCTCTCATCTGTCACTGTAAACCAGGATAATCCCTTTTATAAAAACCAAAGCTCCAACATGAAGTGGCAGGCTGGAGCCATTTGCGCCTCCTCCTCTTCCTCATCACACAATAAATGAGACATCAGTTGGACAAGCAACTAGTTTACAAAGGGTTAACCAACATGGAAACGGCTCTGGCCATGCAACTCCCAAATTGTGGAAGTGAAGATCAAGTAAATCAGTATTAGCCAGAATAGGACCAGAAGTAAGGAAGTGTTACCTTCAAAATAAACATTACATTTGTCACTTGATAGAAATCCATAGCATCCATCACGGTAAGTAATATCAACAGGATGTAAATTTGAGCAAAGAGAAAAAAGGGAAATAATATTAATGTCATTCTGAAAGTATACTTGATTTCTGTTTAGATTTGTGGTTGTTTAGCATATTGATCACAGCCTAGGCCATAGATTACCCAGTCACTGCATGTTTGAATATCTATAAATGTGACTTTTTCGAAGAATCAACAATTGAGTACTGGGTCCTCAGTCCTTAAATATGTTCTTATTTTTGGTACTTTGTATTACTGGAAAAAACGTACGAAAGCTTTTATTTTGAATTGTAATCTATTTACAACCGGATGCTCTATTGTTTTTATTTTGGCTAGCTTGACAGTGACCTGCCCAGCTATCTCCAAAGTTATGGAAGTCGCAACGCCTAAATGGGAAGAATTGAATTGAGTTGAGATTTCTAACACTGTTGTTTGGACTATTAGACTATATCAAGTCGTCAGTAGCAGTCAGGTGGCATGGTTTAGTTGTCAAACTGATTCTCACGAGCTAATACCGGACAAATCGAAAGGTTTGTTTGGCGTTGGAGGAAGAATGTCAAATACAGACTGCAAGGCAGCCGAACACATGACGGAGACAGTAAGTGTAATTTACTTAACGTCACGTCAAAAACACGTACCGATAAGCTAACTGAAGAACGTAACCACCACTTTCGGTGCTTTGATTTTCTTTAGATGGAAGAAACGATGCAGCGACTTCAAGGAAGATTTCAAGCAATCTCCGAACAGCTGGAGTCAAAAAATATCCTTTTTCTATTGCGTATAGGCTTGTGTAATCTTGAATCCGGATCTAATCTTGAAATAATTAAATATTTTGGTAAAATGTACAAGTATTTTTGTAGTTCCGGTCCTCAGTTCTGATTGGCTGACACGTGTTCGGAGGCGTTGCAAATGACCAATTAAACACACCTGTGAATACTTGGCAGTTAATTCAAATAGTTATGGTCGTGAAAGCCGTTTTTCCCCCTTAACTTTCGCACTCGATGAGATGGGAACACGCATTGACGACCTTGAGAAGAACGTGACTGATCTTATGACCCAAGCCGGGATGGATGATCAACCCATTTCAAAATGACTGGCCAGTCGGTGCACCTACATTTCCTCTGTCAGCTGAACTCTGTTTGTTTCTGAGACTGTCATCCGTATGCCTCAGTGAGGACCACAGGTTCCAGGGTGTTACCGTCAAGGAATGCTACATGGGTTACATCAATCATTTTGGCTCACAGAACAACAATGTTTACCATCAAGTCAAGGGCTTCCACGAGAGCACGGTTTGCACCACATTATGCCAACCTTGGGGATGGTTGAGGAGCAATTAAGTTTCCTGAACAAAATCATCTCGTATGTGAGATTTATTGATATCTGATTCCTGGAAAAAGAATCGGTTAAGAGTCAATTGCCTTAACAAGAATCTTTGGAATGCAGTCAAACTGAAACCAACTTTGGCCATAAAATTGTAAAATCCAGATCTATGATGTGCAGGATGACTTTAATGAAAAGGCTAGGTTAAGGCAAAAGGGGGGAGGGATAAATCAAGTCTCCTCTGACTCTGCGTGACAAATTGGTGTGCAGCCAAAACCACCCAAGGGCGCATTTCCCAGTGGGATGTGGAGTCACTGCCAAAATGTAAAAACTCAAACATTTATGTTCTGTAGTACTCCGTTGTCGTTGCTGCACAAAATCACAGCTTATGGACTGACTTGAAGTGTATAAAATTGCAATGAAAATAGAAAACTATCCGATGGCCTTAAAAGTCAGTGTGGTGGAAGTAGAGCCCATGTGGCCCCAGTATCCCCTGGTTTGAATACTGACATCGACGTCTCTCCATTATGATGCAGACTAAATCTATGCAGTATTTTGAAGTGTAGCGTTCTGTAATGTACACCTGTATGCCACATCTTGTAGCATATCATTTTTGGTGTGAACTACATGGTGCTCTATGTGTATCCTCTCCTTGTGCATATGTATATTTTTCTTTCATTGTTTTATTTTTCTGTTTGTTTCTACTGGTGCCAGTGTGTGTGTGTGTGTGTGTGTGTGTGTGTATATCTCTTGCACTCAGATTGCTCATAAGGTGAACCTAATGGTCATTAAATAGACCTCTGACTGTTCATCACTGTGCACTGCGATGACCATGCAAGTTGCAATAACCAAAGAAATAAAAGCTTTTTAATGAATTGAAAAGAGAAGTCTTGGGTTTTTGATTTACCTCTGTTGAATAAACTTAGATCGAGACAGAAGTCCTTTTAAATACAATCATGAATTACATGAGCACATTTATTATAAAACAGAGAACAAGACAATACAGGACAATACAAGACAATACTGAGCTCAGGAGAAATGCGTCACATGGATGAGTGTACGGATCTCCGCTATAGAAGCATCAGGGCAAAGTTTATATAGCTAAAGGGGATGAATATGCAAAAGCGCTATCTACTAGGGGAAGGACTAAAAGCATTGACGCATCTAGTGAGGTCACAAGGTTGCACGGAGCAGATATCTGGGTACACGTGGCTTAAGGAAGTAATGGGGGAGGCTTTCTGGATGGTACCGGCTCTTTGGGCGACTATGTTATGATCTGACCTGACCTGTGGCCTGCATTACCAGGCACCAGTCGTTCTCCCTTCATCTAGACTAGGCACATCCTGTCCTCCCAACTATGATATGCGACTATTGACAAGACATGCACCCAGACACCTCGGCGCCTCACCATGTGTGACCCAACAAGTGCATACACTAAGGCCTAATGAGCTTAAGCAACTATAAAACATAGGGGATAACAGTACTAAGGGATAAACAAGAATATCAAAGGTAACATACGTAAATTCTACCACAACCTCAAAGAACCCCTTTTTGTTTTTTCCAGAGAGCACCCCTCGTTCCTTTTCTAAACCAAAGCAGGATCCTTTCCCTTTACTATTGCCATCTCAAATTGTATCATTTTGACAAACCAAAGAGGATTGACTGGGATGTTGAGTGAACGTACTGGTATGTGCTAAACTCTAATACTGTTTCTAACTCTGTTCCCCACATTGCTAGGTTTTGCATGTTTGTGACCCTTACTGGTTCATTGCATATAATTATTTTCTGTTTGAGCCAGTGTAGACAGGATAGGTCATAGAATACAGTGAATATGTCCACACACACACACACACCACATCACTAATACTGTGTACATCCCAGGGGTGGTAAAAAGTAGAAAGTAAAGCTTCAGAAAGTAGAAATCCTAAGCACGTATTTGCTCCAACCTGGCTCTTACCAAGATGAAGATGAGATGCTAATTAGAATCACCTGGTATATGGGATGGGTGGAGGAAAAACATGGTCTACTTCTACTTTTTACACCCCTGGTACATCCTTATGGGTGATCAAGCAAAAATGGGGTAGATGTGGAATGGTGAACTGAATGTAGTGGCCACCAGGGGGTGCTATCGGTTCTAGACTGTTACTGTTATTAGGTTTGCTCTGTTGTGGTTGGCTATTACTTATTACTGAATTAGTATGTGAGTCACCCATCCTGGATGAGACTATGATGGCCGGTGCCTGTGATGACTGCTGCTGACCTGCTGCCGTTACTGAGTAATAAATAAAAAAAGGGAACACATTAAAGACCCAATCCAGAACCCTTTTCTGCACAACACCGAGACTAAATACAGGGGGCTTGAGATAGGGACAAAAGGACGCTGTTAGTTTGTGTTACAGCTGCATTGTAGCAAAGTAAGAACTGGAGTCATTATGTGTCATGGCCTGAGGGACCAATCACTGTCTGCCTTTTCTTGGTCAAGGTGAGACTTGGGTGGCTTTAATGTTTCCATTAATTCCAAGATTCTTGCATTTTTTTTTGTATCCCTGGCAATAAACATTTTTAATAACCTTTAGAACTGACTCTTTTTATGATTAAATACTTGCTGCAGTTAATTTGGTTGACAAAGCAACTAATTAACGAGTTGTTGCTATGGCGATAGCTAGCAATAGCCAAGGGCTTCTCAACGAGCTGAACATGTGAACACTTCCAGGTTGGAGCAACAGGAAGTCTTGCCGCTTCGTCCGGCATTACCTGAATTCAGCAGCAGCAAGTTCACATCTGTTCTCTAGGGTTTGCCAAAGGGCATCTTGGGAAATGTAGGAAATCCCTAACTGAAGTATAAGTAGTTAAGGCAGGTTGAGGGAAATTGAGTACAATAAAAAGGTAAATGGCTGAGTCTCTCTGTCTTTCTCTCCGTCTGAAAGAAATGCAGAGATACAAAGAGTAAGAGGAGCTATCCATGGTGCTGGAATGGAACTGACCAAGCATCTCTGTTTGTCTGTCTGTGTCTCTGTAGTGCTGGTTAGTCTGGTTATTTGGTCAGTAGTCAGGTTAGGTAGGCCTGCCAGGCTGCAGGTGTTTGGGGAGAATTTGGCTCTTGAACACCACGCTGCTGAGGTGAAAAGTAAAACTCCTGCAAGAAGAGGCAACGACATTGACAGACGTGCTTCGTATGCTAACAAGCTGGCAGCCAGAACATAATGATGATGAATGATGATGATCAGACAGGCAGAGAGGAAAGGTGGGCACTACTGAGGCATATGATATGACCTGCATCTAACGACGTTATTAGTGCTGTGCCGTTGATGCATTTGTTGACCTATGTATGAATTATTGCATTTTCTTAAAAAGCAGATTTGTTTTAATATGTTCATCCAAGTGCCTTGCCAAGTCATTACTTAGCTGGGACCCATGCTGCTAGGA